>CM073475.1:2165000-3365000 GCA_037074535.1 Gleditsia sinensis
TATTACCTCTTAAAAAGGAAGGAAACGGTGAAAAGGCAGGGAATCACGCGTTAAAATACCGAAATATCCCTGCTTTACTGCCCCGATTTCAGCCTTTTTCTTCGTTATCTCTCCCTACATTTTTCTCTCGGCCTCTCTTCTCTCTTGCCATCTCTGCTTCCCTCTCGCCATAGTTGCTTCTCACTCAGCCTCCTGCTTCCTTGTCTCCCTCTCTCGGCCTCTTGCTTCCCTCTCTCCCTCTCTCGACCTCTCAGCTTCTCCCTCTCTGCCGGCTTTGTTCCTCTTGCTTCATTCGGTGCGGCCTCTTGCTTCGTTTCGTGCTCCTTCTCTCGGCCTCCTGGTAAGTTAGTTGAAAGATTGTTGCTTGGATTTCGCAAGTTCTGCATCAAGGTGTCCCGATCTGCACAAGTTAGCATTTTTTGGCTGGAAATTTTTGCATCTTGTTTCTGGGTTCCCTCTGCATCTTCATCTCCTCCCCTAATCTTGAATTTCGCTGGGTTTTCCTCTCCCTTCCTTAAATTTGCATTTAGCTGAGCATGAATTTCTCTGTGTTCCCTCGGCATTTGCATTTAGCTATAATGAATAAGAACTTTGAGCTCAATAAAACTGACATAAAACTTGGGATGCAAACAAAGAAAAAGACCTTCACTAGCAAAGAAAGGTAGGGCAGGAAAAGAGGGATACAACAGAACAGAGTACAAGTCAAAGCAGTGGAGGAATAGAAATATAAATTATCCAAGAACTGCCTTCACTTGTACCTGTTCATGTCTTGAATCTTCTTGATCTGGGTAGGATCCATTGAACTCAAGTTACCTTTAACGAGGGTCTTAAGTTTGTGAATTGAATTTGCATCCTCAAATGGTCATGTGATCTTTCACGGGTAGCCAAACATAGTGGGACAAGATGACCCACACTTCTTTACTTTATTGTCTTTATTATACTTACAATCTATTAATTTTATGCTATAAGTCATTTGATCTTTCACTGGTAGCCAAACATGGTAGGACAAGATGACCCACTCTTCCTTACTTTATTGTCTTTATTGGATGGATTTTTGTTAAAAGAGCTCTTTATCATTTTCTTTTACATATCTTTTAACAGAAGGTTCATTGATGAGTGGAAATATAAGTATGGGAAAAAGGGTAGAAGGCAATATAAGACAACAAAGATGCTTATTTCATGGAAAATATAATATCAAATAAGCATGTCAAACAACCACTTTTGACATATTTATGAATTTCTTTGTAATTAATTTGGTCTATAAATTTTTCATTGATGGAGTCTCCCCAAAAATCTTTGTATAATGTACTGAATAATTTCTGCATAGTTGTTGTTTTAACTTACTAGTTAAAGAACTCATTATCTGTGAGCAAATATGTGATTGTGATCTAGCAGAGATTTCAAAGTTTTGCTCTTTTTTTTTCCTTTTGTTACTTTTGCTTCAATTAGGATTCAAACTTAAATCTTTAGTACTAAAAATGACTTTAGTACTATTAAATTAAATTTTTTAAAGTTTTGTTATTTAATAGTTCAGTTCAATTTAGTTCTCCTAATTGCTTGCTATTTTCTCTTTGTAAAAAGATGCATTAGTTGCTTGATTTCTTGTCTAATTCATTATATTTTTTTCTAATATATCTTGGCTATTTAATATTCTATTTTAATTGATAAAACAAGTTTTTCTTTTTGATTGATCTATTTTAGCTTTAATTTTGTGTTTTTTATAATATATATTGGCTATTTCATATTCATTATATCTATGCTTGGTTGAAGCTTTTGAATTGCCTTTTTAGAATTTTACATGAGCTATAGGTTTGTCATCCTCTGTTCAACAATGCCTTGTCCATGCAGGTCCTTTGGAAGTGTGCTTTCTTTTCAAAGAAATTATTTTTTGTTATTTTATCTTTTTCTACAAAATTTTACATGATGCTCAATCTGCATGTGATGTCATTGAGGAGATGGTCGTTGAAAATGAGGGTGCCGGACTTGAAGACTTGGAAGACACAGACATGTTCCAGGATCCTTTAGCAGAGATGGCATATTCTGAAGCCCCTAGCAACACTGCAAGTGAGGCCAGTTCAAGCTCGAGGAGGAGGCGCAAACGCCATGAGGACCCTTTTATTCAAGCATTTCGAGATGTGGGCAGATCTTTAGATGATGGCCTTCAATTAGCAACAGACAAAGTTGTTAGAAGTGTGGAGAAGATGTCTGTTGATGCTGAGATGAATACAAGAAGAGAGCGTCTCTATTCAGAGTTGGGAAAAATTGGAGACTTGACGAGACAGGAGCGTCGTATGGCTCATATTACTATATCACAAAATGATCGCTTGTTGGTTGGATTTCCATCCGTACCAGACGAGGAGAAAGCAAAGTGGATTTGCGACATAATCCACTCATGATATTTGTTATATATACTTGTTAATTATCTTATCTTTGTGCTTAGTTATTTTGGCTGTTTACTAGTTGTTTAACTTTTGTGTTTGACTATTTTGGTGTTATTTATGGACGAGGAGAAAGATTGTAAGTTATATTATTTTCTCGTGTTAAAATAGATATAGTAAGTTATATTTATTAAATTAGTTATCACGTCTACTATACTTATTTTTTTATATGAATAACATTAATTTAAAATTCATACAAAGGATTTAAAAATTAGAATATTTTTTTTGTGTTATCATGTATAGTAAAAATTTATTTATCTTTAAAAAATTAAAATATTTTTCATTAAATAGGAAACAAAAGTATTTTTTTAAAGAAGTAATAAATAAATTTAAAACAATTTACAGAGATTTTTTTGTGATTCGTCAAAGTATTGTAAAAGATTCACAAATGATAAATAATCAAAAATATAATCTTTAAAATATTTAAAAATAAAAATAAAAATTTCGTATTATTTTCTTCACAAATTACAAAAGGTTTATTATTGATAAATAAAAAAATGATATTTAAATTATTTCTCAATTTAATTAATATTTTTAACAAAAAAATATTATTAATTATTTTTATATTTATATTATTTTTAAATAATTTTTTAAAGTTAAATAATATTATTTTACTATTTTTATACTTCAAGGGTATTTTTGTCTTTTTATCAACTTTCTATTCCATTGCGTACCAAACGTAATTTTTTTTACAGCATTCCATTCCATTCCCAATTCCTTTTTCCATTCTTTTCTTTGCCACCAACCAAACGGTACCTTAATGTAGATATGAGTCGGACATATTTATACTTCAGATGCAGGTGAGGGATTCTATATGGTTTCAATTTCATTTCTATTCTAAGTTGCTAAATTTTATAGTATAAGATTGATTGAATGTTCTGACATTTTAAAAAATATTTATGCGTCAATTTTTGCTTGAAAGTGAAAAGGATAGGCGTGCCAAAGAATTTAAAGAATTGAGACAGATACCAAATATGACAGTGTCTGAATGTTATATCCATTTTATCTCGTTGTCTAGATATGGTAGACTTTGATATGATACTGAGAATGAATTGGTTGGTATCATGCCATGCTATTTTGGAATGTCACTTTAAGTTGATTAAATTCAATATTCATGGAAAATTTTCTTTCTATATACAAAGAGATCATAGTGAAGTATCCAATAATCTAATCTCTGTTTTAACAGCCTATAAGTTATTATAAAAAGGTGCCAAGGATATTTGACAATAGTCAAAGATATAGATATGAAATACACTAATGTAGATCAAGTTCTAGTAGTTAGAGAATTTCCTGATGTATTCCCTGAGGAATTTCTACGATTACCCCAAAACGATAAATAGAATTTGTTATTGATTTTCTTCTTACAACCTAACCAGTGTCTATATTTCCATATAGAATGGCACCCACTGAACTTAAGGAACTAAAAAGAAGAAGAATTAATTACAAGATTTGTTAGACAAGGGATTTATACACCTAGTACTTCTCCTTGGGGAGTTCTTATTCTATTTGTGAAGAAGAAAGATGGATCGCTGTGATTGTACATAGATTATAGACAGTTAAATAAGGTGGCAGTGTCTAGTAAATACTCAATACCTTGTATAGATTATTTGTTTGATTAGCTATAGGGTACTCCATATTCTTCAAAAATTGTTATGAATCAAAATATTTCTCATAAAAACATTAAGAGGATTCCATATCAAAACCACCATATCAGAGTTTAAGCCTTTCTGTACTTTGATGGTGTAGAATTTTCCTATACTTAGTATCTCAGTTAAGATTCGCCCTACCACCATTCAAGAGAACACGGAAAGGGACTCTAATATGAGCAATTTCTCAAGCACACAAGAAGGGATGAAAAATTACATATCATATAGTCGACATCTCGCCTAGATAGGAGGCATCCCGCTCTCCTTCACATATCATATCCCGTGTGTTGGCTGTCACATGAGGCTAACACCACCCTTGCTAGCTAAGGTATCAAGGTGCACCAAGTGTAACATCTTAAATCTTTAATAATGTTAGATAAATCTAAGAAAAAGTAAAAGATATATATGACCAAGAATTAAATTACTTAGTTATGGAACAATAAGGTAGTTAAAAAAAATAGGTGACATATAATTAATCACGAATCATACAAATAAAATTCGAAGGATCATAATGGATGGGGGAAGGATAAAAATACATTTTTAGGACATCACTAATTTAGGATTAGCAGTAAATTATGATAAGAAAGGGAGAAACCATGCACCTTCCTTATTTTGTTTCTACAAACCATGACAAGAAAGGAACCTTCCTTATTTTGTTTCTACAAACCATGACACGAAAGAAACCTTCCCTATTTTGTTTCTAGAAACCATGACAAGAAAGGAACCTTCCCTATTTTGTTTCTATAAACCATGACAAGAAAGGTGAATTATTTGATAGTCTATTTAAGCAAAACCCACCCTTATAACATTATAATTTCATCCAAGTGAGGGAGAGGAGAAATAGAAGCAAGATAGAGTGAGGAAAGGAAAGGAAGAAAGGAAGAAAGAGAAAGGAGAAGTCTAGAGGACTAAGTGTTTAAGGTAAGTTTAACAATCTTTCTTTTTGAAGAAAAGTTCTGAAACTTGTAAAATTTATATGATATTTTTATCTTAAAACTTTGATGATTGGTCATGGATGTTGCTATATCATGTTACATATTATGTATGTTTAAATACTTAGGTTAGTGTAGATAGTTCTGCATAGGTATGGCTATAGGCGGTAGAATTTTAATCTTTTGTTTTTAAAATTTTGGAAAGAATCAGTAAGGAATTAAAACAAATTATTAACATAAAAAATGTAGCTCTATGTCTCATAGATTTTTGGCCACTAGAATCATTAAATTTAAAGTCCATATTAGGTAGATATGATCCACATAGTAAACAAAGGTCAGAAAATGGTTAATCAGGGAAGAATATGTTAGGATAGCATCTGTGCTTTAATTTCTAAGAACATTTTGTAAGGAAGTAAAATAAATGGTTAACCAAAAAATTATAGCTATATGTGTCACAGAATAGACGCCACTGGAATCACGCAATTTGAAATTCGTATGAGGGAGATATGGACAGATTAGTAGGTAGAGGTCAGAACTTACCCGAGAAGAAATAACCAGTACATTGAAAGAGTAATATAACCATGATTTCATAATTTTTAGCTAAACTGTTCAACATGATAGTTTTAGATAATTGTTCTATCTTTAAATTGACATTAAGATCAACTAAATTGGAGTTAAATTGAGGGAGTTATGTTTTGATTAGTAAGAGAAGGTCAGATAGGATGAAAATTTGCATCAAGAAAATAAAGAAATAAAATTAATATTTAAAAAGAAGAAGAATCTTATAAAAGAAAATAATAAATGACTAGTATATGCCATAGCCATTACCAGTGCATGAACTTCTTACCATTTTAAGTGTAAAAGTTTGACATAGAAATATTTTATAAAATGATATTTGAAATAGTTATGTTCATGGCATGATTACCAATGATTTTTGGTAATAATTATATTTTGATGAATATACTTGTTATTAAAAGCATATTTTTGGCTATTATTGTGAAAAGAAAAGAAATGAGCACGGTTACATGGCAATTCATGTGGTGCACCAGTAGGGGACACCCTACCAACGGTTATGATTATGTTAATGAGAAAAGAAAGAGAAAGTGTGCCATGTCGGACGGAGCGAGAAAAGCCTGTGCTAGAGAGTAGAAAATACTCACCTTGACCGGGGTAGCTTGATATGAGAATAAATTGATAGTCATCATATGATATTCTAAAAATAGTTAATCCTATCATACATGTCATTACTGTATGATTCTCATGTGCATAGATATAGTGCATTCATGTGACCAAAGATATTTACTGTAGTTCATACAGATGAACATGACATGATGAAGTATATTGATGATGATTTATTATTGAACTTACTGGGATTTAATTCTCACTATATTTCCATGTCATGTTCAGAAAATTAGTTATGCAGATTTTTCTATGGCTCTGGCCTTTAGTGCACGTTGGATTGAGTTACTTTATGTTGTGCAGATCCCAGAATCAAATAATATATTTGTGGTTGAGTTGGCTCAGATCCCGGTGAAGGTGGAACCACCCGCACCTGTATCTTCGGAATTGGTCAACCAGAAAAAATAATATGTATTTATTTATGTATTTGATATATTGTATGTATGGTTTAATTAATGACGTGTATGTAAACTCAATATTGTATAATAATAAGAAATAAGAAAAAAGAAAAAGTTGTTACATAATTGGTATAAGAGCCGGTCGATCCTAGATGGCCAGTGGGTGGATGGTTATCTGAATTGATCTTATAGTGTCTTGAGTATGTTTGTGGTTGTATTGTGTAGGGGATCAGTGAATTCATATAAGTAAGAAATTACTAGTGTTTTCTATCTATATGCCAAGGTAGTGTTATAACTACTGTTAAATATTTTTGAAACTAACTATTGGGTTTGATCACCTCAATAGCAACATAACTTTGTTTTTGCCACAGTAGGAAATGGCAACACCAAGGAGGAATCTGGCAAACAATGCAGAGGAAACCATGCACAACCTTGCCACGGCAATTTGAGACCAAGTCATGACCACTAATCAAATTCTACAATACCTCTAGAATGCTAATAACCTGAATAGTGAGAATGGTGTTAATAATCAGATGGCAGGGAATGATAACGGCATATCTGAGTTCTTAAGAACTAGACCACCTTGGTTTCAAGGCAGATTTGACCCAATTGTAGTTGAAAGTTGGATAAGGGAACTAGAGAAATTTTTTGAAGTGATGGGTTGTACTGAGGAGCAGCAAGTTATCTTCGTTGCATATATGCTGAAAGATGAAGCAGAATACTAGTGGCGTGGAACTAGAGAACTTTTAGCTCACCAGGGAAGGCAAATCTCCTGACAGGTGTTCAAAGACACCTTTTTGGAAAAATACTTCCCAAGTAGAAGGAGATTGAATTTCTCTAACTTAGACAGGGCAGCATGACTATAGACGAGTACATCGCGAAGTTTGAGGAGTTGTCTAAGTTCTCCTCTTATATGCGATTTAACCCCAATGAAGCATGGAAGGCTATTAAGTTTGAAGTGGGATTGAATCCAGAAATAAGGAATACTGTTATAGCTATGGAGATAAGGGAGTTTGTACCTCTGATAAATAAATACAGACTCCTAAAGAAGAGCTTGAGGGCAGTGGCAGATGAGAAACAAAGACGGAATTTCTGGAAAAGGAAGAACAGGCCACAAAACTCTGGTAGAAATGTTAGAGGAAAAGGACAGGGTACTAGCAAGAGGCTAATGACTGTAGGTCCCCGACCTTTCCAGCAGGACCTCACCCTAGTTAAGTGCACTAAGTGCGGACACATGGATGGAAATTGGCCATGCTACATAGGACAAGATGTTTGTTTTAATTGCGAACAGAAGGGTCATTTTACAAGGAACTACCCACAAAATTTGGGGAAGCATCCGGAACAGAAGCCTCAAGTGAAAGGAAGGGTCTTCACCCTGAACGGCCAAGAGGCAACTCAATCCCTCAAAATAATCCAAGGTACATGCTATATCTACGGATTTGCTCTTATGGTGTTGTTTGATTCTGGTGCTAGTCATTCATTTATTTCGAAAGAATGTAATAGGGAGCTTCAGTATCCTATTTTTGAAACCCTCTATGAGCTATATGTAGTAACTCCCACAGGGGAAAGGGTCTTAACTTCCTTTGTATATAAAGAAAGTCAGGTCACTATTTAGGAAAAAACTTTTTCTGTGGACCTCGTCTGTCTACCTTTAAAAGGTATTGACATCATTCTAAGGTTAGACTGGATGTCTAAAAATCGGGTCTTGCTGAATTGTTGCAACAAGACCATTGAATTTCTACCTCCTACTTCAGAAGAAGAGATGCAGTTATTGATGCTTAATGCCAATCAAGTCAATAGGGAGTTGAAGAATGGAGTACTTGGATACATTCTCTTGCACTTATCAAATCTAGAAGTTAAACCAAAGCTTGATGAAATACCAATAGCCAACAAGTTTTCTAAAGTATTTCCATAAGATATTCCAAGCTTACCTCCCAAGAGAGAGATAGATTTTTCTATTGATCTCTTACTTGGGACAGGGCCTATCTCTATTGTACCTTATAGAATGGTCTCAAAAGAACTACAGGAACTCAATAAGCAATTGGAGGAACTATTAGACAAGCAATTCGTTAGACCAAGTGTATCATCTTGGGGAGCTCTTGTGTTGTTTGTTAAAAAGAAAGATGGGAGCTTGAGACTATGCATAGATTACAGACAGCTGAATAAGGTGACTATCAAAAATAAGTATACTATCCCTATAATAGATGATTTATTAGATCAAATGAAGGGAGCCTCCATCTTTTCTAAAATTGACTTGAGATCGGGATACCATCAGATTAGGATTAAGGAGGAGGATGTACCAAAAACAACCTTCAGGACTTGGTATGGGCACTATGAGTTTCTCGTAATGCCCTTCGGGTTGACAAATGCACTTGCAATTTTCATGGATTACATGAATCGCATTTTTCGACCCTACCTAGATCAATTTGTGGTAGTATTCATTGATGACATCTTGATATATTCTAAGAGTGAGAAAGAACATGAAGAATATCTCTGAATCATGCTGTAAGTGCTAAAAGAGAAAGTTGTATGCCAAATTGGAGAAGTGTGGATTTTGGCTGTTAAAGGTAAAATTTCTTAGACATGTCATTTCCAATAAAGGGGTAACTGTAGACCCTAGCAAGATAGAAGCAGGGATTCAGTGGGAAAGACCAAAGATGGTTATAAAAGTCAAAAGTTTCTTGGGTTTGGCAGGATACTATAGGAGGTTTATACAAAACTTCCCTCGTATAGCCTTGCCATTGACTAAATTGACCAAGAAGGGATGTCCTTTCAAATGGACTGATCAATATGAGGCTAGTTTCCAAAAGCTTAAAAAAATTGACCACTTCTCCTATTTTAATTATTCCAAACCCCACAGGACATTTTGCAGTGTATAATGATGCTTTAAAGAAAAGGCTAGAGTGTATGCTAATGCAAGACAAGAGAGTAGTTGCCTATGTCTCTAGACAATTAAGACCCCACGAAGGGAACTATCCAACCCATGATCTTGAATTGGCTGCGGTGGTGTTTGCTTTAAAGATTTGGCGACACTACTTATACAGAGCAACCTTTGAAGTATATTGTGATCACAAGAATCTTAAATATCTCTTTGATCAAAATGAGTTAAATATGAGGCAACAAAGATGGGTGGAATTTCTCAATGACTATAAATTTGAGATAAATTATCATTCGGGAAAAGCAAATATTATAACTGATACTCTAAGTCGGAAATCTCTACACATGAGCTAGATAATGATGTATAAGATGCAGATGCTAGAGGAGTTTCAGAATTTGAAGTTGACCACTACTTTTACTCCAAAGAAGCTAGTCATTAATGGTTTAAGTATAGGGTGTGACCTTAGAGTCCAGATCAAAGAGGCTCAAGCTCACGACCAATACTTACAGGATCATAAAGACCAAGGAAATTTTTTTGTCATGGAGGATGAAGCAATCATGTATCAGGGAAGGATTTGTGTCCCTCAAGAACGAGAGTTAAGGACTAAGATTCTGCAAGAAGCGTATCAGAGTAAATACACAGTCCATCCTGAATGCACTAAAATGTACCAGGATTTAAAGAAGATGTATTGGTGGCCAAGTATGAATAAGGACATTGCCGAGTTTGTGGCGAAATGTCTCATTTGTTAGAAAGTGAAGGTAGAGCATCAAAAGCCAACAGGATTTTTTCAACCTCTTGAGATCCCTAAATGGAAATGGGATAATATTTCAATGGACTTTGTCGTGGGTTTACCCAAGACTTCTGTTGGATATGACTCTATCTGGGTAATAGTTGACAGATTAACCAAATTTGCTCACTTTTTACCCATAAAAATTAACTATTCGCTGGATAAATTAGCCCAAGTATACATCCAGGAAATAGTTAGACTACATGGAATTCCCTTAAATATCATTTTTCATAAAGATCCGAGGTTTACGTCAAGGTTTTGGAAGGCGTTGCAAGAAGCTTTTGGTACTTAGTTGCGGTTCAGTACTGCCTACCATCCTCAGACTGACAGGTAGACAGAACGAACCATTCAAACCCTAGAAGATATGTTGAGGGGCTGTGTAATAGAACAAGGTAAAGGATGGGATAAGTACCTATCTTTAGTGGAGTTGGCTTATAATAATAGCTATCACTCTAGTATTAAGATGGCCCCCTATTAAGCTTTATACAGTAGAAAGTGCCGATATCCACTATGTTGGTTTGAGGTAGAAAAAAAGAACTTGTTGGGTCCTGATCTAGTTCAACAAACCGCTGAACAAATCAAGATTATACGAGACAAAATGCTCACAGCTTAGAGTCGGCAAAAGAGTTACTATGATAAGAGACATAGCCCTCTAGAGTTTGAGGAAGGGAACCATATATTTCTAAAACTTTCTCTGACCATTTGAGCTGGTAGGTTTCTCAAGACCAAAAAGCTAAATCCGTACTTTTTGGGACCCTACCAAATTCTGAAGAAAGTAGGGACGTCAGCATATTAAGTTGCTCTCCCACCTAATTTGTCCAACTTGCATAATGTTTTCCATGTATCATAGCTCCGGAAGTATCTTCCAGACTCTTCGCATGTGATACAAGATGAACCAATCCAAATAAAGAAGAACATGACATACCAGTTAGTACCAACATCTATATTGGACACTAACGTGAAGCAATTGCGGAACAAAACTATTCCCCTAGTTAAGGTGTTATGGGAAAGTTTGACTCAGGAAAAAGCAACATGGGAGCTAGAAGAAGTCATGAGGAAGAAATATCCGAAAGTGTTCTTATTAGGTAATTTTTGAAATTTTGAGGACAAAATTTCTTTTAAGGGGGAAAGAAATGTAACATCCTAAGTCTTTAATAATGTTAGATAAATCTAAGAAAAAGTAAAAGATATATATGACCAAGAATTAAATTACTTGGACAAAATTTTAATGTTCTAAGGGTGGGTTTTGCTTAAATAGACTATCAAATAATTCACCTTTCTTGTCATGGTTTGTAGAAACAAAATAGGGAAGGTTCCTTTCTTGTCATGGTTTGTATAAACAAAATAAGGAAGGTTCCTTTCTTGTCATGGTTTGTAGAAACAAAATAAGGAGCGTGCATGGTTTCGCCCTTTCTTGTCATAATTTACTGCTAATCATAAATTAGTGATGTCCTAAAAATGTATTTTTATCCTTCCCCCATCCATTATGATCCTACGAATTTTATTTGTATGATTTATGATTAATTATATGTCACCTATTCTCTTTTTTTAACTACCTTGAGGGAGAGGAGAAGTAGAAGCAAGATAGAGTGAGGAAAGGAAAGGAAGAAAGGAAGAAAGAGGAAGGAGAGGTCTAGAAGACTAAGTGCTTAAGGTAAGTTTAACAATATTTCTTTTTGAAGAAAAGTTCTGAAACTTGTAACATTTATATGATATTTTGATCTTAGAACTTTGATGATTGGTCATGGATGTTGCTATATCATGTTACATATTATGTATGTTTGAATACTTAGGCTAGTGTAGATAGTTCTGCATAGGTATGGCTATGGGCGGTAGAATTTTAATCTTCAGTTTTTAAAATTTTGTAAAGCATCGGTAAGGAATTAAAACAATTGATTAACATAAAAAATGTAGATCTATTTCTGACCGATTTTTAACCACTAGAATCATTCAATTTGGAGTCCATGTAAGGTAGATATGATCCGAATAGTAAACAAAGGTCAGAAAATGGTTAATCAGGGAAGAATATGTTAGGATAGCTTCTATGTCTTAATTTCTGAGAACATTTTATAGGGAATTGAAATAAATGGTTAACATAAAAATTATAACTATATGTGTCACAGAATTTCAGCCACTGGAATCACTCAATTTGGAATTCTTATAAGGGATATATAGACAGATTAGTAGGTATAGGTCAGAATTTTCACGAGAAGAAATAACCTGTACTTTGAAAGAGTAATATCACCATGATTTCATAATTTTTAGTTAAATTTTTCAACATAATTGTTTTAAATAATTGTTCTATCTTTAAATTGACATTAAGAGCAACTAAATCGGAGTTAAATTGAGAGAGTTATGCTCTGATTAGTAAGAGAATGTCAGATAGGATGAAAATCTGCATCAAGAAAATAAAAAAAAATTAATATTTAAAAAGAAGAAGAATCTTATAAAAGAAAATAATAAATGACTAGTATATGCCATAGCCATTACCATTGCATGAACTTCTTACCATCTTAAGTGTGAAAGTTTGACATAGAAATATTTTATAAAATGATATTTGAAATGGTTATGTTCATGGCATGATTACCAATGATTTTTGGTAATAATTATATTTTGATGAACATAGTTGTTATTGAAAGCATATTTTTGGCTACTATTGTGAAAAGAAAAGAAATGAGCATGGTCACATAGCAATCCGTGTGGTGCACTAGTAGGGGACACCCTACCAACGGTGATGATTATGTTAATGAGAAAAGAAAGAGAAAGTGTGCCATGTCAGACGGAGTGAGAAAAGCCCGTACCGGAGAGTAGAAAATACTCATCTTGACCGAGGTAGCTTGATATGAGAATAAATTGATAGTCATCATATGATATTCTAAAAATAGTTAATACTATCATACATGTCATTACTGTACGATTCTCATGTACATAAATATAGTGCATTCATGTGATCAAAGATATTTGCTGTAGTTTATACATAAGAACATGACATGATAAGCTATATTGATGATGATTTATTGTTGAACTTACTGGGATTTAATTCTCACTATATTTTCATGTCATGTTCAGAAAATTAGTTATGCAGATTTTTCTATGGCTCTGGCCTTTAGTGCACGTTGGATCGAGTTACTTTATGTTGGGAAAATCCCAAAAAAAAATAATATGTTTGTGGTTGAGTTGGCTTAGATCCCGGTGAAGGTGCAACCACCCACACCTGTATCTCCAGAATTGGTCAACCAGAATAAATAAGATGTAGTTATTTATGTATTTGATATGTTGTACGTATGGTTTAATTAACGACGTGTATGTGAACTCAATATTGTACAATAATAAGAAATAAGAAAAAATAAAAAGTTGTTACACCAAGGCTAACATTGCCTACTGTTAGCAAACAGTGTTTTCAAAAGGATTCCTCCACAAAAATCATATTTACATATATGCCATATTGTTCAAAATAGAGATTTTAATATAATACAGAATTTTCAGTCTTAATACAATTCTTTTGTCAAAAAATTCTCAATCAGGGTAATCATATATACTTGCCCGTTTTGTAAGGCAATCTTATAGCTTTACATATCAATGCCACATGCACAATATATTTCTTTTACCATAAAATGAGAAATACAATTTGAAATCACATATTCAATGAGTTCAAAAATCTATTTTTAAAACCATACTCTTCTTGAACTATATACTAGATTGTAACAATTCAGATACTTTAATCTATTTCAAAGACACATGAAAGTATAAATAACTTGTGAACACAATCAATTATCCATTTAAAGTTCAAGAAGAGCATAGGGTAAGTCATAGAAAGAATTATCTACTCACAAAGTTACTGTTCAAAGTTGGGCAACCCTAAAATCCACGTTTCTAGTCTAAATTTGGCCAAATTTAACCCAAAAACGAGTTCGAAGGATAAAAAAACCTAGGAAATGACTCTGGATTTGCTAAATTTGCCCTTCGGGAGTTCAGTCAACGCATCAGGGTTGATGGGCCACGTGCTGTGATGTGATCTTAATTACGCATAATATTAATACCTTTAAAATTAATTTTTTTTATTTAAATAAAATATAATTAGGAATTAGCTTAATTTTATGTTTTGTGTTGTAGGAACAAAGAAAGAAGAAAAGAGAAGAAAAAAAATAAGAAATTCATAGAAAAATGCTACATTGCAGGGATTCCAGAACTTTTAGCAATGTTTTGAGCATATCTCCCTCTTATGAAGTCCAATCAAAGTTATTCAAGTGGTTGTGAAAATAAAACACAATCATCTACAACTTTTATGTTGAACCCTTGGTCAAATTCGGGATATTTCATGGCGTTCTAGAGCTTTCAAATCAGCATCACAGTGCACCAAGATGAATTCTGACCTTTAGTCACTAATTTTAGTATATCTCCTTCAATTTAGATTGGATTAAGGTGATTCTAGCGGCTATAGAAAGAAGAGACATAGCTCTACAAATTTTGCGTTCGACACTTTTACAAATTCTGGTTTTTTCTGGGAGCCGTTGCGCTCGTAAGAGAGCACCGCGGCGCTGAACAACCCAGCAAGCTTCGTAGCAAGTGAGTGTCGCGGCGCTCTACTTGGGCACCGCGACGCCCTGTGGCCTTGTCTTCGTAGCGCCGCGGCACCCGCCGTCGCACCAGAATGATGATTTTTGCAATTTTAGGTCTTTTTCACTCTAATTGAAGCCCAATGGACTGGGATTTGACCTAAATTCAATCCTACTTCGATTAGGAGTAGCTAATCTATAAAAAGGGAGGAAAGCAAGCAGATAATGGATTCAATCCTTCATCTACATTCTTCAATTCTTCTTTTGATTTTCTTATGGCCCTGCGTGGCTAGTTAAGGTAGGTTGAAACCTGAAGGGATTTTCATACATTGTGATATGTGGATTTGATTTTATTATTTCAATTTGATTTGAATATTGATTATTCATCTGTTCTTCTTCTTAATGATTATTCATATGATTGCTAGGAGGCCTACTAGTATATTGTGTGTCTTAATCTACCGCTGAATTATGTTTTGAACAAAGTTTTCATTTTTGTGATTCATGAGGTAAATAGGTTTGAAGATTTTGGATTATAAATCATTGAACCTATGATGAATAATTAACTAAATTAGATATAACCGATGTGTTTATATTTGTTTAGCTCTGTCAGTTTCTCTAGTTCTTCATGCGATTAATAAGTTATACTTTACCGATGTGTTAAAGGATTGCTTGTTAATTAGGGTTTAATTAGTGCGATTGTCATTAATTTACTAGACTTAAGGAGGAACAGGGTTAGAAATCCAATGATAGATATTTAATTACAGATTATTTATGCTGTCAATGATCAATGTAATCCTTTGACGGTAGATATCAACCGAAACCAACGCCTTTTTCATTAATTACTCTCTTAATTATTTTCATTATTGTTTACTTTACTTAATTTGCGATTATCAATTCCCCATTTTTCTAATCACATAAGGTATACCAGTCTCTGTGGGATCGACCCTTACTCCTACTACTATAGGTTAGTTTTGAGGTAAGGTATCAATTTGGGTGTACCTACGACAGTGTGCACCACGCTGCACGTGCCACTGCAAGGGCTGCACGTGGGCTTCACTCGTCGAAGAAGAACCGGCGGGTGAGGGCTCATGAGAGATAGCCTCGACTTGAAATTTAAGATCCTAAGGTTTCAGTACTAGTTGAATCTATCTACGATGTTAGTTTTTGGATTTGAGAACCATAGATAGGATTTTTGGGGCTTACCTCTTTAGGTGATTTTTCCCTCCATTTTTCAACCAATCTCTGGCCAATTTTCTAGAAACCAATTGGATGGATTCGTAAAACTCTTCATTCTGAGTCTGTTAGTGATGGTGGTGTCGAAATTCGAGGTCCAGAAGTGCTAGAATATTAGAGAGATGGTTTTTCTAGCTCCTTGTACAGTAGAGGCTCTAAAATATCATGAGGGACCATTATGTAAAATTTCAATTTTTGAAAGAGATCCTTGCAAATTTTTCTTATTTACATTTTGACCCCTAAACTTTTAGGGAATTGCATTTTGTCACCAAAACGTAAATCATCATATTATCTTTATAATTCTTCAACCCATGTAATAGATAAACATATTTTCAACAGTACTTATATCCATTTATCATAGAAAGAATTATCTACTCACAGGGTAGGACTCCTGATTGGACAACCCTAAAATGTACTTTTACAAGTTGAATTTGACCAATTAGACCTTAAAAACATGTCTAAAGGGTCCAAAGACTTAGAAAATGACTTCGGGAGCTTAATCACTATTCACTCACCGGAAAATACTATTCACCCGCCGAAAAACACTATTTACGACGAATAAAAAGTTTTCAGATAGCTAAAAAATTTCATATCCTAAGGTTTAACTAGTTCCTGAATCCATCTACGATGTCAGAATTTCAATTGGAGGTCTCTAAGTAAGAGTTTCAGAATTTAGCTTTTTCTAATATTTTCTACTTTAGATCCTCAACGGCTGATTTGAAAAATTAATCAGTCAAAACCGTAGTATTCTTCGTCCTGAATCCAGTAGCACCTTCAGTTTTGAGATTAGAAACCAATAGGCACTCCAGATCTAGAGAAAAAGTTGAAGATTACTATTCACTCACTATTCATCTTCTCCATTTTTCGTTTTGCAGACATTTGTTCCATCCTCCCCCTTCCCCTTTTTATTTTTATTATATTTAATAATAATTATTATTATTTAATTATTTAATAATAAGATTTTATTTATATAAATTCATATAAATTATGTTTTTCATCCTAAAATATCTCAAAATTTTCTAGAAATTTACATTCTCATAAACCTTCAGTTAAACTCTTAAATTATGATTTTTCTTGATAAAAATCATAATAAAACAAATCTCAAAATAAATATCTTTATACATATTAAAAGAAAGAATATTTCTAAAAATACAACAAAAATTCATTAAAGAACAATATAATTATTTCAAGCAAAACAATAATTATTTTAATTAAAAATAGATTTACTTTTAGTAGAACATAATCATTTTTAAACAAATAAAATATATTTGTTTATAACAAAACATTATAAAAATTATGGGATGTTACAATAAACCTATCAATTTATGATGCATATTCAGTTGTGCCCAAGAGACTATTTGAAAAATCTCCTCTAAAGTATCAAAACTACCTGGTAAGGCAATGAAATTATCAGCATGACTCATTATTCTAGTCATGCGCTCATGCATGGAAGCTACCCTAAATTTTTTCCTATTTTTTTCCTATGATATTGGATGCAGCTAGAGCTGTAAAAATAATACCTAGAACTTGACATCCTCCTACATGTGCAGTTGTAGACACACACCCCATTAACCCATAGTTACTTCTACCATAGACTAAATGAATTTTTCTCCTGGCCAGCACCACACCTAAGTTTTGTGTAACTTTCACATACTCTCTATCTTTTTCAGGACTAGAACCATAAAAGACACAAATATTTTGAAACTAATGAAATGTGATTTCCTCCATAGCTGCACACACCCTAACTTTGAGTATGAAGGTAAAAATACTAACATGAGTATTTATAGAACTCAAAGAAGGGCATACTTACAATAGCTATGCGAATAGGCCAGACATTATTAAAACAGTTATGTGAGTGACTAATAGATATCAGCTAAATTGAAGGTGAATTTTAAAAATGACGGTACACATACATATGTATAGTAGTTATGACTGTGACCCATATTAAGCATATAAAGAAAATAAGATTAAGGTATCAACAGAAATTTTCCTTTTCCTTATTGTTCTTGATGAAGCATTGATGTCTTGATTATTGTAGGGAAGTTGTAGGTGATAGGCATCATTGTAAAAAAAAAGAGTGAAAATGCAAACCAATTAAATGTTGAAGAAGGACAATCAAATGATTTATCTTGTTTTCTCAATGTTCTTACTAGTCGACTATCAGTATTATTTAGTCGAATAGCTATTTTGAACATTTTTAATTTGGACTAATTATTTTACAATTGATTGGTTATATCTGTTTTGATGCAACCAACTGCATTCTACTAGTTAACTACATGCTTTATAAGTTCAGAAATGCTTCTTTTTCATGTGTTATTCTACCACTGAATAACAGTGGCTTTGAATTAGATTTTTGCACATATATTCAAAATTTGCGGCCACCTATTTTAATTTTCTTTCAATGTTTTGTCGAAACTTTTAACTTTCAATTTTGGCACCATGCTTTATTAAGTATTCCTCTTTTTTTGCTGCATCATCCTTGATTAATGATTGGCGTTAAATGCAAGGTTCTTTTCTTTATTACAATGAGAGTTAATTTCTTTTCTTTGAAACTCAGTTATTATGATGTTGAAATGGTTAATAGGTTAAAGTAATGAAGATTTTGATAGAATTTATTTACCAAAGAGCACACTTTAAAAAAAAAATCTTTATATCTATAACTAAGTAAGTTGATAGACCATATGTAAATTAGAAAGAATAATGAGTTTACAGTATATACTGATTGAATAGTAAGTGTGAAGGACGCCCAAATTTATCTAATGTAACTGAGTAGGGAAAGGAGATTTTAGAAGAAATAATAGATTTTGAATATTGATGGGATGTACTAAAATTTGAAATAATTATACTAGTATAATGGTAAAAATAAGTTATAAGTGATATTTTTGTTGTTGTTTGGTGTTAGCAAGTAAGAATTGAATATATTGTTTCAAAAGAGTTATTCAGGAAGCTTTAGGATCTTAGATAAATTATAGTATATCTGATAGTAAATTTAAATGATGTGTTTACGCATTAGAAGTTATGCTTTAGGTATCTTTATATAATTTAGGTAAAAATTTGGAGAAAATCATTTATCCTTAGCTAAACTTTCCCCTATTATTAATTCTTAGGCCAACATACAAATGGCATCATTTGAGATTTTATATGAAACATCATAGGTCTCTTAATAGGTAGGCAAGTTGAGTAAAGTTAATCTTTTAGAATCTAATTTGGAATAACATACAATAGATAGAATATGACTAACCTAGATTGATGATACTAGTTTGGAAAGCATGCTTCAAGCATATGTTTTCGAGTTTGGTGGGAGATCCCTTAGCAGAATTTTCCTATAATAAAATGATATTGGATGACTTAAAGCCTTATCTAAGAGGTGTTACAAACTTTCTGTTAAATGACTCAGTGGAGTCAGAATTATTGTAAAATGTCGTTGAGAAAGTGAAATTGATTAGAAAAAGAATACAAACAACACAATACAGGCCAAAAGTCTATAAGGACCATGAAAGTTAAGCACTAAAAATTATTAGCTGGTGACCAAATATTCTTGAAGGACTCACTCATGAAAGAGGTAATGAGATTCGAAAAGAAGAAAAAGTTAATCTCCAGTATATAGACTCTTTTGAAATCTTAGACAAAGTATGCATAGTATATATCACCTAGCTTTGCTATCATGATTAAGTGATGTTGGTACAGTCTTTCTTGCATCAATGTTAAGGAAGTACTTATCAGATTCTTCTTATGTCATCTAATTTCAAGAAATTCAATTGGTAAGAATTTAGCTTAATTATGGAAAAAAATTCCAATGTCTATTGTTGATCAACAAATGAATAACTTATGGTTAAAGGAAATCCATATGGCTAAGGTTATATGGCAAAAACACTCAAGTAAAGAGATTCTTTAGAAAGTAAAGATGATATACAAAAGAGATATCTACAATTGCTTGAGTAATGAGGTTCATAACTGTAATTTATGCCTTGGTTTCATTCCTTACTTGTAGTAGGATGGGTTGAAATTTGGGAACCAAATTTCTTAAGGGGGAAGAATGTAATATATTGTAATTTTTAAATAATAATGCTTTGCTATTAACAAATATTTTTTTAAATGATTATATTTTGCTAAAAGAAAATACACTTTTAATTAAAATGATTTTTGTTTTGCTTAAAAAAATTATATTTGGCTCTAAATAAACTTTTTTTATAATTTATTTTAATATATATGAAGATATTTTATAGTGTGATTTATTTTATTAACATTTTTATTAAAGAAAGTCATGATTTAAGAATTCAACTAAATTTTTGCAAGAATATAAACTTTTAGAAATTTTTGAGATACTTTAGGATAAAAATAATAATAAATTTTAACTATTCAATAATTAAATAATATTTATAAAAAAAGAAAGAAAAAGGGGGGAGATGAAGTGTGTAGAGGAATCTGCAAAATCCTGTAATCGATGAATAGTATGAATAGTATTTTTCTTTCCTCCATGTTTTATCTTTAGATCTGGAGTGTCTATAGGCCTTTGATATCAAAACTAAGGGTACCACTAGATTCAAGACGAAGAGCACTAATATTTTAATCGAACAATTTTTCAAAGCAGCCACAAAATCGCTGCAGTTCGGAAGTAGAAAATCTTAGAAAAATGTAAACTTTAAAACACCTATCAGTTGACTAGTGTTGACTAAGCTCTAAAAGGCCAAATTTTGTGATTTTGGAATCATTTACTAGGTTTTTGGACCATCCAGACTCATTTTTGAAGTCTATTTGATCAAATTTGAATTAGAAAAGTATATTTTGGTGCTGTTAAACCTAGAGCCTTACCTTGTGAGTAGATAATTCTTTCTATGACTTACCCTATGCTCTTCTTGAACTTTAAATGTATAATTGATTATATTTACAAGTTATTTATACTTTTATATGTCTTTAAATGGATTAAATTATCTAAATTGTTTAAAATCTGACATATAGTTCAAGAAGAGTATAGTTTTGAAAATAGATTTTTGAACTTATTGAATATATAATTTTAAATATATTTCTCATTATATGGTAAAGGAAATATATTGTGCATGTGGCATTGATATGTAAAGTTATAAGATTGCCTTAGAAACGAGCAAGTATATGTGATTATCTTGATTGGGAAGTTTTTAACAGATGAACTATACTAAGACTGAAATTTTGTAATATATTGAAAGCTTTTATTGAAATGACATGGCATATATGTAAATGATAATTTCTGGGAAGGAATTCTATTGGAAACATTGTTTGCTAATATCTCGTAATTTTAAAATAATAATGCTTTGCTATAAACAAATATATTTTTATTTTAAATGATTATGTTTTGCTGAAAGTAAATATACTTTTAATTAAAATAATTTTTGTTTTGCTTAAATAATTATATTTGCCTCTAATAAATTTTTGTTTTACTTTTAGAAATACTCTTTTTTTATTATGCATAAAGATATTTTATTTTGTGACTTTTTGTTATTAACATTTTTATCAAAAATAGTCATGATTTAAGAGTGCAATTAAAGTTTTGTAAGAATATAAATTTTTAGAAATTTTTAGGATACTTTAGGATAAAAAATAATAATAAATTTAAACTATTCAATAATTAAATATTTATAAAAAAAGAGAAAGAAAAAGGGGGGAAATGAAGCATGAAGAGGAATCTACGAAATCCCGTAACCGATGAATAGTATGAATAATATTTTTTTCTCTCCTCCATGTTTTCTCTCCATATCTAGAGTGTCTACAAGCCTCTGATATCAAAACTAACGGTACCACTAGATTCAAGACGAAGAGTGCTACGATTTTGACCAATCAATTTTTTAAATTAGACGCAGAATCGCCGCAGATCGGAAGTAGAAAGTTTTAAAAAGAGGTATATTCTGAAACTCCTATTTAAAGACTTCAAATTGAAAATCTGACATCGTAGATGGATTCATGAGATAGATAAGCTTTAGGATATGAAATTTTTCAGCCAACTGACAACTTTTTGTGCGTCGTGAACAGTAAATTTACTCGATATGAATAGTAATTTCTGGTGGTGAATAGTAAATCCAACTGTGAATAGTATCCATCAGTTGACCAGTGTTGACCAAACTCCCAGAGGTCAAATTTTACAATTATGCAATCATTTCTTAGATTTTTGGATCCTCCGAACTCGTTTTTTAGGTTTACTTGATCCAATTTACATTTAAAAATTACATTTTAGAACTGTCCAACCTAGAGCCTTACCCTGTGGGAGTGCTTGGTAGAAGGAAAATTTTTGGATTTCTGGGAATCTGAATATGGGAATTGAAGATTCCTTTGTTTGGTTTCAAAATGAAAATTCTGATTCCCAGGAAACTTCAATTCCTGGGAATGTTTTTTAAGTAAGGATTCTCATGAAAAGATTACCATGGAGGGGGTGGGAATTGGTGATTCCCATGAAGGTGAAAATCTTTATCAAAAATAAAATATATATTTATCTTTCAATATTTTATATAAATTTTTTTATAAAAATAAATTTAATTGTTAATATTTTTTTTAATAATTTTAAAATTAATATAAATTTAATAAATTATTAACAATAATTTATTATATTTTTGTTAAAAAAATAAACAAACAAAAAAAAATTAAAAAAATAAATAAATAAGAGTATTTTTAGAAACCATATACATAGATAAAGATTTTTAGAAAATGTTATTTAAAGATTCTCAGCAATCTTAAAAGCCAACCAAACACATTTTATACATTCTCAGGAATTATTATTCCCATCAATCATGTTTCCCAAGAAAGATGATTCTCAGAAACAAAAAATTTTGCCGTATACCAAACGCCCCCTGTGAGTAGATAATTCTTTCTATAACTTATCATATGCTCTTCTTAAACTTTAAATGGATAATTGATTATGTTTACAAGTTATTTGTACTTTTATATGTCTCTAAAATGGATTAAATTATCTGAATTGTTACAATCTGGTATATAGTTTAAGAAGAGTATGATTTTGAACATGGGTTTTTGAACTCATTGAATATGTGATTTTAAATTTTATTTCTCATTATATGGTAAATAAAATATATTGTGCATATGGCATTAATATATAAAGTTATAAGATTACCTTGAAAACGGGCATGTATATGTGATTACCCTGATTGGGAAGTTTTGGACAAAGGAATTGTACTGAGATTGGAAAGTCTCTATTATACTAAAACCTCTGTTTTGAATAATATGACATATGTGCAAATATGATTTCTGTGAAGGAATTTTTTTAGAAACATTGTTTGCTAACAGCAGGCAATGTTAGACCTAGTGCAACTTGATACCTCAACTAGCAGGGGTGGTGCTAGCCTCGGGTGCCAGCCAACACACGGGATAAGATATGTGAAGGAGAGAAAGATGCCTTATATATAGGCGAGATGCCGACTATATGATATGTGATTTGTCTTCCCTTGCAGTGTGCTTGAAAAATTGCCCATATTAGAGTCAATTCGCATGTCCTTTTAAATGGTGGTAGGGCAAACCTTAACTAGGATGGTGAGTATAGGCAAATCCTACACCACCAAAGTACGAAAGGGCTTGAACTTTGATATGGTGGTTCTGATATAGGATCCTTCTAATGTTTTCATGTGAAATATTTTGATGCATAACAACATTTGTTTAATGATCATACAGTACAATATATGGTTTTGGATATTTGAATATCCTTTATTTTGAGAATATTTAAAATGCAAGTCCCATATGGATGTACTTTCAAAATGTATTTTCTATGTGACATATTTTAAAATATGAGTACATCCATATGTTGAGTTAAGATGTCATAGTAGGTATTATCTGCTCACTTGTCAAACTTACTACGCGATATTTCTACATTTTTTAGATAAAAGTATAGAGTTTGGTCTTTTTTCTTCAGATAGGTGATCAGCTAGGCGACCTAATCACTGGTGAGCCTATTTTGTTTTCAGAGTTCATAAATTTTGATTCACAATGTACTTATACTCTAAAGTATGCTATGAATGTTATAGGCAGAATCTTTACTTTTGCTGTACTTTGACGTTTATAGACTTAGTATGTATATTGTGTGTACATGAGAATACTTATCTATAAAGAAGTGTATTATACATGTTATAAAAATTATATGTTCGTAAAGGATGTGTTTCATGTGCTCTAAAATTAGGGACATGACAAGTTGGTATGAGAGTATTAGGTTTTCCTATGGCTATCGGAGCAAAGGATTCTTTAGTAAAACCTTTAATATGGATATGAGTTAGACATATTTATACTTCAGGTGTTATTGAGGGATTTTATAGGTTTCAATTTTCTTTCTATTCCAAGTTGCTAAATTTCCTAATATAAGGTTGATTAAATATAGTGGCATCTTAAAAAGTAACTATGAGTTAATTTATGCTTAAAAGTGAAAGGGATAGACGTGCCAAAGAATTTAAAGAATTGAGACAGATGCCAGATATGACCATTTTTTAATGTGATATCTGTTTTACCTTATTATCTAAATATGGTAGAGTTTGATATGATATTGGAATGGATTGGTTGGCATCATGCCATGCAATTTTGGATTGTCACTTTAAGGTGATTAAATTCAATATTCCTAGAGAATATTCTTTCTTTATACAAGGAGACCATAGTGAGGTATCCAGTAATCTAATCTCTGCTTTAGCAATCCATAAGTTATTATAAAAAAGGTGCCAAGGATATTTGGTAGTGGTGAGAGATGTTGATATAAAGTATGCCAAGGTAAATCAAATTTTAGTGGTTAGAGAATTTTCTTATGTATTTCCTGAAGAATTGCCAGGATTACACAAAAATAAAAATAGAACTTGCTTTTGATTTATTTTGTGAAACTCAACTGGTATCCATACCCCATATAGAATAGCAACGATTGAACTAAAGGAATTGAAAAATTAATTGCAATGTTTGTTAGATAAGGGATTTATTCACCCTAGTACTTTTTCTTAAAGTGCTCTAGTTATATTTATGAAAAAGAAAGATGGATCGCTACAATTGTGTATAGGTTATAGACAGCTGAATAAGGTGATAGTGTAGAATAAATACCCATTACCTCATATAGATGATCTATTTGACCAGTTGCAAGGTGCTCAATATTTTTCAATAATTGATTTGAGATATAAGTATCATTAATTGAAGAGAAGGGAAGAGAATAATCCGAAAACTACTTTCAGGAATCGGTATGAGCACTATGAGTTCTTAGTGATGTCATTTGGTTTGACAAATGCCATAGCTGCATTTATGGAGTTTATGAATAGAATACTTAAGCCATTATTGGATCAACTTATTATTGTATTAATTGATGATATACTAGTATATTCTAAAAGTTCAGAGGATCATAAGCAACATTTAAAGAGAGTTTTACAAACTTTAAAGGAGTATGGTTGGCAAGGATGGTATCCAAATTAACCCTAAGAAAGTTAAAGTGATACAACAATGACTACGTTTTATTATAGTTAAAGGTGAAGATCCAAGTCCAATTTTTGCTTTCTGTGGTTGTCTGTTATCCAATCTATTTGAGTTGTAATTGGATCAAGTACATGAATATATGCTTGTAAAGCATAAATCAACTCCTCAGCATTTGAAGCCAAGATGAGAATTCGTCGTGCTGAGTGTGAGATAAACCTTTATTCCATAGCTTGATCAAGAAAAGACAACAAACCATCAAAGAAGTGATTAACATTTAACAAACCTATTGGTTTGTGATTCATATTCAGTTGTGCCCAAAAGACTATTTGGAAAATCTCCTCTAAAGTACCAAAATCACCTGGTAAGGCAATGAGGGCATCATCATTGCTTATCATTCTATCCATGCGCGCATGCATGGAAGCTACCCTAAATTATTCCCCAATTGTCTTCCCTATGATGCTTAATATAGTTAGAGCTGTAGGAATAATACCTAGAACTCGACATCTTTCTATATGTGCAGTTATAGATATACACCCCATGAACCCACGGTTACCTTCACCATATAATAAATAAATTTTTCTCTTGGCCAGCACCGGCCAGACCATACCTAGATTTTGTGCTGCTTTAACATACTCTCCATCTTTTCTAGGATTGGAACCACAAAATACACAAATATTTTGAAACTGACGGAATGCAGTTCTCTCCATAACTGCACTCACCCTAACTTTGAGTATGAAAGTAAAGATACTATTGCATACATTTATAGAACTCAGAGAAAGTCATACTTACAATAGCTATGCAAATAGGCCGAGCATTATTAGAATAGCTATGTGAGTGATTGGTGGATAATAGCTAAATTGAAGGTGAATTTTAAAAATGACGGCACGCATGCATATGTATAGTAGTTATAACTGTGACCCATATTAAGCATACAAAGAGAATAAGATTAATGTATCACTAGAAAGTTTCTTTTTCCTTATTGTCCTTGATGAAGCATTGATGTCTTGATTCTTGTACAAAAGTTGTGGGTGATAGGCATCATTGAAAAAAAAAATGAAAATGTAAACCAATTAATTATTGAAAAGTGACAATCAAATGATTTATTTTTTTTTCCAATGTTCTTGTCAATCGACTATAGATATTATTAAGTTGACTAACTATTTTGAGAATTTTTTATTTTGGCTGATTTATTTTATAGTTGATTGATTATGTTTGTTATGAAGCAACCAACTGCATCCTACTAGTTAACTACGCGCTCTTTGTTCTTTACAAACTTTTATAAATTCAGAAATGTTTTTTTTCATGTGCTCTTTTTTCACAGAATAACATTGACTTTGAATAAGATTTTGGCACATATATTCAAAACTTGTGGCCATCAATTTTTGCCGAAATAACAGCTAGGTTTTGTTTACAGATTTTTAAGAATTACAGCCACCGATTTTAATTTTCTTTCAATTCTTTGTCCAAATTTCTAACTTTTTATTTTGGCACCATGCTCTACTATGTATTTTTCTTTTTCTACTATGTCATCCTTAATTAATATTTGGCATTAAATGTAAGGTTCTCTTCCTTATTACAAGGAAGTTGAATTTTCTTTCTTTAAAACTCAATTATTATGGTATTCAAGTGGTTAGTAGGTTAAAGTAATAGAGATTTTGAAAGGAATAGATGGATGATGGCCTTATGGTACTTTGACGAATGTAATCAAGTGAATTAGTAGTGTTGAAGTTCTTGAGAAATAAAATATGAGAAGTAGGATTTAAATTAATCTTTGAACTCTTAATTTGGAAATATGGAAAATATTTTGAGAACCATGTCCGAAAATATTGTAAGTGATCAAGATATTTATGTTAAGGGTTTATACCATGCTAAATTGAGTTTAGTATCTAGGATGTGAATTATGTTGAGATTGAAAATTCATGTGTGAATAATTATTAAGAAAGGAGATTTTAGAAAAGTCATATATTTTGAATATTGATAACCCCAAGGCAACAAGGATATACTACGATTTGAAAAAATTGTACTAGTATAATGGTAAAAAGAAGATACAAGTGATATATTTTTTGTTTCTTTTTGTGAGTCAGCAAGTAAGAATTGAATATATTGTTTTTGAAGAGCTATTCAAAAAGCCTTAGGATCTTAGTTAGATTATAGTATAGCTAATAGTAAATCTAAATGATGTGTTTATACATTAGAAGTTATGCTTTAGGTATCTTTATATAATTTTGGTGAAAATTAGGAGAAATTATTTATCCGCAGTTAAACTTGCCGATATCAGTAGTTATTAGGCCAATATACAAATGGCACTATTTGAGGTTTTACATGAAATATCGTAGGTCTCCTAATAAGTGGATGAGTTGAATAAAGTTAAGCTTTTGAAGTCTAATTTGGCATAACATGCAATCGATATAATATGACTAACCTAAATTGATGATGCTAGTTTGGAAAGCATGCTTTAAGCACATGTTTTCGAGTTTGGTGGGACATTCCTTAACAGAATTTGCCAGTAATAAAGTGTTATTGGATGACTTAAACCCTTATGTAAAAAGTGTTACAAACTTTCTATTAAATGATTTAGTGGGGTTAGACTTATTGTAAGATGTTGTAGATAAGTGAAATTGATTAGAAAAAGAATACAAAAAACTTAATACAGGCCAAAAGTCTATAAGGACTAGGAATGTTGAGCACTAAAAAAGTATCAGCTAGTGACTAAATATTTTTGAAGGGCTCACCCATGAAAGAGGTGATGAGGTTTAGAAAGTGAAAAAAAGTTAAGCTCTAATATATAGGCTCTTTTGAAATATTGGACAAAGTATACATAGTATATATCGCCTAACTTTGCCTTCAAGATTAAGTAATGTTGGTACAATCTTTCTTGCATTAATGCTAAGGAAGTACCTATTAAACTCTTCTTATGTTATCTAATTCCAAGAAATTTAATTGGACAAGAATTTTTCTTGTGGAAAAAAAAATCTCATGTCTATTATTGGTTGATAAGTGAAGAACTTATGGTTGAAGGAAATCTCTATGGTTAAGGTCATATGGCAAAATCACTCAAGTAAAGAGGCTCTTTAGAAAGTAAAGATGATATACAAAAGAGATATCCCCAATTGTTTGAGTAATGAGATTAATAACTATAATTTATGCCTTAGCTTCATTCTTTACTTGGGATAGGATGGTTTGAAATTCGGGGACAGAATTTCTTAAGGGAGGAAGAATGTATATCCCGTAATTTTTAAATAACAATGTTTTGCTATAAACAAATATATTTTTATTTTAAATGATTATGTTTTGCTGAAAGCAAATGTACTTTTAATTAAAATAATTTTTGTTTTGCTTAAAATAATTATATTTGCCTCTAATAAATTTTTGTTTTCTTTTTAGAAATACTCTTTCTTTTATTATGCATAACAATATTTTATTTTTTGATTTGTGTTATTAACATTTTTATTAAGAAAAGTCATGATTTAAGAGTGTAACTAAAGTTTTAAAAGAATATAAATTTTTAGAAAATTTTGGGATACTTTAGAATGAAAAATAATATTGTTATGTATATAAAAAATAATCATAAATTTTAACTATTCAATAATTAAATAATATTTAAAAAAAAGAGAAAGAAAAAGGGGAGAGATGAAGTATGAAGAGGAATCTGCGAAATCCCTTAATCGATGAATAGTATTTTTTTCTCTCCTCCATATTTTTTCTCTAGATCTGGAGTGTCTATAGAAATCTGATCTCAAAATTAAGGGTACCACTAGATTCAAAACGAATAGTACTACGATTTTGACTGAACAATTTTTCAAATCAACCGTAGAATCACCGCAGATCGGAAGTAGAAAATCATAAAAAAAGGTAAACTCTGAAACTCATATTTAGAGATTTCAAATTGAAAATCTGTTGGAGTGGAATGCGCATGTTGCATTACTGGACCATGAATATTTCTGATTCCCACTTTTCTTTTTTTCTTTTTCTTTTTATGTTGGGTTGCCTCCCAATAAGCGCCTTTGTTTAATGTCGTTGGCTCGACTCAAGGCTCCTTATGTCATTCAAGGAGGATCCTTGATGTCAACTTTGAATTGGCTTGCATTTGAATGTGCAGAATTCTGAGGTTCGGCTGCATTATGAAGAGGGAAGTTAGCATTAGTCAAAGATTTAATTAAATGAGAACTCAACTTACCTAGAAATAACCAATGTCTTGAATAGCTTTTGGCATCCAGTTTAATTTCATCCTTTTGAGATTCTACCAAAGCATGCGGTAACTTTCCTCTATCTTTGAGTAGGGCATATTTATTTGAGGTTATAACTGCAGATGGTTCTCCACTGTATATGCCCTTTAAATGGCTAGGGAGGCTCTTTAAGCCTAGGTCAGAATATTGCACAATAGAAGGTATAAGTATCTTATTAGAAATTGGTAACAACATAGAAAGATCCTTACATGTTTGCTGCACTTCTGGTGTTTCCTCTCCTGCTGAAATATTCTCTTCAAATTTGGCGTTTAGGGTACATTCCATAACCTCTTTCTTATTAGGCTTACTAGTGTCAATTTCCAAGTCATCTTTTTCATTCAGTGTAGAATTTTCTTCCTTTTGCATTAACAATGCTGAGGCTAGACTTTCAATTTCTGAATTTTGAGCCTCTAGCCTGCTGACTGTTATTGCTAATTGCCCAATTTGATTTGTTAAACTTTGAATGCTAGCCCTTACCTCTTGTTGAAATTGATGAGTATCATGTACAATAGATTTGACAATTTTTTCTAAAGAACTACTTACCTGGAAATCCTGATATGCAGACTGTCTAGGATAATAGGCCTGTTGGGTATGCTGAAAATTTGCAAAATTTTGTTCTACAGGACTATTTTGTGCATTCTCATACCTGAAGTTGAGATGATCCTTCCATCCAGGATTGTACATGTTTGAATAGGAATCATACCTCACTTGTTGTGGTTCATGGAAACCATTAACCATATTTACCTGCTCAAATGACTCATCATAGAAAGTTGGGTACCCAATAGAAGGATGCCTTATGGCTGAATAATTTCCATAGCACTTCTCTCTTTGCATATTTTCTACATGTTGACGAACAAGAGAAGTTAAATTTGCAAGTTGTTGTTCAAGGGAAGAACTACATACCTCACCAGCATATCTTAATGGAGAGCCCATCCTAGTGCCAAATTGTTGAAAATTGGCTGCCATATTCAAAGTTATGAACAAAAAGAAAAGGAAAAAAATCACAAAAGGTAAATTCACACAGTCCCCGGCAACGACGCCAAAATTTGGTGCGCACTGTCGCAGGTACACCCAAATTAATACCTTACCTCAAAACTAACCTATAGTAGTGGGAGTAAGGGTCGATCCCACAGAGACTGGAATTACCTTATGTGATTAAAAAAAGGGGGTTTGATAATTGTGAATAAAGTAAATTAAACAATAATGAAAATAGTAAAAAGAGTAATTAATGAGAAAAGCGTTGGTTTCAGTCGATATTCACCATCAAGGGATTGCATCGAACATTGACAAAATTATCAATCTTAAACCAAATATCTATCATTGGGATTCTATCCCAGTTCCTCCTTAAGCCTAGTGAATTGATAACAATCGTACCAACTAAACTCTAATTGATAAGAAATCCTTTAACACATCGGCAAAGTCTAACTTATTAACTGCATTAAGAACGAGAGAAACTAATAGAGCTAAATAAATATAAGCAAATCGATTATATTTAATTTAGTTGATTATTCATCATAGGGTTAATGATTTATAATCCAAAATCCTTAATCCTATTTGCTTCATGAATCAAGAAATAAAAACTTTGTTCAAAACCTAATTCAACAGTAGACTTAGACATACAATATACTAGTAGGCCTCCTAGCAATCACATGAAAAATCATTTAGAAAAGAAAGGCAGATGAATAAACAATACCGAGTTAAGATTGAACTATTGAAAACAATTCCAAATCTCACAATGCATAAGGGTCCCTCGAGATTTCAATCTACCTCAACCAACTAAAAAGAACTAGCCACGCAGTGCCATAAGAAAATCTAAAGAAGAATTGAAGAACTTGGATGAAGAATTGGATGATTTCTCTGCTTGCTTTACTCCATTTTTATAGCTCCTCCTAATCAAAGTAGGAGTTTTTCTAGGTCAAATCCCGGCCTATCGGACTTCAATTGGAGTCAAGAAACCCTAAAAATCGCGAATTCAGCGAACTGGTGCGGCGGCGGGCGCCGCGGTGCGCTACACGGGCACCGCGGCGCTTTGAAAAGCTTCTGACGAGGCACCGCGGCGCTTAGGCATGCTCTGGCGCACTCTGGATTCTGACACCCGGGCACCGCGGCGCCCGTTGCTTCTAGGCAACAAATGCCGCGGCGCGTTAGGGAGCGCCGCGGCCCTCCGAACCAGCAATGACGTGGCGCCGCAGAGCCTATAAAATGCCATAATTTGCCAAGGTACCAAACATAAATGTTGTATCTCTATGTCTCTTCTTTCCATAGCCGCTGGAATCACCTCAATCGGATCTAAATTGAAGGAGATATTATAAAATTAGTGACCAAAGGTCAGAATTCATCTTGCTGCACTGTGATGCTGATCTACAAGCTCTGTAACGCCATGAAATATCCCGAATTTGACCAAGTGTTCAACATAAAAGTTGTAGATGATTGTATTATCTTTTCACAGCCAGTTAAATCACTTTTATTGGAGTTCATAAGAGGGATATATGCTCAAAACAGTGCTGAAAGGTCTGGAATCGCTGCAATGTAGCATTTTTCCATGAATTTCTTATCTTTTTCTTCTCTTTTCTTCTTCCTTTGTTCCTACAACACAAAACTAAACTAATTCCTAATTATATTTTACTTAAATCAAACAAAAAGTAAGTTTAAAGGTATTAATATCATGCTTAATTAAGATCACATCATCCAACATTTCTCCTACTTAAAGACTTTGATTTTTAATCATGTCTTCACACTCTACTATCCATACTTGCACTTATTGTCATCATGCCACTTACGTTTATGTTAGGCCCATAGAGGATTTACACCATATAAACTTGTCAGCATTAATAATTTTGATCATTACATCTACTAGATTGTCACTGGTATGTATCTTTAACATATTTACATATCCAGTCTCTACTACTTCTCGAACGAAGTGATATTGAACTCCGATATGCTTTGTTCGTGAATGAAAGGCTAGATTTCTTGCAATATGCAAGGCACTTTGACTATCACAAAACAAAGAGATTTTCTCTTGTTTGTGCCCCAAGCTCCTCCAATAACCTTTGAATCCAAACTGCTTCTTTGCAAGTTTGTGTAGATGCCATATATTTTGCTTCTATAGTAGACAGAGCAACAACAATTTGCAATTTTGAAACCCAGCTTACAGCTCCACTTACAAGTGTAAACACATAATCAGTAGTGGATTTTCTTTTATCCAGATCTCCTACAAAATTTGAATTCACATAGCCTCTGACAATAAAATTTGATCCTCCATAACATAATGCAGCATTTGAGGTACACTTGACATATCTCAGAATCCTTTTCACAGTATTCCAATGCTCTTTACCAGAATTTGACATGTATCGACTAACTGCTCCCACTGCTTATGTAATTTCTGGTCTTGTACATATCATAGCAAACATCAGGCTTCCTACTGCTGATGCATACGGTACTCGAGACATGTCCTTCCTCTCCACTTCATTGTTAGGACTCATACTTGAGGATAACTTGAAATTAACAGGAAGTTAGGTAGAAATTGGCTTTCAATCTTGCATGTTGAAGCGCTGCAAGATCTTTAACAAGTAGTTCTTCTGAGAAAGCCAAATCTTCCTATTATTTTTGTCTCGGTGAATTTGCATCCCTAGAATCTTTTTTGCTGGTCCCAAGTCCTTCATATCAAATTCCCTAGCCAATTGTGCCTTTAACTCTTGGACTCGATCTTTGTTAGAGCCTGCAACTAACATGTCGTCCACGTACAATAGCAAAATGATGAAGGTTTCATCACCAAACCTCTTGTAATAAGCACAAGGGTCTAAATTGAGTCTATTATACTCATGGCTAATAATGTAGGAATCAAAGCTCTTATACTAACATCTTGGCGCTTGTTTAAGACCATATAGAGATTTGTTCAACCTGCAAACCAAGTTTTTTTTATCTTCTTCTACAAAGCCTTCTGGTTGGAGCATATAAATCTTTTCTTAAAAGTCACCATGAAGAAAAGCAGTCTTCACATCTAGTTGATCTAGATGTAATTCGAATGTAGCACACATTGCCAAAACTATTCTGACTGTTGTAAGTCGAATCACGGGAGAAAATATCTCGTTGAAGTCGATACCTTCTTTCTGAGCATATCCCTTAACTACCAATCTCGCACAAAACTGTTCTACTTAATCACTACTGTCTCGCTTGATCTTGTAGACCCATTTGTTACCAATGGCTTTTCTACCATGTGGTAACAATACAAGTTTCAATGTCTTGTTCTTATGAAAAGCTTCAATTTCTTCTTGCATTGCTGTCATCCACTGAGATGCATCTGAGCTATTTAAAGTTTCATGGAAAGTTGATGGCTCTTTATCCTCTGTTAGAAGACAATATACAACATTACTCTCCATAACATATTCCGAGTGCCAAGCAAGTCGTCTTTTCTCACGAGTAGATCGATGAACTTCTTGAGCCTTAGACTCACCTGGTTTTTCTTCTTCTTCAGGCTTTGGTACTACTTCAGAAGAATTTTTATTTTCTTTCTGATTATTTTCTACCTGAATCGATGTAGTTTTAGCTTGCTCTATTAAAGTGCTATCATTTCCTTTTTCTTTCAATTTGTCTTCTGCAAATATTACATCTCTACTGATGACCATTTTGTGGGCAGTGGGATCCCACAAGCGATACCCCTTGATTCCATCAGCATACCCCAAGAAGATACACTTTCTGGATTTTGAATCCATCTTTGTTGTTTTTTGGGTATTGTACATCACGTACACAGGACTTCCAAATGTATGGAGGTGAGAATAATCAGCTGGTTTACCAATCTACATCTTCATCGGTGTCTTTAGGTCCATAGCTATTGACGGGGATTGATTTATCACATAGCAGGCAGTGTTGACTGCTTCTACCCAAAATGACTTGGTTAGATTTGTAGTTCTCAACATTGCTCTCCACCAGTCTTTCTCCTACTGCCTCCACGTAATCTTCTTTTGTCAAGATCGCCATCATTTTCATCTTCCATAATGAGAAATTATTTTCGTCAAACTTCTCTATTTCAAACTTTGTTGCCATCTCTACACAATACAACTGTTTCACTATGGACTATGAACAGTACTGTAGTACAGACCACGACCTCAAAAAATCTTTTTTGATGTGGAAGATTGGTCAATAATTGCGACCACAAAGCATACTAAGATTTATGAGAATCAAGGCTTTGATACCATTGTTAGAAAGTTGGGCACCGCAACTAAAGTTGAAATGAAAAAATTGAAGATAAAATGAACACAGAGATTTAACGTGATTCACCCAATGTAGGCTACATCCACGGCCAAGTGAAAGGAGGATAATACTAGAAAGAATTGAACAATTACAATAACTCTCAAATTGAAGGAGAGAACACATAAATTACTCTCTCTAACAATAGAAATAAAACACCTCAATTACTCTCTATAAAAGCTTTAGAAGGAAGGTGAAGAAATGGGATGGGATACAAACTTCATTCCAAATGCCTTCTATTTATAGTATTTGTGAGTGAACCATAACCACATATTCAAGAGTCAAATTGTCAACAAAAGATGCACCTAATTTGTTACAATTTTTGACAAGTGAATGTGAATATGAGAAAATCACGGTGGCCACATTTCTTGACTAAGGGTTGGTAGCCAATTGTTTTGACTAACTAGATAGGAAGTCAAGTCCAACATTTCTCCTACCATTCTTGACAAATTGCATGTGGATGCAATAAACCCAACATTTACCTGGGAAGTAAATGTTGGACTCATTGCATCCACATGCAATTTGTCAATATATATATATATATATATATATATATATTGTAAGTAATTTTGTTTTTTCATGTGGGTTAAATTATAATTTCACTTAATTTTAGTTTTATGGTCATTTATGCAAATATTAATTTCTTTGGAGTTAGATTTAAATAATGTTATGTGGGTTACATTACAATTATAATAAATTTTAGGTGTGGGATCATTTTTGTAAATACAAATTTTGTGAGGTAAGATTATTATATTTGGCGGTTCAAATTATAATTATTAATTCTTCTATAATGCTAATTAGCAAATCCTTAATAAATTTTGAGAGCTCAATCCTCTTTGTCACATGTTACTTGTAGATAAGTCCACAGTGCCACGACAGGCCCAATTAAGATGTGCATTGGTGCCCATCATCGGGAATTAGGCAGATAATTGATTACTAATCATTCATTCTATCCCTCCTTATAGAAACCCATCAAACCATAAGAAGGTTTCACTTCTCTGTTATTCACTTTAATCTAAACATAACCTTTAAAGAGTATAATTATATTATAGTCTCATTATTTTTTTCAATTTGATCCCTCTGTTCATTATTAATTTAATTCCTGATAAATTAATTTATTATTAAAATAATCATTCTATCAATATGTCACTTGATAATTTTATAAATTTAGTTATGTGAGTCATTATTTTTTATGTGTCACCCTTAATAATTCAATCAAAATGAACAATTTTATTAGATTTATTAAAATATTTAACAGTATATTGATAAAAATTTAATAATATTTTAATTTATTAAGATTAAATCGATAATAAATATGTGAGGAACCAAAATGTAATTTTACTCTCATCTTTAAATATACTAAAATTACCAAAAACTCCTTATCATTAATTGCTCGAGGGCTCAGTTGCACTGGAAAATTTTGTTCTTTAAAATGAATGGACATTAGACAATTCTGGAAGGTGTTAGCTGCCCTCTGCTTCACCAACCATAGTACAACAGAAATAAAGCAAAGAAACAGAGTCAAGAAGGTTACATCGCGAATGAGTTATTTTTGTCATTTACCATGGAGTCCGTTGGGCAGTAGGTAGCGTAGTTATGACTGCCGGAAAAAGAAGATAAGATTTAAAGAGTTGGACCAAGGTCTCAATGCCGCTGAGAGAGGAGTTCACGATTTTGTGTCCGACGATCTCTCGAACAAAATTATCTTTAATGGAAGAACATGTGAAAAATCAAAAAAAAAAAAAAACTATTGGATAATATATTATTAAAACATAAATATTTTTTGAGAATTAAATAATATTTTAATATACTTTGAGGATGTGGGCAGAGCCACGTATGTTGTAGTTATTAGGATGAACGAGGACCTTTTCTGACAGAAGCGACGCTACATCAATCCTTTTTTCTTTTTTCTTTTTTGGTTCCTGGCTAGTTGCAAGATGAATTAATTGCTCTTTTTCACTTAACTGTAAAATGTACATTATTTATGTTGAGATTTGAAACATATTTAAAAAAATTCTATTTATTAAGTTTCAGTTTATAAATAATGTAATTTTTAAATTTTTAGAGTTATGGATGCTATAATTATTTTTAAATCTTTTAAAAATAATAACATTACAAAAGACATACTTTTTTTTGGTTGGTTCCTGGCCAAAGATTTCAGTAAATTCCAAGATGAATTAATTGCTCTTTTTCACTTAACAGTAGAATGTACATTATTTATGTTGAGACTCGAAAAATGTTTTAAAAATTCTATTTATTACGTTTCAGTTTATAAATACTGTAATTTTTAAAAAAATTTGTGTTATAAATGCTATAATTATTTTTAAATATTTTAAAAATATTATTAGATAAAATTTTGAAAAAAAAAATTACTTTTAAAAATATATAATTAATTCGTAAGATATTTTAGTATAGTTATAAAAAAAATTACAAAAAATATAAAATAATAATAATAATATTGTACTTTATTCTATTTTGTACAAAGGAATGATCGAATCTATAATTTTTTTTTCAAATTTCCACCCTTTCAATCCGATGGATATATATTTAGAAGACCTTTATTTTGCACTACAAAAAATAATTTGTATACATGATACCATTATATGATTGGTGTTTGACATAGGAGAACAATTTATGTTTTGATTAGACATTACAATGAAAACATAGAAATTTTTTGTGTTGATCTTTATGCTGAAATACTGGAAGTAGGTGTTGTAGGCTTGTTAGATATAAGCTTTAAGGCCGAAAATAAATTTTAAGTGTATAATTGATATTTTAACTAATAATATTAAAATAATATATTATTATTATTATTATTATTATTATTATTTATGATAAATAAATAATGTTGAAATAAAATATTTTTATTAATATTTATGGCAAAAAAAAGTGTGTATGAGAAAAAATTAATAGAATATAACAAGAATATATCTTCAATTTAATTAAAATTTTAGATATTTTAAATTTGTAACAATTATAACTATTTTAAAAATATTTTCTGCGGTGCTTCTAGAAAGGAACATTTCGAGCGAACTAAATATATCTTTTTTTCTTTCTTTTTGGGGCGAAAAGAACTAAACATATGGCTCTTGCTATGAAAGACATTAAGGATAGGTTTAGTTTGTGAAAATATTTTTAATTTTTAATTTTTAAAATATATTTTTATTTATACATTTTTATTATTTAAAAGGTGTATTTATTCTGTGAAATTAAAAATTTATTCATATTTGTTTTTAAATTTAATTGACATAAATAAATATAAATATTATTTGATTTTTAAATTTAATCTTTTATAATCATGAAATTATTTTTATTTTATTTAATAATTATGATATACTTTTTTAAAAAAATTACCAAAATATGATTGACTATTTTTTAAAAATACTAAAAATATCTTTTAGTTTACACTGTCTTGTTTCATCTTATTTTAAGAAATATTTAAAAAAAAATATTTTCTTCTAAAGTTCACTAAATACATTTTTAGACACATTTTCAATTTTACATGAAACTAACAAACCAAACATACTCTTAAAAGTAAAAAGGCAAATAACTGTCTCTTGATATTACAGGTGACAAATGGGTAGGGTAGGATTAGACGGGTTTGGACCCACCTTGACTATTTATAATTTATTTAAAATTCTTAAGTGAATTATTATTTTTCTATTACCTATTAAATGAGGGTCGAACCCACCAGACCATTAATTCAATAAATAATTAATGGTTTTTTTAAGTGATTTAAATAACTTAGAGGGAATAAATATTAACCTATAAAAAATTTATCTCCTAAACTTAAAATATATATATATATATATAACACATGTATTAATATAGACAAGCCATGCATTAAATTTCCAAAAATATAAACTTCTGACACAACAATGTATACACACATTCTCTTTTCTTTTTCTTTTTTGATAATTTATTTTCAAATTATTTGTTTAGTCACATTCTGAATATGTCTACATATGTTATCTCATGGTAATGTCGATATCAAATACATATATGATATACTGATTAGCCACAAAATAAGTGTATTCATGTTTTATATATTTAGATAAATTAAATTTCTTATATATAATATTTTCTTAAACTTTCATTAAATGCAATCAAATAAATAATTTGATACATTCACATCATGTTTCAAATCTATGTCCTTAGACCTTAATATATATAGTTATAAATGAAACACCAATACTTTAAAACAAAGTTGTATTGATCGATTTTAATATGATTCATAATATAATTTTAAAATTTATATATCCTCTCTTATTTTTATTTTTATTAATATTATTTAAAATTATTAAGTGGTCACGTTATATTTCAAAATTATAAAAAATAATCTTAAAAAGAGAGGGAGAGAGTATGATTTTGAATAGTTAAAATAAAATAAAATTAAGAGTGAATTAATAATTAATCATCTGCTTAAACTATTAAAACTTATACTTAAATTATTTTTTGATAACTTGGCCCAATTCAATCATTAATCTAAATGTTTGAGCTGGATTAGGTCATAATTGAGGTGGATAAAGGTGACTAAATGACAATGGGATGTAATTGCCACCCCTGCTTAATATATATATAAGGTAATAAAAGTGTTTGAAGCCTATACATGTGAAAATCCTATGGGTAGTATGATTTTTGAGGGAAATAACTTCTGGTAAAAAAAACTTGAGATCATCCTATGTAGTCAAAACAAAACATTAGGAATATAATGGGAGCTAGCTGGTACCTTCTTAACCCATAAATATGGATAAAAGATACATTAAAAAAGGGTTCTACTATGATAAAATCCCACATTTAACGGGGTAGTTGCGATTTAGGTTTAACATAATATATAAAACTACTTATTTAATTTACAAATAATTTTAGAGTAAATTAAAAGAAAGAAAATCCCAAAAGAATAGAAAAGTAAAGAGAAATTTATGTTGATATAGTATTATGTTGGGAAAAAAATCTCCATATAATTTTTTAAAAAATAAAGTGTTTTCACATATATTAAATGCACGCTTCCTTTTATAAATATTTTGTTATTATCAAAATGGAAAATAATAAATAATGTAAATAATTTTCTATAATAAAATATAATATTATTCAAAATAGGTGTAAAATTAATCAATTTATATTTTTTAAAATTTTTATAAAATAAAAAAAAACACAATTTAATATATTTAATAAAAAAAATTTAAAAATCCCAACTTAAAAGAAGTGAACGTTTACCTACATGAAAATTACAGAAGTTCCAATGTGGTTTGCACACCTGGCGTTCGTTATTGATGCAGGCATGGACCAAGATTAAAAAAAAAAAAAAAAAACCTGTTTTTTACTGTGCACAACACGGTACTGTACAGAGCAGAGGATCCGTGCGCTGCAGGCATACAGGCCCTATAAAAGTACACCAAATTTGATTAATTATTCCGCCAGTTAGACTTTCTAAGGGTCAGATTGTGTGTGTCTATACAGTGTGGGAGGAGAGAGAGAGAGAGAGGGAGAGAGAGATGAGAGAGTGCCATCCTCTGTTGAGAGGAGGAAGAAGAGGAACAAACAAATTCAGACATGGGTTTTCTTCTGCTGAGATGGGATCTCTGGGAAGCATATGTGAGGCAATCTTGCCTCCTCTTCAACTGGAATCTCTCAGCACCAATATCCAAAACCAACCATCCAAGGCTGTGCAGTTCTTCTGGGAATCTTCTGCTGCTCAATTCTCAGTCCCTGATCAGGTATTTTATTTCTCTCTCTCTCTCTCTCTCTCTCTATCTCATTATTCCTAGAGAGAGAAAGAGAGAGTAAACTGAATAATTTCACTATCTAAGCACATCAAGCACTTGAGATTCATCCCTGGTTTCTTAGAAGAATTTTTCCATGTTATAGTAAGTAATAGCTTGTAAGATTTTGAAGAGTAAAGAAGGTTCGCCGGGAGCCTTGTATTTCCCCGGGGGGGGGGGGGGGAGAAGGGAGAGAGAGAGAAACAGGAAGAGAAGAACGAAAAAGAAAATAAAGAGACTGAATTGTTATTTTAAATTTTGAAATATATATTTCTTTAAAATTTTATTTTTTAAAATAATATTTTAAAAAATGCTGTGCATTAAAAAAGTTCTTAAACTTTTTAAGTGGATATTTAATAAATTTATTTGTTAGTTAAATTAAGTATTTATTTAAACTACGTCCTTAATTAAATTACATGAAGTCTTAGTTAAAAGGTAGATAAATAAATTTATTAAAAATTTATTAAGAGAGTTAACTTAAAAAGATTTTTAAAGATGAGATATTCTTTAAAAAAATTTAATTAATAAAATACAATTTTAAGTATCAAATTAAAATATACCAAAACAAGTATTTACTAAAAACAAATAGAGAAAGAAGACAGATGATATCAAATAACAATTTGTGTAGGTAGGATGACATAAAAAAGATTTTTCAATCAAAATAATAACTAAAAATATAATTATATTAATATGTTTTTCACTAAAATTCTTTTTAAACATATTCGTATATCAATCGACAATTAATTAAATTGACTAAATTTTTTTTCACGTCTCTATCCTTATGTGGTCTTTTCTAATGAGTACAATAGAAGTATTAAGACAACTCGAGGGTGAGAAATTTATTAATAAAAAACTCTTATTACTTTTTCTACTTTTCTGTATGACTTAGTCTGCATTATTGAAATTTGACGCTGGCAAAAGGACATTTGTTTGAAATAGGGGTGTAATTAGGTTCGGTTCGATTCGATTTTGAATCTCAACTAAATTGAATTGACTATAAAAAAAAAATTGGACATATTCGATTCGGTTGGTTCAATTTTTTTTTGCTAAATTTTTTTAATTTTTGGCTCATTTAAATTTTTTTGAGCTTATTTTTTTTTAAATTTATTTCAAATTTTTTGGGTTTATTTTAAAAAATTTAAAAAAATTATGTAAAATATTTTTAAAATATAATAAAAAATAAATTTAATAATATAAATTAAATATATTAAAAATAATTTAATTTGGTTCGGTTGAGATGGTTGAACCGTCCCAACAACCGTCTTAACCGAACTAAATTGAATTGAACCGGTCGATTTTTTTTTAAAAGATTGAACTAAATCGATTTTAATCGGTTTGGTTCGATTTTTGGTTGGTTCGGTTCAACTTTTTCAATTTGGTTCGGTCCGATTTAATTTTTGTTCACCCCTAATTAGGAAGCGAACAAATATTTCTTTTTATGCGTTTTATTATATTTATTCTAATTTTATGTTATTTAATAAGCCACATCCATTGCGCCTTGCGAATGGTTATGCCACAGTAGTTATCAAAACTACTCCACATGAACACAAGAGAAATAGCATTCTGATATTCAGTAGCTCACATGAACTGTGGTGAGAATAGTCATAGTTTTCTTATGAATCATGATGAATGGCCTGATTTTAGGTTCTTTGAAGTTTTCAATCACGTAAATATTTATAATTTATAATTTTACTTTTTAAAAACAAAATTTATTTAAATAAAAATTAATTTTAAGTAAAATTTCAGTTCTAATTACAATACATCACAAAACTTTAGATTTCTGAGCGAATTTATATAGTCTTCTTGCCAAAGTAATTTATCATGTAATAATCGTATTCCTTCGCTTCGAAAATGTCATAATGGATTATTTAATGACTAGATAATAAAGCTTATTCATTTTTTTTTGGCAAGGATCATCATAACATATTATATATTTTTTTCTCAAAACAAATTAAATTTTAAAAATTCCCATAAAAATTATAATGATTAGACCCCACAAGAGTGAAAACAATAAAACTAAACAGCATAACAACAAAACATTTTCACATTTGCCATAACGAAATAGGTTATTCCTTAAAATTGTTTAATCGAAGTGGTTATATGGTTTCTGATTATAGTTATTCAATTATAAGTTATTAATGTTATTCTTTTATAATATGTAGTTGGGAACTAAATTAGAAAGCATTTAAAATAATTATCGAGTTAATTTTATTTTCATAAAAAATTTAATTTTTATAATTAACTAAGATCAAGGATGCAATTTACTTTATACCATTTCTCCCGTTTAATCCCCAGTTCATATTTCCCTAATCACAATGTTTACATGGGCAGGTTGCGGAGTTACTGGTGGAAAGAGCTCTAACGGAAGCATTGATATTAATCAGAGTGGTTCTGTGGATGCTGGTTACCAGATTCGGAACCTTATTGCTTTGTGGGTCTCTCTGTGTTACTGATAACTGGCCGTTCATTAATAACTTCTCAAACATCTCTCTGGAGAAGAGAGAAAAGGTTGTACAGAAATGGCTCAAGCATCGGTTTTTGACACCAATCAGACTTGCATTTCTTTACGTTAAAGTTCTCTGCGTCTGGGTTTTCTTCTCTAGGGTAATGCCCTCGTTCTTGATATACCCAATTTTTCAGTATATTCCAATGAAGCATCGATACTTCGTTAACTGAGAAGCTCGTATCAGCTACACTTCAAATTATACATTCTATATATTTTACTTTGGGTCACAATATTGCATAGTGAAATATCGGTATATATATATAATTGTTTATACTTCTTAGGTATATGCGTTCTCTTTTTGAAATGAATTTGCCCCTCTTATCGTACAGGCCGATGAAAGTGGTGAAAACCCAGCATGTAAAGCCATCGGGTATCAGGTTTCCACTAAGGAGAACGCAAGCAACATTCACAAGGAGAGGCCTCTTGAGAAGGGAATGGTGGAAGCTATGTACGAAACCAACTCGAGTTTCCCTCAATCTCTTGCTCAGAAGGGTCTTAAAGTTGTTGTAGATGCTAAAACCAACATCCTCAAGATCAAATGTGATGTTGTAATTGTTGGGTCTGGTTGTGGTGGAGGAGTTGCTGCTGCTGTTCTTGCTAGCTCTGGCCACAAGGTACTTGTTCTTGAGAAGGGAAATTACTTTACTCCCGTGGATTATTCTTGTTTGGAAGGCCCCTCCAATGATGAGATGTACGAATCAGGAGGAACTATGGCATCTTTAGACGGTAAAATGGCAATTTTGGCAGGAGCAACAGTAGGTGGCGGTTCTGCTGTTAATTGGTCAGCATCCATTAGAACTCCAAAGAGTGTGCTTAAGGAGTGGGCAGAGGACCATAAACTATCGCTTTTTTGGAGCTCTGAATATTTTTCTGCCATGGATTTGGTGTGTAAAAGAATTGGGGTTACAGATAAATGTGCAGAGGAAGGGCTTCAGAATCAAACTCTCCGGAAAGGTTGCAAGAATCTTTGTCTTCAAGTTGATTATGTACCACGAAACTCATCAGAACGTCATCACTGTGGTTCTTGCAACTATGGTTGTAGGGAAGGAGATAAACAAGGGACTCAAACTACATGGCTTGTTGATGCTGTGGATCATGGTGCAGTAATACTATCAGGATGCAAAGCTGAGAGATTTCTATTTGAAATGAATAAGAGAAAATGTGTGAGGAAAAAGAAATGCTTAGGAGTGATGGCAAAAGCCTTAAAAAACAATATCACATGGAGTCTACAAATTGAGGCCAAAGTGACAATCTCCGCAGGTGGGGCTCTTTTGACACCCCCTTTATTGATCTCTAGTGGATTAAAGAATAAGAACATCGGTCGGAACCTTCATCTCCACCCTGTGCTGATGGCGTGGGGATACTTTCCAGAGTCAATTTCTGATCTTCAGGGTAAAAGCTATGAGGGAGGAATAATAACATCTGTCCACAAGGTTCTATCTGGGGACTCCAAGGTAAGAGCTATAGTTGAAACTCCTGCATTGGGGCCAGGAGCTTTCTCTTCATTGTTTCCTTGGGTGTCTGGACTTGACTTTAAAGAAAGAATGCTTAGATATTCAAGGACTGTTCATTTGATAACAATTATTAGGGACAGGGGATCTGGGGAAGTTAGGACACAAGGAAGGGTAGGGCATGAGTTAGATGAAACAGACAAAGAAAACCTCAAGGCTGGATTACAGCAGGCATTAAGGATTCTGATAGCAGCAGGAGCTGCTGAAGTCGGCACCCACAGAAGTGATGGGCACAGAATTAAGTGCAATGGGACTAACGAGAATGCACTAAAGGAGTTTTTGGACTCCATAGATGCAACAGGAGGGCCGATGTCACTTCAAGAAAAATGGACTATCTATAGCTCTGCCCACCAGATGGGGAGCTGTAGGATGGGCGTGACTGAAAAAGAAGGGGCTGTTGATGAGAATGGGGAGAGTTGGGAAGCAGAAAGCCTATTTATCTGTGATGCCAGTGTGCTACCAACTGCCATTGGTGTCAATCCCATGATAACTATCCAGTCTACTGCATATTGCATTGCAAAGAGAATCGAGGATTCTCTAAGAAAGAAATAGTTTTTGAAAGCTGATTTGTTCTTCATCTTTTCATGCAAGTATCCTGCCACTGTACATGAACAAATTACCACGGTTTGACAAGTGTTTTAAAATAGCTGAAGACTGGTTTATTTTGAACAGATGTTCATGCTATGAACATTTAATTACCATTGACATTATCATATTCACTCTTTTTGAGTTTACATTCTTAACATTATATGAAACACTTGTATTATCAGTTGAAAATCTGCTGTAATGGAAAAGAACTTCAGAGACGTTTGGAACAGTAATATCTAGGTCCTGTTATCTCAAATAGGATGGCATCTAAGATATCTTAATTTGATGCCAAAGTCTGGTAGATTGTTGTGATTACATGTAGCATTTGAGATGCTACCCTAGTATCACATCCAAAATTTTCAGTTATGTCACAATTTGGTATAGGTGGTATAAATTTTTTTCATTGACTACTGATTTTGTCCTTGCCTAAAAGGATATATTTGGGAATCGAAGAAGTAAATAACAGTAGTTAATACGTGCAACAAAATATATATGGAACTCTGATGAAAGTTGGATACTACTTCTTGTCATATCAAATATGGATATCCTTAGTACTCTAATATTTTATACCATGTTATCTTGTACTATAATATTAAATATATTAAGAAATTAGAGATACCAATGCTTTTTTTTTTTTTTTTTCCATTGGCTACAGAGTTGCAAAGCTATTTTTATTTGTATTCGTACTGCTATTTGTATCGAGATTTCCATATCACATTTTTCTGATATGGCTTTTAATTTGTTTATGATATATGAGAACTACCTCCAACAAGCTATGCTTGTTAAATTCATCGTACATGAACTGCTATATGGTTGTGAATTGTAACATCCCGTAATTTTTAAATATTTTTTTTAGAAATTCTTCACCTTACATATATGCATAGAAATGTTCTAATATTAATGAAATTCTTAAGTAAAGAAAGATAAATTTTTGTGAAGTAAGTAAAGGTCTTAAAATTTTAAGAAGATCGGATTAGAGTAATTTTTCTTAATTTAAGAGTAAAAGTTACTAAGTTTAATATCTCCACCCATAAATTGAGCTTTTACCTATGGACACTTCATATAGGGTTTTTCCACTTCACATAAGTTTTTAACAAGCCCATTGGATAACTTAAATAAGAAATAAAATATAGACTTGGATTAGGATATAATAATTGGACCGATAACCCAAAAATTACGAAAATGTGACCAAGTCCTCCAAGAAAGGTAGAATTTTATCCAAAGCAAAGAAAATGGGTAGGAATAAGCTCAAATCCAAGAGGAAAAATAAAATAAAATAAATTAGGTGATGATATAATAATGTAATAATAATAAAGATTAGGTTACATGGCATTAAGACAAAAATTTAGCAAGTGGTGTGATTCTACATTCATAATTTTGGCAAGTGGCATGATAATACAAGACTTTAGGACAAAAACATCTATATCCTACACTTATAATTTTAGCAAATGGTATGATAATACATGGCATTAGGATAAAACATTTCTATCCCACACAAATAATATCAACCAAATAATGGAGATTCAAGGGTTAGAAATTTGTCACCTAAAAAGGCAAACCTATCATACTTGTTTAAGACAAAAGAAAATGGAAATGAATCCCTAAATCAAAGGGACCTTGTCCCTTATCTTAAAAACATATTATCATAATTTTCAAAATACAAATCTCCTTTTCCTATACATATCTTGACTAAGGAAGAGAAAGACAAGAACATAAGTTGTTTGTTTTTCAAAATTTCAACCAAGTGTAATCTAAGGTAGACCCATGATCATGAAAGGTGAATTATTTGGTGGTCTATATAAGAAAACCCACCCTTACAACATTAGAATTTCGTCCAAGTGAGGGAGAGAAAAAATAGAAGCAAGGTAGAGTGAAGAAAGGAGAGGAAGAAAGGAAGAAAGAGGAAGGAGAAATCTAGGGGACTAAGTGCTCCAAGTAAGTTTAACAATATTTCTTTTTGAAGAAAACTTTTGAAACTTATAATATTTATATGAGATTTGATCTTAAAATTTTGATGATTGGTTATGGATGTTGCTATATCATGTTACATATTGATCTTGCATGTGATGTATGTTTGAATACTTAGGCTGGTATAGAAAGTTCTGCATAGGTATGGCTATGGGTGGCAAAATTTTTAGCTTCTGTATTTTAATTTTTGAGAATTATCTGTATAGAATTAAAATAAATGGTTAACATAAGAATTATAGCTATGTGTGTCACAAATTTTTAACCACTGGAATCATTCAATGTGGAGTCCATATGAGGAAGATATGAGCCGATGAATAGTCAAAGATCAGAAAATGATTCATCAGGGAAGAATATGTTAGGATAGCTTCTGTATTTTAATTTTTGGGAATTATCTGTATGGAATTAAAATAAATTTTTAACATACGAATTATAGATATGTGTGTCACGGATCTGTAGCTACTGGAATCACTCAATTTGTTTTCTATATGAGGTAGATATGGTCCGATTAGTAAGCAATGGTCAGAAAATAGTTAATCAGGGAATAATATGTTAAGATAGCTTCGGTGTTTTACTTTTTGGAAACATTCTATAAGAAATTAAAATAAATGGTTAACATATGAATTATAGATATATGTGTCACGGAGTTTTAGCCACTAGAATCACTTAATTTGAAATTCTTATGAGGGAGATATGGACAGATTAGTAGGTAGAGGTTAGAACCTATCCAAGAAGAAATAACCTGTACATTGAGGGAGTAATATCACATTGATTTCTTAATATTTCGCTACAATGTTCAACATAATAGTTTTAGATAATTGTTGTATCTTGAAATTGACACCAAGATCACCTACATTGGAGTTAAATTGAGGGCGTTATGCTCTGATTAGTAAGAGAAGGTTAGATAGGATGAAAACCTGCATCAAGAAAATAAAAAAATAAAACTAATATTTAAAAAGATGAATCTTATAAATGAAAATAATAAATGACTAGTATAGCCATAGCCATTTCCATTGTATGAACTTCTTACCATCTTAAATGTGAAATTTTGACATGAAAATATTTTAAAAAGTGATATTTGAAATGGTTATGTTCATGGCATGATTACCAATGATTTTTGGTAATAGTTATATTTTGATGAACATACTTGTTATTGAAAGCATATTTTTGGCTATCATTGTGAAAAGAAAAGAAATGAGCATGGTCACATGGTAATCCGTGTGGTGCATCAGTAGGGGACGCCCTACCAACGGTTATGATTATGATTATGAGAAAAGAAAGAGAAAGTGTGTCATGTCAGACAGAGCAAGAAAAGCCCGTACCGGAGAGTAGATGATACTCACCTTGACCGGGGTAGTTTGAAATGAGAATAAGTTGATGGCTATCATATGATATTTTAAAAATAGTTAATCCTGTCATACATATCATTACTGTATGATTCTTATGTGTATAGATATAATGCATTCATGTGACCAAAGATATTTTCTGTAGTTTATACAGCTGAACATGACGTGATGAGCTATATTAATGATGATTTATTGTTGAATTTACTGTGATTTAATTCTCACTATATTTCCATATCATGTTCAGAAAATTAGTTATGCAGATTTTTTTCTATGGCTCTGGCTTTTAGTGCACATTGGATCGAGTTACTTTATGTTCGGCAGATCTCAGAATCAAATAAAATGTTTGTGGTCGAGTTAGCTCAGATCTCGGTGAAAGTGCAACCACCCGCACCTGTATCTCCGGAATTGGTCAACTAAAATAAACAAGATGTAAATATCTATGTGTTTGATATGTTGCATGTATATTTTGATTAATGACGTGTATGTGAACTCAATATTATATAATAATAAAGAAAAAAAAAGTTTGTTACATGAACAATGGAAAATTTTTGAGTGCTAATGCCATGAAGGAGAGTGTGCTAGCAACAACCAAACAGACATAAGCGATTGCTACGTTGTTGTGTTTTGAAGCTTCTCCTAGTAATTGTCAAAAGGTGAAATCTATCTTGGATCTTTATCAAAGATTGACAGGCCAATAGGTTAGTGAAAATAAATCTCTTCTGGTTTTTAGTCCTAACACTTCTCACAAATTTAAGAGATTTATTTCCAGTATTTTTGGAATAAAATTTGCTTCCAAACATGGTAAGTACCTTGGTACTTAGGTTGACAATTATAATGACATATTTCAAATTTCTCAGTAAGTGATTTAAAGAATTCAAAATAAATTGCAAGGTTAGAAAGCACATCTATTATTGCAGGCTGTTGGGATGATGCTTATTTAATCAGTTTTGCAATCTATCCCGATTTACCAGCTATACCCAATAAATTTTGTAAGATGTTAGAGATGGTAGCAGCCAATTTTTTCTAGGAGTTTCGAGAAAATATACCAAGAATGCATCTATTGAATTGGCAGTCTCTTTGCCTGGACAAACTGACAAAGACCAAGGAGATTTGGGTTTTTAGAAATATGCATTGGTTTAATCTTGCTCTATTGGCTACGCAAATTTGGAGATTGACAGACTTGCCTCTATCTATATTTATCAAGTTTTGGAACCTAAATATTTGAGGCTGGATTCCCGAGTTATTATATAAACATTGAAAGATCACTTGGTGATGAAGAGGAATTTTTAAAGCCAAAAAGTTTTTCTAAAATAATTTAGCTAGGAAGAATGTTGATGATTCTTCTATTAGTTTAAACCATCATCTTTGATTGCTAGTGAAGTATTCTTCCTCTCTGATAAACCTGGTTTGGTTAGGGATCTTATTTTACAAAACAATCGTTCTTGGAATTTGGCTCGTTTGCAAGAATTATATGATCTTGATACAATTAATCAAATTAGAGAATTGTCTTTCTTTATCACTGATTTCCAAGATAAATTAATTTGGAAGGGGAATGGTTTGGGTAACTTTACAGTCAAGGATGGATACATGTGGTTGTTTAGAAAAATAGTCAAAATTTGCAATCTTCTAGTCGCTATGATAATTTTTGGAAAGTTTTATGGCAGCTCAAAATTCCTCCATAGCTAATCTAATTTCTTGGGAAGGTGAAGACAAATATTTTGCCTGTTTCCAGTGTTTTGATCTATCATCACCTTCACATGTGCTTGATTTTTATGCTTTTTTCAAGAATGCACCTGAAACAATTAATCATCTATTTATTCAATACGATTTTGCTTTAGGGGTTTGGTTTGGTTCTATATTAGCAATCAAATCTGATCCAATTCACTATAAAATATTGGATCATAGATAGGGTCTTAGCTTAACAATCTTTGCTAGAAACTGTTGAGGAGTTCATGATGCTTGTGTTGATCTTGTATTTTATATGGATGGATAGAAATCAATGTGTGTTTTAGCTTAAGTCTCTTACACCACTAGAGGTGTTAAAGAATATTTCGATTCGATTCCTAGAATATATGTAAGCTTGGAAGACATCTATGCACAAGAGACAACGAAAGCATCAAAATTTAATTCAGCCCTGGACAAATTTTCTACCTATCTCTCTTTCTAGTTGACTGTTGATTTTATGGGGTCAAAAAGTCCCTCGAAAAAGGGGGACTATAAATACTTGGTTCATGGAAAGTATTTGACCAGAGAAGCATTATATTCGTTGTTTAGGATGTGGTGAGCCTCAGCGAATTGGGAAGCTATAGGTTTCGATGGAAGGACTATCTTAAAGTCTGTTTCTAATTTAAATATTGAAGTGGTCAAAATCAGGATGTTTCAATTTTCTTGTTAAGTTAGCAACATAAAGATCTCTTTCCCGGAAGTTTTGCATCTCATAAGGATTTGTCTTCTGCAAGACGTGATATTTGTTTCTTTCTCAGGAGTTTTAGGTCTTTTTATTTTTCTTTACTTTTCATAACTTTGAAATCTTTTTTTTTGAAGTTTTCTAATATACTTATAGTTTTAATATATGGGACTCACTTTGGGGCCAATTCCCATAGATGGGCATGGTGCTACATCCTATAAGGGCAATAGGGAACGGTGTGGACCAATATATGATCCACATGTGGCTGGGTTGTGAGGACCACAAAAAGTAATAAAAAAATTTTAAATCATGAAATTATAAATTGTTAATATTTCTAATCTGACCCTCAAAAAATTATAAATAGAACCCAAACAAATATAGATTTACACATATACCCCAAAAGATCTTTGTGTACCCACAATGTATAAATATTATAACGTAATCTCACCACAATTAATTTTACACACGGAACTTTAAAAAATTTGCAAACCCCCCCCCCAAAACCTAAATAATATAGTCTAACCTCACAAAAAAATTTGACACATGAGACCTATAACAAAATTTAAAAACTAAGAGGTTGTTCAACATAAACTCTTTTATTATAAAATCATTTAGAAAAGTACTTTTCATCAATTTTGCGAAGTTTAAAATCTTTGATGCATGCATATGCCAACATCATTCTAATAGCTTCTAATCTAGCCAGATGGTGCAAAGATTTTCTTGTAGTTTATTTTTTCTTCTTGATTATATCCTTTAACAATTAATCTAACTTTATTTCTGGTCACCATTCTAGATTCATCAAATTTTTCCCTAAAAATCCATTTGATTCCAATGATTGGATGAATATAGGGTCTAGGTATAATTTTCCAAACTTGATTTCCCACAAATTGATTTAATTCTTCTTGCATTGATAATACCCAATATTCATCAGTTATGGCTTCATCTGTGTTTTTGGGTTCAACTTAAGAAAGAAATGCAAGATGATTGCAAATAATTTTAAGAGAGTTTCTAGATTTTACCCTTTGATCAATTTCATAATTCTTTACAAATTTTCACTTTTTTGAGAGGTCTTGCACATTCATAGGTCTTTCTTATGGTAGAGGGCTTTCTTCAACTACTTCTACTTGATTAGCATCATCCTTTTTATGTTCTTTGCTAAGAGTTATGTCTTCTAAGATATCTATATCATCACTACTATATGCCTTTCTTGGGTCAATAGAGTTAGATTCATCAAATGCTACATTTATAGATTCTTCTACCTCTAAGGTTCTCTTATTGTATATCCTAAATGCTTTGCTTTTGTTATCATAGCCTAGTTAGATAGTTTCATCAGATTTTGCATCAAAATTACTCAACTGATTATTTCTAAAGTCAATATGAAAGTACTTCAGGATTTTAGAGATGGAAGAGGCATATGGCAAAGGCCTTCATTCTTTTTTGCATAATGAGATCATTCTCTTCATGATGAGGTATGGGTAATTTATCATTTTTCCTTCTAGCTAGTAGTACACGAGGCATTATTCTATGTCATTAATGTAATTGAGATTTCTTAGCCAAGTATTACAACATAGCATAATCAAATGATGCATCATTTGTAAGTACTTGTCCATAGGTCACTGTTATTAGGAACCTAGATATTCTACTTTGTGTCATTGCTTTGGTTTACCAAGGAAGGTTTTGTTGTAATCCCTTTTCAATATCATAGATTTTAGCATCATTGTCATCAACTTTGGCGTAATTTCAAGATTTATGTCAACATGTTTTTATCGAAATAAAATTCAAGTCTCTCAAATTTATTAAAAAATTGAAAGTGACATAAAATAATGAGTTTATAGTGGATTTTGATGGTGTACTAAGTTTGGAAAACCTTTGTGTGCACTTTATGTAGATAAAATAAGAAAAGAAATTTCAGAAGAAACTCATATATCTAAGTGTACTATTTACCTTAGAGAAATAAAGATTATTGTTTACCCTAGTATGTAAAATTGTATATGAGTGTGATGGTCATGCTTTTTAGAGTACTAATATCTATTATCTTTGAACATAAGCCATTATTGACAGCTTGTTTTTGGAGAGCCTTTTTGAAAACCTAAGTACCTAATTAAACCTTAGCAAACTTTTCATAAGATGATGGCCATTCTAAGTGGAGAATTTAAATGTTAAAAGACATGCTTCAAGCATGTATATTTAATTGGTCAAAGTTGAGAAAAATATTTGTCCTTAGTTGAGTTTATCTATAACAATATATACTAGGCTAATATATATGTTGTTCCTGTTTTATAATTAACCGCAAGCACATGGTGTAGTTGTAGTTAGTCCGGCGAGTACGGGTCGTATCCCACAGAGAACAATGTCAATTACTAGAATGACGCAAAATATACTATCTAAATTGATATAATTCAATGGAGAGTTTGTCACAATTAAGTAAATTAATGATTCAATTAACAAGAGCCTAGAGTTAGGGTTCACCACACTTATGATATTAACATTCAACTTGTACCTCTAATTGTAATTATCTAGGTAATTGGGGATGGTTTAGTTTTAATTAATTAGCAACCTCTTTCAAACATTACTAATTGTACTTAGGTTGATCCAATTGCATACTTTCGGGGTTCTTAGTTCAACCTAGGTCCATTGAGCTCTATGCCAACCATGGAAGTCAATTAATCGATTTTCTGTTGCCCACTAATTGATTCATTCATAGATAATCTTAAATTACTTTCGTGATTGAGATATCTCTAATTAACTATTAGGTTCGGGTTTTAACTTTCACCTTTCGATTCATCAATTAAATACCTAAGACGTGATAGATTGGTGATCAGGAATTCTACCAACTCTTATTCATGCATATAATAGTTAGTCCTAATTAATCCAGAAGTGATCACAATTAGAGTTCCAACATTCAATTCAATATCATAGTATCATCATATCATAAGTGGGTTTACCGAAACTCTAGATCCAAATCTACTCACACATCATAGAAACAAAAATCAAATTCATTTCTATTAAATAATTCATTTAAGTTTAGTACAATCTAAAGAAAAGGAGTAGAAATAAAAGTAGAGAATTAAAGTAGAAAGATGTAACCTGGTTTGCAGAAAAGTAAAGATGAAATACAACCTTCAAATGCTGTAAATCCTACTCTAGAACATAAAATCAACAATGATTCAAGTAAAAACCTAATCTAAGAGTGTTTTCTAAGTCTAAAAACTGAGTCTAAGAAGTCTCTTTGGGTCTAAATATGTTTCTCTATGTTTTCCTATGCATATGTATCACTTGGCTACCCAAAATTCTAAGAAAACATGTGTTGTACAGACTCGAAGCATGGCCATGTTCTAGGACACGGCCTGGATATGCTTTGGGCTGGATTCTAAGAATTTTCTGCATCTTTCGCACAGAGCACGGCTTAGCCATGCTTCATGCACACCAAGCACGACCTGGCTGTGTTGGGGGCTGCCATGCTCCTTTCTTGCCAATTTTTGGTGTGTTGCCTCCTTGCTTCCTCCTTAGCATATTCCAAGTCCATATGACTCCTCTCATGATTGTTTTCCCTTGCTTCTTGGCCTCTTTTGATCTCCTACAAATATAAAATAAACCAAAGCAGTATTCAGAGCAAAGCATAACCAAATGCAGAAAAATAATCACAAGTTTATTACTAATTAAGGGATAAAATATAACCATTAAATACTCAAATTTTCCCTTTATCAACTCCCCCATGCTTAAACCTTTGCTTGTCCTCAAGCACATAACATGTCATATCAAAAGGAAGAGAGATGATGCATACAAATTTCAGATAATAGATAAATGCAATACAAGAAATTCTTCACTCAATCAGTGTGCACACAATAGATATATGAATAGACATTTACCAGATAGTCTCTATTTTTCTAAAACTAAACCAAAATTCTCCTATTATATATATGCTTTTATTGGTACCATTGAATGTATGTATCTAATTGATTTTCAGTCACTCAAGTAGGCTACCTCATCCTTTAGATCTCCCTATGTTGCCTTACCCTTATTTTTATTTTTTTCACTCTTTTTCTCTCTCCATTTCTTTTATTCCTCATCATCATTTTTTTTCTTTTTCTTTTGTCTATTTCATTCATCTCTTTTTTTTTATAGAAATATGCAGTGAGTGCATTTTATGCTCCATCTCACTAGGGTAAATGCAACTAGTACTAGGGCCTTTTTGGTGCCTTGAAGGGGTACTCAGAGTGAAAATTTTTTAGGTGTTATATTTCTTCATTTTCACCTCTCCCAGTCTTCACACTCTCATAGTGTTAAAAATCAATAAAGACATACAATTCAAAGCACAATAGGAGAGATATTTTTCAAAAAAAATTAGAGGTTTAATGTTAGAAGAGAGAGACTAAAACTTAAACTACCTATTTCATATCCTATTGTGCATCACATGTTCATGAGTTAAAATCAACCTATATTACATCAATCTATCTCTGAAATAGTAAACTATGTGATTTTGCAGTGCAACATGATATATTCAGCCAATAATAACTAATTAGAGAAAACCACAAGTCTAAATCTACTCCCCCATGCTTAAACTTGACATTGTCCTCAGAGAATCCAGCCTAAAGCACGGCTAGGCCGTGTCTTGGAACACGGTCGTGCTTCGTGTCTGTACACACCGTATTTTTTAGGGTTTTGAACAGCCAAAGTGATATATATTGATGGGGAAATGCAGCCAAAGACATCCAGAAGCATTCAAACCTTTTTTTACTCAGTTTTAGGCTTAGGAAACACCATTTAGATTAGGTTTAGAGTAGGATTAATGTTTAATTCATGTTCTTAGAGTAGAATTTACAGCAATTCAAGTTTGTATTCCATCATTACATTCTTCATCCAGGTTCTATCTTTCTATCTCAACACTCATCTCTACTGCTACTCTTTCTCTGGGTTTGTATTGAATAGATTTACTTAATGAATTGGATTATGCTTTTGATTTATCTTTCTATCATGCTTGAGTAGATTTGATCTAGGATTTTGGTAAACCCACTTATGATGTTATGATACATTGTGCTAATTGAAATGTTGGAACCCTAATTGTGTTATCCATAGTTAATTAGGACTAGCTAGTATGCATTGATTATATGAGTTGATGAATGTCTAGCCAACGTTTTATCACATCTTAGGATATTAATTGATGAACTGAAAGGTAAAGATTAATACTGGAATCTAATAATTAATTAGGGATATCTTAATCATGAAAGTAGTTTAAGGTTCTCTAGGAATGAATCAATTTGTGGGCACGAGAAAACCGATTAATTGTATTCCATGGTTGGCATAGAACTTAATGGACTTAGGTTGAACTAAGAACCATGAAAGTAGGCAATTGGATTAACCTAGGTACAATTAGTAACGCTTGAAAGAGGTTGCTAGTTAATTAAGACTAAACCATCCCCAATAACCTAGGTAATTGCAATTAGAGGTACAAGTTGGATGTTGAATATTATAAGTGTGGTGAACCCTAACCCTAGGCTTTTGTTAATTGAATTACTTGTTAGTTTAATTGTGACAAACTTTCTATCGCATTACATCGATTTAGATAGCATATTTTGTATCATTCTAGTAATTGACATTATTCTCTGTGGGAAATGACCCGTACTCGCTGGACTAACTACAGCTACACCGTGCGCTTGCGGTAATTAGTAAAATAGAAACAACAAGTTTTTGGCGCCGTTGCCGGGAAACAATAGTCAATATTAGATATATTGCGAAATAGCTAGACTAGATCACTTTCTTTTAATTTTTTTGCATAATTTTATCTTGTTGATTTTTTCCTCTTTTCTTCCTTTATAGGTGTGTTTATCTTTTATGCGAAAAGAACGTAAGTTCATCGCTGAATTTGATCTGGAAATTAAACGCACACTACGAAGGATAAAAAGAAGACAACAGTAAGAAAATTCTGCACCTACCATGACAGAGAGAGATAACCGATCTCTTAAGGATTTTATCGCCCCAAATACTCATGGCCTGAATCCGAGTATTGTAAGACTGGTTGTTGAGGTCAATAACTTTGAGCTGAAGCCTTCTCTTTTGTAGATGGTTCAGCAGAATCAATTTGGAGGGTCACCTACTGAAGACCCTAATCTCAATCTTTCAATCTTTTTGGAGTATTGTGACACTTTGAAGCTGAATAGAGTATCCTCAGATGCCATTAGACTGAGACTGTTCCCGTTTTCTTTGAGGGACAAGGCCCGTGCATGGTTACATTCCCTTCCATCAGGGTCCATTACTATATGATAGCAGCTTTCTTAAGCTTTCTTGGCCAAATACTTCCCATCAAGTAAGACTGCCCATCTTAAAAATTAGATTACTACCTTTGCTCAGAAAGATGGGGAATCATTATATGAGGCTTCTGAGAGATTTAAAGAACTCCTCAGATATGCCCACACCATGGGTTGGAGAAGTGGCTGATAGTCCATATATTCTACAATGGACTGATTTACAGCACTCGAATGTCTGTGGATGCTACAGCTAGAGGAGCTCTGATGAATAAAACAATAGATGAGGCATATGAGCTGATTAAAGATATGGCTCAAAATCACTACTCTTGGTCTAGTGAGAGGCAGCCAAGAAAACCATCAGGTATGTATAAAGTTGATGCATTTAACCATCTAACTTCTAAAGTTGATGCCTTGTTTCAGAAATTAGATAAGTTAAGCATTAACAATGTTGGTTCTTCTTCATCATCTTCTATTTGTGAGATATGTGGATACATTGGTCACATGGCCAATGAATGCTAGCTTGGGAACTCTACACCTCAGGATTGTGAGCAGGTAAGTTTTGTGAACAACAATCAAAGAAACAGTTCGTATAGCAACACATATAACCTAGGTTTGAGGAATCACCCGAATCTCTCTTACAAGCCAAATGCAAATCAGTAGCCTCAGAATCATTTTAGGCAACCTCCTGGCTTTCAGAATCAGAAGCCATTCAACCCAGCTCCTTAGCCAAAGTTAAATTTGGAGGCTCTAATAGAGAATTTCATCACTACATAGAGTAAGCAGAATGATGAATTTAGAGCCCAGAACTATTCTATGAATAAGGCTATAAAAGATTTAGCCTCCAAGGTAGACTCGCTCACTACTCATAGGAAGATGTTGAAAACTCAGATAGCACAGTAAGCAAGTCTATCTAATAGGAACTTTGGTAGACTTCCAGGTCAAACTGAGAATCTTAGGGAGCACTATAATGCCATTACCTTGAGAAGTGGTAAACAATTGGCTGAATCAGAGAGAAGAGGAGAGGTAAAAGAAGATGAACCTCAGGTTGCATTTGAAAAGAGAAGAGAAGAGGAACAAGAAGAAGAAGAAAAGAAGGAAGAAGAGCCCAAATATGTGGCTCCTGCACCTTACAAGCCACCAATCCCTTTTCCTCAAAGATTGGTTAAGGTAAAGTTAGAGAAGCAGTTTGGGAGGTTTCTGGATGTGTTAAAGAAGTTGAATATCAATATCCCATTCCTAGAAGCCATGTCCCAAATGCCTTCTTATGCAAAGTTTCTGAAGGAAATCCTCTCAAACAAGAGAAAAATTAAAGAGCATGCTGTTATGGCACTGACAGAGGGATCCAGTGCTTTAATTCAAAATAAGCTGCCATAAAAGCTTAAGAATTCAGAAGCTTCTCAATTCCTTGCTCTATAGGAGACATGAAGATTGACAGAGCCCTATGTGACCTTAGAGCAAGTGTGAGCCTCATGCCTCTTTCGGTTTGCAAGAAACTTTAAATGGGTGACTTGAAGCCTACCACTCTTTTTTTTATTTGGATGACCGATCCATCAAGCATCCGGTAAGTATATTAGAGGATATTCCTCTAAAGGTAGGTAAATTTTTCATACTTCTTGATTTTGTTATTTTAGGGATGGAGGAAGATGATAAAATCCCCATCATTCTTGGAAGACCTTTCCTAGCTACGGCTAGTGCCAATATAAATGTGAGAGATGGAAAGTTTTCTTTGAATGTTGGGGATGAAAAAGTAGAACTTAATTTGAATGATACAATGAACCCCTCATCTCTAAATGAATCTTGTTGTATGTGTGGTTTACCTGAACCTAAAATAAATAATAATGCCATGAATTTTCCCCCTACTAACCCACTTAAGTTATGTTCTGTGGAAAGTTCTTGTGTTTTCGTCAAACAGGGGGAAGAAAAGAAAGCTATTGAGGAGGCAATCCAAGCTCCAAAAGTAGAACTTAAGCCACCTCCTCTCAACCTCAATAGAGCTAAGTAGGAAAAGAATGAGTCAAGAGGATCCTTGAAAGAAATTGGGCAAAGCCTCAAGCAACATACTAAGAGGCAATGGATAGCAAAGAGAGTTATTCAAACTCTCTTCAAGCCTCCTTGAGTGGAAAGTATGCCAAAGATTCAAGCTAATGACTTTAAAAAAGCACTTTGTGAGAGGCAACCCACATTTTAATTTTTAAAAGTTTCTTTTTATTTTGTTTTCTTGCTTTTAGTTTTGTTTTTATCTTTAATTTTAGTTGACTTCTTAGGTTACAGTTTAATGAGTGTTTCCATATAATTTTTAGATCCATTCCCATGTGCCCAAAGTTGAATTAAAGAATGAAAATAAAGGGAAATAGAAAAGGGTTAAAAACTATAGCAATTTTTAAAGAATTGGAGGATCCAGCATCCAACACGGGCAGGCCGTGTCACAGGACACGACCCTCCCTCCCCGTGTTGTCAACACGGGCAAAATTTGAAAATTTTGGAATTCCAACTGCAAGCACGGGTAGGCCGTGTCCTGGAACATGGCCGTGCTCTAAGCCCAAGTCCAAGCACCCCATGGCCATGTTGTTTAACATGGGCATTTTCCAGGCAATTCTAAATTCCAGCGCCAAGCACGGCCATGCTCTAGGTAAAAAAAAAGCTAGCAGAAATTGAAATTAACCTGCTGAGTTCACTGGCTTTGTTAGCAATCCTCTGCTTGAAGATTATCTTACACATTGCTTTACTTATGAATTTATAGGTTTCTTGCAATTGAAATTTCAACTGAATTTTGAAATGATCAATCTATCTTTACTGATTTGGAATTTGAAATTGGCCTTTAAGTTTATGGGTTGCTGAATAGTTTCTATTGGTTTCTGATTTTTTCCATTGCCTAAGTTGATTCTTTCTTTGATTAGTGCATTACTCCTAGATTGCTTTGATTCTAACTTGCACTTTGTTGGCTGAGATATAAATTGGCATTAAATTTGGCTGTAATTTATGATTAGATGGGTAAATCTCATTGAGAGTAGATACTTTGCATAATGAAAATTGACTTACCCTATATTTTCTATTTGCCTTGAACTGAATTGAAAATTCCATGCTCCTTAATTTTGAAACCTATTGACTATGCTTTCAGCTCAAATTTCAAAATGCTACACTGCCTAAATTTGACCTACCTGTTGTAGATAAAAGCATGGTACAATTGGCACTTCAGCGAGAACCCACCTCCACCTCTTTCAGAAGACCATTAAGCAAGTAAGTTACTTCTCCCTTTGCCTGTACTTTCAGTTATTACTGACATTGTGGACAATGTCAAGTTTAAGCATGTGGGAGTAGATTTAGGTTTGTGGTTTCTTCTGATTAGTTATTATTGGCTGAATATCTCATGTTGCACTACAAAATCACATAGTTTACTATTTCATCATGTTGCACTGCAAAATCACATAGTTTACTATTTCAGTGATAGATTGATGAAATATAGGTTGATTTTAGCTCATGAACATGTGATGCACAATAGGATATGAAATAAGTAGTTTAAATTTTAGGCTCTCTCTTTTAGTATTAAAACTCTAATTTTTTTTTGAAAAATATCTCTCCTATTGTGCTTTAAATTGTATGTCTTTATTGATTTTTAACACTATGAGAGTGTGAAGGCTGTGAGAGGTGAAAAATGAGGGAATATAACACCCAAAAAGTTTTCACTCTGAGTACCCCTTCAAGGCCCTAGTATGAGTACCTAACTGCCTTTACCCTAGTGAGATGGAGCATAAAATGCACTCACAGCATGTTTCTATAAAAGAAAAAAAGGATGATGAATGAAATAGACAAATCAAATAAAAAAAATGATGAGAAATAAAAGAAATTGAGCGAGAAAAATAAAAATAAGGGTAAAGCAACATAGGGAGATCTAAAGGATGAGGTGGCTTACTTGAGTGTCGAAAAATCAATTAGATGATACATTCAATGGTATCAATAGAAGTAGATATAAAATAGGAGAATTTTGATTTAGTTTTAGAAGAATAGAGACTATCTGATAAATGTCTATTCATATATCTATTGTGTGCACACTAATTAAGTGAAAAATTACATGTATTGCATTTTTCTATCTTTTGGAATTTGATTGCATATTCCCCCTTCCTTCTGATATGATACGTTATTTACTTGAGGACAAGCAAATGTTTAAGCATGGGGGAGTTGATAAAGGGGAAATTTGAGTGTTTAGTGGTTATATTTTATCCCCTAATTCATAGTAAACTTGTGGTTATTTCTCTACTTTCGGTTATACTTAGCTCTGGATACTGCTTTGGTTTGTTTTATGTTTGTAGGAGAGCAAAAGAGGCCAAGAAGCAAGGTAAAACAATCATGAGAGGAGCCATATGGACTTGGAATATGCTAAGGAGGAAGCAAGGAGGCAACACACAAAAAATTGGCAAGAAAGGAGCATGGCATCCCCTAACATAGCCAGGCTGTGCTTGGTGTAGCATGAAGCACAGCCAGGCCATACTCTGTATAGAAATTAGAGAAAAGCCCCAGAATCCAGCCCAAAGCACGGCCAGGCCGTGTCTTGGAACACGGTTGTGCTTCGTGTCTGTACACATTGTATTTTTTAGGGTTTTGAGTAGTCAAAGTGATATATATTGATGGGGAAACATAGCCAAAGACATCCAGATGCATTTAGACCTTTGTTACTCAGTTTTAGGCTTAGAAAACACCATTTAGATTAGGTTTAGAGTAGGATTAATATTTAATTCATGTTCTTAGAGTAGAATTTATATAAATTCAAGTTTGTATTTCATCATTACATTCTTCATCCAGGTTCTATCTTTCTATCTCTACACTCATCTCTACTGCTACTCTTTCTCTTGGTTTGCATTGAATAGATTTACTTAATGAATTGGATTATGCTTTTGATTTATCTTTCTATCATGTTTGAGTATATTTGATCTAGGGTTTCGGTAAAATCACTTATAATGTGATGATACATTGTGCTAATTGAAATGTTGGAACCCTAATTGTGTTATCCATAGTTAATTAGGACTAGCTATTATGCATTGATTATATGAGTTGATGAATGTCTAGCCAACGTTTTATCACGTCTTAGAACTTAATGGATTTAGGTTGAACTAAAAATCATGAAAGTAGGCAATTGGATTAACCTAGGTACGATTAGTAATTCTTGAAAGAGGTCGCCTCCCACAAAGATGTTTAAAGTCATTAGCTTGACTCCCTTGCACTTTATTGGATTGATGGGGGCTCTAGGAGAGTTTGGATGACTCTATTTTCAACTGGTTGTCCCGTGACAAAGTGCTTGAGGCATTGTCTATTAACTTTGAAGGATCCGGTAGCTTCACTCCATACTTCCACTGCTCTATATGGGAAAACTTGACTCACTTGGAATGGACCGGACCAACGAGAATGAAGCTTTCTAGGAAAAAGCTTCAGCCTTGAATTAAATAGTAAGACCTATTCTCCTACTTGAAATTGCTGCCTCAGGATGTTCTTATCGTGCCATCTTTTTGTTTTTTCTTTATATAACTTAGCACTATCATAAGCATCAAGTCTTTGCTCATCTAGCTCTTTTAATTGCAAGTACCTCCTTTTTCCAATAGCTGTCAAGTCAAAATTAATTGTCTTGATTGTCCAATACGCCTTATGTTCAAGCTCTACTGGCAAGTGACAAGGTTTTCCATATATTAACCTAAAGGGTGTGGTGCCTATTGGTGTCTTATATGCAGTTCTGTAAGCCTATAGTGCATCATAAAGCTTGAGAGACTAATCTTTTCTTGCCTTTGATACAGGCTTCTCCAATATTGCTTTGATTTCCCTATTTGATATTTCCACTTGTCCACTTGTTTAAGGGTGATAAACTAGAGCCATTTTATGAGTGACTCTATATTTCTTCAAGAGATTATGAAATTGTTGCTCAGTGAAGTGGGAACCTCCATCACTTATCACAGCTCGGGGTACTCCAAATTTTGAAAAAATCACTCTCTTGAAGAGCTTGGCAACCACTCTAGCATCATTAATGAGAGATGCCACTGCTTCCACCCACTTAGACACATAATCCACAGCTACTAGGATATACTTATTCCCACATGAGGATGGAAAGGGGCCCATAAAGTCAATACCCCAAACATCAAATATTTTTACTTCTAAAATACTATTTAGGGGCATCTTATTCCTCCTTAATATATTGCCAATTCTTTGACACTGATCACAAGATTTTACAAAGGTATGCACATCTTTGAAAAGCAAAGGCCAATAAAAGCCAGCTTGAAGAATTTTAGCTACAATTTTTGAGGTGCTAGTATGGCCTCCACAAGGTGAATTATGGCAGTGAAATATGACATTATATACCTCTTCCTCTGGAATACACCTTTGAAAGATGCCATCTGCACACCATTTGTATAGACAAGGATCATCCCAATAGTAAGACTTGATATTAGAGAAAAATTTCTTTCTCTGATGGTAGCTCAACCCTTCATGTAAAATTCTACATGCAAGATAGTTCACAAAATTTGTATACCAAGGAGCATCAGTATGAGCGACTGTAAGGAGTTTTTCATCGGGAAAAGAATCATCTATAGGTAACTCATCTTTATCGTCTCTCGTTGAATCTTTCTTAAGCCTTGAAAGATGGTTTGCAACTACATTCTCTATTTCTTTCTTATCCCAGATCACAAGGTCAAACTCCTGCAATAGAAGGATCCATCTAATCAATCTTGGCTTGGCATCCTTCTTACTTAGCAAATATTTGATGGCAGCATGATCCATGTATACAATGACTTCGGATCCCAACAAATATCAATAGAATTTGTTAATTTTAAACACTACTACCAAGAGCTCCTTTTCTGTAGTAGAATAATTGACTTGGGCTTTATCCATGGTCTTGCTAGCATAGTAAATGACATAGGACTTTTTATCTCTTCTTTGCCCAAGTACAACTCCCACAGCATAGTCACTTGCATCACACATAATCTTGAAGGGAAGGCTCCAATTAGGAGGTTGAATGATTGGTGTAGATATTAGTGCCTCCTTCAACCTGCAAAAATCATGTAAGCAATCATTATCAAATAATAATGGAATGTCCTTAAGAAGCAAATTAGTTAAGGGTTTAGAAATTTTGGAGAAGTCTTGGATAAATCTTCTGTAAAAGCCCACATGCCTAAGAAAACTCTTCACTTCCTTAACATTTGATGGTGGTGGCATTATCTGAATTGCCTCAATTTTTGTTTTGTCCACCTTTATTTCTCTTTCAGACACCAAGTGTCCAAGTACTATTCCTTCCCTTACCATAAAATGACATTTTTCCTAGTTTAGTACTAGGTTGACTTCCTCAAATCTTTTAAGTACTTGTGTCAAATTACTTAGACAATTATCAAATGAGGTACCATAGATAGAAACATCATCCATAAATACTTCCATTATATCCTCAATAAAGTATGAGAAAATAGCTATCATACATATTTGGAAAGTGGCTTGTGCGTTGCACAGTCCAAATGGCATCCTTCTATATGCAAAGGTGCCATAGGGACATGTGAACGTTGTCTTTTCTTAGTCGTCTGGATGGATAGGGATATAAAAGAATCCTGAGTACCCATCCAGATAACAAAAATATGAATGTTTAGCTAGCCTTTCCAACAATTAATCAATAAAGGGCAAAGGGAAGTGATCCTTACGGGTGACCTTATTCAATTTTTTATAATCAATGCACATACGCCAACCCGTAACAGCTCTAGTAGGAATTAATTCATTATTATCATTCTTAATAACAGTCATACCTCCCTTCTTAGGAACCACATGAACAGGGCTTACCCACTCACTATTTGAAATATGATAGATAATACCTGCATCAAGCAATTTGAGCACTTCCTTCTTAACTACCTCTTTCATGTTTGGATTTAGTATCCTTTAGTGCTCCTTAGAAGGTTTATGATCATTATCAAGTATAATACGATGCATGAAAACATATGGACTAATCCCTTTTATGTCATCAATGTTATACCCAATCACTTTTTTAAACTTTTTGAGAACCTCTAATAACATACCAGTTTCTTCAGCATTCAAATCAGCATTCATAGTTACTGGATATGAAGAGTTAGGGTCCAAAAATTCGTACCTTAGATTGGATAGAAGATGTTTGAGTTCTACCTTAGGTGCTTTTATTTCCTCAATAGTTTCTGATTTTTGATTATGGTCTAATTCCAGCTTTTTAACTTTTACTTTTGAGGTGAGCATGTGACATTCATCAAGCATTTGGGCATATGCATCAGCTTCTACCTGTTCAGCACAAGAAACAGAACTATCCACAAGACAAAGCTTAAGTGGGTCAGTAGAACAAAAGCTTAATGCATTATCAACAATATTCTGCTCAATTACATCAACCATGCAACAAGTATCACCTAAAGATGGGCACTTCATTACATCATTTAGATTGAACTCAATCTTTTTATCCCCTACATTCAAGGAAAGCTTTCCATCTTTCACATTGATAATGGCACCTACAGTGGCTAGGAAAGGCCTTCCAAGAATGATGGGGATTTGGCTATCTTCCTCCATCTCTAAGACAACAAAATCAATGGGTATAAAAAATTTACCTACCTTTAGTGGAACATCCTCTAATATACCTACCAGATGAGTAACGGATCGATCCGCCAATTGGAGAGAGATAGTAGTAGGCTTCAAATCACCCATTTGGAGCTTCTTACATATGGATAATTGCATAAGACTCACACTTACTCCAAGATCACATAAGGCTCTAGTGATTTGCATATCTCCAATGGAACAAGGTATAGAGAAGCTTCCAGGATCCTTGAGTTTAGGAGGCAATTTATTCTGGATCAACACACTACACTCTTTAGTTAATGCCACTGTGACATACTCCTCAATTTTCCTTTTGTTATAGAGGATTTTCTTTAGAAATTTAGCATAAGAAGGCATATGAGAGACAGCTTCCAAGAATGGAATATTAATGTGTAGCTTTTTCAGCACATCAAGGAATTTTCCATATTGCTTTTGTAATATCCCGTAATTTTTTATTTTTAAATAATAATGTTTTGCTATAAAAAAATATATTTTTATTTGTTTAAAAATGATTATGTTATGCTAAAAGCAAGTATATTTTTAATTAAAGTAATTATTGTTTTGCCTGAAATAATTATATTGACCTTTAATAAATTTTTGTTGTATTTTTAGAAATATTATTTCTTTTATTATGTATAAAGATATTTATTTTGTGATTTGTTTTATTAAGATTTTTATCAAGAAAAGTAATGATTTAAGAATTTACCTAAAAGTTTATGAGAATGTAAATTTTTAGAAATTTTTGGGATGTTTTAGGATGAAAATGGTATTTATATGAATAAATATAAAATAAAAGTCTATTATTAAATTATTAAATAATAATAAAATAAAGAAAAGGGGGAGGGGGAAGATGGAATGCAAAAACGAAGCGTGAAGAAATTCTGTAAACTGATGAATAGTGAAATAGTTTGAATAGTAACTTCAATTTTTCTTTCTAGATCTGAAGTGTCTATAGGTCTCCGATCTCAAAACTAATGGTACCAATAGATTCAGGATGGATAATACTACGATTTTGACTGAACAATTTCTCAAATCAGCCGTAGATCAGAATTAGAAAATCTCAAAAAAAGATAAACTCTGAAACTATTACTTAGAGACCTCAAACTGGAAATCTAACACCGTAGTTAGATTCAGGAGTTAAATAAATCTTAGAATATGAAAATTTTCAACTATTTGACAACTTTTTGTTCTTAGTGAATAGTATTTTTCGGCGATAAATAATGTTTTCTGACAGTGAATAGTTTTTTTAGCTATAAATAGTGACCAAGTTTCGAGAGTCATTTCTTTGATTTTTGGACCCTCCAGACACATTTTTGAAGTCTGTTTAATCAAATGTGGATTAGAAAAGTGCATTTTGGGGCTGTCTAATCTGGAGCCCTTATCTTGTGAGTGGATAATTCTTTCTATAACTTGCCCTATACTCTTCTTGATCGTTAAACGTGTATTTGATTATGTTTATAAGATATTTAAACTTTTATATGTTTTTGAAATACATTAAAATTATCTAAATTGCTTATAATTTTGATTATAGTTCAAAAAGAGTATAGTTTTAAGAAATGAATTTTCGAACTCATGGTATATCTGATTTCACATGTATTTGTCATTAAATGTAAAATGAATATTTATGCACATGATATTGATTTATAAAACTATATGATTGCCTCGAGAAAGGGCATGTATATATGATTCTAAATATATTTGTCATTATTTGGCAAAGTGAATATTTATGCATGTGGCATTGATTTATAAAACTATAAAGTTACTAATTATGATTAAATGGCAAGCGTAAAGCTCATGGCGAGTTGCTTGAGAATTATACATTGTATTTGATGAGTATGGATGAATATTGACGGGTTGTATAGCTTGTGATGGTACCAAATAGGGGACGTCCTATTAGCTTGAGTGAGCCGAGATAGGGACGTTCCAACTGGGTGACAGTGGTAATGTGAGGAGACAGATGGGTGATGGACTCACATTCCCTGATCACTATTGTGACTGTAGTCGATCGGTCACTATGCGTATAGCAAATGAGTGTATGAGTTGACCAGATTGTCGAATGAGGCAGGTCATTTTAAAAGTTATAACTTTATCTTGAAAACTTAATATTTTACTATAGTTTATACAGCTGAGCATAAAAACATTTTTTTATGATCATACCGTGCTGAATGTGAATTTGGATATCTGAATATCCTTTTATTTGAGAATATTTGAAATACGGGTCCCATATGGATGTACTTCTGAACTATATTTTCTATGTGACAAATTTTAAAACATGAGTACATCCATATGCTGATTCTATTCTTCAGACAGTTGACCAGCTAGACGACATGATCTCTGGGTGAATCTACTTTGTTTCCATGGCTCATAGATTTTGATTTATATTATGCTTGTACTTTAGAGTGTGCTATGAAATACCACAGGCAGGATCCTTACTTTTATTGTACTTTTTGTTTATAGATTTGATTTATATATTATATATACATGGGAATACATATCTGTAAAAGAGTGTATTATATATGTTATGGAAAATATATGATCATAAAGTAAGTATTTTATGTGCTGTAAAATTGGGGGCGTTACAAGTTGGTATCAGAGCAATAGGTTTCCCTATGGCTATCATAGCAAAGGATTCTATAGTAGGACTTTGAGTATGGGTATGTAACCGCAGAGATATTTATACTTATGGTGCTGCTATGGAATTCCATAGGGTGTCATCCTCTTCTTCCTTCTGACTCTTTTTCTTAGATATGTGATGTTTAAGAACCAATAAGTATGTCCTAGACAATGTTTCTTGAGTGTTGACTACCAGTTTAGCTTTTGAACTCGTGTTGATGAACAATGATAAAGAGAACTCTCTTGGGTATAAAGAAAAGAATTAGCTGAAAATACAAAGATTTCATCCAAACACAAAGGTAATGGCGTGTTTGGATGTCAATAAAGTTTAAATTGATTGTTAGATTTGTTTATGTGAAACAATACGGTGAATGGCTAATATAATTTTGATAATGGATTATGATGTGATCAAGGTTGATAACTCCAAGATTAACTATTTGTAATAAAGTGAGTGTTTTGAAAATAGATTTAAATTTCTTTTTGGATGGATAAGTTGGAATATATATATATATATATATATATATATATATATATATATATATATATATATATAAATGGATTTGGTAAGTTGTGGGTTGGATTGAATTTGAGAGCAGAGAATCTATGAAGACAATATTTTCAATGATATATTTTGTTGATATAAAGAATTCGAAGACAGTTTGGTTTTCAATAATATTATGTATAAGCATTATGGTAAAGAAAGATTTACCCATAGAAATTTAAAATTTAAGGTATGCAAAATGGATAATACATGTGAAGGGCTCTTGGATAGACATAAGTTTTTCATGATCGATTGTTAAGACATTGCATAAGTATGTTAAAGAATAAAGTCAAAATGGGTTGACCTTGTTTAATTGTTTTGAAATGCGTTTTAGCTGATATAGTATGAAGATATTATCAATAGCATAAAAGGTTAGTAAAAAAAAGTTGCAAGTAGTGAACAATTAGTGGAAGCATGTGCCCAATAATTTAATTTTAGTTTTAGTAGTCCATAAGTTATTACAAAAAGGAGTGCCAAGGATATTTGGCAGTGGTGAGAGAGGTTGATGTAAAGTATACTAATGTAGACCAGGTTCCAATGGTTAGGAAATTTCTTGATGTGTTTTCAGAAGAATTGCCTAGATTACCCCAAAACGAAAAATAGAATTTGATATTGATTTACTCCTTGGAACCCAAATAGTATCTATATCCCTATATAGAATGATATCGACTAAATTTTAAAAAAAATAGTTATAAGACTTGTTAGACAAGGGATTTAAATGCCCTAGTACTTTTATTTGGAGTGCTCTAGTTCTATTTGTGAAAAAAAGATGGATCACTATGAATCTGCATATATTATAGACAATTGAATAAAGTGACAGTGTAGAATAAAAACCCATGACCTCGTATAGATGATCTGTTTGACCAGTTACAAGGTGCTCAATATTTTTTTTTTCAAAAATTGATTTGAGATATGAGTAACATTAATTGAGGATAAGAGAAGAGGATCTACGAAAATTTTCTTTTAGGACTCATTATGGACATTATGAGTTCTTGGTGATGTCATTTAGTTTGACAAATGTCCTAACTGTATTCATAGATTTAATAAAAAGTAATCAGGTCATCCCTGGATCAATTTGTTTTTATATTTATTAATGATATATTAGAATATTTCAAAAGTTCAGAGGATCATAAGCAACATTCAAAAATAGTTTTACCAACTCTAAGAGAGTATGGTTGGTAAAGATGGTATCCAAGTAGACTATAAGAAAGTAAAAGTGGTACAACAATAACTACGTTTTACTATATCTAAAGATGAAGATCCAAATCCAATTTGCGCTTCCTGCGGTTGTTTGCCGTCCATTCTATTTGAGTCATAGTTAGATCAGGTACATGAACATATGCTTGTAAAGCATAAATCAACTCTTCAGCATTTGAAGCCGATATGAGAATTTGTCGTGCTGAGTATGAGATGAACCTTTGTTCCACAACATGATCAAGAAAAGACAACAGACCATCAAAGAAGTGATTAACATTTAATAAACCTATCGGTTTGTGATGCATATTCAGTTGTGCCCAAGAAATTATTTGGAAAATCTCTTCTAAAGTACCAAAACCACCTAATAAGGTAATGAAGGCATCAGCATTGCTCATCATTCTAGCCATATGTTCATGCATGAAAGCTATCCTAAACTCTTCTCCAATTGTCTTCCCTACAATGTTAGATGCAGCTAGAGCTGTAGGAATAATAATTAGAACTTGGCATCCTCCTACATGTACAGTTGTAGACACATACCCCATTAACCCACGGTTACCTCCACCATAGACTAAATGAATTTTTCTCCTAGCTAGTTTCATACCCAAGTTTTGTGTTGCTTTCATATACTCTCCTTCTTTTCCGGGACTGAAACCACAAAAGACACAAATATTTCGAAATTGACGAAATGCAATTCCCTCCATAGCTGCACACACCCTATTTTGAGTATGAGAAGATATAGATACTAATGTGTGTATTTATAGAACTCAGAGAAGGGCATACTTATGATAGATATGTAAATAGGATAAGTATAATTAGAACAGCTATGTGAGTGATTGGTGGATATAAGCTAAATGGAAGGTGAAATTTTCAAAAATGACGGCAATCATGTATATGTATATTAGTTGTGATAGTCACTTATCTTAGGCATATAAAGAGAATAATGTTAAGATATCACTAGAAATTTGTCTTTTCCTTGTTATCCTTGATGAAGCATTGGTGTCTTGATTTTTGTAGGGAAGTTGTAGGTGATAGGCGTAATTGTAAAAAAATAGTGAAAATACAAACAAGTTAGTTTTTGAAGAGGGACAATCAAATGATTTATTTTGTTTTCCCAATGTTCTTGCCAGTTGACTATCAGTATTATTAAGTCGACTAGCTATTTTGAGAAATTTTAATTTGAACTGATTATTTTATAGTTGATTGATTACATCTATTTTGAAGCAATCAACTGCGTTCTACTAGTTAACTACGTATTCTATGATTTTCACAGACTTTATAAGCTCAGAAATGTTTCTTTTTCCATGTGCTATCTTTCCACTGAATACCAATAGATTTAAAGTAGATTTTGGCACATATATTCAAACCTTGCAGCCACCGATTTTTGCCGATATAACCGCTAGATTTTTGTTTACAGATTTTCAAGAATTACGGCCGTCGATTTTAACTCTCTCCAATGTTTTGTCCAAACTTTTGACTTTTTATTTTGGCTCTGTTTTCTATTATGCTTTTCGTCTGTTCTACTGCATTCTCCCTTATTAATCTTTAGCATTAAATGCAAAGTTTTTTAGCATTAAATGAAGTTCTTGAGGAATAAAATAAGTGAAGTAGGATTTAAATTAATCTTTGAACTCTTAATTTGGAAATATGGAGAATATTTTGAGAACCATGTCTGAAAATAATGTAAGTGATCAAGATATTTGTGTTAAAGATTTATATCTTGCTAAATTGAGTCGAGTATCTAAGATGTGAATTATGTTGAAATTGAAAATTCCTGTATGAATAATTGTTAGGAAAAAATCTTCTTGAAATGATTGGGTGAATTAAACGAGATTGATATAAGTTAGAATGAGGTGCTTTTAGATATGATAGAAGAAAGGCTTGACATTTTTTATAATAAATTTGTTTGTGTTAATAAGATGGTATAGAGTTACTGTGATGAGGTAAGTTGGAATTGTTAGACATGAGCCAATAAAACATAAACGTTATAAAATGTTTGGTAGATTTATTGCTATATATGTTTAACATATTGATTAATGGATCTTAGGATTAAAAAAAATAGACGATAGATTAAGATGATGATATTTATGGGATGATGTTGACATGTGAGAATCAAAGAAGACTTGATAGAAGTCTGAAATAAGACAAGATAGTTACACAATATGAATGTGAATATGTTCTTTTATGTGTGTGTTTCCTAATATCGACTTATAGATATATGCATGCGAGCTTGAGGATATAAAGGAATGAGATATACAATGGTTTAAGAGTTCCTTATATGTATATATATAATCTGTTGAGTACTTTGTATAAAGTGAAATTAAGTAGAAAAGAAATACAAACAATTCAATACAGGCCAAAAGTTTATAAGGACCATGAATGTTGAGCACTAGAAATTATCAATTGGTGACCACATATTGTTGAAGGACTCACCAATGAATTAAGTAATGAGGTTTGAAAGAAGGAAAAAAGTTAAGCTCTAATATATATGCTCTTTTGAAAACTTGAACAAAGTAGGCATATTAATACATTGCCTAGCCTTGCTATCAGGATTGAGTAATGTGGATATAGAATTTCTTGCATCAATGCTAAGGAAGTACTTATTAGATTCTTCTTATTTTACCTAATTCTAAGAAATTCAATTGGATAAAACTTTGGCTTAATTATGGGTACAATTGATGTTTGTTGTTGATCAACAAGTGAAGAACTTATGGATGAAAGAAATCCCTATGGTTAAGTTATATGGCAAAATACTCAAGTGAAGAGACATTTTAAAACATTAAAGATGTTATATAGAAAAGATATCCTCAATTATTTGAGTAATAAGGTTGGTAACTCTGAATTATGCCTTGATTTCATTCCCTACATGTGTTAAGATGGGCTGAAATTCGGAGACAGAATTTCTTAAGGGGGGAAGAATGTAACATCCCGTAATTTTTTATTTTTAAATAATAATGTTTTGCTATAAACAAATATATTTTTATTTTTTAAAAAAATGATTATGTTCTATTAAAAGCAAGTATACTTTTAATTAAAGTAATTATTGTTTTGCTTGAAATAATTGTATTGGCCTTTAATAAATTTTTGTTATATTTTTAGAAATATTCTTTCTTTTATTATGTATAAAGATATTTTTTGTGTGATTTTTTTTATAAAATTTTTTATTAAGAAAAGTCACGATTTAAGAATTTAACTAAAGGTTTATGAGAATGTAAATTTTTAGAAATTTTTGGGATGTTTTAGGATAAAACACGGTATTTATATGAATAAATATAAAATAAAAATCTATTATTCAATTATTAAATAATAATAATAATAATTATAAAAAAATAAAGAAAAGGGGGAGAGGGAAGATGGAATGAAGAAACGAAGCGTGAAGAAATTTTGTAAACCAATAAATAGTGAAATAGTGTGAATAGTAACCTCAATTTTTCTCTCTAAATCTAAAGTATCTACAGGTCTCCGATCTCAAAAATAATGGTACCAATGGATTTAGGACAGAGAATACTATGATTTTGACCGAACAACTTCTCAAATTAGCCATAGATCAGAAGTGTAAAATCTCAAAAAGGTAAACTCTGAAACTCTTACTTAGAGACTTCAACATAATAGTTTTAGATAACTGTTTTATCTTGAAATTGACACCAAGATCACCTACATCAGAGTTAAATTGAGGGCGTTATGCACTGATTAATAAGAAAAGGTTAGATAGGATGAAAACTTGCATCAAAAAAATAAAGAAATAAAATTAATATTTAAAAAAGAAGATGAATCTTATAAATGAAAATAATAAATGACTAGTATATGCCATAGCCATTACCATTGTATGAACTTCTTACCATCTTAAGTGTGAAATTTTGACATGGAAATATTTTATAAAGTGATATTTGAAATGGTTATGTTCATGACATGATTACCAATGATTTTTGGTAATAATTATATTTTGATGAATATACTTCTTATTGAAAGCATATTTTTGGCTATCATTGTGAAAAGAAAAGAAATGAGCACGGTCACATGGCAATCCGTGTGGTGCACTAGTAGGGAACGACCTACCAACGATTATGATCATGTTAATGAGAAAAGAAGGAGAAAGTAGGCCATGTCGGACGGAGCGAGAAAAGCCCGTACCGGAGAGTAGAAAATACTCACCTTGACCGGGGTAGCTTGATATGAGAATAAATTGATAGTCATCATATGATATTCTAAAAATAGTTAACCCTGTCATACATGTTATTATTGGACAATTCTGATGTGCATAGATATAGTGCATTCATGAGACCAAAGTTCTTTGCTGTAGTTTATACAGCTGAACATGACGTGATGAGCTATATTGATGATGATTTATTGTTGAACTTACTGGGATTTAATTCTCACTATATTTCCATATCATGTTCAGAAAATTAGTTATGCAGATTTTTCTATGGCTCTAGCTTTTAGTGCACGTTGGATCGAGTACTTTATGTTGGGTAGATTCCAGAAGCAAATAAAATGTTTATGGTCGAGTTGACTTAGATCTTGGTGAAGGTGCAACCACCCGCACCTGTATCTCCAGAATTGGTCAACTAGAATAAATAAGATGTAGATTTTTATGTGTTTGATATGTTGTACGTATTTTTTGATTAATGACATGTATGTATACTCTGTATTGTGTAAATTAAATAAATGTTATTTTGAGTTAAGTTGTAACGAGGTAATAACTTCATGGTATTTTTTTTAAAAAAATTTGATACTTACATGGAGTTGTTACATAATTGGTATCAGAGCAGGTCGATCCTAGATGGCCAGTGGGTGGATGATTATATGAATCGATCTTATAGTGTCTGAGTATGTTTGTGGTTGTGCTGTGTAGGGATCAATGAATTCATATAGGTAAGAAATTGCTAGTATTTCCTACCTACATGCTGAGGTGGTGTTATGACTGATGTTAAATATTTTTGAACTAACTATTAGGCTGGATCACCTTAATAACATCATAACTTTGTTTTTACCACAATAGCAAATGGCACCACCAAGGAGGAATCCGACAAACAATGCGGAGGAAACCCTGCACAACCTGGCCACGGCAATTTGAGACCAAGTCATGACCACTAATCAAATTCTACAATACCTCTAGAATGCTAATAACTTGAATGGTGTGAATGGTGCTAACAATCGGATGGCTATAAATGATAACGGCATATCCGAGTTCCTGAGGATTAGGCCACCTTGTTTTGAAGGCAGCTTTGACCCGATTGTAGCAGAAAGATGGATAAGGGAGTTAGAGAAAATCTTTGAAGTGACGGGCTGTACTGATGAGCAGTAAGTAATCTTTGCTGCATATATGCTAAAAGATGAAGCAGAATACTGGTGGGGTGGAGTTAGAGAACTTTTAGCTCAGCAGGGAAGGCAGATCACTTGGCAGGTGTTCAAAGACACCTTTTTGGAAAAGTACTTTCCAAGTACTGTGCGGGAAGAGAAAGAGATCAAATTTCTCCAACTCCGGCAGGGTAGCATGACTATAGACCAATACATCACGAGGTTCGAGGAATTGTCTAAGTTATCCTCTTATCTGTGATTTAATTCTGATAAAGCATAGAAGGTTGTTAAGTTCGAAGCGGGACTGAGCCCGGACATAAAGAATGTTGTTGTAGCTATGGAGATTAGGGAGTTTGTTCCTTTGATCAATAAATGAAGACTCTTGGAGAAAAGTTTAAAAGCAGTGAAGGACGAAAAGCAAAGGCAAAACCTATGGAAAAGGAAGAAAAATTTTCCCAACCCTAGCAAGAACGTGAGAAGAAGTGGATATGGAGCTGGTAAGAGGCCATTGACTGTGGGTCCCAGACCTTTCCAACAAGACCTCGCCCTAGTCAAGTGCGCTAAGTGCAGACGCATGCATGATAATCAGCTATGCTACATGGGATAAGATGTCTACTTCAACTATGGACAGTAGGGTCATTTTGCGAGAAACTACCCACAGAATGTGGGGAAGCGGCCAGAACAGAGGCCTCAAGTGAAAGGAAGGGTTTTCACCCTGAGCGGCCAAGAGGCAGCTAAATCTTCTGAAATGATTCAAGGTACATGCTATATCTATGGATTTGCTCTTATGGTGTTATTTGACTCTGGTGCTAGTCATTCATTTATATCGGAAGAATGTATTATGAAGTTTTAGTTTCCTATTTCTGAAACTCCCTATGAGCTATCCGTAGTAACCCCTACAGGGGAAATGGTATTAACTTCCTCTGTATGTAAGGACTGTCAAGTCACCATCCAGGAGAAAACTTTTCTGTAGACCTCGTCTATTTACCTTAAGAGGTATTGAGGTTATTCTAGGGTTAGACTGGATGTCTAGAAATCGAGTCTTGCTGAATTGTTGTAACAAGACTGTTGAATTTCTACCTCCTACTCCGAAAGAGGAGGTCCGGTTATTGATGCTTAACGCCAATCAAGTTAATAGGGAGTTGAAGAATGGAGTACTTGGATACATTCTCTTGTATTTATCAAACCTAGAAGTCCAATCGAAGCTTGATGAAATCCCAATAGCCAACGAGTTTCCTAAAGTATTTCCATCAGATATTCCAGGCTTACCTCCCAAGAGAGAGATAGAGTTCTCTATTGATCTCCTACCTGGGACAGGGCCTATCTCTATTGCACCATATCGAATGGCCTCGAAGGAACTACAAGAACTCAAGAAGTAGTTGGAGGAACTATTAGACAAACAATTCATTAGATCGAGTGTATCACCTTGGGGAGCTCCTGTATTGTTTGTTAAGAAGAAAGACGGGAGCTTGAGACTATGCATAGATTACAGACAGCTAAATAAAGTGACTATAAAAAATAAGTACCCTCTCCCTAGGATAGATGACTTATTGGATCAACTGAAGGGAGCCTCCATCTTTTCTAAAATTGACTTGAGGTCAGGATATCATTAGATTAGGATCAAGGAGGAGGACGTACCAAAAATTGCCTTCAGGACTAGGTATGGGCACTATGAGTTTCTCGTAATGCCCTTCGGGTTAACAAATGCACCTGCAATTTTCATGGATTACATGAATCGCATTTTTCGACCCTACCTAGATCAATTTGTTGTAGTGTTCATTGATGACATCTTGATATATTCTAAGAGTGAGAAAGAACATGAACAACATCTCCGAATCATGCTGCAAGTGCTGAAAGAGAAAAAGTTATATGCCAAATTGGAGAAGTGTGAATTTTGGTTGTCAGAGGTGAAGTTTCTCGGACATGTCATCTCTAATAGTGGGGTAGCCGTAGATCCTAGCAAGACGGAAGCAGTGATTCAGTGGGAGAGACCAAAGACGGTTACAGAAGTAAGAAGTTTCCTGGGTTTGGCCGGATACTACAGGAGGTTTATACGAAACTTCTCTCGTATAGCCTTGCCATTGACTAAATTGACCAGGAAGGGAAGTCCTTTCAAATGGGCTGATCAATGTGAAGCTAGTTTCCAAGATCTTAAGACAAGACTGACCACTCCTACTGTTTTAATTATTCCAGACCCCACAGGACATTTTGAAGTGTATAGTGACGCTTCAAAGAAAAGGCTAGAATGTGTGCTGATGCAAGATAAGAGAGTAGTTGCTTACGCCTCTAGGCAACTGAGGCCCCACAAAGGAAACTATCCAACCCATGATCTTGAATTGGCGGCAGTGGTGTTTGCCTTAAAGATTTGGCGACACTATTTTTACGGGGTAACCTTTGAAGTATATTGTGATCATAAGAGTCTTAAATACCTCTTTTATCAGAAGGAGTTAAATATGAGGCAACGAAGATGGGTAGAATTCCTCAATGACTACAAGTTTGAGATAAAGTATCATCTCGGAAAGGCGAATGTTGTAACAGATGCCTTGAGTCGAAAATCTCTGCACATGGGTCAGATGATGGTGTATGAGATGCAGATGCTAGAGGAGTTTCAAAATTTGAAGCTAGCCACTACTCTTACTCCAAAGAAGCTAGTCATTAATGGTTTAAGTATAGGGTGTGACCTTAGAGCCCAGATTAAAGAGGCTCAAGCTTACGACCAATACTTACAGGATCATAAAGACCAAGGTAATTTTTCTATCATGGAAGCTGGAGCAATCATGTATCAGGGAAGGATTTGTGTCCCTCAAGAACGAGAGTTGAGGACTAAGATCCTACAGGAAGCGCATCAAAGTAAATACACAGTCCATCCTGGATGCACTAAAATGTACCAGGATTTAAAGAGGATGTATTGGTGGCCAGGGATGAAAAAAGACATTGCTGAGTTTGTGGCAAAATGTCTCATTTGTCAAAAGGTGAAGGTGGAGCATCAAAAACCAGCGGGATTTCTACAACCTTTTGAGATCCCTAAATGGAAATGGGACAGTATCTCAATAGACTTTATTGTGGGATTACCTAAGACTTCAGTGGGACATGACTATATTTGGGTAATAGTTGATAGATTAACCTAATCTGCTCACTTTTTGCCCATAAAAATTAACTATTTGCTGGATAAATTAGCCCAGTTGTACGTCCAGAAAATAGTTATACTGCATGGAATTCCCTTAAATATCGTTTCGGATAGAGATATGAGGTTCACATCGAAGTTTTGGAAGGCATTGCAAGAAGATTTTGGTACTCAGTTACGGTTCAGTACTGCCTACCATCATCAAACTGACGGGCAGATAGAACGAACCATTCAAACCCTAGAAGATATGTTGAGGGCCTGTGTGATAGAGCAAGGTAAAGGATGAGATAAGTACCTACCTTTAGTAGAGTTTGCTTATAATAATAGCTATCACTCTAGTATTAAGATGGCCCTCTATAAAGCTTTATATGGTAGAAAGTGCCGATCTCCACTATGTTGGTTTGAGGTAGGAGAAAAGAACTTGTTGGGTCCTGATCTAGTTCAACAAACCACTGAACAAATCAGGATGATACGAGACAAAATACTTACTGCTCAGAGTCGGCAAAGGAGTTACTACGATAAGAGACATAAACCTCTAGAGTTTGAGGAAGGAGACCATGTATTTCTGAAACTTTCCTCGACTACTGGAGTTGGTAGGTCTCTCAAAACAAGAAAGGTAAGTCCGCAATTTTTGGGACCCTACCAAATTTTGAAGAAAGTAGGGACTTCAGCATATCAATTTGCTCTCCCACCTAATTTGTCTAACTTGCATAATGTTTTCCATGTATCACAGCTCCGAAAGTATCTTCCAGACTCCTCACATGTGATACGAGATGAACCAATCCAAATAAAGGAGAACATGACATACCAGCTAGTACTAGCATCTGTATTGGACACTGACGTAAAGCAATTTCGGAACAAAACTATTCCCCTAGTTATGGTGTTATGGGAAGGTTTGACTCCGGAAAAAGAAACTTGGGAGCTAGAAGAAGTCACGAGGAAGAAATATCCGAAATTGTTCTTATTAGGTAAGTTTTGAAATTTTGAGGACAAAATTTCTTTTAGGGGGAGAGAAATGTAACATCCCTAAATTCGTTTCATGTATTAATGAAAGTACAAAAGTATTCAAAGTAACATCCATAATTTCATTTCTTTTATTGATAAAGGAACATAAATATTTAATTAAGGAAATAAAATTTGTTAGACTATTTTTAGATATCTAAGGAAATATAATCCTTAGAAATTCTTCACCTTACGTGTATGTATAGAAATGTTCTAATATTAATGGAATAAGTAAAGAAAGAAAACCTAAGAGGAAATATTAGAAATAAACATGGTAAAGAAAGGTGAAATTCTTAGGTAAGGAAGATAAATTTTTGTGAAGTAAGTAAAGGTCTTAAAATTTCAAGAAGATCAGATTAGGGTAATTTTTCTTAATTTAAGAGCAAAAGTTACTAAATTTAGTATCTCCACCCATAAATTGGGCTTTCACCTATGAACACTTCATATAGATTTTTTTCTACTTCACATAAATTTTTAGCAAACCAATAGGATAGCCCAATGAAGAAATAAATCATAGACTTGGACTAGGATATAGAAATTGGACCGGTAGCCCAAAAATCATGAAAATATGACCAAGCCTATTATGAAAGGTAGAATTTTAACCAAAGTAAAGAAAATGGGCAAGAATGAGCCCAAACCTAAGAGGAAAAATAAAAATAAAAATAAAAGTAAAGTGATGAACTAATGGTGTAATCAAGATTAGGTGACACGGCATTAAGACAAAAAAGTTAGCAAATGGTGTGATATCCTACATTCATAATTTTAGCAAGTGGTACGATAATACAAGGATTTAGGACAAAACATCTATATCCTACACTCATAATTTTAGCAAGTAGTATGATAATACATGGCATTAGGACAAAACATTTCCTATCCCACACAAATAATTTCAACCAAATAATGGAGATTCAAGGGCTAGAAATTTGCCACCTAAAAAGGAAAACCTATCATACTTGATTAAGACAAAATAAAAAGGAAATGAATCCCTAAATCAAAGGGGCCTTTTTCCTTATCTTAGAAACATATTATCATAAGTTTCAAAATACAAATCTCCTTTTACTATGCATATCTTGACTAAGGAAGAGGAAGACAAGAACATAAGTTGTTTGTTTTCCTAAAATTCAACAAAGTGTATCCTAATTGTGATAAGGTAGACCCATGATCATGAAAGTTGAATTATTTGATGGTTTATTTAAGTAAAACCCACCCTTACAACATTAGAATTTTCGTCCAAGTGAGGGAGAGGAAAAAAATTGAAGCAAGGTAGAGTGAGGAAAGGAGAGGAAGAAAAGAAGAAAGAGGAAGGAGAAGTTTAGAGGACTAAGTGCTCCAGGTAAGTTTAACAATATTTCTTTTTGAAGAAAAGTTTTGAAACTTGTATTATTTATATGGGATTTTGATCTTAGAACTTTAATGATTGGTCATGGATGTTGCTATATCATGTTACATATCATGTATGTTTGAATACTTAGGTTGGTGTAGATAGTTCTGCATGGGTATGGCTATAGGTGGCAGAATTTTAAGCTACTATTTTTAAAATTCTGGAAAGAATTAGTAAAGAATTGAAAGAAATGGTTAACATGAAAAATGTATATCTATGTCTCACGGATGTTTAGCCACTGGAATCATTCAATTTAGAATTCATATGAGGTAGATATGTTCTAATTTGTAAGCAAAGGCCAAAAAATGGTTAATCAGGGAGGAATATATTAGGATAGATACTGTGTTTTAATTTCTAGGAACATTATATAGGGAATCTAAACACATACTTAACATAAAAAATGTATATCTATGTCTAACAGATTTTTAGCCACTGGAATCATTCAATTTAGAATTCATATGAGGTAGATATGGTCTAATTTGTAAGCAAAGGTCAGAAAATGGTTAATCAGGAAGGAATATGTTAGGGTAGCTTCTGTATTTTAATTTTTGAGAACATTATATAGGGAATTAAAATGAATGGTTAACATATTAATTATATCTATATGTGGCACGGAGTTGTAGCCACTAGAATCACTTTAGTTAGAAATTTTATGAGGGAGATATGGACCGATTAGTAGGCAGAGGTCAGAACCTATCTGAGAAGAAATAACCAGTACATTGAGGGAGTAATATCACCTTGATTTCTTAAAATTTTGCTACACTATTCAACATAATAGTTTTAGATAATTGTTTTATCTTGAAATTGACACTAAGATCACCTACATCGGAGTTAAATTAAGGGCGTTATGCTCTAATTAGTAAGAGAAGGTTAGATAAGATGAAAACTTGCATCAAGAAAATAAAGAAATAAAATTAATATTTAAAAAAGAAGATGAATCTTATAAATGAAAATAATAAATGACTAGTATATGATATAGCCATTGCCATTGTATGAACTTCTTACCATCTTAAGTGTGAAATTTTGACATGGAAATATTTTATAAAGTGATATTTGAAATGGTTATGTTCATGGCATGATTACCAATGATTTTTAGTAATAATTATATTTTGATGAACATACTTCTTATTAAAAGCATATTTTTGACTATCATTGTAAAAAGAAAAGAAATGAGCACGGTCACATGGCAATCCGTGTGGTGCACCAGTAGGCGACGCCCTACCAACGGTTATGATCATGTTAATGAGAAAAGAAAGAGAAAGTGGGCCATGTCGGACGGAGTGAGAAAAGTCCGTACTGGAGAGTAGAAAATACTCACCCTGACCAGGGTAGCTTGATATGAGAATAAATTGATAGTCATCATATGATATTCTAAAAATAGTTAACCCTGTCATACATGTTATTATTGTACGATTCTCATGTGCATAGATATAGTGCATTCATGTGACCAAAGTTATTTGCTGTAGTTTATACAGCTGAACATGACGTGATGAGCTATATTGATGATGATTTGTTGTTGAACTTACTGGAATTTAATTCTCACTATATTTTCATATCTTATTCAGAAAATTAGTTATGTAGTTTTTTCTATGGCTTTGGCTTTTAGTGCACATTGGATCGAGTACTTTATATTGGGAAGATCCCAGAAGCAAATAAAATGTTTGTAGTCTAGTTGACTTAGATCCCTGTGAAGGTGCAACCACCCGCACATGTATCTCCGGAATTGGTCAACTAGAATAAATAAGATGTAGATTTTTATGTGTTTTATATGTTGTACGTATGTTTTGATTAATGACATGTATGTATACTCTGTATTGTATAAATTAAATAAATGTTATTTTGAGTTAAGTTGTAACGAGGTAATAACTTCATGGTATTTTTTTTTAAAAAAATTGATACTTAAATGGAGTTGTTACATTTAGGCAGGAAATGCATAAGTTGGCTCATTAAATTGTTTATTGAGATAATGAGATCTAAGAAAATGATGAATGAATATAGAAAGAGTACTTTAATCCCTATCTATAAAAATAAGGGGGACTTACAGAACTGTGCCAATTATATGAGGATTAAACTCATGAGCCATACTATGAAATTATAACAGAAGGTCATTATGCATAGATTAAGACAAGAAACTCAATTCATAGAGAATCAATTTGGTTTCATGCTAGAAAGGTTAAACATAGAAGTAATTTAGATACTGTAAAGATTGATGGAGATATTTAAAGGGAATAAAAAAGATTTATGGTGCGTACTATCGCAGGTACACCCAAATTGATACCTTACCTCTTAACTAACCAGTAGTTGTAGGAGTAAGGGTCGATCCCATAGAGATTGAAATTACCTTGTGTGATACTTGAAAGGGAGTTTGATAAGTGCAAGTAAATAAAGTAAAAAGAGAATGCAAGTAATGAAAAAGATAGTTATTAATAATAAAGGCGTTGAGTTTGGTTGACATCCACCGTTAATGGATTGCATTGATCATTGACAACATAATCAATCTTAATTTGAATGCCTATTATTGGGATTCTATCTTTGTTCCTCCTTAAGTCTAGTAATTGATGACAATCGTCTCAATTAAATCCTAATTAATAAGATATATTTTAGCACATCGGTAAAGTATAACCTATTAATCGCATGAAAAACTAAAGAAATTGATAGAGTTAAACAAATATAGACACATAGCCTATATTTAATATAGTTAATTATTCATCATAGATTTAATGATTTATAATCCAAAATCCTTAAGCCTATTTTCCTTGTGAATCACAGTAATGAAAACTTTGTTTAAAACATAATTTAATAGTAGATTAAGACAGATAATATACTAGTAAGCCTTTCTAGCAATCAAATGAATAATCATTGAAAAAAGAAAAGCAGGTGAATAATTTATACTCAATTAAGATTGAACTAATAAAATTAAATCTAAATCTCACAATGCATGAAGATCCCTTAAGTTTTTAATCTTCCTTTACCAGCTAAAAGTAAATTAGCTGTGCAGGGCCATAAGAAAATTTAGAGAAGAATTGACGAAGGTAATTAAGAGCTTGATTGATTATTTGATGCTTGCTTTCTCCATTTTTTATAGATTGGCTTTTCCTTATTGAAGTAGAACTATTTTCAGGTCAAAACACACCCTATTAGGCTCCAATTAGAGTTAAAAATACTTAAAAATTGTGATTTCAGTATTCTGGTGCAACTGCAGGCGCCACGACGCTTCAGGTTGTGATGGCACAGCGCAAAAAAAATCCAAAATTTTTCAAATTTCCAAACATGAAAGTTGTAGCTATATTTCTCTTCATTACATAGCCACTGGAATCACCTCAATAAGAGTTCAAATGAGAAAGATATGCCTTAATTAGTGATGAAGGGTCGAAAATTAGCATTTTTCCATTTTTTTCTCTTTATTTTCTTCTTCTTTTCCTCTTTATTCTTCCTAAAACAAAAAATACAAAACTCAATTAATTTCTATTTATTTTCTACTTAATACAAATAAAAAGTAACTTAAAACATGCTCAAGACATGCTTAATTTATAGCATGTCAATTTACGTATGGTTTTCATCGATTTAGAAAAAATGTATAATAGAGTACTGAGAGAGGTTTTGTGGAAGGCTTTAGAGAAGGAGTACTTATTGTTTTTAGCATTCAAATAGATGTACGATAAGATTACGACTTGCGTGAAAACACGTAATGGGGACACAAAAGATATTCCCATAACTATAGAACCACATCAAGGTTTATCTCTGAGTTCATATCTTTTTAACTTGATTTTGGATGTAGTTATTGAATATATCTAATAATTGGGGTCTCGATCTATGATTTTTGTAGATCATATAGCCCTAGTTGGTGAATTGAAAGAGGAAATAAATATAAAGTTAGAGTCATGGAGATAAGCTTTGGAAACACATGGCTTTCGTATAAGTAGAAATAAAACATAATATATAGAATGTAATTTTAATAAAAAGCGAACAAATACAAATTTAGAGGTAAATTTGGGGGGATCATATTATAAAACAAGTCATAATTTTTAAATATCTTGAGTCCATTATACAAAATAATAGAGAAATAAAGGATGACGTAAACCATAGGATCCAAGAGGGATGGATGAAATAGATGAAGGTTTTGAGTGTCGTTTGTGAGAGAAAAGTGTTGTTTAAAGTTAAAGGAAAATTATACCATACAACTATAAGACCTATAATATTATATAGTATTGAATGTTGGGTGATTAAAATACAACATAAGGATAAACTCAATGTCGCAGAGATGAGAATATTGAGTTGGATATGTGGACACGCTAGAAGAGATAATACTAAGAATGAGTGCATTAGAGAAAAAGTTGGGATAGAACCTATTGTGGAGAAGATGGTGGAATCTCGATTAAGGTGGTTTGACCATGTGTGGAAGAGATATGTAGAAGTCCTATTGAGAAGAGTAGATTAGATGGAGATCAATTTGATAGTTAGAGGTAGAGGGAAGCAAAAAAAAAAGGTGAAACCATTGAGAAATATTTAGCAATTAATAATCTCTATTGATCTCATTTATAATAGGTCACTATGGCATCGTTTGATCCATGTATTTGACCCCATCTAGTTGAAAAATGTTTGGTTGTTGTTGTAGTATAATTTTTGCAATGTCTATGTGAGAAACATATTGATTATTCATTGTAACCATCGTTATTAGTAGCATCCTATAGCTTATAGCTTTTCTCCTTGGGTGGTGTTGCTACACCATGCATGTAGCCTTGCCACTTTCATGTTGCACTACAAACGCTATTTTTGTGTAGCTATAGTGTGTGCTATAGGTTCTATAGATGAATAGGGCAACAACTGTAATTTAAATGATTTTCAAAGGCTAGAGATAAGAATTTCTCATCATTTATTAGACAATTGGCGCATTATGTGCTTCACTTGACCATGAATGACACTTTTCAACTTGTGACAACCACTAAAATTATGTAAACCTTCTCTCTTCTTGCTCTTTTGTTATGGATTTATTTTTCTTTCTTTTTTTTCTTTCCTAAGATCTAGTGAAGTTAGTCCAACCTTCACTCCTATCTTGCATGGGTATAGGTATGGGCATCATATCATGTATAGGTACTAGTATAGGATACGGAAATTTTTGTAAAATATAGGGTACAAATGAACTTTTTATAATATATATAATCAAGCAAAATAGTAATATAAGTTTTCTAATATAATTTCAAATTTCATGTGACTTTATTTAAAGTAAATCAAAGTAATATATGATACCAAAGTTGTGCATGTAAATGTGTATATTAGTTTTTTTAATTATTGTTTAATATGAGATTTTAATTTTGGATCTCTAAACCTAAAATTTACCTAATTTGTCTAAACTAAACTTTTAGAAAACAAAGCAACATGTATTTAGAAGTAATCGCACTACCAAAAAAATGATTTAGCAACTGGTTTTAAGTGGCTTTAGCAACGATTACACAAATTGTCATAGAATATACTATCACAACTGCTTTAACAACAGTTTTGGAAAACCATTGTAGTGCCACGACTTAACCACGGTTAGTAAATCGTTGTTAAACCAATGCAAACTGTTGTTATATTATTCTTTTATTTTTTATATTTTTATTTTACTTTTTTTAATACTTCAGATAAAATTTTTCTAGATTTTTTCTCATTCTCCTCTTTTCTTTTCTTTTACAAATCATTCATACCTAGAATTTTTTTTCTCTTCTCTTCGTATAAAAAACCTTCTTGCTATAAGATTTCTTTTGCTAAAGTTCTAAGCCTATTTAAATGCAAAAATTTGGAGCTATATTACTATTGTAAACCTAGCAAAAATCTAGATATGAACAAAAATCACAAAAAAAATGAACAAAAATTAAATGTAGAAATAAACAAAAATGTAGAAAAGGAATTCACCAATTCACAGGGAAGAGATGAGTAGAAGTGAAGCACTTTGGTGAAGAAGAAGTAGCTTGATTAGTGGAGAAGCTAGATGGTTAAGAGAGAAAATGGAGGGAGAAGTAGTGAAGAAAAATGACAAAGGAAAGAAAAAAGGGGAGTTTGCATGGTAGAAATAAGAAATAACGACAATTTTTAATAAATATTTTTATTTAGCGTCATATTTTTTACAATCGTCGCTAAATGGCGACAGACTTTAAAAACCATTGTTATTTAGCAACAATTTTTAAAAATTATCGTTAAAAACACTATTTAGTTATGGTTTTTCTAAAAACATCGCTAAATAACTATGATTAAGAAATCATCATGCTAACCATCGCTATTTCGGCACTGAACTACCATTTTTTTGTAGTGTTAGGAGTATTCAAAATGTACTATTACTGGATATGGCTTGATTTTAGAAATATATATGCTTCATAGCTTCACTCTCTACTCACTTCAAAAATTTCTTTAATTTTTTTTTGAAACTCTTTTGGTGGCCTTCTAATTAATTTGCACTCTCTCCTTCCTACCTATCATTATTACTTTACTCCCACCCATTGTAACTTGGAAATGATTCAAGTTTTATGGAAGTTCTTGTTTAAACTGTTGGTATCATAGCCATTTTGTTAGATTCACTAAAGTTAAAACATTTGACTATTGAAAAAAACTTATTATCAATGGTAAAAATTTCCATATATGCAAGGGAAGATGTTTGATCATATGATTCTCAATCTTCATTTGCAAAAATTTTATAATGTGTAATTTAGTTGTATTTTGTAATTAATTTGTCTTATCCTTTGTAGGGTAACTGTACTGGTGGAAAGTGATAGTTGAAATAAAGGTAGTGCCTCTGTTTTTAGAAAGAAAGGTGGTTCAGTTGCATGACTTTATGAGTACTTTCATTGAATTTTGTAAGCTTTTGGGAACTTAGCATATATGACAGAAAAGTACATAAAGGAGCAAGAAAATGAGTATTTCACTTCATTTTATTTATGGTAGTTGATACATACACACTCACACATACAAAAGAAACAAGATTCCTTGATTTAAATAAGAGTCATATCTATTACAATTTATTGTTAACCACTCTTACAAAAATATCTCTCCATAAATCAAGGATAGACATACCTTTTTACTAACCCATCACAGCTAAAAACATCATTACAATAGGAACCTAACTTAGAGTATTTAGAAAATACTTGACTTCAACACTCCTCCTCAAGAATTTTCTTGGATACTCTTAGTTTAGCCTTTAAATCTTCAAACCCTTTGGCAACAAGAGACTTGATCATAATATCAGCTAGTTTCTATTCATATCTACAACGAATCAAACTCACTTCTCCTTCTTTTTCAACTTGCCTAGTAGCATGAAATTTAACATTAATATGCTTTGTACACCCATATTGCATTGGATTTTTGGTCATAGCAATGGAAGATTTATTTTCAACTTGAATGATAGTAGGCTCATGCTAAACTAGATGCAAATCTTCCAAGACCTTCCTCAACCAAATGGCTTGGTCAGTGTTGCAAAGGCAACAATATACTCTGCTTCTATAATAGATTGACCTATAACTTGCTTCCTTGACATCCATGAAAGTACTCTCGATCCCATAGAAAATACATAACCAATAGTGCTTTTCGTGTCATCAAGACATCTAATCCAATCACTATTAGAAAAACCTTGCAACTTTCCATTTTCTGCTGTAGTATACTAAATTTCAAGACTCTAAGAACCTTTTGTAACACCTCTGGATTTAATTCTCTTTTCATGAAATAACATCTTAGGAATAGTCAAGATGAATTATTTTATTGGTTCTTATATGCATATTTATAAAATATGCAAGAGAGATTTCTCATTTTTAGAGAAAATCCCTAAAGGGAAAAATGGTAATTTTTTAACTTTTAGGGCTAAACTCGGGCAGTAAGAAGTGGAATGTAAACCTATGGAAAGTATGGTTCAAAAGTCCCTTGGATTTTGTCTCAAGATAAGATTAACTCATTTTGGCAAATCACTTCAGCCAAACATGGCCTTGGTCAAAGAGATAGTCACACATTAATAGAGTAGCAAACTTGTAATAGTTGAGAAAATGAGTTGCAAAGGTTAAGGGGGGAAGAAGCTTCTTGGAGAAGCTTTTTTTAAAAAATATTTTCTTTTGAATTTGGGAGGGGAAGTCAAGACATTCATAAGGGGGGAGAAGGAGTCCACGTTGCATCAAGAGGTGAGGGAAGGAGAGGGATGAATTAGAGAAAAAGAGGAGAGAGAAAGTGCAAGAAAAGGGAAAACAAGAAAAATTAGTTGGAAGGAGGAAGAAGACAAGAGCTAAAGAAAGGGGAAAATCAAAGGTGTTGGTGGAAAGTAAGTTTAACATCTAACCCCTCTTGATTCTTGCATGGTTTGTGATATTTAAGTTCATATATTGTGTGGATATGTACAAATGGCTGTTAGGATGCATTGATGAGGGTAAAAGTTGTTGGATATGTATATCTCTCATAAATGTAAGGAAGGGAAAATGGGGAAAAACATTTATAGGGGACAAATTTTTGAATGCTTTAAACACTATGGATATGATGAAATATACAACTTATGACTTGAATAATTCATGTATGATTTGAGTTTTGGCTAGTTGGGAGTGTGGAAACAAAGAGAGTGCTGAGCATGCCTAGAACATGGCCTTGTTTTGGGCAGGTTTTTGTGTGTTGTAGCCAAGACACTGTTGTGTTTTGTGACATGGCCATGCCGTGTTAGGGGTTGTCTTAGCTCGAAATTGACTATTTTTTACTCCAAATGATCTATAATGATTGTATAATACTTAAAGGACTTAAACTTAAGACTAGTAACTTGGAAATGAGTGTAATACAACCTTGATAGCTTCACTTTTACCATGTTAATTATGATTTGTGTTATGAATTACATAATAATGAGGAACCAAGTGATGTTTAAGTGAATGAAATCATTCATGCATGAACATTCTATGATCCTCTGTATGCTTGAGAGGTAAGATACACACATAATTGGTATGATGGTAATGCATCTGATGTTGATTATTATGTATATGATGATGTGATTGTGGTTGAATAAATAAAAAGATGTATAAGGCATGGGATGTCCCTTACATCAATAAGGTGACCTAACAAAGTTGATGGCTTGTGACGGTACCGAATAGGGGATGCCCTATTAGCCTTGAGTATGCCAAGGGAAAGAAGGGCCGCTCCGACCAGGTAACAGTAGTGTATGAGTAGCGAAAGGGAGAAGGCTCACATTACCCTGTTACTGACCAAAGATAAAATCATTGATGATCAACCACTATATATATATATATATATATATATATATATATATATATATATATATTATATTGATGTGTAACCTGATTATGATGTTGAACATGCAAGCATATTATGTTATTTATTCTTTATTCCTATCATCTTTTAATGCAAAAAGGAAGTGTTTTATATAGCTTATAAATCTTGATATAAACCGTAAGATTTCTTATTCCGCTTACTTATATAGATGTTGAACTTGCTAGGACTTTGTTCTCATTACTTTCTCTTTTGGGCGTTATGTTCAAATAGAGACCGCTAGAATGTCGTTCATGTTCCTGTCCTTGCTTTTTGAGATATAGACAGTTGAAGTTTCTTACTTGGGATAGTTTACCATTATAGCTAACATTATAGTGGTAAACATCATAGAGTTTCCAACACCGGTGCCACTTCCTCCACTTTTTGCACCGAAGAGGTGATGACCCATGTTAGGATGTTGTATAGTTAAAATAGGAAGGTGTATTTAATGGACTGATCCATTTTTAGTGTAATCGTATGGTACTTACAAGTTGGTATCAGAGTAGGTAAATCCTAAGTGGCCATAGGGGTGGATGGTTGCCTAGATTAATCTACAAGCATCTTGAATAAGATGTGTATAGGAGGCATAAAGTAGCATGTTATGACAATTAGAAAAATTGCTAGCTTTTTCTATATGTATGCTTGAATGATGTTATGGTTACTGTACTGTAAATTTTATTTTAAATAGCTGTTGAGTTTGATCACCTCAATAGTGACTCTTTTCCTTAATTGATACAGTAAAAATAACATCATCAAGAAGGAATCTGAATACAAGTACAGAGGCTACTCTACAAGATCTAGCCATAGCCCTTCGAGATCAAGTATTTGCCACAAACCAAATTTTGCACTATATCTAGAACAATAACAATACTAATGGCAAGGTAGGAGGAAACTAGAGGAACCTGGGGAATGGAAATGGATTGGCAGATTTCATGAGAACCCGACCTCTATCTTTTGTCGGTGGGTATGACCCTATGGTTGCATATAGGTGGCTAACTGAATTAGAGAAGATTTTTGGAGTCTTGGACTATTCTAATGAAAAGAAGGTTAATTTTGATTTTTACATGTTGAAGGAATAAGCTAAATTTTGGTAGAAGAGAGCTAGCAAACTATTGATTCACCAGTGCAGGCAGATCACATAACCAATTTTTTGGGAAACCTTCTTGGATAAATACTTTCCTAAGAGTGTGTAGGCTGAAAAGGAGATTGAGTTTCTTTAGCTCAGACAGGTTGGATGAACTATTGATCAGTACATTGTTAAGTTTGAAGAGTTATTGAAATTTTTGACTTACTTAGAAGGCGATCAAATTTGAAATAGGACTAAATCTAGAAATCCGTAGTGCAATTGTGGCTTTAGAAATTTGAGAATTTGTTCCCCTGATTAACAAATAGCATTTGTTGAAAAAGAGCTAGAGGGTAGTAGAGAAAGAAAAGGAAAGGCTGACTACCTAAAAAAGGACAAGAGAATTTCCAGTTCTTAATAGAAATGTAAGGGGAATGAACGTTATGGCAAGCAAGAAGCCCTTAGCCATAGAACCCATAACTTTTGTGCTGAGTACTATAGGAGACAAGTATGTGAAGTGGGGGCCGCCTTATGGTGATAAACCTTATTTCTATAGCCAAGCTACATGTTTTTGTTGCGAGTAAAAGGGGCACTTAACTTAACAATGTCCACTGGGAAGTGAGAGAAGAACTGAGCAAGCCCAACTAGGCAAGGGAAGAGTTTTTACCTTAAGTGGAGTGGAGGCGAAGCAAGCTCTCTATCTGATACAAGGTACGTTTTATCTCAACAGCTTTTCTTTGGTTGTAATTTTTGATTTAGGCGCTAGTCATTCTTTTATAGCATCAAAATGTGTGAAAAAACTGCAATATCCTATCTCTGATTTAACTTTTGAACTAGTGGTGACAATCCTACGGGAGGGAGGATAAGTACCTCGGTAATCTGTAAGAACTGTCCTGTGGTGTATGGTAGATTTTTTGTGGTTGATTTGATTTGTCTACCCTTGGAAGATATGGATGTTATTTTAGGTATGGATTGGCTGAGTCAAAATCAAATTCTTTTGAATTTTTGTACAAAAACTTTTGAATTTTCCTTTGACTTTCCCAAGGAACCAAGGTGTAGAGTTATCAATGCTAATGAACTTCATAAGGAGTTAGCTAACACAAGTTCAGACTACTTTCTTCTATATGCTCTTAATCCAAAAATCGAGCAAGAACTATCGAAGATTCCTATAGTTTATGATTTTCCATTAGTTTTTCCCTCTGAAATCTCTTAACCACTACCTAAACAAGAAATGGAATTCACTATTGACTTGGTGCTAGGGGCAACAACTATTTCTATTATACCTTATAGGATGTCCCCTGTGGAGTTAAAGGAGCTTAAGAAGTAGATTGAGCAGTTATTAGAAAATAATTTTAGTCGGCCCAATGTATTTCCTTAGAGAGCTCGTGTATTGTTCGTGAAGAAGAAGGATGGTAGCCTGCGACTATGTATTGATTACAAACAGCTTAACAAAGCAACCATCAAGAATAAGTACCCATTGCTCAGGATAGATGACTTGTTAGATCAACTATAGACGACCACTATTTTCTTTAAGATAGATTGACATGCTATAAATTAAGCATGTCTTTAGCATATTTTAAGTTACTTTTTATTTAATTTGAGTAGGAAATAAATAGGATTTAATTGAGTTTTGTGTTTTATTTTTTAGGAATAATAAAGAAGAAAAGAACAAGAAAATAGAGAGAAAATATGGAAAAATGCTTATTTTCGACCTTCTGTCACTAAATGAGTCATATCTCTTTCATTAGAACTCCAATTAAGGTAATTATAGTGTCTATGGATAGAAGAGACATAGAGCTATAACTTTTGTGTTTGGCACATTGGTAAAATCCAAAGGTTTTTGGGCACCATGGCGCTCACAAGAGAGCACTGCAATGCAGCATTAAGACAGATCCGGAGCGCCACGGCGCTGAGCTGCTAAGTTCTCAGCTTCCGAAATGCCACGGCACCCAGATGGCCAATTTCTGTAGCGCCGCGGTGCTGTAGCTGCACCAGATTGCTAAATTTGTGATTTTTAGGTCTTTTGACTCAAATTGAAGCCCGACGGGTCGAATTTTGACCTAGAAACAATTCTACTTTAAGGAGGAGAAGCCAATCTATAAAAGGAAAGAAAGGAAGCATTAAAGGGGATGAAAGCTCTTAATTACCTTCTTTAATTCTTGTTTAGATTTTTTTATGGCCCTGCACGGCTAATTTATTTTTAGTTGGTAGAGGAAGATTGAAACCTTAAGGGATCGTTATGCATTGTGAGATTTGGAATATATTTTGTTAGTTCAATCTTAACTGGGCATTGATTATTCATCTACTCTTCCCTTTTCTTAATGATTATTCATATAATTGCTATGGAGGCCTTTTGGTATATTGTATGTCTTAATCTACTGTTGAATTAGGTTTTGAACAAAGTTTTCATTACTGTATTCATGAAACAAATAGGATTAAGGATTTTGGATTACAAATCATTAACCCTATGATAAATGATCAACTAAATTTAATATAATCGATGTGTTTATATTTAATTAGGTCTATTAGTTTCTCTCGTTCTTCATGCAATTAATAAGTTAGACTTTACCGATGTGTTAAAGAATATCTTATTAATTAGGGTTAATGGATACAATTATTATCAATTCACTAGGCTTAAGGAGTAATAGGGATAGAATCCCAATGGTAGATATTTGGTTTAAGATTGATGATTTTGTCAATGATCACTGCAATCCCTCGATGGTGGATATCGACCGAAACCAACGCCTCTCTCATTAATTACTTTCTTAATTATTTTCATTATTATTTTCTTTATTAATTACAATTATCAAATCCCTCTTTTCTCAATCACATAAGGTAATACCAATCTTTGTGGGATTGACCCTTACTCCCACTACTACATGTTAGTTGAGAGGTAAGGCATTAATTTGGGTGTACCTGCGACAATACCTACTAAATTTTGGCACCGTTGCTGGGATCTGTGTCAAGTACTTTTTGTGATTTTTATTTTAATTTATGCCTGTGACTCGTTCTTCTAATTCTCAAGATTTACTGTTCAATCCAAATATTGGAAAATTTGTATACAAGCACAGAAGAGAACTTCAAGAAGATATTGATCAAGAAAAGGAGGAAGTAATCATGGCGAGGAACCATACTCTGAAGGAGTTTGCAACCCCAAATTTGTATCAGCAACCCTTATGCATTACTTTTCCTAATCTTGTTGACAATGTTACTTTTGAGTTGAAATCTGGATTAATTCATCTCTTACCTAATTTTCATGGTCTTGCAAGTGAAGACCCACATAAACATTTGAAGAAATTCTATGTGGTATGTATCAGTATGAAGTCCCCTAGGGTAACTGAGGAAAAAATAAAACTCAAGGATTTCCCTTTTTCATTGAGAGACTTAGCCAAAGATTGGCTATATTATTTACTCTCTGGTACTATCACCACATAGAATAAGATGAAGATAATATTTCTAGAACAATATTTTCCTGCATCTAGAGTCACTAATATCAGGAAGGAAATATGTGGCATTAGATAATTGCATGGAGAGACACTTTATGAATATTGGGAGAGATTTAAAAAGCTTTGTGCAAGCTGCCCACATAATAAAATTAGTGAGCAGCTACTAATCCAATATTTCTATAAAGGTCTATTACAGGGAGACAGGAGCATGATAGATGCATCCAGTAGAGGAGCACTAATAGAGAAGACTCCTGATGTAGCCAGAGTCCAGATATCAAATATGGCTGCCACCTCCCAACAATTTGGCACTAGGCATGATCCTCTAAGACATGCCCATGAGGTAAGTATTGCTTCTCTTCAGCAATAGATATCTAAATTTACCTCTCTTGTGCTCCAAATGGCTATAGGTATACCACATCAAGTTAAAATTTGTGGAATATGTTTAGCCATAGGACACCCAATTGACATGTGTCCTACACTTCAAGAGGAATCCACAGAATAAGCTAATTTGTAGGAGGTTTTCCTAGCCAACCAAAGAGATATGATCCATATGCTAATACATATAATTCTGGATGGAAGGATCATCCACATTTAAGATATGGGAATGCACAAAATAGACCTGAAGGAAAAAATTTTCAGCAAAATCAACAAGAATATTATCCTAGACAGAATGCATCCTAGGATCACCAAGTAAGTAATCCATTGGAAGATATTGTGAAAACTCTTATGCATAACTCTCAACAATTTCAGCAAAAGACAAGAGCTAGCATTCAAAAACTGATAACTCAAGTAGGTCAATTAGCAACCACGGTGAGTCGATTGGATGCCCAAAACTCAGGTAAGCTACCCTTTCAAATTGTGATAAATCCCAGAGAAAATGTAGTGTAATTATTTCAAGGAATAGTAAGGAAATTGAAGGCCCACCATCCCTTTCTTCTTCTAAGGAGCATGAGAAATTAAATAAGGAGAAAAAAAATATACAAGTAAGTCTCCATTTAATTTAAATTATAAAGTAGTGCCTCATTTTCCAGAAACTCTTAAAGAAAATAGGCTACATGAGAAAACTTCTGATTTATATGAGACCTTTAGAAAATGTGAAATTAATATTCCAATTTTAGATGCTATTAAACAAGTACCAAGATATGCAAAGTTCTTGAAAGAACTATGTACTAAAAAAAGAAGGCAAAAATTGAAGAAATTTGAAAAAGTTCAAATGAGTCAGAATGTATCTACCATGATACAAACAAAACTCTCCACTAAATACAAGGATCCAGGTATGTTTACTATTTCATGCATAATTGGGGATACTCGTGTTGAAAAAACTATGTTGGATTTAGGAGCTTCCATCAATGTCATGCTATATTCAGTATACACATCTTTGAAATTGGGACTATTGAACTCTAAAAATTTGATAATTTAACTAGCAGACAAGTCCAACGCATATCCTAAGGGAATAATTGAGGATGTCTTGGTACATGTAGATGATTTGATTTACCCTGCATATTTTTATGTGCTTGACATGGAAAATGGGAATTTTACTTCTCCAATATTATTAGGGAAACCATTCTTGAAAACATCTAAGACCAAGATAGATGTTCACAACGGTACACTCACTATGGAATTTGATAATGAAGTAGTAAAATTTAATATGTATGAAGCCATGAAACACCGAGGTGATGATACTTCTATTTATTCTATTGATATACTTGATTCTTTGGCACACGATGTGTTTGAATCAGATAGAGAAGATAAATTGAAGGAAAGTGAGAGAAAATCTATAGAGAAAAATGATGGTGAGATAGACCTAGATGTGAAAACAAAAGAGAAATTAGTTGCACTCAATGATTTTTCAGAAGGGTCACCAACAGGTAAGGTTGCTTTTATGACATTACCAATTTATGATACTACTCTTGCACCTTCTGTTTTGTAGAACCTTGAATCAAATTTGTCACCTTTTCCTAATCACCTGAAATACTTGAAATTTGGAGATGCATCAACTATTATAGTTGCTAAAAATTTAGGTGCTAAAAAAGAAGAAATATTGATGCATATTCTTTAGAAAAAAATAAATGCCATTACAAAAACAATTGCACACCTTAAAGGCATAGATCCCACTGTAAAGTTGTATCAAGTTTTAGAAATCAAAGGGGTTAGACTCCTCAAAGGTAAGAAATCTACCCCTTGGTTAGGACCCCTTATTATCACTAATGTGTTTTCTTGTCATACAGTTGAATTTCAAAGATTGAATAAGTCCTAGAAATTTAAAGTGAACATCAAAGAGCCTCCATAAATAAGACAAGGAGTTGAGTTGAGCCAACGACATTAAACAAAGGCACTGGCTGGGAGGCAACCCAAAAAATCTTTTTTTCTTCTTTTTCTTAATTTGTTTTCTTTTTTTCAAAAAAAAAATTGACCTACAGACACACAGCACCACAGCGCTCGAAACCCAGAAGGGTGAGCACCGCGGCGCCCAACAAGAGCATCGTGGCGTTCCTTACCCAAAATGGGCGAGTGTCGCGGTGCTCTGTATTCCAGCTAAGAGAGCCACAACATTCTCTATAAGAGGCCCGCGGCCTCTTCATCTTCCACACTTAGTTTTGCACTCTCTTTCACCTACAAACACAATTTCTTGCATCCAATCAACCATAATAATCTCCCATTACATTTCCTTACTTGAGTTTAGTAATTTTTCATCTTCTTTTGCAGGATTGAACAACTCTTTCAGCATTTGGTTTGGATTCAATGGAATTTTTCTAGGGTTTCTAAGGCAAATTGATATTGCATTTTCCAACCACAAATCAAGCCCAATTGGGTATGGTTTTCATTATATTTCCTGTTGTAGATTGATCTCTATACTCCATTGTTACTTGGTTTTACTTAATTAGGACTTCAAGTTGAGAATCTACCACCCATTCTTCCTCTATTTTAAGAATGCACACCAAGTGTTTTGTAAAATGGCCTAGTGAGCTTCTAAGTCCAATAGCTCCTAAAACTTCAAAATTGGGCCTTTCAAAGAGGAAGAATAGATCCAATGACCCTCCAGCATTCGATAGTATAGCATTCCTGACTATAGAGGTTTATTAACACCACATCAAAGTGGTAGTGCACAAACCCATCATTACATAATGAAGATTTATTGTCACTGTTGGGTTACCTCATAGAGCCAATATCCTCTATAGGCATTGGGATATCTTCTACAGGAATCTAGACCTAGGGGTCATTCCTGTGGTATAGGAGTTTTACTCCAATGCCACAGTCCAAGAACTTCATAAAGCACAGGTTAGAGGCAAGATGGTGAAATTCACTTTGCATGCCATCAATGAGTTTTACTCATTGCCTAACATAGAGGATGATGAATACTCAACACTTCTTCAGTCATACATTGATTTTGAAGACATTATTTGCCTTCTTTGCTAGAGGGGGGCTTCTTGGAAATTAGATAATAATGGCCAACCAGTGTACCTTTCTAGGGCCAACATGAACAAAGGGGCTAAAATCGGGCACTATTGTGTCAGCAAGATTCATGCCTAGCTTGAATATGAGTCAAGTCAGGAGGGAAAGGGCCATTTTACTTTATGCTATACTGAAGGACCTTTCTATTGATGTAATGAAAATTATCCACAAACAGATGCTAGGCTGCATTAACTCTTAAGGCGAATCCCTTTTTGCTCCTAATCTAATCACTGGTCTATGTAGGAATGCAGGAGTAAGTTGGGATTCCATTGAGGCTCTCATCCAGTCAATGAGACCTATATCCTATGTAGACAAACAAAAATATAAAGTGCTTGAGAAAGCAGAAGAGGAGGAGTTATGGGTTCAGCCACTTACTACAGGGGAACCAAGTAGTAGTTCAGTTCCACCACCATCCCAGCACATTATTGAAGACCTGTAGGAGTGAATTGAGTGCTTGAGCCACCAACTGAATGATTTACCACTCTACTAGTACTCTATAGCACAGCATAACAATGCTTGTTTCAGTCAGCTAGCCTACACAGCATAACAATGCTTGTTCCAATAGCATTCCCAGCACCTCCTAAACTGCCCTTTAGGCCTGCACTTGAGTAGGATGAGATAGATGGTGACAACTAATCAGTAAGTTCCATTGAACCCCTCCTTATTTTATTACTTGTCTCTTTTATCTTTTTCCTTTTTTATTTTACATTAGGCACAATGTAATTTCTTAAGTGTGAGGGAGGTCACTTTATGATTCAATTGGATGACTGTATAATGAATCATACACTTATGCATTATTTACTCTACTTCTATGACTTATACACTTTTAATTCCAGTTATTGAATGAGGTGAGCATGTGAACTTATTTCAATCTTTGAGTTTGTGTTAGTCAAACCAATAGCTAATGATATAAATGTTTAAATTTCTAATAGCTCTTGAGAAACATAGGAAAATTATGATTATGTGTAATTTTAATTTTCTTGCAATTTATTATTATCCATTTTTTAGGGTCCTGAAACTATTTTGCACAAAAACTTTGAGTATTTAATTTATCTTTTACTTAGAGAAAGTTTATATAACTCAAAATATTTTATGATCTCACCAATTTTTTAGAACTTATTTAAATGCTACTTGAGACGAAATCCTAAGTTGATACTATTAATTAGGAGATGATTTAGGCATTATTTGATGAGATTGAGCCTTTCAAGTCAAACCCAAGTAATAAAATATCCTTAGCACCTGTATTTTGACCTTAATTAATATATTTCATTTTTTTTATACCCACTACATAGCCAAGACCAAATTTTATGATTAATTCCTTTATTTGTTTTCCCTGATTCACTCATTCCATTATTAATTTTGAAATGCTTATTTTGTAGAGCTACATTAATAAAAGGGTGGAAGGGTGAAGCAAGGACAAAAGAAAGAAAAAGTCCAAAAATACGGATGAAAGTCTAAGTAGTAAAAGATAAATAGAGAATCAAGGAAAAGAAAAAAAATTGATGATGATGAATTCAGTAAAGTAAAGCAATAACTGTGGGGGAAAAATTTCCCAAACTTGAGAAGGCTCAAGAGAAGTATAATTAATCATGTGGTGTTGGGTGATCAAGCCTAAATTCATACCTTCCGTCTCACCCTATAACCTAGCCACATTACAAGCTGATTAAAGCCCTTTTGATCCTAAAAAGTAGTTTTAGCCTATATTAGTATAGAGTAGCATGAAAAATAAACATATGAAAATCCTAAAAAGAGATCCATACCCAAATTCTTGAGATATATAAACCCATTTAGGTGAAAGATGGTTGAATCGCTCAAGGACACACACATACTCAGAGTTTTAGAAAATAAATCATGAATTACATTTGAGCTAAATATTGCACATAATTATTAAATTTTCTAAAATTTCTTTAAGAGCATACAATTTTCACTATGAGACAACTTATTGGTAAGTCTTTCACTCATCTCATATATTGAATATTATTCATATGAATTAATTTGCTTGAGGATAAGAAAAAGAGTAAATGTGGGGGTAATTGACATGCTATAAATTAAGCATGTCTTTAACATATTTTAAGTTGATTTTTATAAATTTGAGTAGAATAGGATTTAATTGAGTTTTGTGTTTTATTTTTTAGGAATAATAAAGAAGAAAAGAAGAGGAAAATAGAGAGAAAATATGGAAAAATGATGATTTTTGACCCTTTGTCGCTCTCTCATTTGAAATCCGATTAAGGTGATTCTAGTGGATATGGAAAGAAGAGACATAGAGCTACAACTTTCATGTTTGGCACTTTGGCAAAATCTAGAAGTTTCTAGGCGCCGCGGCATTGAGTTTTCCAGAAAGGACCATCGTGGCTCTTATCCCAGCGCATCGCGGTGTTAGCTTTCGAAACGTCGCGGCATTAGCACGGGCACCATGGTACCCGATGTCCAATTTCTATAGTGCCACAGTGCTCGTCGTCGCACCATATTTCTAAATTCACAATTTTTAAGTCTTTTGACTCAAATTGAAGCCCGACAGACTGAATTTTGACCTAAAAATAATTCTACTTCAAGGAGAATAAGCTAATCTATAAAAAGGAAAGAATGGAAGCATCAAAAGGGATGGAAGCTCTTAATTACCTTCTTTAATTCTTGTTTAGATTTTCTTATTACCCTGCGGGGCTGATTTATTTTTTGTTGGTAAAGGAAGATTGAAACCTCAAGGGATCGCTATGCATTATGAGATTTGGAATAGATTTTGTTAGTTCAATCTTAACTGGGTATTGATTATTCATCTACTCTTCTCTTTTCTCAATGATTATTCGTATAATTGCTAGGGAGGCCTACTGCTATATTGTATGTTTTAATCTACTGTTGAATTAGGTTTTGAACAAAGTTTTCATTACTGTATTCATGAAGCAAATAGCATTAAGAATTTTGGATTATAAATCATTAACCCTATGATGAATGATCAACTAAATTAAATATAACCGATGTGTTTATAATTATTTACCTTTATTAGTTTATCTCGTTCTTCATGCAATTAATAGGTTAGACTTTACCGATGTGCTAAAGGATATCTTATTAATTAGGGTTAATTGGTACAATTGTTATCAATTCACTAGGCTTAAGGAGGAACATGGATAGAATCCTAATGGTAGATATTTGGTTTAAGATTGATGATTTTGTCAATGATCAATGCAATTCCTTGATGGTAGATATCGACCGAAAGCAATGTCTCTCTCATTAATTACTTTCTTAATTATTTTCATTATTATTTACAATTATCAAATCTCCCTTTTCTTAATCACATAAGGTAATACCAGTCTCTGTGAGATCGACCCTTACTCCCACTACTACAGGTTAGTTGAGAAGCAAAGTATTAATTTGGTTGTACTTGCGACAATAAGCAACATAGATCTAAGATCAGGGTATTATCAAATAAGAGTGAAAGAAGAAGATATATCAAAGACAACCTTTAGATCTAAGTACGAGCACTATAAATTCCTAGTCATGCCATTTGGGGTTACAAACACGCCTACAATTTTCATGGACTATATGAATCGTATCTTTTGCTCCTATTTAGACCAATTTATAGTAGTCTTTATGGATGATATTTTGATATACTCAAAAGATGCAGAAGAGCATTGTCAGCATCTTTGAATATTACTTCAGACTCTGACGATGAAGAAACTCTTTGCTAAATTGGAGAAATGTGAATTCTGGTTACAAGAGGTGAAATTCCTAGGTCATGTTGTTTCTAAAGATGGCATATCAGTGGATCCCAGTAAAATAGAAGCAATGCTTAAGTGGGAAATGCCTGAAACTGTGACCGAAATTAGAAGCTTTCTAGGGTTGGTTGGGTACTATAGAAAATTTATACGAAAATTTTCTCAGATAGCCTTGCCTATGACCAAATTAACCATAAAGGGAAATCTGGTTAAATAGACTCAAGAATGTGAAGATAGTTTTCAAGAATTCAAAACTCGACTAACTACACCCTCAATTCTAACTATTCCTGGTCCTTCAAGGCATGTCAAAGTATAAACAGATGCTTTTAAGAAGAGGCTAAGGTGTGCCTTGATGCAAGAAGGCAGAGTGGTTGCCTATGCATTTAGGAAATTGAGACCGCATGAAGAAAACTACCAGTTCATGACTTAGAATTGACTGCAATAGTCTTTGCTTTGAAGATTTGGCGACACTATTTATATGATGCTGTGTTTGAAGTGTATAGTAGCCATAAGAGTTTGAAATATCTTTTTTATAAGAACGAACTAAATATGAGATAAAGAAGATGGACGGAATTCATTACTGACTATAAGTTTAACTAAAGTATCATTCGAAGAAAGTGAATGTAGTAGCAGATGCATTATGTCAGAAGTCCCTGCACTTGAACCATATGGTAGTAAAGGAGATAGGGTTAATTAAAGAATTCAGAAGTTTGAGATTGTCAGTTGTAACTACTTCCAAGAGTTTTCTTATCAATGATCTGGGATTCAAATACGATTTGAAAACATAGATTAAGGAAACCTAAATGCAATATCCATTTCTATTGACCCAGAATGATTTACCTAACTTTATAAATTTAGAATAAAGAATTATTTTATATCAAGGAAGGATTCGTGTCCCATAAGAGGAAAGTGTAAGGTCGAGGATCTTGGAGGAAGCCCATCAGAGCAATTATACTGTCTATCTAGGAACTACTAAGATGTATCAGGACTTAAAAAGATCTTTTTGGTGGCTGAGAATGAAGAACAGTATTGCTAAATTTGTCACAAAATGTTTGACTTATCAAAAAGTCAAGATAAAGCATCAAAGACCATCTGGAATGTTGCAATAGCTAGAAATCCATGAATGAAAATGTGATAGTATTTATATGGATTTAATTGCTAGATTTTCGAAGACACAAGCAGACCATGATGCAATATGGGTAATAGTGGATAGATTGACAAAATTTGCGCACTTTTTACCCATAAAAATCAATTATTTGTTTGACAAACGGGCTCAATTATATGTGAGGAAAATTTTTTGACTACATGGGATTCCTAAAAACATCATTTCTGATTGAGACCCTAGATTCACTTCTATGTTTTGGAGCGCTCTACAAGAAGTTTTTAGAACCAAGTTGCATTTTATCACTACATATCATCCACAAACGAACGGTCAAATCGAATAAACCATACAGACCCTAGAAAATATGTTGAGGGCATGCACTTTAGAACAAGGGAAAGAATGGGATAAGTATTTACCACTAGCAGAGTTTGCATACAAGAATAGCAATCATTTGAGTATTGGGATGGTGCACTATGAAGCCCTGTATGGCAAGAAATGCAAATCACCTCTATATTGATATGCAGTGGGAGAGACGAAGTTACTAGGTCCCGAATTGGTGCAACATACTACGAAACATATACAAATGATTTGAAACAACATGCAAACTATTCAAAGTCGACAGAAAAGTTATTATGACAAAAGGATAAAGTCATTGTAGTTTCAAGAAGAGGAATTGTAGTTTCAAGAAGGATAAAGGATAAAGTTATTATGACATGCGATTTAGGAAGAATCAGTAACCGTGAAGGAAAATTTAACTTACCGACCAGAGTCAATTATGGTTTTATATAGGGATTTAAGTAAAACCATTCCATTGGTAAAGATAGCTTGGAAAGGTTTAGCGGATGAAAAAGTTACGTGGGAAAGGGAGGAAGAAATGAGACATATATATCCAGAACTCTTTGAGGGCAGGTAACTTCTGAATTTTAGGGACAAAATTCCTTTTTTAGGGAAGGTAGAAATATAACACCTCTGGATTTTCTTCTCTTTTCCTGAAATAACATCTTAGGAAGAGTCAAGATGAATTATTTTATTGGTTCTTGCATACAAATTTATAAGAGATGCAAGAGAAAATTCTCATTTTTTAGAGAAAATCCCTAAAGTAAAAATGATAATTTTTCACCTTTTAGGGCTAGACTCGGGCAGTAAGAAGTGGAATGAAGACCTATGGAAAGTATGGTTCAAAAGTCCCTTAGTTTTTGTCTCAAGAGAAGATTAACCCATTTTGGAAAATCACTCAAGCCAAATATGGCATCGATCAAGGAGATCATCACACATTAATGGAGTGGTAAACTTGTAATAGTTAAGAAAAGGAGTGGTAAAGGTTAAAGGGGGAAGAAGCTTCTTGGAGAAGCTTGTTTTTCCAATTTTTTCTCTTGAATTTAGGAAGGGAAGTCGACTTTTTCACAAGGGGGAGAAGGAGTCCATGGCTTATCAAGAAGAGAGGAAAGCAAAGAAGGAGAGAGAGAGAGAGAGTGCAAGAAAAAAGAAGACAAGAAAATTTGGTTAGAAGGAGGAAGAAGACGAGAGTTAAAGAAAGGGAAAATAAGTTTAACATTTAACCTGTTTTTATTCTTGCATGGTTTCTGATATTTATGTTGGATATGTTCAAATGGTTGTTGGGATGCATTGATGAGGGTAGAGATTGTTGGATCTCTCATAAATGTGAGGAAGGGAAAATGGGAAAAGCATTTATAAGGGATGGGTTTTTGAATGCTTTAAACACTTAGGATATGATGAAATATGCAACTTAAGACTTAAATAATTCATGTATGGTATGAGTTTTGGCTGCTTGTTTCTTGTTTTGCTTGGTTGGGAGTATGGAAACAAAAGGAATGCTGAAGGTGCCCAGAACACGGTTGTGTTATGTGACACGGTTGGGCCTTGTCCTGGCCTATCCTAATTCAAAATTGATTATTTTCTACCTCAAATGATCTACAATAATTATATGATGCTTAAAGGACTTAAAATAAAGACTAATAACCTAGAAATGAGTGTAATACAACCTTGATGGCTTCACCTTTTCCATGTTAATTATGATCTTTGTTATGAATTACATCATAATAAGGAACCAAGTGATGTTTAAGTTGATGAAATTATTAATGCATGAACATTCTATGATGCTCTGTATGCTTAAGAGGTATGATACATACATAACCAGTATGATGGCAATGCATATGATGTTGATTATGTATGTGATCATGTGACTGTAGTTAAATAAATAAAAAGGCGTATAAAGAGTGGGACAACCCTTACATCAGTAAGGGGACCTGACGAGGTCATTGGCTTATGACAGTACTGAATATAAGAGGCCCTATTAGCTTTGAATGTGCTAAGGGAGAGAAGAGCCGCTCTAACCAGATAACAATGGTGTGTAAGTAGCGGGAGGGAGAGAACTCACATTACCCTATTGTTGACCAAAGATAAAATCACAAACGATCAGCCACTATATATATATATATATATATATATATATATATATATATATATATATATATATATATATATATATATATGTATATATATGTGTGTGTGTGTGTGTGTGTATGATATTAATGTATAACCAAATTATGATGTTGAACATGCAAGCTTATTATGTTATTTATTCTTTATTCTTGTCATCTTTTAATGGAAAAAGAAAAAGTGTTTTCTGTAGTTTATGTAGCTACTGAGACTTTGTTCTCATTACTTTCTCTTTTAGGTGTTATGTTCAGATAGAGACAGCTAGAATGTCATTCGTGTTCCTGTCATTGCTTCTTGAGATAAAGATAGTTAAGGTTTTGTACTTAGGATAGTTTACCATTATAGCTAACATTATAATGGTAAATGTTATAGAGTTGCTAGTACCAGTGCCACCTCCTCCACCTTTTGCACCCCAGGAGTGATGACCCTTGTTAGGATGCTGTATAGTTAGAGTAGGAATGTGTATTTAATGGATTGATCTATTTTTGATGTAATTGTATGGTACTTCGCTTTTTAGGTTATAATGCTTAGTACTTGGGGTTACACATGTAAATACAGCTAACATCTTATGTAGTTCAAATAGCAAGTCGATAATATATTTATGCATATGTTTTGTGTTTTGATTTGTATACTGTTATTTATTTACGTGTCTTTACATTTCATATTAATTTTAAGAGGCAAAAAAAATTGGTCCTTACACCTTTCACATACCTTAAAACTCTTTACTAAATGAAATTGACTGAGTGATTGCATATACCTAGACAACACACTTGCATCAAACATAATATCGGGTTTGGAAGTAGTCAAATATAAGATACTACCCACCTAGACCTAGCTTCTATATTTACACATATTAGCATCATCACCTTTTTTTTTATAGTTTTCCATTTTAAGCAAAAGGGGTAGCAATAGGTTTACATCTTTCCATTTTAAAAATTTTCAACAAATCAAGTGCATACTTTCTTTAGGAAATAAAGATGCCTAAAGGTGATTAAATAATCTCCATCCCAAGAAAGTAAGTCATGAGTCCCAAGTCTGACATTTCAAAAATAACATTTATTTCCTTCTTAAACTCAAAAATTATCTTTGAATCACTTCTATTCACTAGCATATCATCAACATATATAGATACAATTAACACTTCTGGAGTTTCAATTCTTTTGACATAAAGAGTAGCTTTATTTTCAATTCTAGCAAAACCACATTGTAGTATATGAAAATATAACTTGTTGTACTAGGCTCTAGGAGCCTATTTTAGGCCATACAATACCTTTTAAAGCTTATAAACCTTTTCCTCCATGCATAAAACACGAAACCCCTCCAATTGCTCAATAAAGAGCTAATCTTGCAATGCACCATCTAAGAAAACTAATTTTGATATATTCCCTATTTTAGTTAACCAACCAAAGTTAATAACCTTATAGTTTCATGTCTAGCAACTGGTGCAAATGTGTTACCATAATTTATGCCAGCTTGCTGTGAATATCCTTAACAACACGTCTAGCCTTATGGTTATATATAGAGTCATTGAGATTCAACTTTTTTTTTGAAAATCCACTTCACCCTTATTACATTTTTTGCTTCAAGGTTTTCCACGAGCTGCCAAGAGTGTTGTTTTTCTCAATCATATCAATCTCCTCATGCATTGCAAATCTTCATTCTTTATGTTTTACTACTTCATTAAATGTAGAAGCCTCCAAAACTGCATAATTCCATTTCTCATATATCTCAAACAATGATTTTGTCCAGAGAATAAGAGAATCATGTGGGAATCAGTTTCCTTGTCTAAATTAATTTTGTAACTTTGAATAGATAACTTTGCTGAGCTAGGCTAATCCTCAGGTTTTTGTAGAAAATTTTCATCCTTTTTAGTAAGGTCTTTCTCCCAATTCCAATTCAAAGATTCATATATCACCATATCTATGCTCATAAGAATTTCTAACTTTCACATTGTAAATCCTATATCCCTTCAACATAGATGAATAGCCAAGAAAAATTCTCACTTCAGCTTTTTGATCTAACTTGCTTTTCTTTACATGAGACAAATGAACATAGCAATTGAGCCAAATTGTCGCTTGGCTATTAGCTTTACACTTAACCAAGCTTCTATTGGAGTCTTCCTATCTATTGATTTTGTAGGTAGCCGATTAAGTAAGTACACGGTGATGTAAACAACTTATGTCCAAAAACTCATGGGTAAGTTCTTTTCTGCCATCATACACCTTGCCATTTCAACAATTCTTTTATTTTTTTTATTTTAGATACTTTATTTTATTGTGGTGAATAGCTCATGGTTAGCTGATAATTCACACCAAATTCTACGTAAAACTTCTTAAAGTCTTCAACTTACACTCACTTTGAGTCTTACCCATAGCCTTGAAATTCTTAAACACAAAAAAAAAAATTCCCTTTTGCTTTTTAAAAAATAAACCCAACACATTATTTTGAAATCATCAATAAAGAGCCCAAAGTACTTGTTTTGGTTTAAGGATTCAATGCTCATAGGTCTACAGACATCTATGTGCACTAGTTCTAAATTTTCCTTAACTTTCCAACTTACACTTGTTGGAAAGGTTTGCCTATGCAATTTTGCCCAAATGACAGGTAGCACACACATCACTTGACTTTTGAATCTCAAGCAAGGCCTTAGTTAGACCATTCATTTGCATGTGTCATATAGAAATCAAATTAAAATGTCCATACCTTCTGTGCCAAATAATATATTCATCCCTTTTTACAAAATTAGCACTATCTCCCTTAGTATTCCAATTTAAAGAAAAAGCTTTATCATTCATAGTCACTTTAGCAAGCAGTCATGAGAATCATAAATGCAACAAAACTTCCCTTTAAATGATAGTAAGGATCCATTAGTGAGCATTTGTGCTACAGTTAATAAATTTTGAGCTATAAAAGGTATAAATAGCACATCATGAATGTTTTTTTATACATTTCTAAGTGTTCACTGCTACTAAACCCTTCTCTTCGGCCTAAACCACTTGCTCATTTCTTAGTTTCACTTTTGTTTCTATATACCCATCCAAACTTGAGAAAGTGTGCTCATCTTTAGACATGTGATTGGTACAACCACTATTAATAAAACTAGGATTTTTTCTTTGTGTTCTGGGTATCTTAAACAACCATGAATGTGTTTGATATTTCCTTTTCATACTCATATATGAAATTTGCTTGCTATGTGGACTAACCTTGTGATTTCTTCTACTTAACTCTACAATTCTTCTCTATGTAATCGAGTTTTTTTTAGAACTTGCATTGTATTAGAGGCTTCCCTTTACACCAACAATCTTTCTCCATATGATTTTTTCTTAGATAGGTGTTACAAGGAGGTTACCCTTTTTTTGAAACTCCCTAGGTCCCATAGCACCTTTACTTTTATCATCCTTGTTTGACACTTGTTTCTGTGAATCTTTAGTAGGTTGCTTCACTTTGTGTTTGGCTTGAAATGCTCATTCAGCTACTTCTTCCTTTCTTATACTCGTTCTTTTCTCTTGTGCTTGTAGCTTATTGATTAATTTAACAATGGTTAAAGTCTTGAGATCACAAGATTCCTTAATGGTTGAAATCTTGGACTTAAATCTAACTGGTAAGCAAATTAGAATTTTGTCTACTACTTTACTATCTTTAAATGTTTCTCCAAACATTCTTATCTTGTTCACAAGCTCCTTAAGTTTGGCAGAATAATCCTTTATTGTTTCACCATCCTTCATATTTAGTAACTTAAACTCTCTTTTTAAGGTTAAAAGTTTAACATCCCTTACTTAATCACTATCTTCAAACTCCTCTCTTAGCTTTTCCCATGCTTCTTAAGGATTTTCACATGCCATTATTTTGGTGAAGTTAGCTTTTGATAGTGTAGAACGAATGTAGGTAAGAGCCCTTGGTTTTTTCACCTTTTATTCTTTATAGTTCTTTGTTTATGCCATGGTTGGATCTGGCCCAAATAGTGAAGCATTAGCTTCTATTTCCACTGCTTCCCACAATTTTAAAGCCTTAAGATATGTCTTCATTTTTATCACCCATATGTGATAGTTTTTACCTGTGAACAATGGAGGTCCTGTCCCTTGAAAGTTATTGGAAGCCATCTCACACTTTCTCACATAGTGTTTGATCTCTCACCTCACAAACACTCTTAAAATTTTCCTTTACAAATCCCTCAAGAAGATAGCTCTAATACCATTTGTAAGCTTTTTGGAACTTAGCATATATAACAAAAGAGTACGTGAAGGTGCAAGAAAGTGAGTACTTCACTTCATTTTATTTTTGGTATCTCACACACACACACACACACAAAAGAAACAAGAAGGAAGAGTTATACCAATTACAAGTTATCCTTAACCACCCTTACAAAATTATCTCTCCATAAATCAAGGACAGCCACACCCTTTTACTAACTCATCATAGCTACATACATCATTACAATAGGATCCTAACTTAGGAGTATCTAGAAAATACTTGACTTCAACAAGTTTTAAGCTGTAGTAGTTATTTCTGGAGCTTAGACCATACCAAGGGAACCAAATTGTTTCCTAAACTTGTTTTTGACATATTTTCTTGTAATTTAATAATAATATTCGTATATTTTACATTGTGATAAACATTTTATGATCCTGGTTAGGGCTAAAGTCAATGACTTCATATTAAGATAAGATTTTGGATAATATTTTATGAAGATCAGCTTGTCAATCATTGTCATTGTTCAAAAACTTGTTTCTATACTAAAAGTTCATTTTCTACTTCCAAGGTTGTGAGGCCTCCTTTATAGTTAACAAAGAGCTCTATTCATCAATATACAAGGCCTTTTTAACACTTTTAATCCCTATCTTTAGTCATAAATGATTTTCTTCTTTCACCTTTTAATTAGAGCCATTAAAATAGAATTCTGCCTGAAGATGCTGGCTGAACCCAGCCCTTTAAATGGGGTGAACTAAGTCAATATTTTTATGACCCATTTAGAGGAAGAAGAGCATTTAGAGTGTGTTGGGTAAGTCAAATAAATTATCTTGTAACTTATAAATTTTTTGATGAAATTAGAGGTGTTTGATAAATAAGTTTATTTGAATAATTTAAACTAACTAAAAACTTAAAAGGTATACACTATCTTAACTAGCGTATAGCATTTTAAGTTAACTTTTAAATTTTAAATAATTTATAAGCTACTTTTATCAATCAGAACCTTAGTGTATGGGTTGAGGTCGATTAGGGTAGTTTGGGATAAGTGGCTTTAGTGAACTTTTTTTAACTTTTTTATTTTACAAATAAGTAACCTTGACACCTTTTTTTTGGAGAAAAAAGCTCAAAGAAAAAGAAAAACTACAAAATGAAATATCGAGGTGTAGAAGACCTCATTACATCAAACAACAAGTTTTGAATAAATATGGGAGAAGTGTCCCACACAGTGAATCTTAAATTCAAGTTGAAGTCGACATGTTCTAGCTTGACTGCATAGAAATTAGCTTCCCTAAGCACATGCTTAAGTTTCACATCCCACTATTCACTATCTTCCTAACCAACAAGGGTCCTTTAATTGCATCTTGGGTCCTTTACTTTCATATCAAATCAATAAGATTCTTAGAGTCACATTCAAGTACCACTCTTCTAAATCCAAGATCCCATGCCACCATAAGCCCCTCCAAGCTGCTGATGATTTTGTAGAAAAAGTAAAAGTTATTCCCTGTTTCTTGGACATGCAGCTCAAGAATCTTCCTTCTTTTGGAATATCTCCACATCTAGCTCCCCCTAGGCTACCTTTCCCATTACCATATGTATTAATCTTCACCCACTCTTGGGCAGGCGGCCACCACCTCACTTGGCTTCCTTCACCACTTCCATGCATGCTACCACCTTTAGTAAGGCACTTCACGCTTGTAAACTCCTCGCAATATAACTCCTTAGTCCTCTACACGACCTCCCACCTAGTGTAACAACTCCATTTTTTATACATAAATACATATATTAAAATCCCATGATGTCATTACTTTTATTTAACTCATAATAACATTCTATTAATTTAACTAAGCATAATTAAGGTTTACACATCATTAATTAACAACATTTGTACACAAATCACACACATATATGTCTACATCTTATTCATCCTTGTTGACCAGTTCTGAGAATACGGGTGCGGATGGTTGCACCTTCACTAGAATTTTAGCCAACTCAACCACAAACACCTTATAAATTTCTAGGATCTGTCCAATATAGAGTAACTCGATCCAACGTACACTAAGAGCCAAAGTCAAAAAAAATATATGCAAAACTAGTTTTCTGAACATGATATGGAAATATGGTGAGAATTAAATCCTAATAGGTTCAACAATAAATCAAAATTATCATCAATATAGATCATCATGTCATGTTCATCAATATAAGCTACAACAATTACCTTAGGTAACAGGAATGCGCTTTATCTATGCACATCAAAATCATACAGTAATGACATGGATGACATGAATAACTATTTTCAAAATAACATATGATGACTATTAATTTATTCTCATATCAAGCTACCTTGGTTAGGGTGAGTCTTTTCTACTCTCCGGTACAGATTTTTATCGCTCCATCTGACATGATACACTTTCTCTTTCTTTTCTCATTATCATAATCATAACTGTTGGTAGAGCGTCCCCTACTGGTGCACCACACGGATTGCCATGTGACCGTGCTTATTTCTTTTCTTTTCACATTAATAGCCAAAAATATGATTTCAATAACAAGTATGTTCATTATACTCACATGCCAAAATGTTTCATCAAAATATTTTCATGTCAAAATGACACAATTAAGATGGTAAGGAATTCATGGAATGGCAATCGCTATGACATATACTAGTCATTTATAAGATTCTTCTTCTTTTTTAAATATTATTTTTATCTCTTCATTTTCTTTATGCATGGCCTCTAGTCACTTTTCTCCTACTTATATCATTTCCAACACATGTTTTCACAAATGTAATACAACATTCTTCATCAATTTAGTTTCTACTAATATCCAATAATTAATTAGGTTCATTTAGAGTAGACGAAATGTTTAAAATAAGTTTTACCAACCTCCGAACCGGCCTAAATGTATCTTATAACACGGTTTTGCCATTTACTATAAAATAGCCATGCTTTAGGCTTCAAAATGCCATTTGCAGCATAGAACATGGCCTAGCCGTGCCTTGAAACACGGCCATGCTTTATGTTGAGTTATTTCCTGATGCAGGTTTTCATCCTGTTTGACATTCTCTCACTAATTAGACCATAATTCCCTTATTTTAACTCCAATTTAGGTGATCTTAGTGTCAATTTAAAGATAACACAATTATTTAAAACTATTATATTGAACAGTTTAGCTAAATCATAAGGAAGATTAGTGATATAACTTTCTCAAATTACAGGTTATATCTTCTCTAGTAGGTTTTAACCTCTACTTACTAATCTGTCCATATCTCCCTCATAAGAATTTCAAATTAAGTGATTCCAATGGGTAAACTTCCATGACACATATAGATATACTTTTTATGTTAACTAGTTATATTAATTCCCTACAAAATGTTCTCAAAAATTCAAATACAGTAGCTTTCCTAACAGATTCTTCCTTGATTGAATATTTTCTGACCACTTCTTACTAATCGAACCATATCTACCTCATATGGACTCTAAATTGAGTGATTGCAGTGACTAAAACTCAGTGAGCCATAGATCTACATGTTTTATGTTAACCATTTGTTTTAATTCTATACCGATTCTTCCTAGAATTTTAAAAATAAATGCATAAAAGTTTGCTACCGATAGCCATACCTATGCAGAACTATCTACACCAGCGTAAGTATTCAAACATACATCACATGCAAGATTAATATGTAACATCATGTAGCAACATCTGTGACCAATCATCAAATTTCTAAGATCAAAATCCCATATAAATGTTACAAATTTCAAAACTTTTCAAAAAGAAATATTGTTAAACCTAGCTTGAGCATTTAGTCCTCTAGAATTCTCCTTCCTCTCTTCCTTTCCTTTTCTCACTCTACCTTGCTTATATTTTTCCTCTCCCTCACTTAGACAAAATTCTAATGTTATAAGGGTGGGTTTTACTATCAAATAATTCAACTTTCATGATCATGGGTCTACCTTATCACAATTAGGATGCACTTGGTTGATTTTTGAAAAACAAACAACTGATGTTCTTATCTTCCTCTTCCTTAGTCAAGATATGCATAGGAAAAGGAGATTTGTATTTTGAAAATTATGATAATATGTTCTTAAGACAAGGGATAAGGTCCCTTTGATTTAGAGATTCATTTCCTTTTTCTTTTGTTTTAATCAAGTATGATAGGTTTGCCTTTTCAGGTGACAAATTTCCAACCCTTGAATCTTCCTTACTTAGTTGAAATTATTTGTGTAGGATAAGGATGTTTTGTCATAATGGTATGTATTATTATCCACTTGCTAAAATTATGAGTGTAGGATATAGATGTTTTGTCCTAATGCCATGTATTATCAATCCACTTGCTAAAATTATGAATGTAGGATATCAACCCACTTGTTGAATTTTTGTCTTAATGCCATCTAACCTAATCTTTATTATTATTATACTATTATTTCATTACATGATTTATTTTATTTTATTTTTCCTCTTGGATTTGGGCTCATTCCTATCCATTTCCTTTGCTTTGGATAAAATTCTACCTTTCTTGGAGGGCTTGGCCACATTTTCATAATTTTTGGGCTACTGGTCCAACTTCTATATCTTAGTCCAAGTCTATGTTTTATTTCTTGCTTAGGCTATCCAATGGGCTTGCTAGAAACTTATGTGAAGTGGAAAAACTCTATATGATGTATCCATAGGTGAAAGCCCAATTTATGGGTGGAGATGTTAAACTTAGAAATTTCTAACTCTTGAATTTAGGAAAAATTATCTTAATCCAATCTTCTTAAAATTTTAAGACCTTTACTTACTTCACAAAAATTTATCTTCTTTACCAAAGAATTTCGCCTATCTTTAGTATGTTATTTCTAATTTTTCCTATTAGGTTTTCTCTCTTTACTTGTTCCCTTAATGTTAGAAACATTTTCTATGCATACCCATAAGGTGAAGAATTTCTAAGGATTATATTTCCTTATATATCTAAAAATTGTCTAATAAATTTTATTTCCTCAATTAAATATTTATATATCTTTAAAGAAACAAAATTAGAGATGTTACATTAAATATTTATGAACCTTTATTAAGAAAAGAAACGAAATTAAGGATGTTACATTTCTCTCACCCTAAAAGAAATGTTGTCCTCAAAATTTCAGTAATTACCTAATAAGAACAATTGCGGATATTTCTTCCTCATGGCTTCTTCCAGCTCTCAAGTTGCTTCTTTCAGAGTCAAACCTTCCCATAACACCTTAACTAGGGGAATGGTTTTATTTCTTAGTTGCTTCACATTGGTGTCCAATATGGATGCAGGTACTAGCTGGTATGTCATGTTCTACTTTATTTGGATTAGTTCGTCCCGTATTATATATGAGGAATCTGGAAGATACTTCTGCAACTGTGATACAAGGAAAACATTATGCAAGTTGGACAAATTAGGTGGGAGGGTAACTTGATATGCTGACGTCCCCACTTTCTTTAGAATTTGGTAGGGTCCCAAAAATCATGGACTTAGCTTTCTAGTTTTGAGAGACCTACCAATTCCAGTAGTCAGGAAAAGTTTTAAAAATATATGGTCTCCTTCCTCAAACTCCAGAGCTCTATGTCTCTTATCATAGTAACACTTTTGCCAACTCTGACCTGTAAGTATTTTGTCTCGTATCATCCTGATTTATTCAGTGGTTTGTTGAACTAGATTAGGACCCAACAAGTTCTTTTCTCCTACCTCAAACCAACATAGCAGCACTTCCTATCGTATAAAGCTTCATAGAGGGCCATCTTAATAGTAGAGTGATAGCTATTATTATAAACAAACTCCACTAAAGGTAGGTACTTATCCCATCCTTTACCTTGCTCTATCACACAGGCTCTCAACATATCTTCTAAGATTTAAATGGTCCGTTCTATCTGCCCGTCAGTCTGAGGATGGTAGGCAGTACTAAATTGTAACTGGGTACCAAAAGCTTCCTGCAATGCCTTCCAAAACCTTGACATGAACCTTGGATCTTTATCAGAAACAATATTTAAGAGAATTCCATGCAGTCTAATTATTTCCTGCACATACAATTGGGCTAATTTATCCAATGAATAGTTAATTTTTATGGGTAAAAAGTGAGCAGATTTGGTTAATCTGTCAACTATTACCCAAATAGAGTCATGTCCAACTAAAGTCTTAGGTAAGCCCACCACAAAGTCCATCGAAATACTATCCCATTTCCACTTAGGAATCTCAAGATGATGTAAAAATTCTACTGGCTTTTGATGCTCTACCTTCACTTTCTGACAAATGAGACATTTCACCACAAACTCGGCAATGTCCTTTTTCATCCCTGGCCACCAATACATCCCCTTTAAATCCTGGTACATTTTAGTGCATCCAGGATGGACTGTTCATTTACTCTGATGCACTTCCTGCAAGATCTTAGTCCTTAACTATCGTTTTTGAGGGACACAAATCCTTCCTTAATACATGAGTGCTCCATCTTCCATGATAGAAAAATTACCTTGATCTTTATTATCCTATAAGTATTGGTCGTGAGCTTGAGCCTCTTTGACCTAGGCTCTAAGGTCACACCATATACTTAAACCATTAATGATTAGCTTCTTTAGAGTAAGAGTAGTGGCCAACTTTAAATTTCAAAACTCCTCTAGCATCTACATCTCATACACCATCATCTACCCATGTGTAAAGATTTTCGACTCAAGGCATCACCTACAACATTAGCTTTTCCTAGATGATACTTTATCTCAAACTTATAGTTATTGAGAAATTCTATCCATCTTCGTTATCTCATATTTAACTCCTTCTGATCAAAAAGGTATTTAAGACTCTTATGATCACAGTATACTTCAAATGTTGCACCATACAAATAGTGTCATCAAATCTTTAAGGCAAACACCACCGGTACCAATTCAAGATCATGGGTTGGATAATTTCCTTCATAAGGTCTTAGTTGCCTAGAGGCGTAAGCAACTACTCTCTTATCTTGCATTAACACACACCTTAGCCCTTTCTTTGAAGCGTCACTATACACTTCAAAATGTTCGGTGGGTTCTAGAATAATTAAAACAGGATGAGTGGTCAATCTTTTCTTAAGATCCTAAAAACTAGCTTCACATTGATCAGTCCATTTGAAAAGACTTTCCTTCTTGGTCAATTTAGTCAATGGCAAGGCTATATGAGAGAAGTTTTGTATAAACCTTCTATAGTATCCTACCAAACCTAAGAAACTTCTGACTTCAGTAACCGTCTTTGGTCTTTCTCACTGAATCACAGCTTCTGTCTTACTAGGTTCTACGGCTACCCCTCTATTAGAGATGACATGTCCGAGAAACTTCACCTCTGTTAACCAAAATTCACACTTCTCCAATTTGGCATACAACTTTTTCTCTTTTAGCACTTGCAGCACGATTTAGAGATGTTGTTCATATTATTTCTCACTCTTAGAGTATATCAAGATGTCATCAATGAACACTACCACAAATTGATCAAGGTAGGATCGAAAAAAGTGATTCATGTAATCCATAAAAATTACAAGTGCATTTGTCAACCCGAAGGGTATTACGACAAACTCATAATGCCCATACCTAATCTTGAAAGCTATTTTTAGTACATCCTCCTCCTTGATCCTAATTTGATGATATCCTGACCTTAAGTCAATCTTAGAAAAGATGAAGGCTCCCATCAGTTGATCTAATGAATCATCTATTCTAGGGAGATGATACTTATTTTTGATAGTCACCTTATTCAGCTATTTGTAATCTATACATAGTCTCAACCTTCTGTCTTTTTTCTTAACAAACAATATAGAAGCTCTTCAAGGTGATGCACTTGGTCTAATAAATTGCTTATCTAACAATTCCTTCAATTATTTCTTAAGTTCCTATAGTTCCTTTGAGGCCATTCTATAAGTTGCTATAGAGATAGGCCTTGAACCAAGTAAGAGATCAATAGAAAACCCTATCTCTCTCTTGGGAGGTAAGCTTGGAACGTCTGATGAAAATACTTCAGGAAACTTATTGGTTATTGTAATTTCATCAAATTTTGATTCAACTTTTAGATTTGATAAGTGCAAGAGAATGTATCCAAGTACTCCATTCTTCAACTCCCTATTGACTTGATTGGCATTAAGCATCAATAATTGCATCTTCTATTATGAAGTAAGAGGTAGAAATTCAATGGTCTTGTTGCAACAATTCAGCAAGACCCAATTTCTAGACATCCAGTCTAACCCTAGAATGACATCAATACCTTTTAAAAGTAAACAGACGAGGTCTACAGAAAATTTTCTCTTGAATAGTGACATGATAGTCTTTACATACAGAGAAAGTTAAGACCCTTTCCCCCAAAGAAGTTACTACAGATAGCTAATAGAGGGTTTCAGAAATAGGATACTGAAACTCCCTAATACATTTTTTCGATATAAATGAATTACTAGCACCAGAGTCAAACAACACCATAAGAGCAAATCCATCGATATAGCATGTACCTTGGATTATTTTGGGGGATTGAGTTGCTTCTTGGCTGCTCAGGGTGAAAACCTTTCCTTTCACCTGAGGCTTCTGTTCCGGCTGCTTCCCTAAATTTTATGGGCAGCTCTTTACAAAATGACCCTTCCATTCGCAATTGAAGTAAACATCTTATCCTATGTAGCATGGTCGGTTACCATGAATACGTCTGCACTTAGTACAATTGACTATGGAAAAGTTCTGTTGGAAGGGTCGAGGACTTGCAGTCATTGGCCTCTTGCCATTACCTTGTCATTTTCCTCTAACATTTTTGCTAGAGTTTTGTGGACCGTTCTTCCTCTTCCAGAAATTCTATCTTTGTTTCTCATCTGCCACTTCCCTCAAGCTCTTCTCCAAGAGTCTTCATTTATTTATCAAAGGTACAAACTCCCTGATCTCTATAGCTACAACAACATTCCTTATCTCCGGATTCAATCCCGCTTCGAACTTAACGGCCTTTTATGCTTCATCGGGGTTAAATCGCAGATAAGAGGAGAACATAGACAACTCCTCAAACTTCGCAATGTATTGGTTTACGATCATGCTTCCCTACCTAAGTTGGAGAAATTCAATCTCCTTCTCCTCCCACACAGTACTTGGGAAGTACTTTTCCAAAGAGGTGTCTTTGAACACTTTCCAGGTGATTTGCCTTCCCTAGTGAGCTAAAAGTTCTTTAGTTCCACGCGACCAGTATTCTGCTTCATCCTTCAGCATATATGCAGCGAAGATAACTTGCTACTCCTTAGTACAACCCATCACTTTAAAGATTTTCTCCAGTTCCCTTATCCACCTTTCAACTATAGTCGAGTCAAAGCTGCCTTGAAAACAAGGTGGTCTAGTCCTTAGGAACTCAGAGATGCCATTATCATTTCCTGGCATCTGATTATTAGCTCCATTCTCACTATTCGAGTTATTAGCATTTTGAAGGTATTGTAGAATTTGGTTGGTAGTCGTGACTTGGTCTCGAATTGCCGTGGCCAGATTGTACAGGTTTCCTCCATATTGTTTGCCAAATTTCTCCTCGGTGTTGCCATTTCTTACTGTGGCAAAAACAAAGTTATGCTGCTATTGAGGTAATCAAGTCTAATAGTTAGTTTCAAAAATATTTAACAGCAGTCATAACCACCACCTCGGCATATGGATAGGAAACACTAGTAATTTCTTACCTATATGAAATCCCTAATCTCCTACACAGCACAACCACAACATACTCAAGACACGATAAGAACGATTCAGATAACTATCCACCCACTGGTCATCTAGGATCGACATGCTCTAATACCAATTATGTAACAACTCCATTTTTTTTTACGTAAATACATATATTAAAATCCCATGAAGGCATTACCTTTATTTAACTCATAATAATATTCTATTAATTTAACCAAGCATACTTAAGGTTTACACATCATTAATTAACAACATCTGTACACAAATCACACACATATATATCTACATCTTATTCATCCTTGTTGACCAATTCCGAGAATACGGGTGGGGGTGGTTGCACCTTCACCGGAATTTTAGCCAACTCAACCACGAACACCTTATAAATTTTTGAGATCTGTCTAATATAGAGTAAGTCAATCCAACGTACACTAAGAGCCAAAGTCAAAGAAAATCTGCAAAACTAGTTTTCTGAACATGATATGGAAATATGGTGAGAATTAAATCTCAGTAGGTTCAACAATAAATCACAATTATCATCAATATAGATCATCATGTCATGTTCATCTGTATAAACTACAGCAATTACCTTAGGTCACACGAATGCACTTTATCTATGCATATAAAAATCATACAGTAATGACATGGATGACATGAATAACTATTTTCAGAATATCATATGATGACTATCAATTTATTGTCATATCAAGCTATCCTAGTCAGAGTGAGTATTTTCTACTCTCCGGTACGGGTTTTTCTCGCTCCATCCGACATGTTACACTTTCTCTTTCTTTTCTTATTATCTTAATCATAACTTTTGGTAGGGCATCCCCTACTGGTGCACCACACGGATTGCTATGTGACCGTGCTTATTTCTTTTCTTTTCACATTAATAGTCAAAAATATGATTTCAATAACAAGTATGTTCATTATATTCACATGCCATAATATTTTATCAAAATATTTCCATGTCAAAATGACACACTTAAGATGGTATCTTAAGGAGTTCATGCAATGACAATGACTATGGCATATACTAGTCATTTATAAGATTCTTCTTCTTTTTTAAATATTATTTTTATCTCTTCATTTTATTTATGCATGGCCTCTAGTTACTTTTCTCCTACTTATATCATTTCAACTACATGTTCTCACAAATTTAATACAGCATTCTTCATCAATTTGGTTTCTACTAATATCTAATAATTAATTAGGTTTATTTAGAGTAGACGAAATGTTGAAATTAAGTTTTACCAACCTCCAAACCGGCCTAAATGTATTTTATAACACGGCTTGGCCATTTACTATAAAATAGCCATGCTTTAGGCTTCAAAATGTCATTTGCAGCATAGAACACGGCCTGACCGTACCTTGAAACACGGCCATGCTTTATGTTGAGTTATTCCCTAATGCAGATTTTCATCCTATCTGACCTTCTCTCACTAATTGGAGCATAATTTCCTCATTTTAACTCCAATTTAGTTGATCTTAATGTCAATTTAAAGATAAAAAAATTGTTTAAAACTATTATGTAGAACAGTTTAGCTAAATATTAAGGAATCTTGAAAATATTACTTCCTCAATTTATAGGTTATTTCTTCTCAGGTAGGTTCTGACCTCTACTTACTAATATGTCTATATCTCCCTCATAAGAATTCCAAATTGAGTGATTCCAGTGAGTAAAATTTTGTGACACATATATCTATAATTTTTATGTTAACCAATTATTTTAATTTCCTACAAATTTTTTCCAAAAATTCAAACACAGTAGCTATCCTAATAGATTCTTCCCTAATTAACCATTTTTTGACCACTGCTTACTAATTGGACCATATCTAACTCATATGAACTCCAAATTGAGTGATTCCAGTGGCTAAAAATCCGTGAAACATAGATCGAAATTTGTCATGTTAAAAATGTCTTTTAATTCCCTACGGATGTATCCCATAAATTCAAACATAGAAGCATACTTGACGGATTCTTCCCTGGTTGACCATTTTCTGACCACTGCTTACTAATCGGACCATATCTACCTCATATGGACTCCATATTGAGTGATTGCTGTGGCTACAAATCTGTGAGACATAGATCTACATATTTTATGTTAACCATTTGTTTTAATTCCTTACCAATTCTTCCCTGAATTTTAAAAACAGAAGCATAAAAGTTTGCCACCCATAACCATACCTATGCAGAACTATCTACACCAGCGTAAGTATTCAAACATACATCACATGCAAGATTAATATGTAACATGATATAGCAACATCCATGATCAATCATCAAAGTTTTAAGATCAAAATCTCATATAAATGTTACAAATTTTAAAACTTTTCAAAAAAAAATATTGCTAAACCTACCTTGAGCACTTAGTCCTCTAGACTTCTCCTTCCTCTTCCTTCCTCTCTTCCTCTCCTTTTCTTACTCTATCTTGATTATATTTTTTCTCTCCCTCACTTGGACAAAATTCTAATGTTATAAGGGTGGGTTTTGCTTAAATAAACTATCAAACAATTCACCTTTCATGATTATGGTTCTACCTTATCACAATTAGGATGCACTTGGTTGATTTTTGGGAAAAAAATAATTCATGTTCTTATCTTCCTCTTCCTTAGTCAAGATATGCATAGGTAAATGAGATTTGTATTTTAAAAATTATTATAATATGTTCTTAAGACAAGGGACAAGGTCCCTTTGATTTAGGGATTCATTTCATTTTTCTTTTGTCTTAATCAAGTATGATAGGTTTGCCTTTTTAGGTGAAAAATTTCCAACCCTTGAAGCTTCCTTGCTTAGCTAAAATTATTTGTGTAGGATAAAGATGTTTTGTCATAATGATATGTATTATTATCCACTTGCTAAAATTATGAGTGTAGAATATAGATGTTTTGTTCTAATGCCATATATTATCATACCACTTGCTAAAATTATGAATGTAGAATATCTCACCATTTGCTGAATTTTTGTTTTAATACCATGTAACATAATCTTTATTATTATTACACTATTATTTCAGCATATGATTTATTTTATTTTATTTTTTCTCTTGGATTTGGACTAATTCCTACCCATTTCCTTTGCTTTGGATAAAATTCTATTTTTCTTAGAGGGTTTGGTTACATTTTCATAATTTTTGGGCTACCAGTCCAACTTTTATATCCTAGTTTAAATCTATTTTATTTCTTGTTTAGGTTATACAATGGGTTTGCTAAAAACTTATGTAAAGTGAAAAAATTCTATATGAAGTGTCCATAGGTGAAAACCCAATTTATGGGTAGAGATGTTAAACTTAAAAATTTTTAACTCTTGAATTTAAGGAAAAATTACACTAATTCAATCTTTTTAAAATTTTAAAACCTTTACTTACTTCACAAAAATTTATCTTCCTTACCAAAGAATTTTGCCTATCTTTAGTATGTTATTTCTAATTTTTTCTATTAAATTTTCTCTTTTTACTTGTTCCTTTAATGTTAGAAATATTTTCTATACATACCCATAAGGTAAAGAATTTCTAAAAATTATATTTCTTTAAATATCTAAACATTATTTAATAATTTTTTTTTAATTAAATATTTATGTATTTTAAAAAAATAAAAGTAGAGATATTATATTAAATATTTATGTACATTTATTAAGAAAAAAAAATTAAATTAAGATATTACACCGAGCATGGCTCCTTTTCCCAAAGTTGTTTGTCACGTTGCTAGACATCCAACGACCCATCCAGTGTAAGGCGCTTCACGCCTGTAAACTCCTCACAAAATAACTCCTTATTCCTCCCCTTCCAAAGCATCCGGCAGGTTACCCTCCACTTGCTATACGTCCAACCCATCCAGGTAGAAGAACATAAAAAGCTGGTCTTGGGCTACCAATTTCCTTCATACTTAGCTGCTTAATGACAAACTTTGACCACATGTCCACATGCATGCATGATGCTCTTCTTTTGCCTGTTACACCAATTGCACAAGGGTGCAACATTTTCCAGCGGCTTTTATGCTCATGAATGTTGAGTCTTCCATGAAGTAACCAAAGGAAACATCGGATTCTATCCGGGTCCTCCCAATGCCATACCTTTTTCCATAAAGTAACTTCACTGTTCTTCCATTGGTCTGTGAGAAGTGCCTAGGCACTCTTAACACTGATCTTCCCATCTTTATCATGCTTCCATATTAAGTGATCCTCTGCCATCCTTTGAGAAGGATTCAGCAGTGCATAGAAACGTAGCACAACATTTTGGGGAAGGATGCCCCTTAACATATCCATTACTCATAGTATAATCTGCAACAGACTCTTTCAGCATGGTATCTTCGAGGGAAACAATAGGTATCTTCGAGGGAAACAATAGCCAAGTCTTCCAATTTGATGCTCCGAACGAGCCAACAATCCGTCTAAATTCCCCCCCCCCCCTCCAAAACTCCACTTCCCACCTCTTAGTTTTGAAACTGTAAAAACTTGGGCCATAATTTCCCCAGTTCTCGCCAAAGCCAGGAATCCCTTCGTAGTGATGCTTCCATGCCCATAATTCTTCCTTTGGTATTTGCCCAATAATAGTTAGACCTATAAGTCTTGTGTCCCTGTACGTATTGCCCAAGCTAACTTCAAGAGACATGCATCGTTCATTTTGCACAGACTCCTCGTACCTAACCCACCATTACGCCCAGTTTGACATGAATGCCAATCAATAAGATGTACCTTCCTTTGATTTCCATTATGACCCTAGATGAAATTCCTCTGCAGTTTTTTAATCTCCTCCCAAATGCTTTTAAGAATGTGGGTAGACATCATTGGGTCAACAGAAATCGCACTAATCAAGGATTTGGAAAGGGTCACTTCCAGCCAGAGAGAGCGTATTAATCTTCCATCTTCCTAAACGGTTGCGTACCTTCTTAGTTATATACTAATATCTGGCCTTTGTTGAGGGGCCGTGCAGCAACGGAACTCCGAGATATACTCCCAAATCACTTTTTTGAGTGAAACCAGCAATCAGGGTTTTCTGCTCGTTAATCGTACCTACCAAGTTCCTTGAGAAAAAAAAAATAGTTTCAGCGTTATAGACCTTCTGTCTCGACAAAGCACAAAAAAGATTTAAACAATTCATAGTACACTAAATCTAGTCTATGGAAGCTACTGAAAAGCAATAGGTCATCCGCTGGGAAATAAGCAGGCCATCTTTACCAGCCCTCATTCGTTTCCAGTGACCCTCTTCCACTGGTTCGGATATAAAGTGAGTCAACTTCTCCATGCAATTATTATGTCAATTAAGTTTCTAGGGAGGTTCATTTCATTAAGAATATAAATATTCCAACTCATTTTGTCATAAGCCTTCTCTTGCTCCTCATGTTGTGAATCATTTCGTAAGCCATGATTATATAAGACAATTCCTGGTCCTACTGTTTTCTGAGTGCTGTAATCTTATATTTCCTTCTTTTCCAACGCCAATGCATTCATTTTGCACTCTGGAACCTTCTTGAAAGACTCTCTGGCGTCGAAGACCGCATCCATCTCTTGCTTCATCCAACTTCAGCCTTCGAGCTTCTTCCTATGGCGCCGAAGATAAACCCAACTCTTCCCATCAATTTTTTTCCCAATCTTCTTTCGTCTCTCTTCTCTTCTTTCTCCATGACCTAACAATCTTCTTTTTCTTCACTCCCTGGGTGAAATCTCCCAAAGATTTCTCTTTTCTTTGGGTCGAAGATTTCTCTTCTCTTATGGTCGAAGATTTCTCTTCTATACTCGTGGATCGTGGATCGTGGACTTCCAACCTGGTAAATCGCTGTAAATAGATTACGCTTTTCTGCTTTTCTGATTTCTGGTTTTCGATTATGCTTCTATCTCTTGGTAAATCGTGGACCGTTTGTTCTGCATCTCTGTTTTTTATTTCTAGTTTCCTTCATCCCATCCTTTGATTTCTGGTTTCCTTCGTCCCATTTTTGGTTTCACCTTGTTGATTTTATTTTTGATTATTTTTGTTCTCGATTACTGGTTGAGTTCTTCTGTTTTTTCTAGTTTTCTGGATTGATGCAAAAGCCTCGCTGATTTCTGCCAAGACGCTTTGCTGATTTCTAATTTTGTGGATTGATGTAGAAGGCAAGAAATATCACCAATAACATACCGGTCGATGGAGCCAACAATTTTTTATTGTTTTTCTTCCTGATTTTCAGGTTAAGCAACGTTGTTTGGATAAGCAACGGTAACTCCACCGTGGAGCACTCCAATGGCATCTTAAATGTAAGATGCATTGCTTAAGCGTTTTGAGTACTTAAGGAACGCCCGTTGGAGATGCTCTTAGTAATATAGGTAGTTCCTTGTATTTCTATCACCTTGGGATAGCCATTTTGTTCTACCTTTTTGAAACCACATAATCTCTTCTTACTCCAAATTCTGGTTCATCCCCTTCTATAACTCTTTCCATCCTTTCTAACTGTTGAGCGTGGCTCCTTGACCGACTAGCTACTTGTTGGAAACCATGTGATCTTGCCACAAAACCTTATTCTTCCTTTTCTAAGGTGCCCAAGCACCTCTTTGTTCCAGATTATAAACTTACCGGCCATATTCATAAGAGCAATTGGCAACTCTCTATATATTGTTTCCCATTCCTTATCAACAAAGGTTTCAAAGTTGTCGGGGATAATCAATATTAATTGTTTCAAAACAGAAAAGGCTTGTTTCTATAGTCTTCCCTCAATATGAACCCCTATTGGGGCTATGTTTGGTAAAAATAGCTGATAAGCTAGCTGAAAGCTGATAAACTAGCTGAAAGCTGATAAGCTAATTTTTAGCTGAAAGCTGTTAAGCTAATTTATTGAATTAGAAGTGTTTGGTAAAAATAGCTGATAAATTAGCTGATAAATGTAAAATGACATAAAAGGTCATATATAAAATTTATTATTTTTTGTTAGTAATTACATTTCATTTTGTAATTCTAAAAAATATAAAATAAACATAGCTTCTAGCGTTCCACAATAAATTAACAATATTGTTGCGAATCTCTTTCATTTCAGTAGATGCCTCTAAATTTTCGTTAGTATTTGAGAAAGAAAAGTACCCAAAAGAAACCTGAAGATTAATAAATAGCGTAAAAAATTATGAGTAGGATAATATTGAAATTTAAATAAAATAATAAGGGTAAAAAAGGAATAAAATTATAAAAGCTATAAGCTAAAAGCTATACGCTACTCAAAGTAACGTATGAAAATACGCTATAAGCTACTCAAATAAGTTTGTTTACCAAACACCTCTAATTTGGTCAAACAAGCTTATAAGTTAGTCAAATACGCTATAAGCTAGCTGAAATGACTTGCCAAACATACTCTGGGTGGTGATCAGTCTAGCTAGGTTGGCACAGCACCATTGTGAAAGCCTCTTATAAACGCAACCTCCAAGTTTCTTTAAATAGCAACCTATCAAGCCATTTAAATAATCTGCCATAGCCTTAATACTTCGGGCCCCACACTGTCTTCATTTTAGAGGGTTAAAATGAGCACCTCCTTTTTTATTTATTTATTTCTTTCTTTCTCATTGCTGAAATCTCCCAATACAAGCCCAAGCTCCATGCATATTCTAGGAAAAATTAAAATGTTGATTAAACAATTCAACCTTCATGTCTTCTCTTGGATTCGCATAAATAGCTATGAGGAACCAAGGTTCCAAGTTCTCCACACTTACTTCCATATTCACAAATTGAGGCCCCTTATCAAGCTCTACAATTGTCATAAGGGGGTGTTTGGTAGAAGGAAAATTTTTGAATTTCTAGAAATCTAAATATAAGAATTGAAAATTCTTTTATTTGGTTTCAAAATAAAAATTCTGATTCCCAAAAACTTCAATTTCTGGAAATATTTTTTAAATAAGGATTCTCATGAAAAGATTACCATGGAGGGGGTGGGAATTGGTGATTCTCATAAAGTTGAAAATCTTTATCAAAAATAAAATATATATTTATCTTTCAATATTTTATATAATTTCTTTTATAAAAATAAATTTAATTGTTAATATTTTTTTTTAATAATTTTAAACTTAATATAAATTTAATAAATTATTAACAATAATTTTTTATATTTTTGTTAAAAAAATAAACAAACAAAAAAAAATAAAAATAAAAATAAATAAGAGTATTTTTAGAAATCATATACATAGATAAAGATTTTTAGAAAATATTATTTAAAAATTCTCAGTAATCTTAAAAGCCAACCAAACACATTTTATACATTCTCAGAAATTATTATTCCCATCAATCATGTTTCCTAAAAAAGATGATTTTCAGAAACAAAAAATTGTATCGTATACCAAACGCCTCCTAAAGAAACTCTTCCAAACAACCCATACTGCACCAGTGAAACCACTGCTTCCAAGTTTAGAATGCCCGTATCACTCAAAATACTTGTTTAAAGCACTATGCATGGTTCAAAACCATTAACGTATTGTTTAGCATTTCGGGTAAAGCTGCACCGAATCGCTCCTCTGTAGTTCCATATCATGATGTTTTTATTCATTAAAACATAAAGAAAAGAATTCAGAACCCTCAACGAGCCTGTGAACCTGGTTCCATCTCCACATCACCACTGCTATCTAGCTGCACCAATCCTATTTCTTTTCTTTTTTTTTTCTTTTCGACAACACCAATCTTATTTCTTGAGTTGATGTTTTTTTTTGGACTAAGGCTAGAGCCTCAAAAACAAGTTGGGCGGGCATGCAGCCCAGACTGAAAGTCACTGGAAACCCGTAATACAACACAATGCCATGGGTCTGGCTTTCAAAATCTAAAAATCTATCAGGTGAGAAAACCAAAGCTGAAATCACACTTCGGGAAAAACCCAGAAAACTTCATCCTGTTCCTTTGGAAATCCCTCTCGAAATTTTTGTTCCAAGCTCAGCCTCCTTTCTCAGCAAGCCCTTTAGGCTGCTGGGAGGGTTGCTGATCCACCACCTCGGTAATCTTCCTTGGGCTAGCAGTTTGGCAACTACGTGGGCAACCATATTTCCCTCACGTGGAGTCCAGACCACCTTGACCTGCCTCCCCTCACCGATAAACTCTTCAATCTTGCTCCAGATGTGGTCCACGTACCAGATCCATCTGTTCTGGTTGCAAACTTCCATAAGTTACTTACAGTCCATCTCTATAACTACCTTGTTAATTTGTAGGTTCCGAATCAACAAGATGGCTTCCTCTATGGCTCTATACTCTGCTTCCAAGGTTGTATGGGCAAGGCTCAGCTTTGCGTGTCCTGTAAGCAAAACTCCTTTCTTATCTCTCACGACCACAGCCAGGTAACAATCTGAGCTTTGACTTGGTAGTGCTACATCTGTGTTGATTTTAATCTAGCCTTCTGGTGGGGGTTTCCATCCCTTCTCTTCCACTCCAACTTCTGCTCTATTATTTGTCTTCGTAGGGCTCCCTTGACACTGGAGATTAGAAATTGCTTATAGTAGAGACATTGTTCTCAGAATAGGTCTTCTAGGATCAACTTCTGTTTGTTCAAACACATAGTTATTCCTCTCCTTCCAAATGAACCACATCATGATGAAGCATTTAGCTATCGCTGCCTTTTCATCGAATTCTTGTGTCTTGTTGAAGGACTCTATCATTTTCTCCAACCAATCCCCTATTTTGTATCCTTCTTCTAGATCAACATGGGTTTGGATGTTCGCCCCAAACCATGCTGGTCTTGTCCATCCACACCACAACATGATATGCTCTATAGTCTCAGGGGCCTTGTTACATATAGGGCACAAGGGCTCTTGGACCATTTTCCTTTTGTGAAGATTCTCCAAGCAAGGCAAAGCATTGTGGAGCATCTTCCATATGAAGATTCTGATTTTGGGAGGTATTGGGGAATCCCAAATCTTCCCCCAAGTCATTGTGTGGACTGAGGCCGAGGTAGATGCCCTACACCTATTAACTTCCTATCCTCCTTCCTTAGCAATGCCATAGCCACTCTTGACACTATACTGACCAGTGGTTACCTGGGGCCAAATAAATTTATCCGGTTGAAAGGGAGATAGAATAGGTATGGCTAGGGCATCCTTGAGCTGGTGGTGGGCTAGCATTTCTCTAAGTGTCTCAATTCTCCAAGCCTTTGATTCTTGATCTATAAGGGAGGCCACCATCTTTAGGCTACTGTCTTTTTGGTTCACAACCAGTTCACCAGACCTCAGCCACTTGTCCCACCAAATGTTAATATTCTCCCAATTTCCAACTTGCCAAATACCATGTTTGAATAGGAATTCCTTACCTTCCCATAGGCTTAGCCAACTCCAGGAACTGCACCTGCCTCTCTTGGCTTTTTGGAGGTTTGTGTTTGGAAAGTACTTCTGTTTAAGTATTCTAGCCCATAGGGCATTCGGCTCTTCTAGGATCCACCAAGCTTGTTTTGCCAATAGTGCTAAGTTCATGCACTTAAAGTCTTTGAAGCCCATTCCACCATCCTTCTTTCTCCTAGTCAAATCCTTCCACTTAATCCAGTGGATGCCATTGTCTCTTCCTCTGCCCCTCCACTAGAACTTAGCAACCTCCGAGCACAGGGTAGCACAAAATTTTTTAGGAAAGAGGATTGTTGACATGGCATAGGTGGGTATGGCCTGGATTATAGCCTTGATGAGGACTTCCTTCCCCCTTTGTGAAAGGAACTTTATCTTCCAGCTTATAAGCTTCTGCTTTACTCTTTCTATAATCCATTTAAGGGCTTGGCTTTTAGATCTACCCCATACTGCTAGCATTCCTAGGTACTTGCCTGGGTCATCCCATATAGGTATATTTAGCTCCCTCTGCGCCTTCTCCTTAGTGCCACTCGGGGTCCCTTTGCTAAAAATTATACCAGATTTTCCTAGGTTTATCAGCTGTCCAGATTGCTTAGTATACCATTCCAGAATCCCTCTCAGGTTCTTTGCTTGTTGTTCGTTTGCATTCACAAAAATAATTGAGTCATCAGCAAAAAAAAAATGTGATAGCCCCAGGGAATTTTTTACTAGCTTGATTCCATTGATATCCCTGTTCTCCATCGCCCTTGTAATGCCTCTTGATAGTGCTTCAGTAGCTATTATGAAGAGATAGGGGGATAGTGGGTCCCCTTGTCTCAAACCTCTTTGAGGGTAGAAGAGAGGGCTTAAATTCCCATTCACTTTTAGCCTGTAGCTAACTGTGTTTATGCATGTCATGACCAGCTTTCTCCACCTTTCCTCAAAGCCCATTGATTTCAAGACGTTGTCCAAGAAACTCCATTCTAATCTATCATAGGCTTTGTTCATGTCTATCTTTAGTGCCATGTTATGCTTTTTCTTATTTCTGCTATGTCTTAGGGCATGAAAAGCTTCTTGTGCTAGGAGTATGTTGTCTTGAATAAGCCTACCACTTACAAATGCACTTTGATTTTGTGAGATCAGCCCATTCATTAGAGGTTTCAGCCTATTCACCATGATTTTTGAGATGATCTTGTAGCTGAAATTTGTGCAGCTTATAGGTCTAAAATGGCCCACACTCCCATGCCTTTTGATAGAAAACGTCATTCATTCCATTTGGGCCAGGAGCTTTCATGGCACCTAGATTGAAAACAGCCCTATCCACTTCATCATCAGTTACAGCCTTTACTAGCCTTTCGTTCATTTCACTTGTAACATATTTGGGGATTAGATCCTCCAGGTCGCTGCCTACACTTGGGTTTGTGGATTCAAAAAACTTCATGTACATTTTTTGGAAAGAATCTTGGATGTTGTCCTCTCCTTCTGTTCATCTCCCTTCTTCATCTTTGATTCTGACTATCCTATTCTGCTTCCTTCTCTGCATTGTAGTTTGGTGGAAAAATCTGGTGTTCTTGTCCCCGCATTCCAGCCATTTAACACTAGCTCTCTGTGCCTAGTATTTTTCTTCCTGTATCCATAGCTTGTTAATTTTTTCCTTGATAATTCTCCTCTCCCATATAGCCTCCCTGCACTGTACTCCATTCTGCAAAAACTACAACCTTTGTTTGTATTTTTTGATTTGGGTATCAGCTCTCCTGAAGTGTTCCTTTTTCCATTCATCAAAATGATTTTCCATATTTTGAATTTTTGCTGTAAAACCAGTTAGGTTATGTGTGGGTTTATTGATCTTCCAGCTTGTTTCTACTTCTTCTTTAAAAATTTCGTGGTCTGCCCAATATGCTTCGAACTTGAAAACTTTCTCTTTTTTCCTGTAGTGGGATTTAAAATTCAGTAAGATAGGGCTGTGGTCTGAACCCACTGCTGGGAGGGCAACTATGGTGGCATTGTTGTACCTGCCCAGCCATCTTTTATTTGCAAGGTGTCTGTCAATTTTTTCTCTTACCTCCCCCACTTCCCTCAAGTTGCTCCAAGTGAATTTGGAACCTTTAATAGGGAAATCAAAAAGCTCATTGTCTACCAGAAAATTTCTAAAGCATTCAATCTGTCTACTGTTATGAGGTCTAACACCTTCTTTTTCAAAATGATACAAGATTTCATTAAAGTCCCCTATGCACTGCCAAGCATTCGAGTTACCAAGGTTTAGCTCTGCTATAGATCCCCACAATTGCCTCCTCTCCCTAGGTTCTGGGCTGCCATAGATGAAGGTACTGAACATTTCCTCTTATTCCCCTTCCATCAGTGTCTTGGTGTGAATATAGTTTTTGCTCTTTTCTAGGACTTCCACCTTGCACCCATTCCTCCACATAAGGCAAAGTCCTCCTCCTTTTCTGATAGGGTCCACTATTTCTAGCTCCTCAAATCCAAGTCTTCTCATTAAGTTCTCTATCTTCCTTTTTTTTGCTTTTGTTTCAATAAGGAATAAAAGTGAGGGTTTATTCTTGAGACATAAGTCTCTGAGCTCCCAAACTATCAAGGTGACCCCCACCCCTTGATAGTTTTAACTTATGGTTGTCATTGTGATGGGTGGGGCATGTTATGGCCCACCTCCCCGGCCTTTATTAGCATCAGTTCCATTTGCTTTTGCTCTGTCCATGCCTCTGTTTGCTCCTTAAGCCTTGTCCTCTTAGTGGTCCACAAACCATAAGTTCCTTCCTTGTCCCAATTTCCTTGGGTAAGTTCTCCCTGCATCTGATCACTCTCTTCAATGGCTGCATGTTCTCTTTTCAGGTTCAGATATTTCCCCACTTCTTTTGCCAGGTCATTCTCCACTAGTGCCCATAATTCCTCTTGCCAACGTCTTTACCTCCATAATCTTCTTCCTCTTCATTCTCACTTGGCATTTCGACATAGTATTTTTGGCGAAACTCAATATTTCGAGATTTCCTCTTCCATCTTTTGCATGTCACGATACTCCTCGGGTGGGTTATGTTATTGTTAGATGGGTCTTCATGTTTTCCTGCTGTTTCTTTTACTATCCTTTCTGTTTCTTCCCCATTCCACCTATACTCCTCCACTCCCCCATGCATTCTAGGTTGGTTGTTTAGTTTGCATTCCTTTTTTTGGTGGGCTAAAGTTTGACTTAGCCCACTTTGATTCTCTTGGTCATTCGACTCCTTTAGTATCAGGCTTCCCTCTACAGAGTTTTTGTGGGCTTCGGGCCTTAGTTGTCCCATGTAATCTATTATGGCCCTCTGTCCACAGTCCAGGCCTTTAACACATCCCTCCAGCTTTCCAGGTGTATCTGTTACTTGCTGCCAGCATGTCCCCTTTTGCTCAGTATTTATTTTCCTTTGATCCTTTTCTGCCTGTATTCTTTTTTCCTTCACCCTAGAGTTACTCCTTTTGAGTATCTGTTCATCAGTGTCCTCCTTTTCGGTGGTACCAGGTTCCACTTCTATGTTTGTTTCCTTTGTCCACTCTGCTGTCCCCTGGCTCATGCTTTTCTTGTCCTCTGCTCTGACCCGGATATCCTCTGTCCAGCTAGTCAAGCTGCCTCTGCTGCTACCTGCTTCGTGCTCTGTGCCGTTGACTTCCTTGCGTTTCCACAGCCCATCTGTTTCGCCTGAGCTCTACCATCCTCCGTCGTGGTCCTTCCATCTTAGGCTCTCCTTGATTATTAAGCTTAGCGGTTTTGCTGGCTGCGTGCCTAAGCCTGTTCTGTAGCTCGGTTGGTTGTCCTCTCCCCTTGTAGTTCCACCTCCTTCCTGCAGTCCTTTTGTTCATGCCCCAACATTCCACACCTATATCAGTATTCCTAAAGCTTTTCGTATTTTAGCCTTGCCCACATTCTGGGCATGTCTTTCCTGGGAACCCAAAAGCCTGTACTGAAGGGTTCCATCAGGTCCTTAAGGATTCAGATTCTCAAGAAATGCCTCATGATCCTTCCTTCTACAACTGGATCCTCCACCTCAATAGTTTCCCCAAGGCTATTACCTATAATGGCACCATTTTTTGCATTCAGGTTCTTAAGGGTAAGGCCATGGACCTGAACCCAATAGGGAGCGCAGCTGAACTCCATCTCTTGGATTGTTAACTCTGGCCTCTAGCATTGAACATTGAGTAAGTGTCTCATTATGTTCCAAGGTGATTCTTCCAGTATCCTTTTTGCAGTGCTCTCCTGCTCAAAGTTGAACAAAAAAGTGTTAATCCCTACATCCATTATCCTCAGTCCTTTAGGATCACCCCATCCCCTGCATATCATCGATTTGAACGTTTTCCTATTCAGGGGTTTGTCTGCTATTATCTTCCCCACCAAACTTTTATTTTTGATATTCAGGGAACATTGTTCATCAGGTTCTAGTTGCAAAGTAGTTCGCAAAGTCCCGCATACTTCCTTCCTGCTGTTGTTTCCCCGTTCCGTTTATTGTTCTGTCTTCTGTTCCATTGTCTTTGATTCAGTTTTGTATAACTACACTCAGGACCTCTCCTTGTTGAGAGGGAAGATATCTCCTTAGTGAGAGTAAGGAACCCTTCCTTGGCGAGATCATTCTTGAGTTGATGTTTAAACATGCCATGGAATCCATATTGCTAGGCTGGGCCCCTAATAATGGTTCTGGAGGTATGGCTAGTTGGCCCACGATTTGCTCCCCGCACCTGTCGCCATAATTCTGTGATCCAGGTGTATATCTTCACTAGTAGTTCCCATTATAGATAAGCCCAATTCTTTATTCTTTGTTAACTCTAACCCCTTGCCTTTATTATACCCCATAACAACTTGGCCCATTAAGATATTCTCCTTACCTATTCCTTTCATATTCTTTCGCTGCTCACTCACGTAGGTTTGCATGAATATCGTTCCCCCCTGACTACTTTAACACAATTTTTGAAATACTCGACTGTTCCCCACCATAAAAGCCTTATTCCTCTCTCTATTTTATTAGTCCTTCAGTTTCTAACTAATTCTAAATCCCTCACATTACGTTCAGTCTCCTTTCCAGGATTCTCATTAACCCTCTGAAATCCCGTTGCACCAGATTCTAACTACCTAAGACTCATGAATTGTGTGTTGAATTAATTTTTTATTAATTATAATTGTGAATTAATATTAATTAATTTTTAGGATCTTAACATATTTAAATTAAGTTATCAATATTAAGTTCAGAATAAATTAAATCTTGCTTAATTATGTATAATATATAATAAGCTGAAATATATAAAATTCCATTAGGTAAAGGCCTCAACTTCTAGTCATTTAATAATTAGTTATTTTTTTTTCACAATACTGATTTGAGAGAGAATTTTTTTTTGGTATAATTAATTATTATTTAATTATGTAAATATTAAGTAACAATTAATTAAAGGGAGTTAAATAATTATTTTAAAATAAATAAAAGAGAAGTTACATGCACATTTTTTTATCATGCTTTGAAAAAATTCCCCCAATATATACAGAATACAAAAACCTCACATCTCATCGGATATCTCTCTCTCTCAACTCTCTGAATTCTTTGTGCGTTTTAAAGAGTAAAGTAGGTTGAATCTTTCTTCCTTGTAATAGAGCTTTGTAAGCATTTCTAGTTGAACCATGTCAATTTCTTGTGAAACTTCCAAGTCCGAATGTAGATGGCTCAAATTTGGAAGGTGAATTAATTGAGATTATCATTAGCTAGTCTTAACATCGCTTGATCACTATACAAAAGGAAAAGAAAAGATAAGGAGTAAGTAAACCATGGAAACTAAAATAATTTATCTCCCAAAATTTTACTAGAAATGAAAGTGTTCTTGCTGTACAAACTCAATGCCGTGGAAGCGTTCTTGCCGCAATCAGAAATGTGAGATTTAGATGAACCAAAATACTAAATTTCATAAGTATTTACTTAAAGAGATAGGTGATGTTTAGATAAATTTTCATTAATTAGCTTATTCAATGTCAATTCAAATGTTAATTTACACTTCAATGTTAGTTGAAGGTTAGTGAACTTGACCAAATGGGAGTGTGTTATTTCGGGTACATAATGGGTGGGTGTTATACTTTTATTATCTAAAGAGGGGCTGAGTTTATGTTACCCTAATATGAATTATAATTTACGCCTACACACACATATACATACCCACAGACGCACACAAACACATATAACACGCACACGCGCGCACACGTACACACATGCACACACAATTTAATAAACTAATTTGGGATATTTTAGTACTATATTATCAAAAATAATTAAATTATATATTTTTTATAAAATGAAAAGTTCATCTTTCAAATATAAAATTAATCTACACTTACAACCAAAGAAGGAAAAAAAAAGGGGGGAAAAGTTTCCAATTCTAAAGGTTTACAAGGATCAAGACCAAAAGTGAAAAATAAAATATAAATGAACAAGGATGAAATCAATCAACAGAATGGAAAAAATAATGGATACGAGAAAATTACATCCTTTTACAAGGGTATGAATGTTTAGCTCGTTGTTGTGAGAAGATCCTAGTTTTCAGTTTAGCCAAAATAAAAACCCATGGTATTCATTGAATGCTAGACAAAAAAAATCATGGATCACGTTTAGTCAAATTTCTAATATTGGTTCATTCTTTGTTTTCGATCAATTCTTCCATTTTCTCTGTACAAGTCCTCCTCTATAATTATGGAAATCCATAAATTATTCCGGGCTTCCTTCCTTCTTTATCTCTTCTTTAATGTCCATTTTGAGAAGTTGAATTCGGATGCCTTTCTCTTTTTTTTATAATGGGAGTATTAGATTATTTTTATCTGTTTAAAACTCGTTTTCCCCAGGAACATTTAGGGGTGCTTAGCCTAGATTACTAGCTGTATCAGAATAATTACTTTTTTTATATTCATAATCACATAGATTTTAAAGTTTGTTCTGGGTAGCATCATGGGTACTCTGTTGCTAGAGCACATAAAGAAGCAGACAGCAACTTTTCTACAAGAAAAGTACAAAATTGCTAGAATGACATTCACAGATGTTACTGAAGTTGAACTGTAAGTGTCTTCCCAATTTCTGTTTTTGGTTTAATAAAAATCAATTATCCGATTAGGAAGATGCAGAATATATATATAGTGGTTCATAAATAATTTCCATTAAAAACACTGTCTCGGTTATTGTTGGATTAGAATACCCAAATTGTGGTTAAAATGAATTTGTTGATATCAATTTGTTAATTTATAATTAAGAGAGAATTCTGCACTTTTTAAAGATAATTTTCTCCAGATTTTAGAGTCTTTTGATGCACAAATATCTTAGATAATTAAATATCTTTTGGATACTTCGGTAGTGAATAGTAATGCTAAAGGACATTGGTATTTAAGATTCTTAATTTTGTATAATAATTGGAAGTCATAAAAAATTATAATTAATAATTTGTGAGATATGTAGTCATTTTACTTAGATATGTCAAATTCTTGCGTGTATGGAAGGTATGAGATACCAATATTGTAGGCCTAGAATTTTCTTGGATACTGGTGTTGTATTTATACACTTATGTACAAGATATAAGCATCTAATTCGGGTATCTAAGGTACACAGAAATCCTTTATGCAATAGCCTAGAGTTTTCTTGGAGACCGGTGCTGTAATTCTATACCTATGTAATGCAGATATTGTCGAGTCTAATTCACATGGTGAGAAATCTTATAGTAAGATGTATACCAAAAACCTCCTGAATATTTGAGTTAAATAGGGACATTGACATATTACTATATTATTAGGCTGGCTGAGCAAGCAACAAACCAGGATCCATGCAGCCCTGATGCCAAAACAATGACTAGAATTGCTGAAGCATCCTTTGAGATAGATGACTACTGGCGAATTGTTGATGTTCTTCACCAAAGGTCATCACTCTTCTTTTTCCTAATCTTGTGGCCAAATGTTTCAACTTTCAATTAATCCAGCATCTTCTATAATAATGCATATTTATTTACAAAATCAAAATGCAGATTGTGCAGCTTCAATTGGGAGGAATGGAGGAAATCCTATAAAGCACTAGTGCTTCTTGAATTCTTGCTCACCCACGGTCCAGAAGATTTTGCTATAGAGTTTCATTGTGATGCTGGAGTCATTGAAGAACTCGGAAGTTTTACGCACATTGACGAAAGAGGGTATAGTTTAACACACATTCTGTATAAACCCAATTAAACGGCATCACCCATGATTTTCCTTTTATTTTTTTAAATATTTTCTGTTTCCTAGATAGAGGTAGAAATTCAAAATAACTATAGAGGAAATTGAATTGAAAGAAATTTTAATTTTAATCCATGAATACAAAGTAGAAAAGATGGTAAAGAGAAGACAATAAATTGGCATTACTCATTTTGTTTAGTAGAAATTAAAATAAAAAGGTAATATTTAATATTCTTAAATACTATTTATTTTCATTTAAAATAATTGGTAAATTTGTATAATCTTTTCGTTTGACTTAAATTTTTTATTTTTTAATAAATGATAATACAAAGGTTTTAATTTATAAAAAAAACGTTTATAATGGTCGACAGCAGCTAATCCATATCTGATAGTTTTTCAGCAAATTTTTTATGACTAAATTAATATATTAATTTCTGAAAAAATCACTATTTTCGATTTTATTTATGAATAAAATCATGATAGTTTAATTAATTGTATCCATTTTTTTTATTTGAGTTCAATATAATCCTTTTGTTAGTTCATAAAAAAGATTACGCCGAATCCAAAATCAAGAAAATTGAAGATTCAATTGTATATTATATCTTTTTAAAGATAAGACTCAAATTAGTGATATTTTTTAAGAACCAAATTGTAGATGCAGTTAATTCTTCATTGATGAAACAAGAAATTTAAAAGATGGACCTCATTAATTTTTACTTTCCTTAATTAGCAAGAGTCATACATTGATTTTCATTTTTCATCTTCATTCCTGTTTTTTTTTTTTTTTCCTTTCCTAAAACTGTTTTAATTTATGTCAGGTTTAACTGGGGAGCTAGAATGCAAAAGATATCAGACCACATACTCAAACTTTTGCAGGGTGGAGTAACACTCAGAGAAGCACGTTTGAAGGCTCTGAAAATTACAAATGAAATCCATGGCTTTGGAAGTTCTTCAGTGGATTCTCCTTCCTCATCTTCAACTCGTTCATCATCTTCTGAAGCATATACTGGTTCATCTTTCTGTTCATTTTCCACCACAAGCACTCCAACTTACAATAATGACCACGTCAATGAGTTAAATATACGTGAATATTCTCCCAATAAAGAAAAAGTTCTAAGCTATTCACAAGGAGGAATAGGAGAGGAGAAAACCATAGTGTTCCGTAAAAAAAATGTGAATAATGAAGAAGAGAGCCACCTTTGGGATGGCCCTGCTGGTGAAGAAAAAAACTATTTGGTGTCTGACCAGGATGAAGATGACGAGAAGCCAAAAGAGAAACCGAAAGGGTTTGTCAATGGAATCTGCTCAAAGATTATTGGTAGTAGTAAATATATAAGAGGAAGTGATGAAAAAATTGAATTCAGATGCCTCTCTGATGTTGGGAAGAAAGGAGCCAACAAAAAGAAGTTTCAACGCCAATATTCACTTTGGTACTAATAAGTAAGAATAAGGGAGCTATACGTGGGAGGAATTCCTTGGTCTATCTAAGATAGGTTTGGACTTGGTTATTTTATACATGGCCGCATGGACGACGGAATATAAGATCTCTTACAAATCATCGCACCAAAACCCTCACTATATCTCTCTTAATTAGGGCTTCTTTGGTCTGATAAAAAAAATTTTACTTTAATTTTTGAAAAGCATTTTTCTAAAAATTATCTTTTTTATAGTGGTGTAACAAAGAAACATTTTAGCGTTTAGCTAAAGTTCTGAACACTTTAAGATTATTATTAATATTTTGAGATGATATTTAAAAAAATTGGTTTAAGGTGAGGATATTTTGTCCAAACAATATTAACTTTGTTTTTTTAAATTGTTTTGGTTTACAAGATAAGCTTTAATTTTTTGTATCTCTCGCATAACAAAAAAATATATATTTTGTTGTCATTTAAAAGTTATTTTTTTTAGTTAGCCAAACATAAAAAATAGAATAAAAATAAAAATGTTTTTATTTTATTTAAAAAAAGCTATTTTTTTCTGTTTTACAAAATGACCAAACTAGCACTTAGTGATTTTAGTGAAAAAGTTATTTTATATATCGGCATAGCTATTTAGTTCACTTATCTAAATAGACCATGTCTATCTAATTCCCATCCTGCATCGAAACTTAACATCAATAATGACGTGCTACTAACTATGGCCGATGATGAATATATAGAAGCTCGTGTTTGGAAGATGTCATGTTAACTTGTATATATATTTTTCAAATGTAATGTAGTGGTATATTATTATTTTATTCACTAATCCAACTTGCACAATGAGACAGTTTTTATTTATTTATTTACTTCTCTTAATTAAATTCATGGCATGAGCTTTTTTCTTTAATCATTGATTTTAAGTGCTTGGAAAAAGTAAACATTAATAAGAGATGCATTAAGATATGTATTCTATTCAAACACTACATACATATTTCAATTCTAAGAAAATCTCGTTCTTAATTTTAATTTCCGAATTCATCTCAATTCATGATTCAGTCCTCCAAATAATAATAACCCATTGCAAATTTGTTATTCCGTTAACTGCCCAAGCATCCCAGTCAAAAAATGCTGACGTATGCAGTTAATTAGATGTCAATATTGCATGTTAACTATGCCTACATATCCTATTAATTGTATTCCAACTTTCATATGTGATGTTTGATCGATACATAAGAATTTTAGTTTTTTAAGTATTTGAAAATCTATTTTTAAGATGTTAGAACTTAATTAATGTGAAACTTTTAAAATTTATAAGTTATATAGCATAAATAATATAAAAATAAATAAATTTTTTATATATCAATTTTTAGGTACATGAAAAATTAAGACACCCAAACATCAAACGCTGCTTTAAGAAATCCATAATCCCCAGTTACCCAAATCCCTAAATAGCATGAGCTAAAAACATTGGTTATTATGAAAATCAAAATTGTCACCAAAATTATAAAAATCATCACTAAATGTGGTGGCGAATCAAAATCGAACATTTAGTCTACCAAAAATAGATTTTTAGTGAAAACTTTAGTCATAATTAAATTATTTTCGAATTGTGACTTTAACTAATTACCATTAAATGTGAATATTCAATGATATTTAAAGATTGTCATTGAAAACAAAAGTCGTTATTGAATTTTCTATAATGTTTTTTTTTAATTTATATCTGATACACATGTAATTAAATCCTTACATTATAATAAAAGATCAAAATAAACAAAATGATACATATTAATATAATTTCAAATATAACAAATATCTATTAGTAAACAAAAAAACAATATACATATATAATAGAATACTGACAAAAAAAATCAATTTAATGACTCTTTTGGAGATATTTTTGCTGCATTAATACTACTAGAAAAAAGAGATTTAGAGATGGAAATTAGAGACGGAATAATTTTTGTCTCTAACAGAGACGGAAATAGAGACGGATTTGGGAAATTAGAGACGGATGGTAAGGTTTGTAATTTAGAGATGGATATTTTTCGTCTCTAAAAATCCGTCTCTAATTCCGTCTCTAAACTCATTTAGAGACGGAAAATATTTCGTCTCTAAATTCAGAGACAGAATATTCCGTGTAACATCCCCGATTTTTCCTTTATGTTACTAATTGGAATTTTTTTTCAGAGAGAAGAAAGCATTTTGGACCTCACGGGAGGATTAATTCATTTTACAATTTTACTCAAGTAAAAGAAGATAGTAGGACGGTTAAAATGGTATTTATGTAATTTCATTAAAATGGTATTTTTGTAATTAATGGAAGATAGCATTTATGTAATTTATGGAGAATGGCATTGGTGTAAATAAGAATGATGACATGGGTTTTTTTTGGGAAAAAATGGTGGTAGGTAGGGGTACTAAGGAAAATAATAATAATATAATAATAATAAAATAAAGATAAGAAGGAGAAGGGGGGAGTGACGGAAGGAAAGAAAGGAAAAAGAAAAGGAGGAAAAGAAATGGGAAAAAGACAAAAGGGGGAAGAGAAAGTGTCGGTAGGGTTTTCGGCAAAAGAAACAAGAAGAAAAGAAGAGAAGAGAAAAAAGAGAAAGAGGAAGAAGAAGGAAAAGGAAGAGAAAAGGAGAAATCAAGGATTTTATTTTGTGTGGAAGGAATCAAACACGCAAGTTTAAATATCTATCTGAGGTAGGCTTAACATCCACTCATAAATTTTGTATAAAATTATTTATTTACTTTTAGATGTTATTATGAATAACATGTGGTCTGAATATTTATATGGAATTTCTATTTTGGATGTTTGGACATGCATATGGGTGCAAGGGATTATATAAAATAAAATCAAAAGAAAAGTTAAATTACGCTGAATTTCGGAATAATTGGAAAGCTTTTATTTTTGGAATTTTGGGAAAATGTGGAAAGGATTTTAAAGAAATGGTCAACATATGAATTGTAGATATATGTCTCACGGATCTATAGGCTTTGGAATTAATTTATTTAGAGTCCATATGAGGGAGCTATGGCTAATTTATTGAGCAGAGGTCGGAATTCAGGATAGTAAAAATAAGTGTTTTATTCGTAATTTTCTGGGAATAAACCGTAAAGAATTTGAAGAAATGATAAACATGAACATTGTAGATAATTGTCTTAGATTTTTATAGACTTTGAAATCACCTTAATTGGAGTTCGTATGAGGGAGATATAGTTAAATAAGTGAGGAAAGGTCACAGAACACGTCCAGATCTTGTTCTGGGTTATATCAGCATGGGTAAGCTGTGTTAGGTGCTGGATTATCATATTGTTCACTGTTTTTCTACCTAAAAATAGTTTTATTTGTTGAAATATTTTTGGAAAACAAATGTCCAAGAAAATTACCTTTTTTTTATTTGATTCAAAATTTATTATATTGGACATTTGATATGTGATAAATAATTATTAATTATTGAATATGAAAATGATGCATGTTATTTTATAAATGAGATTGAATGGCAAGCGTAAAACTCATGGCGAGTTGCTTGATATTTATATATTACATTTGATGATTATGCATTTATATGTGTGTGTGTGTGTGTGTGTGTGTGTGTGTATTTGTATGTATGGATGAATATCGATGGGTTGTATGGCTGAAGATGGTACCGAGTAGGGGATGCCCTATTAGCCTGAGTGAGCCAAGGGAGGGCCTCCCCAACCGAGTGACAGTGGTAATGTGAGGAGGCAGGAGGGAGATGTACTCACATTCTCTAATCACTTATTATGACTGTAGTCGATCGGTCACTATGCATATAGCAAATTGCATTGACCAAATCGCCGACTGAGGCAAGTCATTTTCAAATTGCATTGACCAGATCACCGACTGAGACAGGTAATTTTTAAATTGCATTGACCAGATCGCCGAGTGAGACAAGTTATTTTAAAAATAATGATTTTATCTCCATATCTTAATATTTTCTGTAGCTTATACAGCTGAACATAACTCCTATTTTCTCATCATATTTTTTTTATGTTAAATCTACTGGGAACCTTTGTTCTTACTATTATTGTGGTGTTATGTTCAGATAAAAAGAAATAATATGCAACAAAAAATGACGTTACTGATGGAGATCTAGATGTCAGCACCACATCCTCACCCTTTGTATTTCAATGGTGAAGTGTTATATAAAGACTCTTAATTATGTACTGAAATGTTGTATTGTATAAATATAATATGTGTGAGGTTTGTAATATATATGTAAACATGTATATTTTGTTTTGACATGTTGTATTGTATACTTATAACATGTATGAGGTTTGTAATAAATATGTATATATTGTGTTTATACATATGGCGTATTTAACATGCGTATCAGAAAAAAAAAACCCGGATGTTACAAAGTTGGTATCAGAGGGGTCGATCTTAGGCGACCATGGGGTGGGTGGTCACCTAGATTGACTTAAATTAGTCTTGAATAGTTATGTGGAAACGTTGTGTAAGGTAGCAGATAAATACAATAGGAAAGTACTAGTATTTCCTATTTATAATCTTGTGTAGTGTGATAACTACTGTAAAATTTTGAACTGCTGTTGAGCTTGATCACCTCAATAGTGACTAATATTTTGCTTTACTAATACAGTGAGTTATGGCACCACCAAGAAGAAATCTGTTAGGCAGCGCAGATGCTACCTTAAATAACATAGCCGCAGCTTTTCAAGCTCAGGCAGCTGCTACAAATCAGATTTTGCAGCATCTTCAGAATATTAATAATAATGACGAGGTTAGGGGAGATGAAAGAAATCGAAATGGGAACAGAACTAGAAATAGTAATGGATGGTCTGAATTTATGGGAACGTGACCTCCGTCTTTTGTGGGTGCATATGACCTAATAGCTACTGAGAGATGGCTGACGAAACTCGAGAAGATTTTTGAAGTTCTAAATTGTTCTGATGAGCAGAAGGTCAATTTTGGGACATATATGCTGAAGGAAGAAGCTGAATATTGGTGGAGAGGAGCCAAAGAGTTACTGGTATATCAAGACAGGGGAATTACATGGCATTTATTCCGAGAGAATTTTCTGAACAAATATTTTCCCAGTAATGTGAGAGCTGAGAAAGAGATTGAGTTTCTTCAGCTTAGATAGGGAAATGGGACCATTGAGCACTATATTTCCAAGTTTGAAGAATTGTCTAAGTTCTCAAGTACTTTGAAGAATAATCTAGATGAAGCTTGGAAGGCAGTGAAGTTTGAATCAGGACTGAACCCGGAGCTTAGAAATGCTGTGGTGGCATTAGAGATTCGGGAATATGCCTCGTTGGTCAATAAATGTCAGATGCTGGCGACAAGTCTAAAAGCAATTGAGGATGAAAAGGAGAGGCGGACTCAGTGAAAGCAGAAGAGAGAGTTCCCAGTTATGGATATAAATACCAGAGGGAAGAATATCATGAGAGGTAAACAACCAGCAACTGTGGAACCCAGACCTTTTCTGAAAAGTCCAACAATGGGTCAGTGTAGGAAATGTGGAAAATTTCATGGAGATCAACCTTGTCATTTTGGCCCAGTTACTTGCTTCCGATGTGGACAGAAGGGACACTGGCACGACATTGTCCACTGGGAAATGAGAGAGGTACTGCACGAACTCCACAAACAACAAGAAGAGTTTTCACTTTGAGCAGTGCTGAAGCAAAATCAGCTCCTGATTTGATGCAAGGTACGTGCTGTATAAACAATTTGTCTCTGATTGTACTATTTGATTCTGGTGCGAGTCATTCTTTCATAGCAATAGAATGTGTGAGAAAATTACAACATCCTATTGCGGAGTTATCATAGGAGTTAGCGGTGGTGACACCTACAGGAGGAAAAATAATTACCTCCTCAGTGTGTTTGAATTGTCCCATTGTATTGAATGACAGATCCTTTGTAATGGATTTGATCTGTCTACCTCTAGACGGTATAGATGTATATATATATGTATATATATATATATATATATATATATATATATATGTATATATGTATATATGTATATATGTATATATGTATATATGTATATATACATATATACATATATACATATACATATATATATATATGTATATATGTATATATACATATATACATATATATGTATATGTATACATATATACATATACATATACATATATATATATATATACATATATATATATGTATATGTATATATGTATATATGTATATATACATATATACATATACATATATATATATGTATATATATATATATATATATATATATATATATGTATATATATATATATATATGTATATGTATATATGTATATATATATATATGTATATATATATGTCATGAATCCAACATTCGTGATTTAACTTGGCCTATGGCCTTATAATACAAACATAGTTGTAAAACATAAAACCATTTTTCAAACAATACATCAAAATATGCAAGAAGCGATGATCCTTCCTGTAAATTCATGGATATACACTAGACATAAACTAAACTAGACAACCAGTACAAAAGAGTCTTGCCCAAACTGGGGCTCACCAACGCTATATTCAACCTCCTACGGAGCTGTAGCTGGATCAAAGTCTCTGACTATCTGTGGGGAGGAAACAGAAGAGGGGTGAGACCACATCTCAGTGAATGGGTAAATCATACTATAACTGAAACAGGGCAAACCAAGCACAAGTGTTTCGTAATGGGTTTAATAATTGAAATCCAAGTGTAAAGATAATAATAGAAACATTTAAACATTTAACCATAATTTATTGAAAGAAAAGCTAAACAGTTCAAATGTATATTCAAAAGATAAATCTGGATTTAAATCAGTAACCGTAAAGCAAATCAATTATGCATGGTAAGTAATAAATGAAGTTATTTATGCAATAACAATGATGAATGAGCTTGTTTAGAAATATTTAATCTTTAAGAAAAATGCATCAGTTTATTGGAGTTCTTTCCTGATAGATCATCATCTTCCCCAAGCACATAGCAAGGGAAGGGTAATCACTGTAGGCGTAGACATAAGTCCACCCTAAATTCCCCCAAGCACACAGCAAGGGTATGGCAATCACTGTAGGCGTAGACATAAGTATACCTTAAATCCTGTGTCTTAGGCAGTCATATGCCCGTCACAGTATCCTAGGCTGAAGCCTTCGCATGAAATCTTGTGTCTTAGGCAGTCATATGCCCGTCACAGTACCTTAGGCCGAAGCCTTCGCATGACCATGGTGCACCAGGGCTAGCACTCCCTGCGGCTAGCTAACAGTGATCTAAAAGGGTCCCTCCATTAGAAAACATTTGAAAATATGCTATTCAAAGAGTTTAAAGTAAAACATTTCAATAACATTACAATAAAGCTATAATTCTCCATCTAGCTCTTTTCATGCATAAAGTTCCGTTCTAAAATATATTTCATCCATGTATTCCCATGGAGACCTTTATCATCATAAACTTTCCCTTTAAACATATCGTCCGTAGATGTCGCATAGATGTTCGCATGCATCAAATCATTTCATGGCTAACTTAGTTCATTTCTATGACTAAGTTCGCATTTCTATAAATCTAGTTCAAATGGAGAATTATCAGTCTAGATGCTTGCCTTGCATACCTAGGGTTCAACTAGGATTGAAATTTATAATTTCTAACATGGTTGGAACATATTTGTTTTCAAAGCGGTAAAACAATTTAACATACATTCCAACTAGTTAAAATCATACGAGAGAGTTATACACCGAATTCGTAAAACATGCGCTATAGTATGAAAAACCCACTCACCTTACTAGGAGTCAAACAACGAGAATTTCACCTCGTGGTGGCTCAACAACCTAGAAAACATAGACACAACATGAGAATTTAATACACTCTAAACGTCACTATTCATGCCGAAAACACTATTCACACCGGCCAACTAACCCTAAACCTAAAAACCTTATATTCTAGCATAGAAATTAATTCTAAGACTATTTATGGAAAGAATTTCGGAAGAATGAAGCTTAAAATGCGATTGGACGGAGTTTTACCTTGGAGGTTACTGTTCATGCAATTTTTCGGCGACTTTCCGGCGGTTTTCCGACGAGACTGATCGGTGGGGTTTGTAGCTCTCCTTCCCACGAGTCCAATGGTACGTTGGTAGCTCGAATCGGTTGGCTGGATGGTGAGATATCTTAGAGAGAAGGTAGAGAAAATTTTAGAGAGAGAGAGGGAGTCAGATGCAGGAGGAAATGAAGGAGAAGGGAGGGGGAAGTTGCAGAAAAACGCAGAAACAGCCCGAAGCACGGCCTGGCCGTGTCCTGGAGCATAGCCGTCCTTTGGGGCTACAGTGTACCCTATTTTTGGCCAAATTTGACAAAACGTCCAACATGTAAGTTGTAGCCCTTTCTCTTATCTTTCATTAGCCACTTGAATCACCTAATTTGGAGTTCATATGAAAGAGTTATGAATAAAATAGTTATCAAAGGTCCAGACCACACTACACTGCAGTTTTTGCATCTTATCACTATAATATTCATGGAATTAGCAAACGTTCCCAACATCAAAGTTGTAGATATATATCTTATCTTTCAACCGAAATTGGAATCACTTAATTTAGATTTCATATGAGAGAGTTATACATATAAGAGTGAAGAAAGGGTAAAAGAAAGGTTAGAAACGCTCTAGAATTTTACATTGTTCTCAACTTCCTTGTTTCAAATGATTTGTACTTAACCTTCAAAGGTTTTATTAGCTGAGGGTTATTACATTCTCCCCTCCTTATAAAAAATTCGGTCCTCGAATTTTACAAAAACTAACAACATGAAAACATAAGACTAATCTTGGAATAACTGTGGATACTTCTTTCTCATGACGTCCTCTACTTCCTACGTAGCTTCCTCTTTGGAATGATTCTGCCAGATCACTTTCACTGTAGGGATATCCTTAGACCTCAACTTTTTCACTTGTCTATCAACAATGGCCACGGGTTTCTCTTCGTAGGCCAACTTGTCATCCAAAAGGATTTCTTGCGGTTGAAGCACATGAGATGGGTCGGGTAGATACTTCCTCAACATCGAGACATGAAAGACTGGATGCACTTCACTCAATCCAGGTGGTAGGGCTAGGCGGTATGTCACTGCTCCTACCCTATCCAGAACTTCAAAGGGTCCAATATACCTCGGGCTTAACTTCCCTTTCTTACCAAACCGCATGATTCCCTTCATGGGTGAAACTCTGAGGAACACGTGATCGCCTAGAGAAAACTCCAACTCCCGACGCCTATGGTCCACATAAGCCTTCTGACGACTTTGTGCAGTTAAAAACCGTTCCCTTATCAGCTTGACCTTCTCTATGGCATCTTGCACCAAGTCTGGCCCTAGCAGCTTGGCTTTTCCAACTTCAAACCATCCAACGGGAGATCGGCATCTTCTCCCATAAAGAGCTTCAAAAGGTGCCATCTAAATACTGGCTTGATAACTGTTGTTGTATGCAAACTCAGTTAATGGCAGGTATTCTTCCCAACTGCCACCAAAGTCCAAAATACATGCTCTAAGTATATCCTCCAGAATTTGAATTGTGCGTTCTGACTGGCCATCTGTTTGGGGATGAAAAGCAGTGCTTAGATCCAACCTCGTCCCCAAAGCTTCTTGAAAAGCTTTCCAAAACCTTGCCGTAAACTGTGGACCTCGATCAGATATGATGGATACAGGGACTCTATGTAATCTGACTATCTCATTCAGATACAGGCTTGCATATTGAGCCGCATTAAAGGTAGTCTTCACTGGTAAGAAGTGGGATGACTTGGTCATTCGATCCACTATCACCCATACTGAGTCATAACCCTTAGAGGTCCTTGGTAACCCTATAACGAAGTCCATAGTGATCCTTTCCCACTTCCACTCCGGTATCTCAATCTGTTGGTGCAAACCGGCAGGCTTCTGGTGTTCAGCTTTCACTTGCTGACAAACCAAGCACTGAGCCACTAAGTCTGCTACATCCTTCTTCATCCCATTCCACCAATACAAGTCCTTGAGGTCACTGTACATCTTATTTGTTCCTAGGTGGATAGTATAGGCTGATTGATGTGCCTCTTCCAAAATCTGCTTCCTCAAGCTATCCACATCGGGTACACACAAGCGCTTCCCACATCTTAACACTCCTTTAGCATCCACACTGAATTCAGAAGTCTGATTATTCCTAACTTCATCCTTGAGCTTACACAGCTTAGCATCCTTGTCCTGATCTGCCTTAATCTGCTCAACCAGCGGAGAGTGTAGTTGCATGTGGGCTAACAACACCCCTGGCTCCTTCACTTCAAAGCGCATCCCCTCACCTTCTAGCCGATGAATATCCCTTATCAACGGCCTCCAGAGTAAGGTGATATGGGCTAGACTCTCCATTGACTTTCTACTCAAAGCATCTGCTACCACATTGGCCTTGCCTGGGTGGTACAAGATGGTGCAGTCATAGTCCTTTACCAACTCCATCCACCTCCTCTGTCTCAAGTTAAGATCCCTTTGTTGAAAGATGTACTTGAGGTTCTTGTGGTCCGTGTAAATCTCACAGGGTTCACCATAGAGATAGTGCCTCCAAATCTTCAAGGCAAAGACCATTGCCGCCATCTCCAGATCATGTGTAGGATAGTTCTGTTCGTGCTTCCTAAGCTGCCTAGATGCATAGGCTAGAACATGACCATTCTGCATTAACACATAACCCAAGCCCACCCTTAAGGCGTCACAGTACACTGAGTATCCTTCTATGCCCGTTGGGATAGTTAGAACTGAGGTTGTGGTTAGACACTTCTTCAAGGTCTGGAAACTTTCTTCGCATGCATCCATCCACTCAAACTTAACTCCCTTCCTAGTTAATCTGGTCAAAGGAGCAGCAATCCTAGAGAAATCCTTGATGAACCTCCGGTAATACCTTGCTAGACCCAAGAAACTTCGGATCTCCGTCACACTAGTTGGGCGAGGCCACTGCTGTACTACCTCTACCTTCTTGGGGTCTACTTGAATGCCGTCCTTCGTGATTACATGCCCCAGAAACATAATGCTGTCCAACCAGAACTCACACTTAGAGAGCTTGGCATACAACTGCTGATCCCTCAAGATCTACAGAATGACCCGTAGGTGCTGTTCATGCTCCTCATGGTCTTTAGAATAAACCAAGATGTCATCAATGAACACAATGACAAACTGATCCAAGAATGGCTTGAACACCCTGTTCATCAAGTCCATAAAAGCAGCTGGTGCGTTAGTTAGTCCAAAAGACATAACCAAAAACTCATAATGACCATAACGGGTCCTAAAAGCTGTCTTGGAAATATCCTCCTTCCTGATCTTCAACTGATGTTACCCTGACCTTAGATCAATCTTGGAGAAACATTTCGCTCCTTGAAGTTGATCGAACAGATCATCAATCCTGGGTAAAGGGTAGTTGTTGCGCACCGTTAGCTTATTCAGTTGCCGATAGTCAATGCAGAGACGCAAAGACCCATATTTCTTCTTCACAAAAAAGACCGGAGCACCCCATGGAGAAGTGCTCGGCCTGATGAAGCCCTTATCCAACAAATCCTGCAACTGACTCTTTAGCTCCTTAAGCTCTGTGGGTGCCATCCTGTAAGGCGGTATAGAAATTGGTCAAGCTTTTGGAATAAGGTCGATACCAAACTCTATCTCCCGTTCAAGAGGTAATCCTGGCAACTCCTCTGGAAAGACATCCAGGAATTCTCTTACCACTGCCATCTTGTCTACATCGGGTACCTTCCCATCCACATCTCTAACATACGCCAAGTATCCCTGGCATCCCTTCTTCAACATCCTCTGAGCAACTAAGACTGAAATCAGGTTACTTGGAGCTTTACTTCGGTCACATTGGAACCAGAAAGGAACTTCACTTGGAATGTTGAACTTGATTGCCTTCCCATAGCAATCCAAGGTAGCATAGCATGATGCCAACCAATCCATTCCTAGGATTACGTCAAAGTCGATCATGTCCAGGATGATCAAATCAGCAGATGTCTCCCTATCACCCACTGACACTTTACATGACTTGCATACATGCTCTACTGGCAAATAATCACCGACCGGAGTGGTTACAAAGAAAGGGGCATCCATCCTAATCGGATCTTTACCCAAACTCTTAGCAAAACTAGGGGAAACATAGGAATATGTAGACCTGGGGTCAAACAAAACATATGCTTCATGTAGGCAAACTGAAAGAGTACCTGTCATGACCACATTTGAAGCCTGTGCATCCTGCCTGGTAAGAGCAAAAATCCTCGGTTGACGTCGGCCTGCTTGGCTTTGACCTCGGCCCATCATCCCTCTACCAGTACCTCTGCTACTTGCTTGGCCCGGTATAGTCCTTATAGGCTGAGCTGCCACTGGGGTTGGTAGTAAAGCCGGTCGAGTTGGCCCTTGGCTTGAGCCATACAACTGGAGACACTCCCTCTTCATGTATCCAGGTTGGTTGCATTGATAGCAAACAACCACCTCCCTGCGGCACTGACCAAAGTGATGGTTGCCACAAATAGGGCATTGTGGCCTGTTCTGCTGAATGGCCCTTAGTCCTAGTTGACCTGTATACCTGGTGTTTTCTTGGCTAAGACCTAGCCTACCACTCGCATCTGGTCTCTGGTTGGGGTTCCCAACATTTTGTGGTGCTGGGCATTGCTGGTCCTAAAATCGTGGTCTTTGGAAATGAGAACTTTTCCCTCCTTTGGAGCTCCCGTCCCTATCCCTCTTTCTCATCTTAGCATTCTCGACATCGGCCAAATGCCTAGTCTCCATTATTCTTGCATAGTCCACAGCCTCTGCATAGTTGGGGAATTGCTTTATCTGGGGTGCCACTGATTTAAACAATGCTAGCATCAACCCCTGGATAAACTTCTTGATCATGGCCCTTTCAGTAGGGACTATGTGCAGTGCATACGGCGACAGCTGTATGAAGCGGTAATCATACTCCGTGACTGACATACCGGGAGTCTGCTTCAACTCCACAAATTCTTAACACTTGGCATCTCGAATACTCTAAGGCACAAACCTCTCCATGAAGACTTCTTTGAACTTTGGCCATCCCAAAGGTGGCACTGTAGCTCCCCTTCCACGCATCATGGTCTTAAACCATACCTGCGCTACACCAGACAATTGGAAGAATGTCAGCTTTACTGATCGGATCTCTGGACACTTAAGCACCTCACAGATCTTCTCAGTGTCCTCTATAAACTCTTAGGGATCTTCACTAGCCAACAACCCCTTAAAGGTTGGCGGTTTCAGCTTTAAGAACTCAGATAGTTCCACTTCCTTCTCGGCGGGTCTCACATGCCGCTCCACGGGCCTAACTGGTTCTGGAACGGAGGTAGCTGTTTCGAGCTGTTGTAGGTCCCTTCCACCTTGCCCATCCTTTCTTTTGGCTAGATTTTCTATCACCCGCTGCATACCCTGCATGGTTGCCAGCATATGGGCTATCACATCATCCCGGGGGTGAGAAGACATTCCCCCTGCCCTGGGAGTCTCAGATTGCTCACTGCTCAACTCAGCTTGTTCGGCTGCTTCAGTAGCCCTTACACCCCTGCCACTGCCTCTTGCACTGGCTCTAAGTCGGCCTCTGCCACAACCTTTACCTCGGTCTCTGCCACGACCTCTACCTCAGCCTCTAGGCACGGGTACTGCAGACTCTTCAGCCATCTGCTCTTAAGCCGCTGGTTGCCTAACCTTTGATCTCGTTCTTGGTAGTATCTCGCTATAAAATAGAAATAGCCCATCCATCACTTAACTATGCCAACATAGCATACTATAAACTGACTTACTTGAACAAAAAGACAACATCCTATCAAACCCCTTTAGCAGCACCGTGAGTATAAGCATGTCCGGATTCATACCCATACTTAAAGTCCTACCTAAAGGTCCGTTACTCCATGAACACAAGAAAACCTAAAACTCTGATACCACTCTGTCACGGCCCCAAATGATGGAACACATGATTGGCACGACATAAGGGTTTCCCCCTAGCCGCAAGCCTAACGCATAGCACATACAAACATCCAGCACACAATCCAGAGTACATAATAAAATAGTTGGCCACATATGCCACATCCAATATAAGAAAATACTGTATATATGTGTGTATATATATATATATATATATATATATATATATATCTCTCTCTCTCTCATGAATCCAACATTCGTGATTCAACTTGGCCCATGGCCTCATAATACAAACATCATTGTAAAACATAAAACCATTTTCCAAACAACACATCAAAATACGCAAGAGGCGAGGATCCTACCTGTAAATTCATGGAGATACACTAGACATAAACTAAACTAGACAACCAGTACAAAAGAGCCTTGCCCAAACTGGGGCTCACCAATGCTATATTCAGCCTCTTACGGAGCTGTAGCTGGATCAAAGTCTCTTTGACTATCTGTGGGGAGGAAACAGAATAGGGGTGAGACCACATCTCAGTAAATGGGTAAATCATACTATAACTGAAACAGGGCAAACCAAGCACGAGTGTTTCGTAATGGGTTTAATAATTGAAATCCAAGTGTAAAGATAATAATAGAAACATTTAAGCATTTAACCATAATTTATTGAAAGAAAAGCTAAACAGTTCAAATGTATATTCAAAAGATAAATCTGGATTTAAATCAGTTGCCGTAAAGCAAATCAATTATGCATGGTAAGTAATAAATGAAGTTATTTACGCAATAACAATGATGAATGAGCTTGTTTAGAAATATTTAATCTTTAAGAAAAATGCATCAGTTTATTGGAGTTCTTTCCTGATAGATCATCATCTTCTCCAAGCACATAGCAAGGGAAGGGTAATCACTGTAGGTAAGTAATAACATGGTTGGAACATATTGGTTTTCAAAGCGGTAAAACAATTTAACATACATTCCAACTAGTTAAAATCATACGAGAGAGTTATAAACCGAATTCGTAAAACATGCGCTATAGTATGAAAAACCCACTCACCTTACTAGGAGTCAAACAACAAGAATTTCACCTCGTGGTGGCTCAACAACCTAGAAAACATAGACACAACATGAGAATTTGATACACTCTAAACGTCACTATTCATGCTGAAAACACTATTCACGCCGGCCAACTAACCCTAAACCTAAAAACCTTATATTCTAGTATAGAAATTAATTCTAAGACTATTTATGGAAAGAATTTCGGAAGAATGAAGCTTAAAACGCGATTGGACGGAGTTTTACCTTGGAGGTTACTGTTCATACGATTTTCTGGCGACTTTCTGACTGTTTTTTGGCGAGACTGATCGGTGGGGTTTATAGCTCTCCTTCCCACGAGTCCAATGGTACCTTGGTAGCTCGAATCAGTTGGCTGGATGGTGAGATATCTTAGAGAGAAGGTAGAGAAAATTTTAGAGAGAGAGAGAGAGAGGGAGCCAGATGCAGGAGGAAATGAAGGAGAAGGGAGGGGGAAGCTACAGAAAAATGCAGAAATAGCCTGAAGCACAGCCTGGCCGTGTCCTAGAGCACGGCCGTGTTTCGGGGCTACAGTGTACCATATATTTTGCCGTATTTGACAAAACGTCCAACATGAAAGTTGTAGCCCGTTCTCTTAACTTTCATTAGCCACTTGAATCACCTAATTTGGAGTTTATATGAAAGCGTTATGAATAAAATAGTGAGCAAAGGTCCAGACCACACTACGCTGCGGTTTTTGCATCTTATCACTATAATATTCACAGAATTAGTGAAAGTTCCCAACATCAAAGTTGTAGATATATATCTTATCTTTCAACAAAAATTGGAATCACTTAATTTAGATTTCATATGAGAGACTTATGCTTATAAGAGTGAAGAAAGGTTAAAAGAAAGGTCAGAAACGCTCTAGAATTTTACATTGTTCTCAACTTCCTTGTTTCAACTGATTTGTACTTAACCTTCAAAGGTTTTATTAGCTGAGGGTTATTACACCTACTGGATTGCTGCAATAAGACTTTTGAGTTTCTCTCGGACCCACCAGAGGACCAAAAGTATAGCATTATTAAAGCTCACCGACTTTATAAGGAGATGAGGGATGCAGATTTGAAATGTGTTTTCTTGTATACCATCAACCCGAGTATGAAACGGGAATTGCTTGAGATTCCAGTAGTCCGTGAATTTTCAGAGGTTTTTCCCTCTGAAATTTTTGAACCTCCACCGAAGAGAGAAGTGGAATTTTCCATCGATCCAGCACCAAAGGCAAGGCCTATTTCTATCACTCCTTATAGAATGTCTCCTGTAGAACTACAAGAGCTGAAGAAGCAGATCAAAGAGTTGTTAGAAAAGAATTTTATCAGACCTAGCGTATCACCTTGGGGAGTGCCTGTATTGTTTGTAAAGAAGAAAGATGGCAGTTTGAGATTGTGTATTGATTACAAACAATTGAATAAGGCAACTATTAAGAATAAGTATCCGTTGCCTAGAATAGACGATCTATTAGATCAATTAAAGGGAGCTACTATTTTTTCTAAGATAGACTTGAGGTCAGGATATCATCAGATCGGATTTAAAGAAGAAGACATTCCAAAAACAGCCTTCAGAACTCGGTATGGACACTACGAATTTTTAGTCATGCCTTTTGGGGTCATAAATGCACCTGCAGTCTTTATGGACTATATGAATTGCATTTTTAGACCCTACTTAGATCAATTCGTAGTAGTGTTCATAGATGATATTTTAATATACTCTACGAGTGAGGAAGAACACAACCAGCATCTTCGATTAGTACTTCAAGTCTTGAAGGAAAAGAAACTTTTCGCTAAGTTGAAAAATGTGAATTTTGGCTGGAAGAAGTGAAGTTTTTGGGTCACGTAATTTCTAAAGATGGTGTGTCAGTGGATCCTAATAAAACTGAAGCAGTGCTGAAATGGGAGAGACCAAAAACTGTGACTGAAATTAGAAGTTTCTTGGGTTTAGCAGGATATTACAGAAGGTTTATACAGGGATTCTCCCAAATTGCTTTGCCTTTGACTCGATTGACTAGAAAAGGAAGTCTCTTTAATTGGACTTAAGAATGCGAGAATAGTTTCCAAGAGCTTAAAGTCAAATTGACTTCTCCACCTGTTCTAGTTGTTCCTAACCCTTATGGATGCTTTGTAGTCTATACAGATGCTTCCAAGAAAGGTTTAGGTTATGTTTTGATGCAAGAAAGTAGGGTAGTTGCTTATGCTTCTCGATAATTGAGATCGCATGAAGAGAACTATCCTACTCATGATTTAGAGTTGGCTGCTATAGTTTTTGCCCTGAAGATGTGGAGACACTACTTGTATGGAGCTGTATTTGAAATATACAGTGATCACAAGAGTTTAAAGTATCTCTTTGACCAAAAAGAATTGAATATGAGACAAAGAAGGTGGATGAAATTCATTAATAATTACAAATTTGAATTAAAGTATCACCTAGGGAAGGCAAATGTAGTAGCTGATGCGTTGAGCCGGAAGTCGTTGCATTTAAGTCAAATACTGATAAAAGAAATGGAGCTAATTGAGGAATTCAGAAATTTGAAATTATCAGTTATGACTGTCCCTGGTAGTTTGATTGTTAGTGAATTAAGAATTGAAAGTGACTTGAAGACTCAGATTAAAGAAGCGCAGACACATGATCAATTTTTACAAGATCGAAAAGATCAGCCTGACTTTGCAATGTCAAAGGATAGAATTATTATGTACCAGGGCAGAACATGTATACCACAAGGAGAGAATTTGAAGGCTAAGATTCTGGAAGAAGCTCATCAAAGTAAGTATACAATCCATCTAGGATCTACAAAAATGTATCAAGATTTGAAAAGATTATACTGGTGGCCAGGAATGAAGAGAGACATTGCTGAATACGTGTCCAAGTGTTTGGTTTGTCAAAAGGTGAAGATAGAACACCAAAAACCTTCTGAGATGTTACAGCCTTTAGAAATCTCTGAGTGAAAGTGGGATAGTATATCTATGGATTTTGTTGTTGGATTACCTAAGACTCAGACAGGTCATGATGTGATATGGGTAATAGTTGATAGACTGACGAAATCTGCGCACTTTTTACCCATTAAGAAAAATTACTCGTTGAATAAGTTGGCCCAATTGTATATGAAGGAAATTGTACGGTTGCATGAAATTCCTAATAGTATCATTTCAGATCGAGATCCTCGATTTACTTCCAGATTTTGGAGAGCACTACAAGAAGCTTTTGGTACTCGTTTGTGTTTTAGTACTGCATATCATCCTCAAACAAACGGTCAAACGGAGAGAACTATACAGACTTTAGAGGATATGCTAAGAGCGTGCGTGCTAGAGCAAGGAAAAGGATGGGATGGATATCTGTCATTGGCTGAGTTTGCGTATAATAACAGTTATCATTCTAGTATCGGAATGGCACCATATGAAGCTTTGTATGGTAGGAGATGTAAATCGCCATTATGTTAGAATGAAGTGGGGGAGAAAAGGTTATTGGGGCCCGAGTTAGTGCAACATACTTCTGAGCAAATACAGATAATTCGAGATAAAATATGAATAGCTCAGAGTCAACAAAAGAGCTATTACGATAGGAGAAGAAAACCAATACAATTTCAAGAAGGGGAGCATGTATTTTTGAAATTTTCTCCTACTACTGGAATTGGCCGAGAAATGAAGGTTAAAAAACTGAGCCCAAGATATTTAGGACCTTATCAAATTCTGAAAAGGATAAGGTCATCGGCATATCAGATTGTACTTCCTCCGCATTTGTCGAATCTGCATGATGTGTTCCATGTTTCTCAACTTTGAAAGTATCTATCAGATCCGTCACACATAATTCAAGAAGAAATAATTGCTGTAGACAAGAATCTAACCTACCGACAGAGGCCAATAGTAATTCTGGATAAAGAAGTGAAACAGTTGAGAAATAAAACCATTCCATTGGTGAAGGTAGGATGGGAGAGTTTGACAATGGAAGAGGCCACATAGGAAAGGGAAGATGATATGAGACAAAAATATCCACAACTATTTGAAAACAGGTAAACCTTTAATTTTGAGGTCAAAATTCTTTTTAGGGGGAGAGAACTGTAACATCCCCAATTTTTCCTTTATGTTACTAATTGGAATATTTTTTCAGAAAGGAGAAAGAATTTTGGAACTCACGGGAGGATTAAATCATTTTACAATTTTACTCAAGTAAAAGAAGATAGTAGGATGGTTAAAATGGTATTTATGTAATTTCATTAAAATGACATTTTTGTAATTAATGGAGGATGGCATTTATGTAATTTATGGAGAATGGCATTGGTGTAAATATGAATGATGGCATGGGTTTTTTTTGGGAAAAAAAGGTGGTAGGTAGGGATAGGAAGAAAAAAAAAATATAATATAATAATAATAAAATAAAGATAAGAAGGAGAAGGGGGGAGTGACGGAAGGAAAGAGAGGAAAAAGAAAAGGAGGAAAAGAAAGGGGAAAACGAGAAAAGGGGGAAGGGAAAGTGTCGGTACGGTTTTCAACAGAAGAAAGAAGAAGAAAAAAAGAGAAGAGAAAGAAGAGAAAGAGGAAGAACAAGGAAAAGGAAGAGGAAAGGGGAAATCAAGGATTTTATTTTGTGTGGAAGGAATCAAACACGCAAGTTTAAAGATCTATCTGAAGTAGGCTTAACATCCACTCATAAATTTTGTATAAAATTATTTATTTACTTTTAGATGTTATTATGAATAACATGTGGTCTGGATATTTATATGGAATTTCTATTTTGGTTGTTTGGACATGCATATGGGTGCAAGGGATTATATAAAAGAAAATCAAAGGAAAAGTTAAATTACGCTGAATTTCGGAATAATCGGAAAGCTTTTATTGTTGGAATTCTGGGAAACTTCAGAAAGGATTTTAAAGACATGGTTAACATATGAAATGTAGATATATGTCTCATGGATCTATAGGCTTTGGAATTACTTGATTTAGAGTCCATATGAGGGAGATATGGCTGATTTATTGGGCAGAGGTTGGAATTCAGGATAGTAAAAATAAGTGTTTTATTTTTAATTTTCTGAGAATAAACTGTTAAGAATTTGAAGAAATGATAAACATAAACATTGTAGATAATTGGCTTAGAATTTTATAGGCTTTGAAATCACCTTAATCGGAGTTCGTATGAGGGAGATATAGTTAAATAAGTGAGGAAAGGTCACAGAACACGTCCAGGCCGTGTTCTGGGTTACATTAGCATGGGTAGGCTGTGTTAGGTGCTGGATTATCATATTGTTCACTGTTTTTCTACCTAAAAACAGTTTTATTTGTTGAAATATTTTTAGAAAACAAATGTCCAAGAAAATTACCTTTTTTTATTTGATTCAAAATTTATTATATTGGACATTTGATATGTGATAAATAATTATTAATTATTGGATATGAAAATGATGCATGTTATTTTATAAATGAAATTGAATGGCAAGCGTAAAACTCATGGTGAGTTGCTTGATATTTATATATTGCATTTGATGATTATGCATTTATATATATATATATATATACATATATATATATATATGTATATATATATACATATATATATATATATATATGTATTTGTATGTATGGATGAATATCGACGGGTTGTATAGCTGGAGATGGTACCGAGTAAGGGACGCCCTATTAGCCTGAGTGAGCCAAGAGAGGGCCGCTCCAACCGGGTGACAGTGGTAGTATGAGGAGGCAGGAGGGTGATGTACTCACATTCCCTGATCACTTATTGTGACTGTAATCGATCGGTCACTATGCGTATAGCAAATTGCATTGACCAGATCACCGACTGAGGCAGGTCATTTTGAAATTGCATTGACCAGATCGCTGAATGAGGCAGGTCATTTTCAAATCAAATTGCATTGATTAGATCGCCGAGTAAGACAGATCATTTTAAAAATAATGATTTTATCTTCAGATCTTAATATTTTCTGTAGCTTACACAGCTAAACATAACTCTTGTTTTCTCATCATATTTTATTTATGTTAAATCTACTGGGAACCTTTGTTCTCACTATTATTGTGGTGTTATGTTCAGATAAAAAGAAATAAGATGCAACACAAAATGATGTTACTGATGGAGATCTGGATATCAGCACCACATCCTCACCCTTTGTATTTCAAGGGTGAAGTGCTATATAAAGACTCTTAATTATGTACTGAAATGTTGTATTGTATAAATATAATATGTGTAAGGTTTGTAATATATATGTAAACATGTCTATTGTGTTTTGACATGTTGTATTGTATACTTATAACATGTATGAGGTTTGTAATAAATATGTATATATTGTGTTTATACATATGGCGTATTTAACATGCGTATCGGAAAAAAAAACCCGGATGTTACATTCCGTCTCTGACTCCATAGAGGGACAAAGACGGAATATTCCGTCTCTAATTTCGTGAAAATTTTTTGAGACGGAATATTTTCCGTCTCCAATTCCGTCTCTAATATATAAGTTGTGTATATAAATTTTTTATCTCTCATTTTATATCTAATTTTTGAAATAATATTTAAATTATTAGTAAAATTAGTTAGAATTTAGATAATTTTTGAAAAAATTGAAGTCCCGTTTAATTTCTAGAAATATGTTGATGAAATGGAAATTAAGATTCTCTTACATTAATTTATTGTGTTTATATGATATAATTGACTATAATTTTTATTTCCATGATATACAGATTCTCTTCTGTAAAGAAGATGATTTTATTTTGAAAAACTTCTAAAAAAGAACAAGTAAAATGAAATAGAAAAAGAGGTTAAAAGATATAAATGATGAATAGATATATTTTATTAATATATTTTATTTTAAAAAGAAATAAACATTTATGAAGAATAAAGACATGTTTTCCTAATAAATATATGTACATTTAATTTTGGATATAATATAATTTTGATCACAATGCATGATTATGTAGTATATAGTATGTTTGTCTATATATATATATATATATATATATATATATATATATATATATATATATATATATATATATACACACACACACACACACATATATACACATATACAAACATACTATATACTACATAATTATTTCTACAAATTAAGCAAAATTTAAATTTTTTCTCTAACGCTGATTATATATATATATATATATATATATATATATATATATATATATCATCGTTAGGGGAGAAATTTAAGTCCCGCTTAATTTGTAAAAATAAGTTGATGGAATGGAAATCAATATTCCTTTACATTAATTTATTGTGTTTAATTGATATAATTGACTATAAATTTTATTCCCACGATATACAGATTCTTTTCTATTTAGGAGATGATTTTATCTTGAAAAACTTATAAAAAAGAAAAAAATGAAATAAAATATAAAAAAAGTTAAAAGAAATAAATGATGAGTAGATATATTTTATTGTAGAAATTTTTCATAATTATTTTCATTTAACAGTTTTCAGAATTGATGAATAGATATATTTTATTAATATTATGAGAAATAATTTAATAATTTAAAAAAGAAATAAGCATTTATGAAAAATAAAGACATGTTTTCCCAATAAATATATGTACGCTTAATTTTGGATGTAATATAATTTTGATCAATATATGTGTGTGTGTGTGTGTGTGTGTGTGTGTATTTGTATTTATTATTCAAAAATAAAAAATATGAGGTTAAAAGAGGTAAATGAAATTTTCTATGAAATATAAGTGTGTTTTAAATCATATTTTTTATATTTTATTTCGTAGAATGCTATTAAGAAATTATAGAAATATTATTTTATCTGTAATTACCATAGGAAAAGAAATTTTTATCCAAAACAAAAAAGCTCACGCCAGAATTTCTTTTAGTCTTATTTTTATATAGAAAATAAATTTATAAATAAACAATTTTTTTTGGAAATTTGGATTATTTTCTTTTTGAGTTTATTGTAATATATTTTTAAATTTTAATATTATGAACAAATTATTTAAAAAATTATATTGTCTTTAAAAAGTAAAAAGAAAATAAACTTAAGAAATATAAAGATTTGTTACAAATCTGAAATTTTCTTTTAAATATATAAAAGGTCATTAAAAATATTTATTTTATAAAATTAAATTTAAAAAATTTATTAAAAATAAAATTTAAAATAAATAAGTGAAAATACTTCAAAATACAGCAAAAAATGTTGTTTTTTAAATCAAGGTCCGTATTCTTGCAAAGAACTTAGTATGTGAACCAAATAACAAAATCTTGAACCAGATATATCAGATAGCAATCTATTTTTAAATTTATATTTAAAAATATAATAAATTTAAGATTTTAAAATACTCAAAATTAAACTTATTTATCTAAAAAAATTTAAATAGAAATTTTTTTTCACATTGTGATTGTTAATATGAAATTTATTCATATAATGTCAAAATAAAACTTAAAAAGTCAAGTCACTTAAAATGTGGAGTTTCTACTTTGATTGATTTACATGAGGCCACACCTAAAATTGGTCTGTACAAGAAGCCTTGCGTCTATCCAAGTGGCGTGAAAAAAATAGATTGCAATATGAAATGACCCTCTTGACCTATTGTCAGTATTGTATAACATTTTGATCAACCTGACTTATTTTTACAGCCAAGTAAAATAAATATTTTACAAAAAAAACTATAAAAAATCTAATACATAATCAAGTAGAGCCCTTTAACCTTAGAGCTTATTTGGGTGAATAAATTTTACATATTTTTTTACAAGGTTTTTGCTGGACTGGTTTTTTTGACTAGGTGAATGAATGTTTGTTTTTTTTTGGAAAAAAGGGCAAAGCCCAATCACTAAACATATATAAAGTTTAAATTGGAAGATATAAGATTAGTCTAAAAAAAGATACAGAAAACTCAATCAATAAAAAGAAATAAAATTTAAAAGATACCAAATCAGTAAAAAAAACATAGACAATAAGCTCCACTTGGCCTCCTGAGAACTCTCTAATTGCCTTCTCTTTCAGAATCTCATCATGCCCTAGCCTCCCGGTAACTCCCCTTCGCCTCCTATTCCAAAATCTCTTCATGGCCTAGCATTGTTCCCTAGCATCGTCTTGTCCAGGTCTCCGCCGGTGCTGCGAATCTCGCCGTGAAAACTCCGGCTTCCGGTGACCTCCCTGTCTTCGCCTCTTGGCCTTGCAGTGTACAAATTTTGAGACGGATTTAGCGATGGAAATCGTTTATTTTTTTTCTGTCTCTAATTATAAAAATAGTATATTTCAATATAAAATTAGGGAAGAAAAATTAATTTTGAAAAAAGCCATCTCTACTTTTCAAAATAATAAAATGTATAAATTGTGTATATAAAGTTTTCATCTCTAATTTCATATCTAATTTTTGAAATAATATTTAAATTATTTTTCGAGATAGAATGTAGAGATTAAATTTTTTGGCTCCAAAATTTTTGTCTCTAATTTTGTCTTTATGTTTTTGGTGAATTTAATGTCACTAATTCTGTTTATATGTTTTGAAATAATTTTCAAATTATTCATAGTGATAGAAAAATGTCGCTCCTAAATTTTTTATCTGTAATTATGTCGTTATACTTTGAAATGTAAATAAAATCATCGTTAGAAAAAAAATTTAACTACCATTTAATTTGTAGGAATAAGTTGATAGAATGGAAATCAATATTCCCTTACATTAATTTATTGTGTTTGATTGATATAATTGACTATAATTTTTATGGCCTGGAATATACAGATTCTATTTTATATAAGAGATAATTTTATCTTGAAAAACTTATAAAAAAGAGGTAAAAGGAGATAAATGATGAATAGATATATTATATAAATATATTTTATTGTACAAAATTTTCATATTTACATATACTCTTATTTTTTGATATAATATAATTTTAATCAAAATGATATATATATATATATATATATATATATATATATTTGTACGCATATGTATGTATATGTATACATATAGATATATATGTGTATATATATACACATATATATGTATATGTATATGTATACATATACATATATATATACACACACACATATATGTATATATATACATATATTTGTAATTATTTATTATTATTATTTTATTTATTTTTCAATTAAAAATATTTAATTATATATTTTATACTCAATTTTATAATAATTATTTAATATAATTACTGTTTTAAAAAAACCCTAGACACACAATGCGCCGCCCCCAAATACACACCCGGTGAAATTTTTTCAGCCTCGCGCACAGTCTCCCTTGTTTCCCCAAATGGCTTTGGCACCTCTCTAGCATTCTCCATCGCTAATCGGCCTTTGGCACCTCTCTTGTAGCATTCCCCATCGCTAATCATCTTCAGCCATTGTCTCCGCACACGGTAAGTACTCCTCTATGCTCTGGGTTCCTTTACTTTTTCCCCCTCACCAATCATCTTCTCCCGTCAAGGGTTCCGCATACAATAGTCATCCCCATAGCTGGAACTTGCTGCAGGTTGGCATGCCTTGTATTGCCTACCCTCCGTAATTGTTCTTTCCATCGAGCGCTCCTCTATATCTAAGTTGCAAGCTTCGTGTGTGAACGGTATGATTTTCATCCTTCACATCTATTTTCGATTACTAGTTGAATGGGGATAAGGGTTTTGAATTGGGAACCATTGGGATTAGACAGGCAGTGGTGTTCTATAGAAAAAAATTAAAGCTTATATACCATGTAAGAAAACTGGATGCTTTATCTGTTTTTTCTCTGAATTCTAGTATTATTCCTCGGTTGAAGAAGGACAAAAACTTCTAGTTCTCGTTCTATTTGTATGAGAGCTGTGCCAGATTTCTACCTCACTCTATGTAGTGCCATGTAAGCAATTAGTCGATAACCCACTAATATCAAAGCCATAATGGCCACATCAACCCATAAATGGTTCAAACCCATTAATTTGATAGGAGGAAAATCACCAACCCTGCACAAGACCCCCTTTGAGCACTTGTAAGAATCATCTTCATTGTACTGGACACCGAGAAGAAGCTTGTAGCAGTAGTAGCTATAGCTTAAGTCAATGTATTTCTTCTCATTTTTTTCTGTGTGATCATTCTAGTTACTTATGTATGTCTTCCCTAAAATGGAAGAAGATAAATTGGAAACTATTAGCATATTATAAGTGTTATTGGAAATGATTATCTCAAAATTTACCTGGCTTCTCAAGTTTTCTCCTTCTAACGTAGATGGGCAATGCTAATATTATTATGCCTATGCTGACTGCAGTAACTGCTACCAGAGTCCACACAAGCTTCTTCTCGTTAACGTGCCTTTTACTCCATGTCTGATTTGAGACTGAGAGATTAAAAGAAAAAAAAAGTAAGGAATGTATCATTGAGCAGAACTTCACTATTGGAGCTGATAGTATCTAAGTGCTTCAATATATTGCAAAGGTGCCATTGAAAAAAGGTAAATATCCTGTCACATGATTCCAACAAGTGCCATTTCTAATTTCCTTAAATTGTTTTGGTGACCATAACCAAGTCCTCTGCAATTTATATCATTCTTTCTTATTATGTTTTCCACCTATGATAAATATAATTTATCAAACAACCATCCTAATAACTTTCTTCAATGTCATAGCTTTATATGCAGCTTTTAGTTTAAATGAAACATTTGCTATATTGTACTAAAATAAAAAATGAGTATCTTTCGTTTGATGATTGTGAAATGCGGAAGATGTCCATGAGTTGTTGACCTGTTGACAAATTAGATTAGGAAGATTTAGTCTAATGTGATGAACTGATGACTTGTTCTCTAAGGTAACATCTGCTTATTTCTTTGTTCTTCTTGATTTTGTCACTGGTAAAACTGGGAATTCCTTCTCTGTTCTCTGCTTAGATAAGAGTGAGTCCTGTCCCTTTTGATATCCAATTGATTCCTTTTCAGTTTTATCTGTGTTCACCCTTTCGGTTTCAAAAGTCAAGTCCTTTTGCTATTGGTATAACTTTCCCTTTTGCTTTTTTAAACTGATTAAAAGTACAAGTTAATTTCTGGTTTCATAGGCTACACATGTATTCTTCATGCGTGGCATTTGTCTGCTTCTTTTTTAGTGCTTTGTTTGTTTGGGGTCTTTCTTTGTCATTTTTTTAAAAGCTGTTCACAAACTTATGGTCTAGTACAAGTTCAATTTTTATTAGCATGTCATGGTTAATGTCACTTTCCATACGTGAAGTTTAAAAGTAGAAATCTTTTCATCGGCCAGACTAACTAATCTTCTAAATGAACAAAGAATGTTAAGGTGGAAGTAAAATTGTTTTGAATTTCAATGTAGTTGTTTTTACGAGGGCTCAAATGTTGTCATTATTCTCCAATGAACGTGAGCTTTCTCACAGGGTAAGTATTTTATTTTTTAGAATCTAATATCTAATGGCTAAATGCCTATGTAATGGTGGTAGCTCATCATCCTGATTTCCAATGTAGGATGACAGGACTTTATCATCCGAAAATTCACATGCTTTGATGGAACCTACTGCATGGAAACAAATTTTTTTTTTTCGAAATTTGGCATTTAGTTCCTTATCTTTCATGATCTTGTACTAACTTAACATCCTGATCGATAATTAGAAAAAAAGGAAAATATATACTGGTTGCATATATCATAATGCTTTTATATGGATAGTTGGATACTTCTTTGTAGATAAAGGAAAAAGAAGAACAAGAACTAGAAGTAAAAGAAAGAGTAAGAGTTGTTTCTGGTTGCAATATCTTAAGTTCCATGAGTAGTTTTGATTTGTCAATGAGAAACAACCAATTAAGAGATTTGATACAACTGGCAATTATCTTATAAGCAGTTGGATTGTGCATTATCCAAAATCCATTTCAATAGTATATGATGAAGTAATTTCCAATAATCTATTTTTCTGTTTCATTCAATTTTGAAGACCCACTTTAGCCCTAGGCTAGAAAATGAACATTAAGATATAGTATAAAATAAAAAGTATTCTACCCTAAAAAAGAAAAAAAAAGATTGTCTTAATTCATTAATCACAATGTTGTTTGAGCATAAGTTGCTTAATGTCCGTATTTCAGATCCCCTCTCCTCTTCCCTCCCTCCACTTGTCAAATGATAGAAAAAGGATCTTTTGGAGTCATGTGAAGTCAGAGGTTTTATAAGTATTCTATACTGATAAAGGCCTTTTCTCTCCTATTATTCAATTATTTATCCATGAATATAGGGTTTCTTGTTTGTGTCAGGCATAGTTTATAATGGTTTGGTATGACGTTGGCACATCACCACAGCATGTTCCACCACACCACCTATGGCGTTGCACTTTTTTCAGATGCTCATGAATTCCATGGTACATGTGGGTTTCTTTTTAGTCAAGTGCTTTAGGGAGGGCCTAAAATAAAAATTAGCAATTTTTTTTAGAAAAGGGAGAAGAAATTAAAAACAAAAATCTAGTGGGGCTTTACTTTAATTACCTGAAGATTATTGTATCTGTTGAAAGTTTTGGAGCACACAAGGCATGAGAACTGAGTAGGACCAATGAGAATCTGAGAAGGGTTGGGAATCCAATACTGACCCTTGTTTAATTTATCAAAAGGGTGTTTAGAAACTACACCCACTTCCTCTTTTTCGGTCATTTTTGCAGAAGTTGAGATCTGCCTTCTTGACCCCATATGAGTGGGAATCCTTCTTGACCCTTGTTTTTTAATGCGTAATTTTCTCTTCTAGTGCTTCTGAACTATATTTTGAGGGTTCATTTTCCTGCTGATTTTTTAGGCTTAAATTGTTTTTTAATGGATTTTACATTTAAGATTGTACAAGAAGGAGAATTAATAATGTGACAATGTAGAAGCTGACTGCTCAGAAAATAACTTCAAGCATAATTGCTACCAATGTTTTGCAAGTTTCTCCTAAATAGAGAAATTTGTAAAAGGAAATACATGTTGAGAAGCCATTTTCTATATAATATCTGATTTCTGGTAATTAAGAAATGGGGTATTTATAAGGGTAGGTAGGTAGGGAGCTATAAATTTTATATATTGTGGTTTTTTTTTCTTTAATTTTATCTTGTAAAATATCTCATTGTGGTTTTTTTTCTTTAATTTTATCTTGTAAAGATCTCATTGTGGTTTTGTTTCTTTAATTTTATCTTGTAAAATATCTCATTTTTATTATTGCAAACCCAAGGGTTGATGATAGATCATAGAATCATATAAGGTCAATATGACTATTGCTCATTTATTTTTACATTACCTAGTGGTAGTTGGGCTGGTGGCCTATAAATGGTTTTGTTTCAGTGATATTTTGTTTACTTGTCATATCATTCTTTCTCCCTTCTGTCTAAAATGTGAGCAGATGCTGGTGGCCTATAAACTGTTTTGCAGATTTTTATATGTATCATTCTTAAAAAAGTAAATGAATTTGTCACACTTTTTATTAGTGTTCTTAAATTTTATTTATAGCAATATAATCATCCACTACTGCTCTCATGAGTTGACTAGTTCACTTTTATCTATCATTAAGCCCATAGTCATTATAATTGCCTTTATAAGACATGGAATTTATTTAGTCTTAGTACTGAGATTTGATGTAGTCCTCGATGGTTGTTGAAGCAATAGAAATTAACTAAATTTTTCTATGTAAGTTAGTGCCTTTTCCTTTTGATTACTTGCCAGCACAACTCTTCTACATCAAATTTGAAGATTGAAGCCCTAATATTTCCAAGATTAGTGTTATCTTCACATTCTCCCACTGTTTTCCACCCTTAGATCAAGGTATCATAGTTATTTGAAGTGGGTTATGGGAATACAAACAAATAAATGAAAATCGTGAGGTGGAGTGTGGTATTTTACTTTTATAAGATAGTGATATCTCTTTGCAAAAAAACGTTGTTGCCAATTTATGTGTGCATTTTCTTATATATAGTTTTTAAGTGCTTATTATCAAGTTTTTTAATTAACAAAAACATAACATGTGAAATTCAAAGAGTTGAATTAACAAAAACATAACTGATAGTGATCTTTTAAGTTTCCTTTAAATAAGTTTCATGAATGGTTTGATAAGATCAGAGAGAGAGATAGAGGAGAGGAGGGTAGGTGAGAGACTGAGTGCATGAATTGGAGGGAGGAGGGAGATGGGTAATAATAAGGGGATAGATGAGGCACATGGAGTGATGAAGAAAGAAAATCACAATAATATCTGGGAGAGAAGGACTTTAGTTGATTGAAAAAAGTTCATAAAAAGGGAAGGGACAAAATAGGGCTTAGAAAGTGAGGGCATCAGTAGAATTACTTGGATGAAAAGGCATGACCAGGCATGAAATAATTAAAGTCTTGCACAGAGAGAGAGAGAGAGAGAGAGAGAGAGAGATAGACAGACAGAAAAACATACAGACAGATAGACAAACTGAACATAAAAAAGGAGGTATGAAATGAAATATTCAATGGAAGGGAAGAAAAAGTAGAAGTTCTAAATAAATAAATGAATGCATGGAAATAGAATGATGAATGAAGATTTAATTAACGATTTATATAATTAGATAGTAAGGGTGCCAAATTCTGTAATGCATTAACAGTTTGATAGTGGTAGAATGAAGAGAAGGGAGAGAGGAAAGAGAGAGAAGAGATAAGACAGAACTGTACGTGTATGAATTGCATCTGGTTTCATGAAATATTCAACTGTACAAGTGTTGCTCTTTTTATAGAGTAGCAATACTAATTAACTAACGTTAACAACCGTCATTTAATGCTCATCAGCTACTATCAACTATTAACTACTATACAATCTGCATTTATAACCAAACCTCACTAACCTATCACCTTATGGTGTGTTCGGGATCTAGAAGAATAGATCTTCTAACCTAGAGTGTTGATTCTCTAAGTGTCCTATAGAGTGATGATTTTTTATGGTTGTTTTATTGGTTTTGTGCCACCTAATTAAAAGGATAAGATGCTAGTTAAGACTCTTCTAACTAAATATAGTTAGACACCCTATGTATAAATGGTGAGACTATAGTTTTGTATTACCAGTGAATGCAAAGCTACTGAATTTCATTGGTTAGAGCTTTTTTTGTGATTTTTACCTGTAAATTTCAAGTTGCTGGTTTATATTGCTGTACATGTACTTTCTTTGGTTATTTCTTGAGAACTTTAGCTTTATATTTATGTAAGTTGCTGGTTTTTTCCATTCTTGTTCTGTTTTTTAGTTCTCTGTTTGATACATCATCTTATCATAGATTATGGTTATTGGTTATTCAGTTCTGTTTTCAAAGTCATAAATTTTTTGATTTAAGCTGCAAAAGACAGTAAGTATAGCACTTGAAGACTTGCAAATTAGCTAAGTTCCTGTCCATGTTAAACTTAGATGGCTTAGTTTGTCATTGGGCTAGGCATAGATTAAGTTAAGACCGAGTAAACTTAGGTACCTTAGATATAGGCCTTTTGGTGAGTCAATCAACCTAAAAATCCAATGGACTAGGTCTTGGTCTAGATTGTGTATCACCATTAGGTCCCCCTTATGTACTTAAGGACTAGGCTACTGTTCAAGGGTGCCCTTTACTTATAGAGAATATCATCCTTATTCTATTGCCTGTAAACCATGTATTTTGTGTTGAAAAATATGCTTTGAATGGGTATTCATTTTGCATAGAATGGTTGTAATATTGCTGTTCTGGCCAAGATTAAAATGATGTATGCTTGTATGAGGATGAAGAATTAAGAAATGGAGGTTTGTTAACCAAAAAATTGATTTCTATTCACATTATGCCTTTGATGTTGGTATTGGTTCAATATGTTATTATAATTTGTGCTATATTGAATTAAGATGTTTGTTTTCATTCATGTATGCCTAAAAACAGGATGGAAGTTCCTGAACATCGTAAGTGGATGGATAATAGTGTGGGTCCTGATAAGAGAACAGTTGCAAATGAGTTTATGGCAGGAGTTGTTGAGTTTATAGAGTTTACTTGCAGTCAGGATCATTTTAAAAGTGTAGGAAAGTTGAGGTGTCTTTGTAAAAAATGTAAGTGTCAGAAGTATTGTTCAGTTGATGAAGTGAAAACCCACCTTTGTATGAAGAGATTTATGAGTAATTATTATTATTGGACCAACCATGATGAACTAAGACCTCTTTTTCCACCAATGGTTTCAAGAAACTCATATTATGGAAGTAGTGACTTTCAGGCATGCTTTAATGTTCAAGAACAGATGGTAATGGATGCTGCAGGACCATCTATTGGTAATTATATAGAGCAACAAGGTTTTGCTCATTGTGAACATAGGGATGAAGATCCTAACCCGGAGCCAAATTTTTTTTAAATATGTTAGAAGCTGTGCATGCTCCTTTGTATGATGGTTGTCAAAATTATTTTGAATTGTCAGCTGCAGTGGAAGCTTTGGGTATCAAGTCGGACTTCAACATTTCTGAGAATTGTTTCAATCGGTGGGTACAATTTATGGGAAATGAATTGCCAAATGAAAATTGTATGCCTAAAAACTTCTACCGTGCAAAGAAATCAGTGGAGCAATTAGTATTATGTTGTATAAAAATTCACTGTTGTCAAAACGGATGCATGATTTATTATAGTCCTCTTGATTTAGAGTTTCATCATTGTAAATTTTATGGTGAAGAGCGTTACAAAAGGGTCATCAGAAATGGCAAAGTAAGAGAGCTTCCAGTGAAAAAAATGTGGTATTTTCCACTTATTCCAAGGCTGCAAAGACTCTATTCATCAATGCAAACTACAAGTCAAATGAGATGGCATCGGGAAACTGTGAGGGTAACAGGCTCTTTGTCTCATCCATCTGATGGCGAAGCCTGGAAAAAATTCGATGAAAAATATCCTGAATTTGCAATGGACCCTCGAAATGTAAGGTTAAGTTTGTGTACTGATGGATTTGCTCCATTTGATAAAACAGGTCGGACTTATTCATGTTGGCCAGTTATTGTTACCCCTTACAATCTTCCCCTTGGATGTGTATGAGAAGAGAGTTCTTGTTCTTGACCATTATAATCGCTGGTCCTTCCAATCCAAAGAATAGAATTGATGTGTATTTGCAACCACTTATAGATAACCTCAAACTTTTATGGAATACTGGTGTCACGACTTATGATGTCTCACTAAAACAGAACTTCAACATGAAAGCTTGTTTGTTGTGGACCATTAATGACTTTCCTACATATGAGATGCTTTCAGGTTGGATGACAATGGGCAAACTTGTTTGTCCAATATGTATGGAGTGTTCAAAGGCATTTACCCTTCGACATAGTCGGAAGACGTCTTTCTTTAATTGTCATCGACAATTCTTGCCACTTGATCATAGTTATAGAAGGAATAAGAATGCTTTTCGGAAGAGACATACTGAAACATCTTTACCTCCGCCTCGATTAAGAGGTGAAGAAGTGTTGGAAAGGGTTAGACATATGCCTAGCATAATTAAAGAGACATATGATAATATCCCAGAGTATGGAGTTATTCACAACTGGACGAAGCAATCTATATTTTGGGAGTTACCATATTGGAAAACAAATATTCTTCCACATAATCTAGATGTTATGCATATTGAGAGAAATGTCTTTTTGAATATTTTATATACAGTGATGGACACTAAAGGTAAGACAAAAGACAATTTTAATGCAAGGCTCGACTTGGCAAAAATTTGTAGACGGAATGAATTAGAGCTGCAGGATGGAAGAGATGGCAAGCTAATTAAACCCAAAGCAAAATACACATTAACTAAGCAACAAAGATTAGCTATGTATGAATGGGTCAAAAAATTGAAACTGCTAGACGGATATGCCTCTACATTATCAAGGTGTGTTGACATGAGAGAAGTAAAGTTGTTTGGCCTGAAAAGTCATGATTGTCATGTGTTCATGCAACGCTTGCTCCCAATTGCATTCAAAGTATTGCCAAAGCCTATTTGGAACACACTCACTGAATTTAGTCAGTTCTTTCGAGAATTGACTTCCCCATTGTTGCGAGATGATACTTTACATGTGATGGAGCAAAACATTCCAGTCATTCTTTGTAAATTAGAACAAATTTTTCCTCTAAGTTTTTTTGACTCAATGGAACACCTTCCAATTCATTTGCCATACGAAGCAAGGGTTGGAGGTCTAGTGTAATATCGATGGATGTATCCATTTGAAAGGTAGAGTTACGTCTCCTTTTTGTTTTTTTTTTAAATTATGGAATCGTATTCGTAGTACTAAATGTATCAATTAACCGTATTAGGTTTATTTGCACACTAAAAGACAAGGTGAAGAACACAGCTGTAGTTAAAGGATCAATTTGTGAAGCTTATTTGGTAGAAGAGAATTCTACATTTGCATCTTACTATTATCCACCTAATGTTCCATGTAGAAGGACTCAAGTACCACAAAATGATGATGGAGGTCAAGGTTCTTCGAATAGGCCACCGCTTTCTATCTTTAATTATCCTGGTTGTCCAACCGGAAGATGCATATCCTTCATGTTAGAAGAAAGAGACTTACAAATTGCACATTTATATGTTCTTCTAAATTGTCCTGAAGTGGAGCCATTTTTAACGTAAGTGTATAAAATGCTCAGTTAAGTGTTATATATATATATATATATATATATATCACTATGAATTGTTCTAACATGTTTTCTAAATGTAGCACATATACTAATATGTTACAGAATGTGAGATGAGTGACTCGGAAGTGGACCGACAAATCTCCACAATGTTTCCTATTTGGTTTAAAGAATACGTATGTTGCACGAATTCTCCTTAATTCCTTATTTTCTAATATTTTGCTTCTTATGTGAGACTAACTTAAATATTTGATGACTAGGTATTAAATAATAATGTTGAAGATGCCTTTTTAAAGAGTTTAGCATGGGGTCCTCAAAGAAAAGCCAACAAATGGCCATCATATTATGTAAATGGTTATAAATTTAATACAAAAGATCATGGCCAAGGTATGGGTACAACAAATTTTGGTGTATGTTGTCCAGGTGGTACGGATGAAACAACATAAAATAATTATTATAGGGTTTTAACAGACATTATTGAAGTACACTATACAGGATGGCCTATAAAGGTGTTAGTTCTATTCAAATGTGATTGGTTTGATCCCACCTTAAATCATGGAACAAAGATAGATAACTATGGGATTGTTGAGGTTAAAACATCTAGGAGATATAAAAATTATGACCCTTTTATATTTGCACAACAAGCAATGCAAGTATATTATATAGAATATCCTGAAGGGCAACATGATTGGTTAGTAGTGATCAAAACTAAGGCACGAACCACAATACAAACTGCAATAGAAACTAAAATGCCTGAAAGTGATGCTCTATACCAAGAAGAGTCATCAATTCAATCGCCTGTAATAGTTGCAAATGACAATATCGAGCAGAGTCTTGTTGATATTGAAGGCCCTGTGGATGAAGTATATGGTTCTTCTTTGAACCTACATGAAGTAGATGTGGATGAAGAAGATACTGAGGAAGAAGGAGAATGGGAAGATGAAGAAGAAGAGGAAGAAAATGATAATGATGAAGATGTTTAGGTATTGTTAGGTTTCATTTTACTAAGTGTATTGTGTAGATCATATATTATGTATTTTTGAAGTAGATTATAAATATATGGAGTATGGTTATGAGTTTCGTTATCATTGTCTTTTGTAATTATTTTTATTTTTATTATTAAATTGTCATTAAATTTCATTGAAATAGATGATTATGATTATCTTTTTGTCTATAGATGACAAGTAGAGGAAGGGGTAGAGGTAGAGGGTGAGGACGGGTTATCTCTCAGCCATATACACAGCTAGACACACCACCTGTTGCTGACATAGCTCACCTTGACCAGATCCTCACTGGACATACACCTACTTTATCTCCCTTTTCACAGACTTGTCATACTTCTACTCCATCTTCCCATTCACAAGCATCTCATTCCAGTGCCTCATCTCCTCATCTTTCTAGTATAGTTACCCCTACCCCACCTACACATACTATATGTGCCCCATCTCCTAATCAATCTGCATGTCCAAATGTTGAGCCAGTTCCTTTCACACAGACTATTCAGTGGGGAACAAGGGACATAGATGGTCGAATTTGGATTAGATCTGCATCTGGGAACACGTAAGTAATATGTGTGTGTGTGTGTGTACTTTTTTTGTCAGTATATTTATTTAAATTGATATCTATACTTTCAGGTTTTATCCTGACATCTTAACAAGATGTGTCATCACAACAATTTTCAAGAAAAAATTTGAAGGTGCTTGGTCCAGTTGGGGAAAAGTTGATAAAAATACCATTCAAATGTGGTTCGAGGAGTTCAAGGTAATATGTAACATTTCGTATCATATTTATTGATATCTTTTTTAAAAATGTGTGAATGTTATGTTAATTTGTTTACTTTCTTTGTTTAGGGAAATTTTAAGTGGTTGGACAATGATGAGCACAATATTAAAAGGTCATTTAACAGTAGGGGATCAACAGCCTTGAAAAATGCATTGTTTAAGGTGCGTAGAGGTGAGGAAAAGGGTGTTTTGATTCCATCAGAGAAGCTACAACAATTAAGGGCTGAATGGGATAGTGAAGACTGGCAAGATAAAGCCAGAAAAAATAAACAAAATAGACTCTCCAAAGAAGGACTTAATGTACATAGTGGAGGGTCTATATCTGCACGAGAGCATGCCAAACGAATGGTGAGTAATTTCTCTCAAATATATAGTGATTTAATTTCTTACTTCAATATTATTTAACTTTTTATTATTTTAGAGGGTGCAATTGAATAAAGAACCGACATGTTTTGAGTTGTATGAGCGCCTTCACTGGCCCAAAGGAAAGCCATCGTAGTGGTTCAACGACCAGTAAGGAAGAATTGTTGTATGTAGTCACTACTCTTTTATTTTCATTTCTTTATAAAGATTTATTTTATTTTATAATTTTATTTTTTCAAGAAATGTATCGAACAAAAATAGCTGAGAGACAGTCCACATCTCAGGGAGATGAGGGTTCTAGCCAACACTCCACTCAACATTCAGACAATTTTGTTTATTTGGATGTGGTTGGCGGCATGAACAATAAAGGCGGATATATGGACTAGGATCTCAAGCACATAATGTATTGGCAGCAAGTTCTTCTTCTAGGTATTCCGCTTTTGATGAAGTCTCAGCAAGTTCCTCTTCTGTTGTGAATGCAAAAATTGAGCCTTTATCTGCACGGCTCAAACAGAGTGAAGATGAAAATTTTATGTTAAAGCAAAAGGTTGAGGAATGGGATCAGATGTTTCTGCGCCTCATGATAGATGGTAGTATAAGAATACCCTCCTCGTCTCCAACTAGAGAAGAAGAGAATAATAACAATGACCAAAATAGTAATGCTGCTGATGGATCATGATAGTTTGTGTTATTTATGACTCTGTGTTATGTATGTTTGATTGGTGATATTTTTATGTATTTTCATGGGATTATTAAAATTTTTGTTGATATGTTTATGGATGATAAGAGGTTTGACATTATGTAAAATGTATGTTGATATTTCTACATAAAATTGTTGGTTTTTGGCTATTGTCTTGGTTGATAGGTTTCAAATTTTTTTAAAAAAATTTTATTTATATTTTCCTAATATTAGAAACGGATTTAGAGACGGAATATTCCGTCTCTAAAATTAGAGACGAATCTGGAGTTCAAAGACGAAATATTCCGTCTTTGATCTAGAGACGGAATTTTCCGTCTCTGAACTCAGAGACGGAATTAAAAAAAAAAAAAATTAGAGACGGATATATTACTTTTAGAGACAAAAATATTCCGTCTTTAATTAGAGACGAAATTTAAATTCCGTCTCTAAATTGTAGCGACCCCGTTTTTAGAGACGGAATTATTTCCGTCTCTGATTCCGTCTCTAACTGCGTTAGAAACGGAATTTTTCCTATTTAGAGACAGAAAAATTCCGTCTCTAAATAAAATTTTTCTAGTAGTGATTACTCACTATCAATTGTGGAGCTTGATGAAACATTACTCCTAAGACCTACAAAATTTATTTCTATTTATATAAAATGAGAATGAATGAACGAATTATATATAACTTGAAAAACATATTTTCAAAAATGTATATATACTTATAACATGAAAAAAATACTTAAAATATTAAATATTACCAAATTTAACAAAATTAATATAGCATTTGACCAAGGATTCAGAAATTAAAACTATGTTAGCTAACCGTAACTCAGGAGAAGACATATTAATGAGCCCATTTAACACCTCTAGTGTATTCCCCTCACCCCTCCAATACACCCTATATGACAAGTTCACAACACACAAAAATTGCCAATAAGCAATGCATGCTCATGAAGAACAGTTCAGATTCTTAATGACAGTAAACCTGTGAACCACAAATCTAGTTGAGCAGAATAGTACAGTGTATACCAAACCAAATAACACATGACGAGGGAACTCAAAATATTGCAATAAAACCACAGCAAAATATTCCAATCAAACCACAACCAAAGAAAGTAGCGCCCGAATATCAACATTGCATAAATCCATTTGCAGCAAAATGGATGCACTTCACATCAAGAACAGAGCCAATTGGTTTTCTGGGCTTTAAGTTGGTTCTGTAAATAACAGTAACTGAAATATATTTTCGGCTTTAAGTTGGTTCTATAAATAACAGTAGCTAAATGACAGTAGCTAAAATAATAGTATCCAACATTCTGGCTCATTGTCCTTTTCATTCTGACATTTTTTAGTGAATGTTAATGTCAGAAGAGCAGTAGTCAAGGCTAGCATCATATCCCAACTACACTTGCTAGGATGACAACCCCAGATTCTTGAGAAACATCAAAACTAAACAACTGTTGTCCATTAAAAATATGAATTCTTTTACAAACAAATTCTTGACAAAAACAAATTCTGAATATAAAGCTGCCTGCAATATCCATTTAGCAAGATGTGTAATATGTTCTTCATATTTTTTCATAAAAACATCTTAAGTGACTAAATTAACAAATGAGAAAACAAAGGTAAATCTGGGCACCAACTGCAACAATAAATCAAAACAGAGTAACCTGGTATAAATCAACGCACACGAGCCTTTTGGGTTCAGATCAAACTCTGAACAATATATTTGATATTATGTACTGGTGTGAACTAAAGTAAGCATTCTTTTAAATAAAAATATTAACGTAAACCAGCTGTACTGAAAGAGATTTTCAGCGCATCTTATCCTTGGTACTGCAGCAATATTTCCACGTTTCATGGAAGAATAGATCTAAAATAAGAGAGGCATATATAATTTTCTGTGTTAATACACCCTTTTGGCAAGTCTTTGTTAATTATCTGACAAGAAACACAGTAACATTCAAGGCATCTCTTCCAATCATCTAACAATAGAATAATAAAGAATATTTTACCAAAAATCAACAAAGAATATATATTAAACAAAACATGTTTGGAAATTGGTAGTCAAGTTGCAGGCATGCAATATCATGTTCATTGAAGACCAGAAATTCAACGAGCTATGTGTACAGGTATATACTTCTACCATTATATATATTCAAACTGAACAGTATATTTAACTCCACATACAATTTTGGCAATAATAGAAGCAAAGAGAAAGAAGTGTCAAGGAAAAGAAAAAAAAATCAAAAGGGAAGCAAGAAGCAAGAACAACCAGTAGCTAAAATTCAGTGTCAATGCCAATTGGTATTTAGTTCTTCGACCAAGTTTGCAATACATGTAAATACCAGAAGCTAAAATTCAGTATGCTCAAAATAAAATTAGTTCCTTGACCAAGTTTGCAATACATGTAGATAACAGTAGCCAAAATTCAGTATGCTCACAATCAAAAAGAAGAACCAGAAGCAACGAGTATGCTCATAAATCAGAACGAGAAGCAAGAAGAACCAGTAGGCAAGTACATATCATCATGTTGTTTATTAAAGTATATCAGAGTGAAGCCCAGCAAACCCATGGTTTAGCATATCAGAAGGGAGCCTAAAATTCAAACTATTGTTAACAGTACCAATTAGAATTACAATCTAAAAGTTATAAAACATAACATATGGTCTGTCCTGTCTTTAATTGAATACCATTAAATTTAATAAATATTTAGGTATTTTACTTCACATAAGAATATAATGGATTAATATTCAAAGATATTATCATCAAATTGATATTCAAATTATTCAATTGAGGTTAGGATTAAAATAGGTGCAGTAGTTAATAACATTAGTTCTCATGAAAATAATACTCTATACTCGTACATAAATTTATTATTTAACAATAATAGTATACGCTTGCACTTAACGAAATTAATTTGTGAGTATTAACTAACCATCTCATTTCTTTCTTTCTTATGAAGCCTTTCATGGGTTTTCCTATCCTTCTCTTTTATCTTTGTCCGAGAAGGACCGTCTCCCATATGAGCATATATAGTATTTTTAAGTATATATCTATGTCAACTTATATAAGTCATCTCTTAACCTTTCAATAACTTGTTATGCTAGCCCTTAAACAACTTCTTCATGTTGAGTTGAATTAATTTTATTAATTATAAATTATGGATTAACATTAATTAATTATTAGTACATTAATAAACTTAAATTAAATTATCAATGCTAAACCCATAATAGATTAAGTCTTGATTAATTGTACTTAATCTATGATAGGTTAGATTGCACACAAGCTCATTGGATAGATGACCCAACTAGGAGCCCCTTAGTGGTAAGTTGGCTTCCTATTACGTTACTGATTTGATAGAGCAAGCTTTTTTTGTATAAAAAATCATTATATGTGCTCTAAAACCCTAATCTAAAAACATAACACAACACTTCTCGTCTTATATGACTCTCTCTCTCTCTCTGAACTCTTTCAATTCTTTGTGCTTTCTAAGGGGCAAAGTAGATTGTTTCTCTCTTCCCATCTTTATCTATTATCTATATAATAGACAGTACTGGATCATCATCAAGTATGCATTTATCTCTCAATGTGTATCTTGAATACTATTAGCAAATAGTATCAGAGCAAAGCTAATAGTATGATATTTTAAATTAGTTTACATATGAAATTAATTGTGATTTAAGAAAAAATTTTCCCAAAGAATCCCCAAATTTTTTAAACCAAGAGCTCTTGAAATTGGTAGTTTTCAATTCTGACATTAAATTGTGTTATTTTCTTCAATTGTTGGTTCATATATGAAATTTAAAGATTATTACATGTTGTGCTTATGCCAATTTGTATAAATGGCTTATATTTTGTGAGAAATTTTTTGAAATTGTATCATGTTGGGGTTTTTTGAAAATTTGTTAAAATAGGACCTCTTGATTCATTGGTTATTTTGTGAAATTGTTTTGGGGTTCTATTTCTAAATGCATCTTACAAAGTTTTTCAATGGTTTAATTGTTTTAAAATGGCTCCATATGACATATCAAAATTTGTTCTTGAGAAAGAATTTCAAATCTTTCTTTTGGTGTTTTCTGGACCCTTTTGATTTAGATTGATGCATGATTCTTGATTATATAAGTCTTTAGTAGGATTTTGTGGTGTCAAACACTGTAAAAACCCAATTTTCGAAGCTCTTATAGACCTTGCTCCACCATGCCCACAAGCACCCCTTAGCGTGTGTGGGCATGTGACGTTTGTACAGTGGGTCTTTTGACCCACTGTGTTCTTCTGTGACTTCTATTTTTTGTGTTGGACTCTGTGAATATTTTTTTTTAAATTTTTGAAGCATGTAAATATTTATTTGGAATTTTTCAAAGCTTTAGTAGTAAAAAAAATCATTTCAAAATTTATACAGTAAAAAATTATATTATATTCTTAAAATTTTCATGTAAATAAAATACATATTATTATCTACAATATATGTAACTCATTATCCCTAGATGTATAATTTGATATGTCAAACAAATTCGTAAATATCTATAATGTTTGGATTTTGATAAGTTTTTGTCAAGAATTGCATTGTATGGGTTTATGCAATTTTTTACAAATATATTAAGGGTTTTTTGCACCTAAAAATTAACTTTTCACTATCATGAATATAGTTATAAGTGAATATTATTTTAGTAACACTATAAATTTGTTATATTGATGTTGTATACTCCCTATCAATGTGACGTTATCAATGTAATTTATTGTTTAAACCACATTGGATAGGCTGGCAGTCTATTTTAATATATCAGCATGTCTTGTATTATATTGTTACAGAGGTGTTGGGTATATTTTGTGTTGAGAATCCAATAAGTCAAATTGTTATGGCACACATTGAGTTTTCTTAGTTTATCATAATTCATGACCTGAGACAAGATTATGACAAATTTTTTGATTTTATAGTTCCATGAATTGAATTTTGTAGGAAAATATTGTTCATAGTTATATTGTGTGCGCATAATTAATATTTTCTAATTTTATTTTCTCAGTTTCTGTATTCTATCAACTATTTGAGTAAAAAAAACTCTTAATGGGACTAACTTGTCGATCGAAGGGAGTCCCTAAATCTGTACTTGACTATATCAAAAGGGGATTTGGGTCTTAGAGAACTAAACCAACGATATCCTATGCATTCACCCCTCTAGCTTTAATTTGTTTTGAATCCAATAGTTTAGAGACTTTTCTAATTCTTGGTGGTTGAATTCTAGCGAAATTGTTCATGTTAAAAATTCATTACAAGGGCTCAAAAATAGACGGATCCTAAGTGGAGAGGAGAAGTGTCACGCCCCAAATTTAAGAGCACGTGAAACACATACTTTAGGGATATATCTTTACTATAACAGGTATAATACAAGTCTTCATTATGAAAACAGTTACAAATAGGTTCTCTCATGCAAACACAATATACATACTAAATTTATAAATATTATAGTAACAGCAAAAGAAAGTATTATGCCGATGGCGTATAGAGTATACTTTAGAATACAAATACAGTATAATTCAAATACTGTGAGCCTTAGAAGCAACATAAACTCACCTAGAGAATATTTCATCTAACTAATCACCTATCTGTAAGATCAGACTATGTATTCTTATCTGAAAAATGTGAAAATATCATGTAGTGAGTTTGGCAACTCAGTGAGCAGATAATACCTCCTATGACCTCTTAGATCAGCATATGAAAGTACATATATTTTAAAATTTATCACATAGAAAATACAATTTGAAAGTACATCCATATAGGACCCACATTTCAAATATTCTCAAATCAAAGGATATTCAAATATCCAAAATAATATTCAGCATGGTATGATCATTAAACATATATTGTTATGCATCAAAATATTTCACAAGAAAATATTAAAATGACCCCATATCAGAACCATCAAATAATCCCAAGCACACAGCAAGGGATTTTGTTATGTTTAGCTGTATAAGTTACATAAAAATATCAAGCTTTTGAGATAAAATTATAACTTGTTATGAAATCATCTATTATTGTGGATGCCCATTTGGTTTCTCAACTCTTAAAATAATGAATATTATTAAATATATTATTATTATGAATGTCCTTTTATTTTCCCAACTCCTAAAGCCATTGAATTTAATTAATCTCTTTAGCTTTTGGGTTATCTTCCTTTATGATTGTATGCCTATAAATAGAGGCTCCTATGAATCAATGGAATAAGAAGTACATTTTTCCTCTATGTGTTATTTCTCTCTAAGTGCCTTTACATTCTATATTCTCCTTGTATAAAATTTTATTTATAACACGTTATCAGCACGAGTTTGCTCTTGGCTATTAGTTTTCAAATCACAAGGAAGAGATCTTATTGTGTCCCCAATGCTATTAGGTCCCGTTTGGTTGGTAGCAACGGAGGGAATGTGAATGAAAATTGAGAATGGAATGGAAAGGAATGGATTCAAATGGAATGGAATGGAATGTTGTGATTAAAATTGCGTTTGGCAGGTCAATGGAATGGAATGGAATAAAAATGGTCAAAAAGACAAAAATATCCTTGAAAAATAAAATTATTATAGTAATATTATTTTAACTTAAAAAATTATTTTAAATATTATAAATAAAAAATAAAATAAATTATTATTAATATAAAGTTTTGAATTAAATTTTGTTAAAAAATATTGAAAATTTTAATTTAAATATATATATTTTTAATTATAGAAAATTTTATAAATAAATAAAATAATGAAGGGTATTTCAGTTTTTTTGCTTTCCATTCCATCGCACTGTTCACTTTCCACCTGTTTTCAGAGGTAATGCTGATTACCTTTGAGGAGGTAATTAGCATTCCATGGGACCCACAATTTCCACTACTTCCAGCTACCAAACCAAGGAATGGAATGCTCATTCCATTCCCATGCCCTTATTTTCATCTACCAAACGGGACCTTAGAGTATTTGAAGTTGCTGGAACTACAATTTCAAGGAGATTCAAATATTTTTTTCATGTCTTCATTTAGAAGAAAAATAGAGTTGGTAATATATATTTGAGTTTGTGGGATAATTTTGTTTGAGAGGAATTTTCATTATTATGCATTTTCGAAAGGTATGTAATTTTGTTCTTATTTGACATTGCATTTGCTTATGTGAAAAATGAATTTAGTGCTGTAGATTTCTATTATGATTCATATAATTCAGTATGGCTATTTCATGAAAAGTTTTATTCACAAAAGAAAAATAATATTTCACGAAGATATCCATATATGTTAAGATAAATTTTTCTGTGGTTAGTCCTTGCAATTAATTTAGCATAATTGTGTTACTCATGTTGGGATAGTTTTGGATATATTATAGTTCCTAAATGTGTAATCAGCACTGAAACACTTGTAGATACTAGTAAATTGTTCATGCTTGATGGTGCTACATAACAAAATGAGAATTATTACTTTTGAATCAACTCATGTTAATAAGGATTGTTAATTATGTTTCTATTTAATCCTCTATCTACATGAATGCCTTGAAAGTTGTTTTAGTGTAATTATTCTTGGAAATACCATAGATGGATTTTTATTTTTTATGGTTTATCATGTTTTCATCTTGTCCAAGATAGTGAGAAATTTTGTAGAAATATCATAAAAGGTTCTTGGAAGACCAATAATTCTCTTATGGGTTGGTTTGAATGAGAATTATAACCACTAGAAATTTAATTTTGTGAATTATACATTTATGAGTATTCTGCTTTTAGAATTTATATCCTGTTAAAAACTGAACTACAATTTTCTACAATATAGTTGAAGAATCTTCTGTAATACAGACTATAAATTGAGCATGACCTCTAGTTGATATCTATCTATATGTTTTATTTAATTGAATTCTATGTATGGGTATACAATTATACTGTATGCGGTTGTAGGCATTTTTGAACTTGGTATGTGGGATATCGTATAGGAGGCTAATTAATTTCCTACTTTACTAAATAATTTGTGAAATGTGAAAATCTTCTTGACATTCACTTTATCACTTTCTAAATTAGTTAGAACTTATGTTATGGTTATTTATCACTTGCATCAATATAGTGCTATCTTATACCATACATTTTATAATGTGCCTAGTTACTTGAAAAATGATTCTTTTAATGCACTGTTCACAATTTGCAAATTGCTTGTGTTAAGTCTCATATACATAAAAGAGGTATTTGTGAACATGATACAATAAACCAGAAGTTTATTGATTCAAAAACTTTCACTATTTGACATGATCGATTGGGATATCCTGGATCAATAATGATGTAGAAAATTATTGAAAATTCACATGAGCACCTATTGAAAAACCTAAAGATTTTTCAATCTAAGGAATTGCCATATGTTGTTTGTTCTCAAGGCAAATTGGTTATTAAGCTATCACTAGCTAAAGTTGGAACTAAATCTCCAACATTTTTTGAATGTATACATGGTGATATATGTGGACCTATTCATCCTAAATGTGGGTCATTTAGATATTTTATTATATTAATAGATGCATCCAGTAGATGGTCTCATGTGTGCTTGCTATCAACTTGTAATCTAGTGTTTGTAAGATTACTTGCTCAAATAATTCGATTAAGAGCACAATTTACATATTATACAATTAAATTCATTCACCTTGATAATGCTAGTAAATTTTCATCACAAGCTTTTAATGACTATTGTATGTCGATTAGCATAAATGTATAATATCATGTAGCTGATGTTCATACACAAAATGGGTTAGCTAAATTATTTATTAAGCAATTTTAATTAAGAGCTAGACCCTTACTTATGCGAACAAAGCTCTTTGTTTCTATTTGAGGACATACAATTTTTATATGTAGCAGCACGTACACATCAAATCAACAAGTTATCATAAATATTTCTCCTTTATAATTGACTTATGGTCATGAGTTAAATAATTTTCATATAAGAATTTTTGGGTGTGCGGTATATGTTTTAATAGTCCTACCACAACGTATTAAATGGGTCTTCAAAGGAGATTAGGAATATATGTTGGATATGATTATCCTTCTATTATAAAATATCTTGAACCAATGACAGGAGATGTATTTATGGCATGTTTTACTGATTGTCATTTTGATGAACCAGTCTTCCCAACATTAGGGGGAGAAAATGAAAAGCAGCTGGTCAAAGAAATTATATGGAATGCTTTGAATCTTACACAAAACAATATGAACTTGAAGTTCAAAAGATAACTCACTTACATAGAATAGAAAATCAACTGCCAGATGTATTTACTGACCTAAAAAGAGTGACAAAATCACATATATCAGCTGTAAATACTCATGTACAGATTGATGTCCCCGAAGGATAATTTGTTAGTGAAATCATTAGCAAGTCTAAAGCACGTCAGAAGCGTGATAGACCAATTGGTTTAAAAAATAAAAATCCCCATAAAAAGAAAGAAATAATTATTCAATATCAGAAATAGATACTCTTGAAGAGACTAGAGGCATGATAAGAGTCATATTATTGCACTTTTGTTATGATTTAAATATTGATATTTGTGTGAAAATTATGGTTATTTGATTATTTAATCCACAAATGTCATTTCACGTGTATTTTGTGTTTAAAGTGCAATTTCAGGTAAAATCATAAGTTTGGAGAAGTTTGGGACAAATTCCAATGACCAGGGTTGAGTGAGAATCAAGAAAATCAAGTTCAAGGTTTGGAAATCTGGCCGCGACGAGAATATTTTCGCCACGGCGAAAATGCTGCAGCAAACTTTCCCGAGAGCACGAATTTTGGACTCAAATCTGGTCGCCGGCGAGATAATTTTAGCCGGCGGCCAAATGAGTTCGCTGGCGGCCAAGTGTGTCTCGCCGCTAGCGAAAATTGAGATTCCAGAAACTTGCTGCGGCGAGATTGTTTTCCAGAACCCTCGCTGTGGCGAGAATCCGTTTGCCGGCGGCCAAGTGTGTCTCACCGCCGACGAAAATTGAGATTCCAGAAACTTGCCGCGGCGAGATTGTTTTCCAAAACCCTCGCTGCGGCGAGAATTCGTTCGCCGGCGGCGAGGTTCGTTCAGAAAATTTGTTTTTGTGACTTTTTGTTCCAAAATTGTCCCCAAAACCCTAGATCTATAAATACCATAAGGTACAGAGAGAGGGGAGGGAGAAATAGATAGAGGAGAGGCAATTTTGGAGGAGAGGAAGCCATTTTGGAGAGAAAGCTCAGAGAATCTTGAAGGATCATCACCATTGTTGCTGCCAAGTGTTCATCTCCAAGAGTTCTTCATCTCTTTTCCTTAGCTTCGTTTTTCTGCAGTTTATTTCATTTTTATAGTCATGTATTTAGATGAGATAGTTGTTGTTCTTATTTCATTAATGAACTAATTCATTTTTGCTAAGGCTATGATGTAGTTGAATCAAGAAACTCTGATTTCTGTGGTTATGGTTATATGAGTTCATTGCTTTCAAGTTGAGTATTTATTTCCATGCTTAATGCTTCTAGATTTCTGGCCAATATTTAGAATGATTGTTGCATTATATTGAGACTGAGAGGAGATGTGTAATGAATGCTTCTTGTGATAAATACTATATGTTGAATGTGAGTGTGAGAACTAATGCATGATGTATGTGGTTACTCTAGAAATTCCATAGATCATAATGTGCTTGTTTGTGATTAAATCTTCATAGAAATATAGTTGATTATCATAGATAAGTAATTCTAATATAACTCGAGAGAGAGTATTAGATAAGTTTTGGTATTTCAACCATCACTTTTAGCTTTGATTCTCATATAACATGACTTGAAATCAGATTTAATTGATTCAGCGAAATCAAATGCCTTAGCGTTTTTAATCATTTGTGAACAACATTCAATTGTGTTCTTTGCATTTATTTGTAAGTTAATTTTCCTCTTAAACAATCAACAATTTGGTTTTCAGATAAAATTAGGATTAGTCAATTTCGGTACTTAGTAACGCCATTCCTTGTGGGTTCGATATCTGTACTTTTGTACACTTTATTACTTGAACGATTCGTACACTTGCGAAAATACGCATCAAGGTATAACAAACAAAGTACTTCCAGAAGAAGTTCAGGTACCTAAAATTGTTGAAATTGATAAAGTTGATGAAAATGAAGATATCTCAATAAATTATGTATTTATGAGGAAATGATTGAATCGAAAAGAAACAGTTGTCGACAACATTTTTGTGTAAATAGTAACGCTTAATATTTTGAATGACAATGATGATTATGAACATACATCTGTTGATGAGTGTCGACATAGATGTGATTGGCCAAAATGGAAAGACACAATTTAAGCAAAATTGAATTCACTTAAAAATTGTGAGGTATTTGAATCTATAGTTCAAACACTTGAAGGTGTAATACCCGTTGGGTACAAATAGGTATTTGTATGTAAAATAAATGAGAAAAATGAAATTGTGAGGTACAAAGCACGGCTTGTTACAAAAGGTTTTCACAAAGACCTGGAATTGATTATAATTTCACATATTCTCATGTGGTAGATGCAATTATATTTTGATATTTCATTAGTCTGGCAGTACATGAAAAACTTGATATGCGTCTTATGGATGTTGTTATAGCCTATTTATATGGCTTACTTGATAGTGACATATATATGAAAATTCCAGAAGAATTTAAGATGCCTGAAGCATATAATTCAAAAATCCTGGGAAGTTTATTCAATTAAATTATAAAAAAATTATAAGAATTAAAACAGTCTGAACGAATGTGATATAGCCGTCTTAGTGAATATTTGTTAAATCATGGTTATAAGAATGACCATATATGTCCATGTGTTTTTATAAAGAAAGCAAATTTAGGATTTGCTATCATTATGGTGTATGTTGATAATTTAAATATTATTGGAACTCCTGAAGAGATTATAAAGGCAGTAAAGTGTTTAAAGAAAGAGTTTGAAATGAAATATCTTGAAAAGCAATTTTCCTAGATTACAATTTTATTATTCGAGAAATAAATTTTTTATTTATCAATCAACTTATACAAAAAAAGTCCTAAAAGAATTTTATATGGACAAAGAAAATTCATTTAGTATCACAATGGTTGTTCGCTCACTTGATATGAAATAATATGTTTTCGACCTCGATATGATAATAAAGAAGTTCTTGATCCTGAAGTACCATATCTTAGTGCAATTGGTGCACTGCTGTATCTTGCCAATAATACAATGCCTAATATAGTTTTTACTATCAGCCTGTTAGCTAGATTTACCTCTTATCCAATAAGAAGACATTGGAATAGAATTAAATATGTCTTTCGATATCTCTGAGGTACTATTGATATGGAATTGCTATATGCAAATGGATCTAGACTATAACTCATTGGATATGCAGATGCTGGATGTTTATATGATTCACATAAGGCCCGATCTTAAACATGATATTCATTTATATGTGGTGACGTACAACAAATTCATTCAAGTGGTAATTTGACAGATTTATTCACCAAAGCCTTACCTACTTCAGCATTTGAAAGACTAGTATATAAAATTGGGATGCATCGACTCAAAGATATTCAATGATACTGAGAACAGGTGGAGTATACAAGGAATGATGTACTCTTTTTCCTTCACTAGGGTTTTTTCCCACTGGGTTTTTCTCTAGTAAGGTTTTAATGAGGTATATTCCTTGTAAAATAGCATCCAACGGGGAGTGTTATGAAATCATCTATTATTGTGGATACCCATTTGGTTTCTCAATTCTTAAAATAATGAATATTATTAAATCTATTATTATTATGAATGTCCTTTTATTTTCATAACTCCTAAAGCCATTGAATTTAATTAATCTCTTTGTATTTTGGGTTATCTTCCTTTATGATTGTATGCCTATAAATAGAGGCTCCTATGAATCAATGGAATAAGAAGAACATTTTTCCTCTATGTGTTATTTCTCTCTAAGTGCCTTTACATTCTATATTCTCCTTGTATAAAATTTTATTTACAACATAACTTTAGTTGATGCATAATTAACATACTATATGTGCACTTAAAATCTACTTTTTTACATAATGCTTAAGCATGTCACAGCTCTTAATATACTTAATTCACTCATTTGTTATACGTATAGTGACCAATCGACTACAGTTACAATAAGTGACCAGGAAATGTGAGTTCATTACCCATCTACCTCTTTACATTACCACTGTCATTTGGTTGAAGTGGCCATCTCATTGACTCACTCAAGCTAATAGAGCGTCCTCCCTTATTCAATACCATCTTAAACCGTACAACCCGTCGATATATGTAACATCCCTAATTTTGTTTCTTTTATTGATAAAAGTACATAAATATTTAATTAAGGAAATAAAATTTATTAGACAATATTTTAGATATCTAAGGAAATATAATCCTTAAAAATTCTTCACCTTATGTATATGCATAGAAAATGTTTCTAACATGAGAGAACAAATAAAGAGGGAAAACCTAATAGGAAAAAAAATTAGAAATAACATACTAAAGAGATGAAAAATTCTTAGATAAGGAAGATAAATTTTTAGAAACAAGTAAATGTCTTAAAATTTTAAGAACATTGGATTATGGTAATTTTTCCTAATTCAAGAACTAGAGTTACTAAGTTTAACATCTTTACCCATACATTGGGCTTTTACCTATGGACACTTCATATAGAGTTTTTCCACTTCACATAAGTTTCTAGCAAGCCCATTGGATAACCTAAGCAATAAATAAAACATAGACTTGGACTAGGATATAGTAATTGGACCGATAGCCCAAAAATTATGAAAATGTGACCAAGCCCTCCAAGAAAGGTAGAATTTTATCCAAAGCAAAGAAAATGGGTAGGAATAAGCCCAAATCCAAGAGGAAAAAATGATATAAAATAAATTATAAATAATAAAGATTAGGTTACATGGCATTAAGACAAAAATTTAGCAAGTGGTGTGATTCTACATTCATAATTTTGGCAAGTGGCATGATAATACAAGGCTTTAGGACAAAAACATTTATATCCTACACTCATAATTTTAGCAAATGGTATGATAATAGATGGTATTAGGACAAAACATTTCTATCCCACACAAATAATATCAACCAAATAATGGAGATTCAAGGACTAGAAATTTACCACCTAAAAAGGCAAATCTATCATACTTGTTTAAGACAAAAGAAAATGGAAATGAATCCCTAAATCAAAGGGACCTTGTCCCTTATCTTCAGAACATATCATCATAATTTTCAAAATACAAATCTCCTTTTCCTATGCATATCTTGACTAAGGAAGAGGAAGACAAGAACATAAGTTGTTTGTTTTCCAAAAATTCAACAAAGTGTATCCTGATTGTGATAAGGTAGACCCATGATCATGAAAGGTGTATTATTTGGTGGTCTATTTAAGCAAAACCCACCCCTACAACATTTTAATTTTGTCCAAGTGAGGAAGAGAGAGAAATAGAAGCAAGGTAGAGTGAGGAAATGAGAGAAAGAGAGGAGAAGAAAGGAAGAAAGAAGAAGGAGAAGTTTAGAAGGCTAAGTACTCAAGGTAAGTTATCTTAATCTCCACTTGAATCCATTTTTCTTCTTCATCCTTGAGGTTCAAAAATTCACCCTCCTTCTCTTACCTAAGCTGCTAGAAAAGTTAAGGGAAGGGAGGAATCTTGCTACTTCTTTCAAGAGGAAATAAGAAAACTAATTCACTAAATAAGCTACGGAGATTCTTAGGTAAGTTTAACAATATTTATTTTTTAAGAAAACTTTTGAAACTTATAATATTTATATGAGATTTTGATCTTAGAACTTTGATGATTGGTCATGGATGTTGCTATGCCATGTTACATATTGATCTTGCATATGATGTATGTTTGAATACTTAGGCTGGTATAGAAAGTTCTGCACAGGTATGGCTATGGTTGGTAAAATTTTAAGCTTCTGTGTTTTAATTTCTGGGAATTATATGTAGGAAAATAAAATAAACTGCTAACATAAGAATTATAGCTATGTGTGTCACGGATTTTTAACCACTGTAATCATTCAATTTGGAGTCCATATAAGGAAGATATGAGCCGATTAGTAGTTAAAGGTCAGAAAATGGTTCATTAGGGATGAATATGTTAGGATAGCTTCTGTATTTTAATTTCTGGGAATTATCTGTATGGAATTAAAATAAATGGTTAACATAAGAATTATAGCTATGTGTGTCATGGATTTTAAACCACTGGAATCATTCAATTTGGAGTCCCTATGAGGAAGATATGAGCCAATTAGTAGTCAAAGTTCAGAAAATGGTTCATCAGGGAAGAATATGTTAGTATAGCTTAAGTATTTTAATTTCTGGGAATTATCTGTATGGAATTAAAATAAATGGTTAACATAAGAATTATAGATATGTGTGCCATGATTTTTTATCCACTGGAATCATTCTATTTGGAGTCCATATGAGGGAGATATGAGCTAATTAGTAGTCAAAGATCAGAAAATGGTTAATCAGGGAAGAATATGTTAGGATAGCTTCGGTGTTTTAATTTCTGGGAACATTCTATAAGGAATTAAAATAAATGGTTAACATATGAATTATAGATATGGACAGATTAGTAGGTAGAGGTCAGAACCTATCCGAGAAGAAATAACTTGTACATTTAGGGAGTAATATCACCTTGATTTCGTAATATTTCACTACAATGTTCACCATAATAGTTTGAGATAATTGTTTTATCTTGAAATTGACACCAAGATCACCTACATCAGAGTTAAATTGAGGGAGTTGTGCTCTGATTAGTAAGAGATGGTTAGATAGGATGAAAACCTGCATCAAAAAATAAAGAAATAAAATTAATATTTAAAAAAGAAGATGAATCTTATAAATTAAAATAATAAATGACTAGTATAGCCATAGCCATTGCCATTGTATGAACTTCTTACCATCTTAAGTGTGAAATTCTGACATGGAAATATTTTATAAAGTGATATTTGAAATGGTTATGTTCATGGCATGATTACCAATGATTTTTGGTAATAGTTATATTTTGATGAACATACTTGTTATTGAAAGCATATTTTTGGCTATCATTGTGAATAGAAAAGAAATGACTACGGTCACATGGCAATTCGTGTTGTGCACCAGTTGGGGACGCCCTACCAACGGTTATGATCATGTTAATGAGAAAAGAAAGAGAAAGTGGGCTATGTCGGACGGAGTGAGAAAAGCCCGTATCGGAGAGTAGAAAATACTCAACCTGACCAGGGTATCTTGATATAAGAATAAATTGATAGTCATCATATGATATTCTGAAAATAGTTAATCCTGTTATACATATCATTACTGTATGATTCTTTTATGCATAGATATAATGCATTCATGTGACCAAAGATATTTTCTATAGTTTATACAGCTGAACATGACATGATGAACTATGTTGATCGTAAATTATAATTTATTGTTGAACTTACTGGGATTTAATTCTCACTATATTTCCATATCATGTTGAGAAGAATAATTATGCAGATTTTCTCTATGACACTTATTATTTCCGTACGTTGGATCGAGGTGCCTTACCTTGGGCAACTACTAATTATATCAGATGTATCTGTCCTAGATGTGACCGAGATTTCGGTGGAGGTGCCACCTTCACCAGTGTCCCCGGAAGTAGTCGACATAGATGATTAGAGCTAATATGTATCTTTGTACAAATGTTTGTAAAATAATGGTGTGTAGTTTGTAAAATAATGGTGTGTATGGAAACTCAGTATTGTATCACTGTTAATAACAATTATGCATGGTTAAAGTGATTATTATTACGAGTTAAGTGGTTAGAATTAAAGTAGTAATAACTTCATGGAATTTTAAAAATATAAAAAAAAATTGTTACATTTACATAAATGGAGTTGTTACATAATTGGTATCAGAGCAGGTCGATCCTAGATGGCCAGTGGGTGGATGATTATCTGAATCGATCTTATAGTGTCTTGAGTAAGTTGTGGTTGTGCTGTGAAGGGGATCAGTGATTCATATAGGTAAGAAATTACTGGTGTTTCCTATCTATATGCCGAGGTGGTGTTATTACTGCTATTAAATATTTTTGAACTAACTATTGGGCTTGATCACCTCAATAGCAGCATAACTTTGTTTTTGCCACAGTAGGAAATGGCACCACCAAGGAGGAATCCAGGAACCAATGTAGAGAAAACCCTGCACAACCTTGCCACAACAATTCGAGACCAAGTCATGACCACCAACCAAATTTTACAATATCTCCAGAATGCTAATAACCCAAATGGTGAGAATGGTGCTAACAACTGGATGGATAGAAACAATAATGGCATATCCAAGTTCCTGAGGACTAGACCACCTTGTTTCCAAGGTGGCTATGACCCAACGGTAGCCGAAAGTTGGATAAGGGAATTAGAGAAAATCTTTGAAGTGATTGGTTGTACTGAAGAGCAGCAAGTTATTTTTGCTGCATATATGTTAAAGGATGAAGCAGAATACTGGTGGCGTGGAGCTAGAGAAATTTTAGCTCATCAGGGAAGATAGATCACCTGGCAAGTGTTCAAGGACATTTTTTTTGAAAAGTACTTTCCAAGTACTGTACGGGCAGAGAAAGATATCAAATTTCTCCAACTCAGGCAAGGCAGCATGACCGTGGACCAGTATATCGCAAGGTTCAAGGAGCTATATAAGTTCTCCTCTTATCTGCGATATAACCTAGATGAAGCATGGAAGACGGTTAAGTTTGAAGCGGGACTAAACTTGGAGATAAAGAATGTTGTTATAGCTATGGAGATCAGGGAGTTTGTACCTCTGATAAATAAATGTAGACTCTTGGAAAAGAGTTTAAGGGCAGTGGAGGACGAGAAGCAAAGGCAAAACCTATGGAAGAGGAAGATAAATTTTTCCAACCCTGGAAAGAACGTGAGAAGAAGTGGATATAGAGCTGGTAAGAGGCCATTGATTGCGGGTCCTAGACCTTTTCAACAAGACCTCGCCCCAGTCAAGTGCGCTAAGTATGGACGCATGCATGGTAATCGGCCATGCTACATGGGACAAGATGTCTGCTTCAATTGCGGACAGAAGGGACATTTTGCGAGAAACTGCCCACAGAATGTGGAGAAGCAGCCAGAACAGAGGCCTCAGGTGAAAGGAAGGGTTTCACCGTGAGCGGCCAAGAGGCAGCTCAATCTTCTGAAATGATTCAAGGTACATGTTATATCTATGGATTTGCTCTTATAGTGTTATTTGACTCTGGTGCTAGTCATTCATTTATATCGGAAGAATGTATTAGGAAGTTTCAGTTTCCTATTTCTGAAACTCCCTATAAGCTATCCGTAGTAACCCTTACAGGGGAACAAGTATTAACTTCCTCTGTATGTAAAGACTGTCAAGTCACCTTTCAGGAGAAAACTTTTTCGGTAGACCTCGTCTGTTTACCTTTAAGAGGTATTGAGATCATTCTAGGGTTAGACTGGATGTCTAGAAATCGAGTTTTGCTGAATTATTGTAACAAGACCGTTAAATTTCTACCTCCTACTCCGAAAGAGGAGGTCGAGTTATTGATGCTAAATGCCAATCAAGTTAATAGGGAGTTAAAGAATGGAGTACTTGGATACATTCTCTTGTATTTATCAAACCTAGAAGTCGAATCGAAGCTTGATGAAATCCCAATAGCCAACGAGTTTCCTGAAGTATTTCCATCAGATATTCTAGGCTTACCTCCCAAGAGAGAGATAGAGTTCTCTATTGATCTCCTACCTGAGACAAGGCCTATCTCTATTGCACCATATCAAATGGCCTCAAAGGAACTACAGGAACTCAAGAAGCAGTTAGAGGAACTATTAGACAAGCAATTCATTAGACTGAGTGTATCACCTTGGAGAGCTCCTGTATTGTTTGTTAAGAAGAAAGACGAGAGCTGGAGACTATGCATAGATTACAGACAGCTGAATAAGGTGACTATAAAAAACAAGTACCCTCTCCCTAGGATAGATGACTTATTGGATCAATTGAAGGGAGCCTCCATTTTTTCTAAAATTGACTTGAGGTCAGGATATCATCAGATTAGGATCAAGGAGGAGGACGTACCAAAAAGCTGCCTTCAAGACTAGGTATAGGCACTATGAGTTTCTTGTAATGCCCTTCGAGTTAACGAATGCACCTGTAATTTTCATGGATTACATGAATCGCATTTTGCAACCCTACCTAGATCAATTTGTTGTAGTGTTCATTGATGACATTTTGATATATTCTAAGAGTGAGAAAGAACATGAACAATATCTCCGAATCGTGCTGCAAGTGCTGAAAGAGAAAAATTTATATGCCAAATTGGAGAAGTGTGAATTTTGACTGTTAGAGGTGAAGTTTCTCGAACATGTCATATCTAATAGAGGGGTAGCTGTAGATCCTAGCAAGATGGAAGCAGTGATTCAGTGGGAGAGACCAAAGACGGTTACGGAAGTTAGAAGTTTCCTGGGTTTGGCAGGATACTACAGAAGGTTTATACAAAACTTCTCTCGTATAGCCTTGCCATTAACTAAATTGACCTGGAAGGGAAGTCCTTTCAAATGGACTGATCAATGTGAAGCTAGTTTTCAGGAGATGAAGATAAGACTGACCACTTCTCCTGTTTTAATTATTCCAGACCCTACATGACATTTTGAAGTGTATAGTGACGCTTCAAAGAAAGGGCTAGGATGTGTGCTGATGCAAGATAAGAGAGTAGTTGGTTACGCCTCTAGGCAACTGAGACCCCACGAAGCAAACTATCCAACCCATGATCTTGAATTGGCGGCAGTGGTGTTTGCCTTAGAGATTTGGCGACACTATTTGTATGGGGCAACCTTTGAAGTATATTGTAATCATAAGAGTCTTAAATACCTCTTTGATCAGAAAGAGTTAAATATAAGGCAACGACGATGGGTAGAATTCCTCAATGACTACAAGTTTGAAATAAAGTATCATCCTAGAAAGGCAAATGTTGTAGCAGATGCCTTGAGTCGAAAATCTCTGCACATGGGTCAAATGATGGTGTATGAGATGCAGATGCTAGAGGAATTTCGAAATTTGAAGCTAGCCATTACTCTTACTCCAAAGAATCTAGTCATTAATGGTTTAAGTATAGGGTGTGTCCTTAGAGCCCAGATCAAAGAGGCTCAAGCTCACGACCAATACTTATAGGATCATAAAGACCAAGGTGTAATGAAAGATGGAGCAATCATGTATCAGGAAAGGATTTGTGTTCCTCAAGAACGAGAGTTGAGGACTAAGATCCTACAGGAAGCGCATCAGAGTAAATACACAGTCCATCCTGGATGCACTAAAATGTACCAAGATTTAAAAAGGATGTATTGGTGGTCAGGGATGAAAAAGGACATTGCCGAGTTTGTGCCGAAATGTCTCATTTGTCAAAAGGTGAAGGTGGAGCATCAAAAGTCAGCGGGATTTCTACAACCTCTTGAGATCCCTAAATGGAAATGGGACAGTATCTCAATGGACTTTGTTGTGGGATTACCTACGACTTTAGTGGCACATGACTTTATCTGGGTAATAATTGACAGATTAATCAAATCTGCTCACTTTTTGCCCATAAAAATTAACTATTCACTGGATAAATTAGCCCAATTGTACGTTCAGGAAATAGTTAGATTGCATGGGATTCCATTAAATATCGTTTCTGATAGAGATCCAAGGTTCACATCGAGGTTTTTGAAGGCATTGCATGAAGCTTTTGGTACTCAGTTGCAGTTCAGTACTGCCTACTATCCTTAGACTGATGGGCAGACAGAACAAACTATTCAAACTCTAGAAGATATGTTGAGGGCCTGTGTGATAGAGCAAGGTAAAGGATGGGATTAATACCTACCTTTAGTAGAGTTTGCTTATAATAATAGCTATCACTCTAGTTTTAAGATGGCCCTCTATGAAGCTTTATACGATAGAAAGTGCCGATCTCCACTATGTTGGTTTGAGGTAGGAGAAAAGAACTTGTTGAGTCCTGATCTAGTTCAACAAACCACTGAAAAAATCAGGATGATACGAGAAAAAATACTTACAGCTCAGAGTCGGCAAAAGAGTTACTACGATAAGAGACATAGACCTCTGGAATTTGAGGAAGGAGACCATGTATTTCTAAAAATTTCTCCAACTACTGGAGTTGGCAGGTCTCTCAAAACAAGAAAGCTATGTCCACGATTTTTGAGACCCTACCAAATTCTGAAGAAAGTAGGGACATCAACATATCAAGTTGCTCTCCCACCTAATTTGTCCAACCTGCATAATGTTTTCCACGTATCACAGCTGCGGAAGTATCTTCCAGATTCATCACATGTAATACAGGATGAACCAATCCAAATAAAGGAGAACATGACATACCAGCTAGTACCTGCATCCATATTGGACACTGACGTGAAGCAACTAAGAAATAAAACCATTCCCCTTGTTAAGGTGTTATGGGAAGGTTTGACTCCGGAAGAAGCAACTTGGGAGCTAGAAGAAGTCATGAGGAAGAAATATCTGCAATTGTTCTTATAAGGTAATTTCTGAAATTTTGAGGACAAAATTTCTTTTAGGGGAAGAGAAATGTAACATCCCTAATTTCGTTTCTTTTATTGATAAAAGTACATAAATATTTAATTAAGGAAATAAAATTTATTAGACAATATTTTAGATATCTAAGGAAATATAATCCTTAGAAATTCTTCACCTTATGTATATGCATAGAAAATGTTTCTAATATTAAGAGAACAAATAAAGAGGGAAAACCTAATAGGAAAAAAAAATTAGAAATAACATACTAAAGAGATGCAAAATTCTTAGATAAGGAAGATAAATTTTTAGAAACAAGTAAAGGTCTTAAAATTTCAAAAACATTGGATTAGGGTAATTTTTCCTAATTCAAGAACTAGAGTTACTAAGTTTAACATCTTTACCCATACATTGGGCTTTTACCTATGGACACTTCATATAGAGTTTTTCCACTTCACATAAGTTTCTAGCAAGCCCATTGGATAACCTAAGCAAGAAATAAAACATAGACTTGGACTAGGATATAGTAATTGGACAGATAGCCCAAAAATTATGAAAATGTGACCAAGCCCTCCAAGAAAGGTAGAATTTTATCCAAAGCAAAGAAAATGGGTAGGAATAATCCCAAATCCAAGAGGAAAAAATAATATAAGATAAATTAATAATAATAAAGATTAGGTTACATGGCATTAAGACAAAAATTTAGCAAGTGGTGTGATTCTACATTCATAATTTTGGCAAGTGGCATGATAATACAAGGCTTTAGGACAAAAACATCTATATCCTACACTCATAATTTTAGCAAGTGGTATGATAATACATGACATTAGGATAAAACATTCCTATCCCACACAAATAATATCAACCAAATAATGGAGATTCAAGGGCTAGAAATTTGCCACCTAAAAAGGCAAATCTATCATACTTGTTTAAGACAAAAGAAAATGGAAATGAATCCCTAAATCAAAGGGACCTTGTCCCTTATCTTAAGAACATATCATCATAATTTTCAAAATACAAATCTCCTTTTCCTATGCATATCTTGACTAAGGAAGAGGAAGACAAGAACATAAGTTGTTTGTTTTCAAAAAATTCAACAAAGTGTATCCTGATTGTGATAAGGTAGACCCATGATCATGAAAGGTGTATTATTTGGTGGTATATTTCAGCAAAACCCATCCCTGCAACATTTTAATTTCATCCAAGTGAGGAAGAGAGAGAAATAGAAGCAAGGTAGAGTGAGGAAATGAGAGAAAAAGAGGAGAAGAAAGGAAGGAAGAAGAAGGAGAAGTTTAGAAGGCTAAGTACTCAAGGTAAGTTACCTTAATCTCCACTTGAATCCATTTTTCTTCTTCATCTTCAAAAATTCAACCTCCTTCTCTTACCTAAGCTGCTAGAAAAGCTAAGGGAAGGGAGAAATCTTGCTACTTCTTTCAAGAGGAAACAAGAAAACCAATTCACTAAATAAGCTACGGAGATTCTTAGGTAAGTTTAACAATATTTCTTTTTGAAGAAAACTTTTGAAACTTATAATATTTATATGAGATTTTGATCTTAGAACTTTGATAATTGGTCATGGATGTTGCTATGTCATGTTACATATTGATCTTGCATGTGATGTATGTTTGAATACTTAGGCTGGTATAGAAAGTTCTGCATATGTATGGCTATGGGTGGCAAAATTTTAAGCTTATGTGTTTTAATTTATGGGATTTATCTGTAGGGAATTAAAATAAATGGTTAATATAAGAATTATATCTATGTGTGTCGTGGATTTTCAGTCACTAAAATCATTCAATTTAGAGTTCATATGAGGAAGATATGAGCTGATTAGTAGTCAAAGGTCAGAAAATGGTTCATCAAGGAAGAATATGTTAGGATAGCTTCTATATTTTAATTTCTGGGAATTATCTGTATGGAATTAAAATAACTAGTTAACATAAGAATTATAGCTATGTGTGTCACGGATTTTAATCCACTGGTATCATTCAATTTGGAGTCCATATGAGGAAGATATGAGTCAATTAGTTGTCAAAGGTCATAAAATGGTTCATCAGGGAAGAATATGTTAGGATAGCTTCTGTATTTTAATTTCTGGGAATTATTTGTATAGAATTAAAATAAATGGTTGACAAAAGAATTATAGCTATGTGTGTCACAGATTTTTAGCCGCTGGAACCATTCAATTTTGAGTCCATATGTGGAAGATATTAGCCGATTAGTAGTCAAAGGTTAGAAAATGGTTCATCAGGGAAGAATATGTTAGGATAGCTTCTGTATTTTAATTTCTGGGAATTATCTGTATGGAATTAAAATAAATGGTTAACAAAATAATTATAGCTATGTGTGTCATGGATATTTAGCCATTGGAATCATTCTATTTGGAGTCCATATGAGGTAGATATGAGCCGATTAGTAGTTAAAGGTCAGAAAATGGTTAATCAGGGAAGAATATGTTAGGATATCTTCGGTGTTTTAATTTCTGGGAACATTCTATAAGTTATTAAAATAAATGGTTAACAAATGCATTATAGATATATGTTCCACGGATTTGTAGCCACTGGAATCACTTAATTTAGAATTCTTATGAGGGAGATAAGGACATATTAGTTGATAGAGGTCAGAACCTACCCTAGAAGAAATAACCTGTACATTTAGAGAGTAATATCACCTTGATTTCTTAATATTTCTCTACAATGTTCAACATAATAGTTTTAGATAATTGTTTTATCTTGAAATTGACACCATGATCACCTACATCAGAGTTAAATTGAGGGAGTTATGCTCTGAGTAATAAGAGAAGGTTAGATAGGAGGAAAACTTGCATCAAGAAAATAAAGAAATAAAATTAATATTTAAAAAAAAGAAGATGAATCTTATAAATGAAAATAATAAATGACTAGTATAGCCATAGCCATTGCCATTGTATGAATTTCTTACCATCTTAAGTGTAAAATTCTAACATGAAAATATTTTATAAAGTGATATTTGAAATGGTTATGTTCATGGCATGATTTCCAATGATTTATGGTAATAGTTATATTTTCATGAACATACTTGTTTTTGAAAGCATATTTTTGGCTATCATTGTGAAAAGAAAAGAAATAAGCACGGTCACATAGAAATCCGTGTGGTGCACCTGTAGGGGACGCCCTGCCAACGGTTATGATCATGTTAATGAGAAAAGAAAGAGAAAGTGAGCCATGTCGGACGGAGTGAGAAAAGCCCGTACCGGAGAGTAGAAAATACTCACCCTGACCAGGGTAGCTTGATATGAGAATAAATTGATAGTCATCATATGATATTCTGAAAATAGTTAATCCTGTCATACATATCATTACTGTATGATTCTTATGTGCATAGATATAATGCATTCATGTGAAAAAGATATTTTCTATAGTTTATAAAGCTGAACATGACATGATGAACTATAGTGATGGTAAATTATGATTTATTGTTGAATCTATTGAGATTTAATTCTCACTATATTTTCATATCATGTTCAGAAAAATAATTATGCAAATGTTCTCTATGACACTTATTATTTCCGTACATTGGATAGAGGTGTCCTACCTTGGGCAACTACTAGTTATATCAGATGTATCTGTCGTAGATGTGACTGAGATTCCGGTGGAGGTGCCACCCGCACCAGTGTCCCCGGAAGTAGTCGACATAGATGATTAGAGCTAATATGTATCTTTGTACAAATGTTTGTAAAATAATAGTGTATAATTTGTAAAATAATGGTGTGTATAGAAACTCAGTATTGTATCACTGTTAATAACAATTATGCGTGGTTAAAGTGATTATTATTACGAGTTAAGTGGTTAGAATTAAAGTAGTAATAACTTCATGGAGTTTTACAAATATAAAAAAAAATTGTTACATTTACATAAATGGAGTTGTTACAATATATATATATATATATATATATATATATATATATATATATATATTCATAAAATATAATATATAATTATCAAGCAACTCATCATAAGCTTTACGCTTACCATTCAATCATATTCAGCATTGAATGGTAAGGGTAAAGCTTATGATGAGTTGCTTGATTATTATATATTATATTTTATGAATATATATATATATATATATATATATATATATATATATATATATATATATATATTCATAAAATATAATATATAATAATCAAGCAACTCATCATAAGCTTTACCCTTACCATTCAATCATATTCAGCAACTTGATAACTTTACAGATCAATGCCTCATGCACATAATATTTACTTTACCAAATAATGATAAATAAATTTAGAACAAAATATTCAATGAGTATTAAAATTTATTTGCAAAACTATACTCTTCTTGAACTATATACTAGTTAGTAAACAAAACATATATTTTAACATATTTCAAAAACTTATGATAGCATAATAATTTATAAACATAACTAATTATACATTTAAAGTTCAAGAAGAGCACGGAATAATTCATAGAAAGAATTATCTACTCACAAGATAAAACTCTAGGTTGAACAGCCTTAAAATGCACTTTTTGAATTTAAATTTGACCAAATAGACCTTAAAAACGTGTCCAGAGGGTCCAAAAACTTAAGAATTGATTCTGAGAGTTTGGTTAACGCTAGTCAACCGATGGTCATTATTCACGGTCGAAAATAATATTTGTAGCACCTAAATACTAGCGTCATTTTCCATATATCTAAATCGTATAATGTTCCTTATTATCTATAAATTTTTGACAAGGTCTACCTAGCCCATAATTTTACCTATTCATTTATATCATTTGTTATCTTTCTTGGATAAGCATAAAAGTGCTTGCTATCCTAAGCATTTTCAAGATTCAATTCCATCTAGGCAATTACCTAAGCATGCTATACATTACTTACAACATAAAGGATCTCATGCTATAAAGGAAAGGAGTACAATCCATAATTTACATTACATCACATTATAAGCTATCTAATAGGAACTTGGCACTTAACTAAGCCATCCAACATAAATATTACACAACCAAAGCAATTACAATCATGAACATATGAGTCAACCTTGAGACCCCTGTTGCTCACTTCTGGCTGGAGTACTTGGAATGTGATTATGTGGACATAAAAAGTGAGATGAAAATCTCAATAGCTAGCAAAGTTTTTCAGAAAAAATAGTGCACATTCCATTCCTTAAAACATCTCAAATTATTTCACTGAAACATACGCACTGACCATACATCATACATACGGCATCATGGTCAAACTAGGGACCCATAACATCATGATCTACTTACCCAATGCAGTTAATACGGCCATACCTGCAAAGGGCTATGCATATCCTATTATTGGCCAATCGTGAGGGAAATGTGGCTTACTTAGCACCCTTTTGTGCATCCCCTTAATTCCCGAGAATGCATACATAACATATCTTTAGACCATCATTCATCATAGCATAAAAGTCAGGCAATCAGTGAAAATTCATCAATTCAAGTTCATAAGCATAAATAGTGTTTTAAGGAAAAGCTAGCTACCTCAATTCCAGCACAATCACTTCCTTTCCAAGGCTGCCAAGGTTACTACCAGCAACTCAAACTAAAACATACAAGAATTCTTGGTTAGTGCATGCATATTAGGTCCTAAAGCTATAAATACCTAGTTTAAGAGCTTCTGCTTCTCAAAACAAAGCTATGATTTTGTTGAGATTTGGGGTTGTTATTAAATATGACAAAAGTCCTCTAAAACTTCTAAACTTTTGTATGGAGGAACATTTACATGTGTATTGTATTTCGTAATTCTCTCAGCCCTTAAATCTTCCATTCAACCCCAAAAACTACCACCATACCCAGGACAGTACAATTTAGTTTCAGTTTCATTTCTATTCTATTTTACATCCATTTAGATTAGTAAAAATACTTAGAAATTCATGATATTTTATATTAAGTATCCTATACCTGTTATATAATCACCATAAAAATTTTAAATAAAAAATAATTCTTTTGACCCCTTAAAGAAACCAAGTTTTAAGGCTGTCCCCGGTTATGTCCTGTTCTGCCTCATTTTCAGACTACCAAATTTATACATTTTATTATGTAACTTAGACGGTCCATAATTTTCTAAAATTTGGTATGATGATTAATTAGGATCCCTTTAACTTGTCATAAAATTTTCATACAAAATTTCAATATCTAACCCCTTCCAAATGTTATCTTTCCATCAATAGTCTAAGCTGTCTAGGAAATTGTCCTCAACAATATTTTAATTGTAAAAGACCTAGTTGTAGGTTCTCATAAATCTTGAAACTTTCCATAATTGATTATGAATATTTTAAGACGCTTCTCACCAAAAATTATAGAATTTAAAGGTCAGTTACTAAATTTACTTAGCCAATATTTTAGGGTACAAAAAGGTTTCTATTTTCTCAACCTAACTATTCTATGCTCTATGACCTTTACTCACTAATCAGACCCTAACTCACTCATATGGACTCTAAATTTTGTGATTCTAGTGGATATGTTACCATGAGAAATATATCTACAACTTTCATTTTAACCATGACTTCATATTCCTTATGTATTAGTCCCAGAAATTCGAAAATAGAAGCTATTCTTCACCAGCCTGGATTCCAGACCCGATTTTGACCTCTTATCACTCCATCTACTATAAATCTCTCTTTTGATCCCTGATTGATGTGATTCCAAATGCTATGAAAATCTGAGACATTGGAATACAACTTCTATGTTGAACAAATTTTCATATTTTAGACATAAAGTCCTCCATGCAGGCCCAACATTTAACCTAATAAACTCAAAATTGGATTTTTATAAGAAGCCAGACTTACCTTATGTAAACCTACTCCTATGGCTCTCAATTTGCAGCTTCCTTCTCCTCTTGGTTTCCTTTACAAATTAGCCACGTTTCTTGCACCAAATATGGGTTGATGAAGGCTTTAAACCTTAGTAATTACTCTCACTCTCACTGCCTTTTGGTGAGGGAAGAAAACTCCTTTTTTTTCCTGATTTTCTTCACTCTCTTCCTCCTCTCTCAACCTTCTTCTCCTTGCTGGCTATCCTCTCTGCCTTCCTTCCTCTTCCTCTTCAGTTTTTGGACCTCTTACCTCTCTCCTTTCCCTTGCTAGCGTGAGGAAAGGGCATGTGTTTTCTGCTGCACCATTTCTGAATGCAAGGAGGTGGCTGCCATGGTTGCAGGGATTCCCTGTTCTACAGGGCAGGTGAGTGAGCATCAGCTGCTCTCCACGTAGGTGCATGCATATTAGAATATGCTCAATGGGAGTGGGTGAAATTGTATGCATGATGTGTAGGAAAACACCTGCTGCCACATCACTTGCATGCAGGAATGTTTTTGCTTGTCTCATGGAGCAAAGCTGACAGGATTCTGCTGCAGATGGGGCCATGATTTGTTGCTGTGTGGGGCAGGTTTTTGCTTGCTTTATGGAGCAAGGATGGGCGTGCATATACTGTCATGTGGGGGGCTTTTTTTCTAGTTGCATGTGGGAGCAAGGGTGGCGTGAAATGCTGTCTTGTGGACCATGTTTCTGCTGGTCTCTTAGAGCAGATGGGGGCGTTATTTTTCTGTTGTGTAGGGCAGGTTTCTGCTGGCTAGGTGGAGCAAGAGTGGATATGTTTGTATCTTATTCCTCTAATTTATGCTCCAAAAATATCTTATTTATATTACTTCTAACCATGAAATGTTACTACATTTTTTTGTAAAGTCTTTATTGTCAAACAACTATACATTTTAATTCTTGTTCTTATATGTCTTAATTTATCACTAATCCTAGGCTAGTAATGTCTAAAAAGATGTATTTGTGTTCTCTCTCCATCCATTATAATCTTAAGAATTTTTATTTACATTAACTATGTTACTTATTTTATACTTGCCTTATAATCATATAACTAAGCATCTTGATTACTTGTCATATGTGTTTTCTACTCATCCTTAAATTTATCTAACTTTATTAAAGGCTTAGGATGTTACAATGTTCACATCGACTGGAATCACTATTCACATCAGTCGGAGTTATTGTTCAGAACAACAAAAGTTGTCAAATGGTTGAGAAATTTCATATCCTATAGTTTATCTATCTCCTAAATCTATCTACAGTGTTAGATTTTTAATTTGATAACTCTAAATAGGAGTTTCAGAGTTTACCTTTTTCTAAGATTTTCTACTTCCGATCTACGACGATTTTTCGGCCGATTTGAAAAAAAAATGGCTAATATAGTAGTATTCTTCATTCTGAATCCGATGGTATCCTTAGTTTTGAGATCAGATACTCGAAAGTACTCCAGATCTAAAGAGAGAAAATGGAGGAGAAAGAGTGAATAGTGATCTCTCGATAAACCTACGAAAGATTTGTTTTTAAAATGATGGAGGAACCAAATAGCAATTTGCTAATTTTTGGAGGAAGTTCTTTAAATTTTATTATTTACATTTTGACCCCTAAACTTTTAGAAAATTATACTTTGACCCCAAAATATTAATAAATTTTTATTTTCATCCTTAAAAGTTTGGATAAACCTTTGAAAAAAAATTAAAATAAGTAGTCGTAATTCTTGAAAAGATGTAAACATAACTTAGCTACTATTTCGAAAAAAATCAGTGGCCGCAAGTTTTGAATGTATATGCCAAAATCTATCAACTGTAAAATAAATCAATTCAAATTAAAAAAATTCAAAATAACTAGTCGACTTAATAATACCAATAGTCAATAGTAAGAACATTGAGAAAAATAAGATAAATCATTTGATTGTCCTTCTTCAACAACTAACTGGTTTACATTTTCATTTTTTTTATAATGACGCCACTTACAACTGCCCTACAAGAATCAAGACATCAATGCTTCATCAATGACTACAAGGGAAAAGAAAATTTCTGGTGATACCTTAATTTTATTCTCTTTATATGCTTAATATGAGCTACAATCATAACTATTGAACATATGCATGCGTGCCGTCATTTCTGAATTTCACCTTCAATTTAGCTAATATCCACTGGCCACTCACATAGCTGTTATAATTATACCCGACATATTTGTATAGCTATTATAAGTATGCTCTTTTTTTAGTTCTATAAATACACGCATTAGTATTTTTACCTTCATACTCAAAATTAGGGTGAGTGCATTTATAGAAGGAACCGCATTCTGTCAGTTTCGAAATATTTGTCTTTTGTAGTTCTAATCTTGGAAAAGATGGAGAGTATGTGAAAGCAGCACAAAATCTAGGTATGGTGCTGGCCAGGAGAAAAATTCATTTAGTCTATGGTGGAGGTAACCGTAGATTAATAGGGTGTGTGTCTACAGCAGCACATATAGGAGGATGCCAAGTTCTAAGTATTATTCTTACAACTCTAGCTGTATCAAACGTCATAGCAAAAACAATTGGAGAAGAATTTAGGGTAGCTTCTATGCATGAACCCATAGCTAGAATGATGAGTAATGTTGATGCCTTTATTGTCTTACCAAGGGGTTTTAGTACTTTAAAATAGATTTTTCAAGTAATCTCTTAGGCGCAACTGAATATCTATCACAAACCGATAGGTTTTTAAAATGTTAACCACTTCTTTGATTGTTTGTTATCTTTTCTTGATCAAGTTGTGGAACAAAGGTTTATCTCACACTCAGCACGACGAATTCTCATCTTAGCTTCAAATGCTGAGGAGTTGATTGATACTTTACAAGCATTTGTTCATGTACCTGATCTAACTATGGCTCAAATAGATTGGAAGACAAACAACCGTAGAAAGTGCAAGTTAGACTTGGATCTTCATCTATTGCTGTAATAAGACATGGACATTGCTGTACCACTTCGTATTTTGAAAACTTAGCATATAGCTAATACTTCTTTAGAGTTTATAAAATTATCCTCAAATGTAGCTTATGATCATCTGAACTCTTGCAACATATTAATATATCATCAATAAATAAATTTACAATTTGATCTAAGAATGGCTTAATTACTATTCATTAAATCCATGAGTGCAGCTGGGGTATTTGTCAAACCAAATAACATTACTAAGAACTCATAGTGCCAATACCGAGTCCTAAAAGTAATTTTTAGAATATTCTCTTCCTTTATCCTCAATTAATGATATTCAGATCTCAAATTAATTTTTAAAAATATTGAGCTTATTCCCAATTAATGATATTCAAATCTCAAATTAATTTTGAAAAAATTGAGCACCCTGTAACTGATCAAATAGATCATCTATACGAGATAACAGGTATTTATTACTCACTGTCACTTTTTTCAATTATTTGTAATTTGTGCATTACTACAGTGATCCATCCTTCTTTTTCACAAATAGGACTAAAGCCCCTCAAGGAGCGTACTAGGGTGTATAAATCCCTTGTCTAACAAGTATTACAATTAATTTTTTTTAGTTCCTTAAGTTCAGTCAATATCATTCTATATAGGGATATAGATACTAGTTAGGTTCTAGGAAGTATAAATATCAAATTCTATTTCTCGTTTCGGGGGTAATCTAAGCAATTCTTCTGGGAACACATCACGAAATTTCATACCTATTGTAACTTGATTTACACTGGTATACTTTATATCAACATATCTCACCACTGACAAATATCCTTGGCATCTTTTTTGTAATAACTTATGGCTGTTAGAGTAAAGATTAGATTGCTACGTACCTCACTACGGTCTCCTTGTATCACGAAATGAGATTCTCTATGAATGTTGAATTTAATCACCTTAAGATGACATTCAAAATGGCATGACATGATACCAACTAATCTATTCTCAATATCACATCAAAGTCTCCCATATCTAGACATTCGAATAAAATGGATATCATATTCAAAAACGATCATATTTGACATTTGTCTCAATTCTTTAAATTTTTTGAGACGCCTTTCTCTTTCACTTTTAGGCAGTAATTGACCCATAAATACCTTTTAAGATGCCACAATATTCAATAAACTTTATATTAGAAAATTTAGCAACTTTGAATAGAAAGGAAATTGAAACTCTATAAAATCCCTCAGTAGCACCTGAAGTATAAATATATCTAGTTCATATCTATACTAAAGATTCTACTAATGAATCCTTTGCTCCAATAGCCACAGGGAAACCTAATGCTTTGATACCAACTTGTCACGCCCCTAATTTAAAGGCGTGTGAAACATATACTTTACGGATAGATATTTACTATAACAGATATAATACAAGCCTTCATTATAGAAATAGATACAAATAGGTTCTCTCATGCAAACATAATATATGGACCAAGTTTATAAATATTAAAGTAACAGTAGAAGCAAGTATCTTACTGGTGGCGTACAAAGTATACTCTCGAATACAAATACAATATAATTCAAATAATGTTAGCCTTGGAAGCAACGTAGACTCACCTAGGGAATATGTCACCTAACTGATCACCAATCTGCAGGATCAAATTCTATATTCTTATCTGAAAAATGTAAAAATATCGTGTAGTGAGTTTGACAACTCAATGAGCAGATAATACCTCCTATAACCTCTTAAGTCAGTATATGAATGTACTCATATTTTAAAATTTGTCACGTAGAAAATACAGTTTAAAAGTACATCCATATGGAAACCGCATTTCAAATATTCTCAAATCAAAGGATATTCAGATATCCAAAATCATATTCAACATGGTATGATCATTAAACAAATGTTGTTATGCATCAAAATATTTCATATGAAAACATTAGGAGGACCCCATACTAGAACCATGAAATAATCCCAAACACACAACAATAGATGGTGTTATGTTCAGTTGTATAAGCTACATAAAAAATTAAGCTTTTGAGATAAAATCATAACTTTTTTTGATGCATAATTAACATACTATATATACACTAAAAATCCACTCTTTTTACATAATGTTCAAGCATGTCACAGCTCTCAATATACTCAATTCACTCATTTGCTATACGCATAATGACAGATCGACTACAGTCACAATAAATGATCAGAGAATGTGAGTTCGTCACCCATCTGTCTCCTCACATTATCACTGTCACCCGATTGAAGTGGCCTTTCCCTTGGCTCACTCAGGCTAATAGGGTGTCTTCTACTCGATATCATCTCAAGCCGTACAACTCATTGATATTCATCCATACATATATATATATATATATATATATATATATATATATATATATATATATATATACAGATATATATATATATATATACATATATATATATATATACATATATATATATATACATATATATATATATATATATATATATATATATATATATGCATATTCATTAAATGCAATGTATAATTATCAAGTAACTCGTCAAGAGCTTTACACTTCTCATTCAATCACATTCAGCAACTTTATAGCTTTATAGATCAATGCCTTGTGCACATAATATTCATTTTACCAAATAATGATAAATACATTTAGAACCACATTTTCAATTAATTTCAAAATCTATTTGTAAAACCATACTCTTATTGAACTATATGCCAGTTAGTAAGCAAAGTAGATATTTTAACACATTTCATAAATTTATGATAGTATAAATAGTTTGTAAATATAACCAATTATACATTTAAAGTTCAAGAAGAGAATGGGATAAGTCATGAAAAAATTATCTACTCACAGAATAAAGTTCTAGGTTGGACAGTCCCAAAATGCACTTTTTCAATCTAAATTTGACCAAATAAATCTAAAAAACGTGTCCGGAAGGTCCAACAATTTAGGAAATGACTTCGAGAGTTTAGTCAACAATGGTCAACCAATGGTCACTGTTCATGGTCAGAAATAATATTTACATCGACTGGAATCACTATTCACACACAGTCAGAATTACTGTTCACACCTACTGGAATCACTATTCACACCGATCGGAGTTATTGTTCATGACACCAAAAGTTGTCAAATGATTGAGAAATTTTATATCCTATAGATTATCTATATCATTAATTCATCTATAGTGTTAGATTTTTAATTTGAGAACTCTAAATAGGAGCTTCAGAGTTACCTTTTTTAAAGATTTTTTATTTTCGATCTGCGGCGATTCTTCTGTCAATTCAAAAAATTGTTTGGTCAATATTATGGCACTCTTTGTCCTGAATCCAGTGATACCCTTAGTTTTGAGATCGGATGCTTGAAAGTACTACAAATCTAGAGAGAGGAAATGGAGGAGAGAGTGTGAATAGTGATCTCTTGAGAAATCTACAGAAGATTTTTTAAAAATGATGGAGGGACCAAATAGCAATTTGTTAATTATTGGAGGAAGTCTTTTAAATTTTATTATTTACATTTTGACCCCTAAACTTTTAAAAAATTACACTTTGACCCCAAAAATATTAATAAATTTTTATTTTCATCTTTAAAACATTTCAATTATATCCCTACTCTTCTATTTTTTTTTAATAATCCATACATAAATAAAAATTACTAAATCTTAGGGATGTGATAAGAAGGTCATCTTGGGAGTTGAATGAAGCAGAGAAATAGTTAAATGTATAGGCTTTATTAGTTTACATTTACCTTTTGGATATGTCTTGAATTCAAATAATGTTGTTTAGGTACCTTCTTTAAGAAAGAATTTGATTTCTACTTCTTCATTAGACAATTGTGATTATTCCTTTTTTGGCAAGGAAATGGAAAGACCAACATTTATTTCAATTATGCTATTATTAGTTCAGCTTCGTTATAGAATGGCTTATATCATTTGAATTTGAATATTTGTTCAGAAGGTTCTCCTAGTGCCCTTATTAACATTGTGACAAGACATAAATGAAAAATAGTTAATGAGAAATCTTCTATGTTGTGGCATAGGTGTTTGGGTTATATCTCGAGAAAGAGATATTAAAGAGATAAATCAAATAAGATGTATTGAATGATCTTGTCCTTATAAATTATGATACTGGGAAAATTATTAAATGTATAAGATTCTTATAAGGTGATGCTCTGAAGACTATGGTTTACATTCTAAATCAGATTCCCAATAAACCTACATCTAAGACTTTATATGAGTTTTTATTTAAAAAGAAGCACAGTTTGAAACACTTTTGAGTATCGAGTTGTAAGGCAGAGGCTAAACCATATAATCCCTAATTGAAGAAACTTGATGCTAGAATTGTGAGTGGTTTCTTCATTGGGTGTAGTTATACATAAAGAGGGTGCATATTTTATTGTCCTACTCATACTATTAGAGTCATTTAATCCACTACAAGAAAATGAAGTTTCAGTGGCAACTTTTCAATAGTGACCTAATAAATTGCCACTGAAAGTCAGAATTTTAGTGGTAACTTTTATAAGTCGCCACCAAAAGTCAAGTTTTTAGTGCAACTTTGAAAAATTTCCACATAAAAGCAGACTTTTAGTGGAAAGGTCGCCACTGAATGTAAATTGAAAAAAAGTTATAAAATACATGGTTTTTTTAGAACAATCATCACACTCAACACTTAAACAATTTGAAAGCTTTCTTCATATAGAAAAATGCAAGGTTTCCCTTGCTTCACACTAGAAAATGCACGATTTTCCTTGCTTCACACCATGAGCTGTCCTTTGCAAGGTTTTCTCTGCTTCATGCCGAAATACACAAAGAACCAAAACAAAATCTCCACATCCACTGCGTGCATCTTCTTCTAAGATTGTTCACCTCCACCGTAGGTTAGCTTTCGAAATGTGGTTTGGTTCTCTAAAATTTACTTAAATAATTATGAATGTGTGGTTTGATTCTCCAAAAGTAGCATTTGTGGGTGCTGGTATGTTAAATTTTTTTGGAGATTTAGGGTTTTCATAGCAAAATGTAAATTATATGTATAAATATAAATGAAATTGATTTAATTAATTTGATTGAGTTCGATTGTTGTCTATTTGTAATTTGAGTAACCCCAAAATGGTAATTTAGATATATGCATTTCAAACATTAAGATATCGAGAGCGTCATTGGTCATTTTGTCCCACTAGTATTGAAAGAATATAAATAGATAAAAAAAATGAATAACAGAGAAGCCATGAGAATTTTGCAAACCAATATTAGAAAAAGGTGTGAAATGATTGTGTGTTCAATGTTCATGTGTGTATTATGAAATTTTAGAAGCAAGATTAGTTGGTATCCTTAATATAATTTTCTTTTATGGCAAGTGAACGGAGCAAAATCCCAAAAAAGAAAAACTAATATTGCAAGCTATTTGCAAACCTATCACCATAGCTTTAACCTTAGCGTGAAAGGCTAAAGCAAAACCCATATTGTATGCAAAGCCTTTACACTAAGAACCTTTATCATCCCTAAGAACCTCACAACTAGCTATTGAATAGTTAACTCTTTAGATGCTAAAGTTGAATACAGTAAACATCTTGCTTACTAATTTCATTAGCCTATCGTAGTTAATGTCTTTTGAATGTTACTTTATAATGATGACAATTTAAATTACTCATCCAATTGTTTGACTTAATTATATTTAACTATGTAGCCCTGCAACAAATATATTCTTTAATCTAGAAGTTAACATTTGAAGACAAGCTCATGGAGGCACAAATAAAGTCCTTGTGTGAATAATAAGATTGAAATTTTTTATAATGTATTTATTGATATTTTATCTAATTAATAGTTAAGGTATAAAGAATATCATATGGAAGATAACATCTCTTTTCAAACAAGTACGAAAATTTCTTAGTGAAGCTCATAGGTAAGCTTTACACTTATTAAGAGATTGTCTTACATTAGATAATTTCGTCGTTTATATTTATGTTTCATGAAAACTTTTGACTGGGTAATCTTTATTTGATTTGTCTACAAAATTATCCCTTGATGCAAATTGAAGTTCTTTCAATTTTTTTTATGACCATTACCACTCTTACTAAAATTTGAGAGAAATTCTAAATACACTAAGTTAATGTAAAAGGGTGAACTTTTAACATTATCATAACAGATGACTTAGGTTGGGCTTCTTGTATAATAATTCAATATAAAATTCTTTTTTTTGGAAAATTTCTTGAAGTTACATCTCAAACCATAGTAAGAAAATACCATCACATTGAAATGGAGATTTTAAATCTCTGAGATGTTTTGAATTGTATATGATTGGGCATATGTTTCTAGTCATCAATAAGATACTTAATTTTTTCCCCATATATATAATGTCTTATCATTGTTTAGAATAGTTGAGGTTTCATTCATCTGCAACATTAACATTCTTAAATGTCTATTGCTTTCTCCCATTAGGACAAAGACGCATATGCATAGTTCAACACATAAGTGAAAATTCCTCATAAACTTGCTAATGAAACCATTTGTCTTCTGCTCACTATTTCAGTATATGACTAATCGCCACTTCATTTTACATGAAATAAATATAATTTCACTTTGTTCAACTATACTTTACTAATCATATAATATTTTTTGACCCCTATTGTTGGGAAAATAGCATTTTAAATTTACTTGTACTTGGCAAAATAGCATTGTTGCCTTTGCTAGGCATTCAGTAGACAAAATAATTAATGTGCTTGACCATTGTTTTAAATTATCTTTTCATTCGTGCAAATGTAAAATAGCTATAATTTCAAATTAATCGCCATCAAAAGTCTATTTTCTTGTAGTATAGGACATATTATCGAAGATCTAAGTCTTTTTTTTAGGGACCGAGTATCTAGGTCTAGTTGGGGGTTAGTTTTAGCCCTAAAATTTTAGCTTTATGTATTTTGATGATAACAAATATTTAAAAGAAACAAATAAATATTTATACTGAGGTATAGTCAAAATTAACTATTGGTAATATTAATTGGAATTGAAACTAATTGATAGCCTTTAAGATCAAAATCACATTAAATATTGATTAAAAGCTATTGGATTATTTAGATGTAAAGTTACTTTTTAAAGTAAGGAAATCTTTGATTAATTATTAAATACTCAATTAAAAAAGACAACTACTTTATTTGAGTTGGAACAATCACTACTGATTGTACATGAAAATCTCTCCATTATAAGCAATGCTAAAGAAGATCTAATGGAAATGAAGTGCTGTTATGATAATATTATTATATGTAGGTTCTCATTTTCAAGGAATTCGGCTGGTGTGGTTTGTGAGGAAAAAAAATTAAAGTAATATCACATAACTAGTCTCTAATCATAAACCTTATGCTATCTTGATATGTTCTAATATGATCTTATTTGATTTGTTATGTGAATTTTTTTTAATGAATTATCAATTATTGAATTAGCCTAAATGCTAGACTGTTAGTGCTCAATAGGTTATGCACAAAACATTTATACCCCTTTTTCTTCTTTGGGTTTTTTTGTCATCTCTTGACTTGTAAAACTTAATTATAACTTGGCTGCAACTCTAGCTTTAATTGTACTTTTACTCAGAATAATATTATCGAAACTATTGTATGTTGTGGTGTTTTTGTGAATGTTACTCATTATATTCTATAATCATATTATATTATCATTGTAAACTTTGTATTCTTACTCAATTGACAATATAAAATCTTTTTACGTTAAAAATTGTTATGAGGTATACTATCTTTGTCAATACTATCTCTAAAGGTGCACATGGTTTTTAAGTAGAATAATATATAGTAAACCTTATGCCTTGTGGATTTAACTTCTTCCATTTTATGCCAACCATAAAAAGTGAGAAACAAAAGCTTGAGGGATTATAGAAAGCCCTCAAAGGGAAGGTAGAAGAGTCGTACTCATCAAATTGGAGTTTTAATTCCAACAAGAACAAAATTTCATGGTCCATTATCTTTATGGACGGCGCAATATCCATATTGATGATAATACCAAATGCTTTTTTCCCCATATATTCTTCAGAGTGATAGTTGATATTGATTCTCTCTGTAACATCACTTACAAGCTTTATTATCTTTGTTACACTCACTTAAAACTCTTGAGTTTAAGTAATTATTTTTTGTTAAATGTTCACATTTAATCTCTTTCTATTGTTATAACTACTTGAGTTTTGCTCTATGTTATTTTATTTTAAGATAACTTTAAAGGTATATACTTTTATTTTGTTTTAATATTTTTGAAGCTTTAAGATTTTATTTTCAATCTATTCTTTGAAATAATTGGGATTGATAAATATCAATTACTTAACTTCTAATTATTTATAAACTGCCATGTATTCTAAAAGTATAGAATGTTTCTCATGTGTCAGTGGGAATATATTTTTCTATTTCTTGTCACTCTGCATAATTATATATAGTTATAGATTTATTGGTCCTACTGAATCCACTTTCATTCTTTCATAATGTTATAAATAATTTGTTCATTCAATCTCTCTGTATATGAATAGGGAAAAATTCCTATAAACCTTATGGGTAGTACTCTGCACCAAGCTCTATAGCATCAACATCTCCAAGAAAACTATCGACTTGATTATTTTTTTCATTTTATTATTATGTATAATGTTTTTTATTTACTAACATAGTATCAGTCATAAACATTTGTCATATTTGAAATCATGTTAATGTATAACATTTTATTAATTTTTACATTTCTTTTGATATCTTTTCATTTTGCCATATTTTAATTACAAAAGACAATGCAAATGTATGTTATAAAAACAACTAGAAAAAAGTGCTTTCACTAATTCACATTTTCATTTTCTGTGCATACTTTTAGGAGCGACCTATATATAACCATTAGTGACAACTGGGATTACTCACCACTAATACTTAGGCCATATGAGAATTAAGAGGTTCATGTATTCATAAGTCTGTATTCACAAGTCACCATTGAAAGTGTAATTTTAGTGGCGACCCCAAAAGTTTCCATTGAAACCTTTTACTCTCGTTGTAATAGGTGATCACTTGGCAATGACTAAAAGTTGGCACTAAAGGTTTTAGTGGCGACTTTTGGACTAAAGCCGTTGATATGCTATAAATTAAGCATGTCTTTAGCATGTTTTAAGTTACTTTTTATTTGATTTCAGTAGAAAATAAATAGGAATTAATTAAGTTTTGTGTTTTATGTTTTAGGAGGAATAAAGAGGAAAATAGAGAGAAAATATGGAAAAATGTTGATTTTTGACCCTTTGTCACTAATTGAGACATATCTCTCTCATTTGAACTCCGATTAACGTAATTCTAGTGGCTTTGTAAAGAAGAGACATAGGTCTACAAATTTTTTGTTTTGTACTTTGGCAAAATCTAAAATTTTGGGGATGCCGTGTCACTCACAACAGAGAGCCACAGCTCCTCATCAGTCTATTTCCGTAATGCTGCAGCGCTCGCCGTCATACCAAAATGTAGAAATCACGATTTTTAAGTTTTTTTAATCTCCAATTGAAGCCCAATGGACTGAGTTTTGGCTTAGAAACAATTCTACTTCAATGAGGATAAGCCAATTTATAAAAGGGAGAGAATGCAAGTATCTAAAAAAAAAGAATCAAGCTCTTAATTACCTTCTTCAATTCTTCTCTAAATTTTCTTCTAGCTCTGCGCAACTAATTTTCTTTTAATTGGTAGAGAAAAATTGAAATCTCAAGGGATCTTCATGCATTGTGAGATTTAGATTTGATTTATTAGTTCAATCTTAATTTTTTTTGGTACAAATAGTTCAATCTTAATTGAGTATTGATTATTCATCTACTCTTCTATTTTCAATGATTATTCATATAATTGCTTGGAAGGCCTACTAGTATATTATCTGTCTCAATCTACTGTTGAATTATGTTTTGAATAAAGTTTTCATTACTATGATTCATAAGACAAATAGGCTTAAGGATTTTAGATTATAAATCGTTAAACCTATGATGAATAATTGACTAAAATTGATATAGCCAATATGTCTATATTTGTTTAGCTCTATCACTTTATCTAGTTCTTCATTTGATTAATAGGTTAGACTTTACCAATTTACTAAAAGATTGTTTGTTAATTAGGATTTAATTGGGGCGATTGTCATAAATTACTAGAATTAAGGAGGAACAAAGTTAGAATCCCAATGGTAGATATTTAAATTAAGATTGATTGATCAATGCAATCCCTTGACGGTGGATATCAACCGAATCCAACACCTTTATTATTAATAACTCTTTTTTTCATTACTTGTATTCTCTTTTTACTTTGTCTACTTGCAATTATCAAACCCTTTTTCAAGAACCACACAAGGTAATTTTCGTCTCTGTGGGATTGACCCTTACACCTACGACTACAGGTTAGTTGAGAGGTAAGGTATTAATTAGAGTGTACCTGCGACAATACGTACCAAATTTTGGCGCATTGCAAGGGACTGCGTCTATTACCTTTTTGTGATTTTTATTTTGATTTATGCTTGTGACTCGATCTGCTAATTCTCAAAATTTACAATTCAATTCAAATATTGAAAAATCTATATACAGGCATAAGAGAGGACTTCAAGAAGACATTGATCAAGAAAAGGAGGAAGTAATCATGGCTAGACACCCCCACTCTAGAGGAGCTTACAGCTCCAGATTTGCATCAACAACCCTTTGTGCATTACTTTTCCTAATCTTGATGATAATTTCAATTTTGAGTTAAAATCTGGATTAATTCATCTCTTGCCTAATTTTTATAGTCTTGCAGGTGAAGACCCACATAAGCACTTAAATGAATTCCATGTGGTATATACCAACATGAAGCCGTCTAAAGTAACTAAGGAACAAATAAAACTCAGGGCGTTTTCTTTTTCATTAAGAGACTTAGCCAAAGATTGGCTATATTATTTACCATCTAGCACTATCACCACATGCAATGATATGAAGAGAATATTTCTAAAACGTTATTTTCCTGCATCTAGAGCCACTAATATTAGGAAAGAAATATGCAGCATTAAACAATTGTATGGAGAAACACTTTATGAATATTGGGATAGGTTTAAAAAGCTTTGTGCTTCTATCATCAAATTAGTGAGCATTTACTAATCTAATATTTCTATGAAGGTCTTTTGTAGGGAGATAGGAGTATGGTAGATGCAGCTAGTGGAGGAGCACAAGTAGACAAGACTCTTGAAACAGTCAGAGTCCTAATATCAAATATGGCTACCAACTCCCAACAATTTGACATTAGGCATAATCCTCTAGTTAGACATACCCATGAGGTAAGTACTTCTTCTCTTCAACAATAAATATTTGAACTTACCTCTCTTGTGAGCCAAATGGCTACAAGTACACCACAACAAGTTAAAGTATGTGGAATATGTTCAACAACAAGGAACCCAATTGATATGTGCCCTACACTTCAAGAGAAATCCACAGAACAAGATAATGTTGTAGGAGATTTTCTTGGCCAACCAAAGATGTATGATCCTTATGCTAATACATATAATCTTAGATGGAAGGATTATCCAAACTTTAAATATAGAAATGCACAAAATAGTCTGGTAGGACAAAATTTTTAGCAAAATCAACAGGCCTATTATCCTAGACAAAATACATCTTAGGACTCCCAAGTAAGTAATTCCTTAGAAGATATTGTTAAAACTCTTGTGCATAACTCTTAGTAATTATAACAAGAGACAAAAGTTAACATTCAGAACCTAACAATTTAAGTGGGTCAATTAGTAACCACAGATAGTCGATAGGATGCTCAAAATTTAGGTAAGTTACCCTCTCAAACTGTGGTGAATCCAAGAGAAAATATTAGTACAATTATTTTAAGGAATGGTAAGAAAATTAAAGGTCCATCATTAGCCTTTTCTCCTAAGGAACATGAAAAATTAATTAAGGAGAATGAAGCATCTACAGGTAAGTCTCCATCTACTTTAAATAATGAAGTAGTGCCTCATTTTCCAAAATCTTTTGAAGAAAATAGACTACATGAAAAAATTTCTAACTTGTATAAAACCTTTAGAAGGTGTGAAGTCAATATTCCCCTTCTAGATACTATTAAACAGGTGCTAAGATATGCAAAGTTCTTAAAAAAACTATGTTATAATCTCCAGCAAGCTTGAACCTGATTAGGAGGAGAAATTAATTCAAGTTCTTAAAGAGCACAAAACTGTAATAGGATGGACCATAACTGATCTTAAAGGAATGAGCTCTTCCACATGTATGCACAAAATATTAATGGAGGAATGATCTAAACCATCTAAATATCCCTATAGAAGGCTAAATCCTCCAATAATGGAGGTAGTGAAGAAGAAAATTCTTAAACTGTTGGAGGATACGGTTATATACCTTATTTTATACAGTCATTGGGTTAGCCCTGTAACAACTCCATTTAAGTATCAATTTTTTTTTAAAATACCATGAAGTTATTACCTCGTTACAACTTAAATCAATATAACATTTATTTAATTTATACAATACAGAGTTTACATACATGTCATTAATCAAAACATACGTACAACATATCAAACACATAAAAATCTACATCTTATTTATTTTGGTTGACCAATTTCGGAGATACAGGTGCAGGTGGTTGCACCTTCACTGGGATCTAAGCCAACTCGACCACAAACATTTTATTTGCTTCTGGGATCTGCCCAATATAAAGTACTTGATCCAACGTGCACTAAAAGCCAGAGCTATAGAAAAATCTGCATAACTAATTTTATGAACATGATATGGAAATATAGTGAGAATTAAATCCCAGTAAGTTCAAAACTAAATCATCATCAAGATAGCTCATCACGTCATGTCTAGCTGTATAAACTACAGAAAATAACTTTGGTCACATGAATGCACTATATCTATGCACATGAGAATCGTACAATAACAACATGTATGACAGGATTAACTATTTTCAGAATATCATATGATGACTATCAATTTATTCTCATATCAAGCTACCCCGGTCAGGGTGAGTATTTTCTACTCTCCGGTACGGACTTTTCTCGCTCCGTCCGACATGGCTCACTTTCTCTTTCTTTTCTCATTAACATGATCATAACCGTTGGTAGGGCGTCCCCTACTAGTGCACCACACGGATTGCCATGTGACCGTGCTCATTTCTTTTCTTTTCACAATGATAGCCAAAAATATGCTTTCAATAACAAGTATGTTCATCAAAATATAACTATTACCATAAATTATTGGTAATCATGCCATGAACATAACTATTTCAAATATCACTTTATAAAATATGTCCATGTTAGAATTTCACACTTAAGATGGTAAGAAGTTCATATAATGGCTATGGCTATGGCTATACTAGTCATTTATTTTTTTCAATTATAAGATTCATCTTTTTTAAAGATTAATTTTATTTCTTTATTTTCTTAATGTAGGTTTTCATCCTATCTAACCTTCTCTTACTAATCAGAGCATAACTCCCTCAATTTAACTCTGATGTAGGTGATCTTGGTGTCAATTTCAAGATAAAACAATTATATAAAACAATTATGTTGAACATTGTAGCAAAATATTAAGAAATCAAGGTGATATTACTCCCTAAAATGTACAAGTTATTTCTTTTCGGATAGGTTCTGACCTCTATCTACTAATCTGTCCATATCTCGCTCATAAGAATTTCAAATTAAGTGATTCCAGTAGCTACAAATCCGTGACACATATATCTATAATTCATATGTTAACTATTTATTTTAATTACTTATAGAATGTTTCCAAAAATTAAAACATCGAAACTATCCTAACATATTCTTCCCTAATTAACAATTTTCTGACCATTGCTTACTAATCGGACCATATCTACCTCATATGGACTCCAAATTGAGTGATTCCAGTGGCTAAAAATCCGTGACACACATATATATTATTTTTTATGTTAATCATTTATTTTAATTCCATATAGATAATTCCCAAAAATTAAAATACAGAAGCTCTCCTAACATATTCTTCCCTGATGAACCATTTTCTGACCTTTGACTACTAATCGGCTCATATCTCTCTCATATGGACTCCAAATTGAATGATTCCAGTGGCTAAAAATCCTAGACACACATAGCTATAATTCTTATGCTACCCATTTATTTTAATTTCATATAGATAATACCCAAAAATTAAAATACAGAAGCTATTCTAACATATTCTTCCCTGATGAACCATTCCCTGACCTTTGACTACTAATCGGCTTATATCTCTCTCATATGGACTTCAAATTGAATGATTCCAGTGGCTAAAAATCCATGACACACATAGCTATAATTCTTATGTTAACCATTTATTTTAATCCCCTACAAATAAATCTCACAAATTAAAACACAGAAGCTTAAAATTTTGCCACCCATAGCCATACCTATGCAGAACTTTCTATACCAGCCTAAGTATTCAAACATACATCACATGCAAGATCAATATGTAACATGACATAGTAACATCCATGACCAATCATCAAAGTTCTAAGATCAAAATCTCATTTAAATATTATAAGTTTCAAAAGTTTTCTTCAAAAAGAAATATTGTTAAACTTACCTATAGCACTTAGTCCCTTAGACTTCTCCTTCCTTTTTCTTCCTTTCTTCCTCTCCTTTCCTCACTCTACCTTGCTTCTCTTTTTCCTCTCCCTTACTTGGACGAAATTATAATGTTGTAAGGGTGGATTTTCTTATATAAACCACCAAATAATTCACCTTTCATGATCATGGGTCTACCTTATCACAATTAGATTACACTTGGTTGAATTTTTGGAAAACAAACAACTTATTTTCTTGTCTTCCTCTTCCTTAGTCAAGATATGCATAGGAAAAGGAGATTTGTATTTTGAAAATTATGATAATATGTTCTTAAGATATGGGACAAGGTCCCTTTGATTTAGGGATTCATTTCCATTTTCTTTTGTCTTAAACAAGTATGATAGGTTTGCCTTTTTAGGTGGCAAATTTCTAACCCTTGAATCTCCATTATTTGGTTGATATTATTTGTGTGGGATAGGAATGTTTTGTCCTAATGCCATGTATTATCATACCACTTGCTAAAATTATGAGTGTATGATATAGATGTTTTTGTCCTAAAGCCTTGTATTATCATGCCGCTTGCCAAATTATGAATGTAAAATCACACCACTTGCTAAATTTTTGTCTTAATGCCATGTAACTTAATCTTTATTATTATTATTATATCATCACCTAATTTATTTTATTTTATTTTTTCTCTTGGATTTGGGCTTATTCCTACCCATTATGGGCTTATTGCTATCCATTTTCTTTGCTTTAGATAAAATTCTACCTTTCTTGGAGTGCTTGGTCACATTTTCATAATTTTTTGGCTATCAGTCCAATTACTATATCCTAGTCCAAGTCTATGTTTTATTTCTTACTTAGGTTATCCAATGGGCTTGCTAGAAACTTATGTGAAGTGGAAAAACTCTATATGAAGTGTCCATAGGTAAAAGCCTAATGTAGGGGTAAAGATTTTAAACTTAGTAACTCTAGTTCTTGAATTAGGAAAAATTACCCTAATCCAATGTTCTTGAAATTTTAAGACCTTTACTTGTTTCTAAAAATTTATCTTCCTTATCCAAGAATTTTGCATCTCTTTAGTATGTTATTTCTAATTTTTTTTTCCTATTAGGTTTTCCCTCTTAATGTTAGAAACATTTTCTATGCATATACATAAAGTGAAGAATTTCTAAGGATTATATTTCCTTAGATATCTAAAATATTGTCTAATAAATTTTATTTCCTTAATTAAATATTTATGTACTTTTATCAATAAAAGAAATGAAATTAGGGATGTTACATTTCTCTCCCCCTAAAAAAAAAATTTTGTCCTCAAAATTTCAGAAATTACCTAATAAGAACAATTGTGGATATTTCTTCCTCATGACTTCTTCCAGCTCCCAAGTTGCTTTTTCTGGAGTCAAACCTTCCCATAACACCTTAATAAGGGAAATGGTTTTATTTTTCAGTTGCTTCACATCAGTGTCCAATATAGATGCAGGTGCTCGCTGGCATGTCATGTTCTCCTTTATTTGGATTGGTTCATCATGTATTACATGTGTTGAATCTGGAAGATACTTCCGCAGCTGTGATACGTGGAAAACATTATGCAGGTTGGACAAAATAGGTGGGAGAGCAACTTGATATGTTGATGTCCCTAATTTCTTCAGAATTTGGTAGGGTCCCAAAAATCGCGGACTTAGCTTTCTTGTTTTGAGAGACCTACTAACTCCAGTAGTCGGGGAAAGTTTTAGAAATACATGGTCTCCTTCCTCAAACTCTAGAGGTCTATGTCTCTTATCGTAGTAACTCTTTTGCCGACTCTGAGCTGTAAGTATTTTGTTTCGTATCATCTTGATTTGTTCAGTAGTTTGTTGAACTAGATCAGGACCCAACAAGTTCTTTTCTCCTACCTCAAACCAACATAGTGGAGATCAGCACTTTCTGCCGTATAAAGCTATTATTATAAGCAAACTCTACTAAAGGTAGGTACTTATCCCATCCTTTACCTTACTCTATCACACAGGCTCTCAACATATCTTCTAGGGTTTGAATGGTTCATTATGTCTGCCCATCAGTCTGAGGATGGTAGGCAGTACCAAAAGCTTCTTACAATGCCTTCCAAAACCTCGATGTGAACCTCGGATCTCTATTAGAAACGATATTTAAGTGAATTCTATGCAGTCTAATTATTTCTTGGACGTACAATTGGGCTAATTTATCCAGTGAATAGTTAATTTTTATGGGAAAAAAGTTAGCAGATTTGGTTAATCTGTCAATTATTACCCAGATAAAGTCATGTCCCACTGAAGTCTTAGGTAATCCCACAACAAAGTCCATTGAGATACTGTCCCATTTCCATTTAGGGATCTTAAGAGGTTGTAGAAATCCCGCTGGATTTTGATGCTCCACCTTCACCTTTTGACAAATGAGACATTTCGCCACAAACTCGGCAATGTCCTTTTTCATCTCTGGCCACAAATACATCCTTTTTAAATCCTGGTACATTTTCGTGCATCCAGGATAGACTGTGTATTTACTCTGATGCGCTTCCTGCAGGATCTTAGTCCTCAACTCTCGTTCTTGAAGGACACAAATCCTTCCTTGATACATGATTGCTCCATCTTCCATGACAGAAAAATTACCTTGATCTTTATGATCCTGTAAGTATTAGTCGTGAGCTTGAGCCTCTTTGATCTGGGCTCTAAGGTCACACCCTATACTTAAACCATTAATGACTAGATTCTTTGGAGTAAAAGTAGTGGCTAGCTTTAAATTTTGAAACTCTTCTAGCATCTGCATCTCATACACCATCATTTGACCCATGTGCAGAGATTTTCGACTCAAGGCATCTGCTACAACATTCGCCTTTTTGGGATGATACTTTATCTCAAACTTGTAGTCATTGAGGAATTCTACCCATCTTCGTTGCCTCATATTTAACTCCTTCTGATCAAAGAGGTATTTAAGACTCTTATGATCACAATATACTTCAAAGGTTGCCACGTACAAATAGTGTTGCTAAATCTTTAAGGCAAACACCACTGCTGCCAATTCAAGATCATGGGTTGGATAATTTCCTTCATGGGGCCTCAGTTGCCTAGAGGCGTAAGCAACTACTCTCTTATCTTGCATCAGCACACATCCTATCCCTTTCTTTAAAGCGTCACTATACACTTCAAAATGTCCTGTGGGGTCTGGAATAATTAAAACAGGAGGAGTGGTCAGTCTTGTCTTCAACTCCTGAAAACTAGCTTCACAGTGATCAGTCCATTTGAAAGGACTTCCCTTCCTGGTCAATTTAGTCAATGGCAAGGCTATACGAGAGAAGTTTTGTATAAACCTCCTGTAGTATCCTGCCAAACCCAGGAAACTTCTGATTTCCGTAACCGTCTTTGGTCTCTCTCACTTAATCACTGCTTCCATCTTGCTAGGATCTACGGCTACCCCTCTATTAGAGATGACATGTCTGAGAAACTTCACCTCTGACAGCCAAAATTCACACTTCTCCAATTTGGCATATAACTTTTTCTCTTTCAGCACTTGCAGCACGATTCAGAGATGTTGTTCATGTTCTTTCTCACTCTTAGAATATATCAAAATGTCATCAATGAACACTACAACAAATTGATCTAGGTAGGGTCGAAAAATGTGATTCATGTAATCCATGAAAATTGTAGGTGCATTTGTCAACCCGAAGGGCATTACGAGAAACTCATAGTGCCCATACCTAGTCCTGAAGGCAGTTTTTGGTACGTCCTCCTCCTTAATCCTAATCTGATGATATCCTGACCTCAAGTCAATTTTAGAAAAGATGGAGGCTCCCTTCAGTTGATCCAATAAGTCATATATCCTAGGGAGAGGGTACTTGTTTTTTATAGTCACCTTATTCAGCTGTCAGTAATTATGCATAGTCTCAAGCTCCCGTCTTTCTTCTTAACAAACAATACAGGAGCTCCCCAAGGTGATACACTCGGTCTAATGAATTGCTTGTCTAATAGTTCCTCCAACTGCCTCTTGAGTTCCTATAGTTCCTTCGAGGCCATTCGATATGGTGCAATAGAGATAGGCCCTGTCCCAGGTAGTAGATCAATAGAGAACTATATCTCTCTCTTGAGAGGTAAGCCTAGAATATCTGATGGAAATACTTCAGGAAACTTGTTGGCTATTGGGATTTCATCAAGCTTCAATTCGACTTCTAGGTTTGATAAATACAAGAGAATGTATCCAAGTACTCCATTCTTCAACTCCCTATTAACTAGATTGGCATTTAGCATCAATAACTGGACCTCCTTTTTCGGAGTAGGAGGTAGAAATTCAATTGTCTTGTTACAACAATTCAGCAAAACTCGATTTTTAGACATTCAGTCTAACCCTAGAATGACCTCAATACATCTTAAAGGTAAACAGACGAGGTCTACAGAAAAAGTTTTCTCCTGGATGGTGACTTGACAGTCCTTACATACAGAGGAAGTTAATACCCTTTCCCCTGTAGGGGTTACTACGGATAGCTCATAGGGAGTTTCAGAAATAGGAAACTGAAACTTCCTAATATATTCTTCCGATATAAATGAATGACTAGCACTAGAGTCAAATAACACCATAAGAGCAAATCCATAGATATAGCATGTACCTTGAATCATTTTAGAAGATTGAGCTGCCTCTTGGCCGCTCAAGGTGAAAACCCTTCCTTTCACCTGATGCCTCTATTCTGGCTGCTTCCCCACATTCTGTGGGTAGTTTCTCGCAAAATGTTCCTTCTGTTCGTAATTGAAGCAGACATCTTGTCCCATGTAGCATGGCTGGTTACCATGCGTGCGTCCGCACTTAGCATACTTGACTGGGACGAGGTCTTGTTGAAAAGGTTTAGGACCCGCAGTCAATGGCCTCTTGCCAGCTCCATATCCACTTCTTCTTATGTTCTTTCCAGGGTTGGGAAAATTTTTCTTCCTCTTCCATAGGTTTCGCCTTTGCTTCTTGTCCTCCACTACCCTTAAACTCTTTTCCAGGAGTCTACATTTATTTATCAGAGGTACAAACTCCCTGATCTCTATAGCTATAACAGCATTCTTTATCTCTGGGTTTAGTCCCGCTTCAAACTTAACTGCCTTCCATGCTTCATCTAGGTTATATCGCAGATAAAAGGAGAACTTAGACAGTTCCTCGAACCTTGCGATATACTGATCCATGGTCATGCTACCTTTCCTGAGTTGGAGAAATTCGATCTCTTTCTTTGCCCGTACAGTACTTGGAAAGTACTTTTCAAAAAAAATAATCCTTGAACACTTGCCAGGTGATCTGTCTTCCCTGATGAGCTAAAATTTCTCTAGCTCCACGCCACCAGTATTATGCTTCATCCTTTAACATATATGCAGCAAAAATAACTTGCTGCTCATCAGTACAGCCCATCACTTCAAAGATTTTCTCTAATTCCCTTATCCACCTTTCGGCTACCGTTAGGTCATAGCCACCTTGGAAACAAGGTGGTCTAGTCCTCAAGAACTCGGATATGCCATTATCTTTTCCAGCCATCCGGTTGTTAGCACCATTCTCACCATTTGGGTTATTAGCATTCTGGAGATATTGTAAAATTTGGTTGGTGGTCATGACTTGGGCTCGAATTGCCGTGGCTAGGTTGTGCAGGGTTTTCTCTGCATTAATTGCTGGATTCCTCCTTGGTGGTGCCATTTCCTATTGTGGCAAAAACAAAGTTATGCTGCTATTAAGGTGATCAAGCCCAATAGTTAGTTCAAAAATATTTAATAGCAGTCATAACACCACCTCGGCATATAGATAGGAAATACTAGTAATTTCTTACCTATATGAATCACTGAACCCCTACACAGCACAACCACAATATATTCAAGACACTATAAGATCGATTCAGATAATCATCCACCCACTGGCCATCTAGGATCGACCTGCTCTGATACCAATTATGTAACAACTCCATTTAAGTATCATTTTTTTTTAAAATATCATGAAGTTATTACCTCGTTACAACTTAACTCAATATAACATTTATTTAATTTATACAATACAGAGTTTACATACATGTCATTAATCAAAACATACGTACAACATATCAAACACATAAAAATCTACGTCTTATTTATTCTGGTTGACCAATTCCGGAGATACAAGTGCGGGTGGTTGCACCTTCACCGGGATCTAAGCCAACTCAACCACAAACATTTTATTTGCTTCTGGGATCTGCTCAACATAAAGTACTTGATCCAATGTGCACTAAAAGCCAGAGCTATAGAAAAATCTGCATAACTAATTTTCTGAACATGATATGGAAATATAGTGAGAATTAAATCCAAGTAAGTTCAACAATAAATCATCATCAATATTGCTCATCACGTCATGTTCAGCTGTATAAACTACAGAAAATAACTTTGGTCACATGAATGCACTATATCTATGCATATGAGAATCGTACAATAATAACATGTATGACAGGGTTAACTATTTTCAGAATATCATATGATGACTATCAATTTATTCTCATATCAAGCTACCCCGGTCAAGTTGAGTATTTTCTACTCTTCGGTACGGGATTTTCTCGCTCCGTCCGACATGGCCCACTTTCTCTTTCTTTTCTCATTAACATGATCATAACCGTTGGTAGGCGTCCCCTACTGGTGCACCACACGGATTGCCATGTAATCGTACTCATTTCTTTTCTTTTCACAATGATAGGCCAAAAATATGCTTTCAATAACAAGTATGTTCATCAAAATATAACTATTACCATAAATTATTGGTAATCATGCCATGAACATGACCATTTGAAACATCACTTTATAAAATATTTCTATGTCAGAATTTCACACTTAAGATGGTAAGAAGTTTATACAATGGCTATGGCTATGGTTATACTAGTAATTTATTATTTTCATTTATAAGATTCATCTTCTTTTTTAAATATTAATTTTATTTCTTTATTTTCTTAATGCAGGTTTTCATCCTATCTAACCTTCTCTTACTAATCAGAGCATAACTCCCTCAATTTAACTTTGATGTAGGTGATCTTGGTGTCAATTTCAAGATAAAACTATTATCTAAAACTATTATGTTGAACATTGTAGCAAAATATTAAGAAATCAAGGTGATATTACTCCCTAAAATGTACAGGTTATTTCTTTTCAAATAGGTTCTCCCCTCTATCTACTAATCTGTCCATATCTCCCTCACAAGAATTTCAAATTAAGTGCTTCCAGTGGATAAAACTCCGTGACACATATATCTATAATTCATATGTTAACCATTTATTTTAATTCCTTATAGAATGTTCCCAGAAATTAAAACACCGAAGCTATCCTAATATATTTTTTCCTGATTAACCATTTTCTGACCATTGCTTACTAATCGGACCATATCTACCTCATATGGACTCTAAATTGAGTGATTCCAGTGGCTAAAAATCCGTGACACACATATCTTTAATTCTTATGTTAACAATTTATTTTAACTCCATACAAATAATTTCCAGAAATTAAAATACAAAAACTATCCTAACATATTCTTCCCTGATGAACCATTTTCTGACCTTTGACTACTAATCGGCTCATATCTCTCTCATATGGACTCCAAATTGAATGATTCCAGTGGATAAAAATCCTTGACACACATAGGTATAATTCTTATGTTAACCATTTATTTTAATTTCATACAGATATTTCCCAGAAATTAAAATACAGAAGCTATCCTAACATATTCTTCACTGATGAACCATTTTCTGACCTTTGACTACTAATTGGCTTATATCTCTCTCATATGGACTCCAACTTGAATGATTGGCTAAAAATCCGTGACACACATAGCTATAATTCTTATGTTAATCATTGATTTTATTTCCTTACATATAAATCCCAGAAATTAAAACACAGAAGCTTAAAATTTTACCACCTATAGCCATACCTATGCAGAACTTTCTATACCAGCCTAAGTATTCAAACATACATCACATGCAAGATCAATATGTAACATGACATAGCAACATCCATGACCAATCATCAAAGTTCTAAGATCAAAATCTCATATAAATATTATAAGATTCAAAAGTTTTCTTCAAAAAGAAATATTGTAAACTTACCTGTAGCACTTAGTCCCTTAGACTTCTCCTTCCTCTTTCTTCCTTTCTTCCTCTCCTTTCCTCACTCTACCTTGCTTCTCTTTTTCCTCTCCCTTACTTGGACGAAATTATAATGTTGTAAGGGTGGTTTTCTTATATAGACCACCAAATAATTCATCTTTCATGATCATGGGTCTACCTTATCACAATTAGATTACACTTGGTTGAATCTTTGGAAAACAAACAACTTATGTTCTTGTCTTCCTCTTCCTTAGTCAAGATATGCATAGGAAAAGGAGATTTGTATTTTGAAAATTATGATAATATGTTCTTAAGATATGCGACAAGGTCCCTTTGATTTAGGGATTCATTTCCATTTTCTTTTGTCTTAAACAAGTATGATAGGTTTGCCTTTTTAGGTGGCAAATTTCTAACCCTTGAATCTCCATTATTTGGTTGATATTATTTGTGTGGGATAGGAATGTTTTGTCCTAATGCCATGTATTATCATACCACTTGCTAAAATTATGAGTGTAGGATATAGATGTTTTTGTCCTAAAGCCTTGTATTATCATGCCACTTGCCAAAATTATGAATGTAGAATCACACCACTTGCTAAATTTTTGTCTTAATGCCATGTAACCTAATCTTTATTATTATTATTATATCATCACCTAATTTATTTTATTTTATTTTTTCTCTTGGATTTGGGCTTATTCCTACCCATTTTCTTTACTTTGGATAAAATTCTACCTTTCTTGGAGGGTTTGGTCACAATTTCATAATTTTTTGGCTATTGGTCCAATTACTATATCCTAGTCCAAGTCTATGTTTTATTTCTTGCTTAGGTTATCCAACGGGCTTGCTAGAAACTTATGTGATGTGGAAAAACTCTATATGAAGTGTCCATGGGTAAAAGCCCAATGTATGGGTAAAGATTTTAAATTTAGTAAGTCTAGTTCTTGAATTAGGAAAAATTACCCTAATCCAATGTTCTTGAAATTTTAAGACCTTTACTTGTTTCTAAAAATTTATCTTCCTTATCCAAGAATTTTGCATCTCTTTAGTATGTGATTTCTAATTTTTTTTTCCTATTAGGTTTTCCCTCTTAATGTTAGAAACATTTTCTATGCATATACATAAGGTGAAGAATTTCTAAGGATTATATTTCCTTAGATATCTAAAATATTGTCTAATAAATTTTATTTCCTTAATTAAATATTTATGTACTTTTATCAATAACAGAAATGAAATTAGGGATGTTACAAACTCAGTGCAAGTGGTTCTTAAGAAAAACAAGAATAACTGTGATAAAAATTTAGAATAAGGAATTTGTATCCACCTAGATTCAAAATGGGTGGAAGGTTTGTATAGATTATAGAAAATTAAATTTTGTAACTCGAAAAGACCTTTTTCCTTTACCTTTTTATTGATCAAGTGCTTGAAAGGTTAGCTGGTAAACCTTACTACTGTTTTCTTGATGGCTATTCAGGCTATTTTCAAATTGCAATTGCCCCTGAAAACCAGGAAAAGACAACTTTCACTTGTCTATTTAGGACATTCGCATATAGGCACATGTCATTTGGGCTTTGTAATGCCTTTCTACTTTTCAAAGGTGTAGCTTATTCTCAGATCACCTTGAAAAATTTATTGAGGTATTTATGGATGATTTCATAGTTTATAGGGATTCATTCGATTATTTTTTTTGCATAAATTTTCATTAATTTTGAAAAGATATCAAGAAACTAACCTTGTTTTAAATTCTAAAAAATGTCATTTTATGGTTGAACAAGATATAGTTTCAAGCCATGTTGTCTCCAAAAGGGGAATAGAGATAGATAAAGAAAAAATTGATATTATAAAAACTGTACCTTATCTCACATGTGTTCAGGAAGCTCGTTCTTTTCTTGGCCATGCGAGCTTTTATAAAAGATTCATAAAGGACTTCTACAAGAAAGTAGCACCTATTTGCAAATTGCTTCAAAAAGATGTATCTTTTGAATTTGATGAAGAATGCTAGGAAGCTTTTGACAAATTGAAGGAGTCTTTGATTTCAGCTCCAATCATCCAAGCACCAGATTGGAACTTTCCTTTTAAAATTATGTGTGATGCTAGTGATCATATAGTTGGAGCTGTACTTGGCCAAAGAGTTGGAAAGGCATCCCATGTGATATATTATGCCTCCAGAATATTAAATGATACCCAGAAGAATTATACCACTACTGAAAAAGAACTCTTAGCTGTTGTCTTTGCATTAAAAAACTTTAGATCATATTTAATATGTGTTAAATTTATTGTTTTTACTAATCATGCATCTTTGAGATACTTGGTGATGAAAAATGAGGCTAAAACTATGATAATCTTATGGGTGCTACAGTTTATAAAATTTGATCTAGAAATTAAAGACAAGAAAGGGTCTGAAAATAATGTAGTAAATCACCTAAGCCATCTGACACATGTGGAAGAGAAACTAAAAATTAAAGAATCATTCCCAAATGAAAATTTATTTTCAATTTCAATCATATGCCATGGTATGCAAATATTGTAAATTATTTGACTATTAATCAGTTACCTCCTCTTTTAACCAGGGCAACAAGGAATAGGATCAAGAGTGATGCTAAATACTACATATAGGATGATCTTTACTTATGGAAGCAATGCTCAGATCAAATTATAAGAAAGTGTATTCTTGACTTTGAAGTTCTATCAATTCTAACATTCTGCCATTCTTATACATGTGGAGGACACTTTGGGGAAAAACGAACTGCAAAGAAAGTGTTAGATTGTGGTTTTTATTGGCCTACTCTATTCAAAGATTCATATCATTTTTGTAAGTTATGTATAAACTATCAAAAAATAGGTAATATATCCATGAAAAAAGAGACATTGCAAACACCAGTATTATTTTGTCAAATTTTTTTATGTTTGGGGTATTGATTTCATGGGAATTTTTCCCTTATCATCTAGATATAATTATATTTTGCTGACTGTGAATTTTATCTCAAAGTGGGTGGAAGCTAAACCCACTAAAACTGATGATTCCAAAGTGGTTACAGATTTCATTAAATTCCATATTTTCTCCAAATTTGGGATCCCAAGAGCATTAATAAGTGATAGGGGGACGCATTTTTTCAATAGGACTATTGAAGCCATATTAAAAAAATATAATGTCACACATAAATTTTTAACTGCATACCACCCCCAGACCAATGGACAAACTAAGATATCCAACAGAGAAATAAAAAATATCATTAGTAAGACAATAAATCCCAACTGCATGTATTAGAGTCTTAGATTAGATGATACTCTCTGGGTATACAAAATAGCTTGTGAGACCCAAATTGGTATGTCTCCATACAGGTTAGTATTTGGCAAAACTTGTCATCTTCCAGTTGAATTGGAATATATAGCATTTTTGCCTATAAAGAAGTTTAACATGAATCTGGAAGAAAATGGAGAATACAGGAAATTACAACTTTAGAAATTGGAGGAAATAAGAAACGAGGCTTATGAAAATTCAAATATCTACGAAGTTAAAACTAAACTCCTACACGATCGTATGATTTCACGCAAAGAGTTTACTAAAGGACGGAAAGTCTTCCTCTATAATTCCATGCTCCGATTGTTTTCAAGTAAGTTTTGTTTTAGATAGGAGAGACCATTTATTGTTAATGATATTTTTCGTCATGGTGCAGCTGAAATATAAAGGATGGATAGTTAGAATAGCTTCAAAGTCAACGGGCACAGGCTTAAACCATATTATGAAGGATTTCAGCAAGAGGAACTACAATGGACAACTTTTCAAGATCCTCCTTAATTTTATAAGTTTATATTGAGCCAATGACATTAAATAAAGGTGCTGGTTGGGAGGCAACTCAACAACATATCTTCTTCTTCTTCTTCTTCATATTTTTATTTCTTTTATTTAAAATATATATATATATATATATATATATATATATATATATATATATATATATATATATATATATTTGAGACTACAGCGCTCTCTATAAAAGGCTCATGCCTCTCCCCTCATCTCACACCTTTTTTCACTCCTATTAAACCAAAATCACCATTATTTAACTCGTATAACTTCCATTAAGCTTAAATTACATTTCTTTAAGTGATTTTACTTCCTATTTTGTAGGATTGATAATCTCTTTCAAGCAATTGGATGAGAATCTTTGAAGTTTTCAAGGGTTTCCAAGGTACATCCACTCTCTATATTATTAACAGCAAATCAAGCTCAATTGGGTGAGAAATTATTCACACTTTCTACTATAAACATTCCTTTTATCATATAGTGCATCCAATTGGGACTCCAATTTGGGAATTCATCACCCATTTTCACCTCAATTCCACGAGTGCACACTAGCTGCTCGATAAAAAGCCTCAACGAACTTTTCAAGTTAGATGGCTCCTAAAATTTTAAAGTTGTCCGTCTTAAAGGGAAAGAGTAGAGCCGATGTATATTAGCACCATATCAAAGTGGTGGTTCACAAACCCATTGTCCCAGAAAAAGATTTTATTGTCATCAATGGGCTTCCTCATATGGACAATATCCTCCAAAGGCATTGGGAGATTTTTTGTAGGAACCTAGAACTAGGGATCATCCCCATGGTATAGGAGTTTTACTCCAATGTTATAGTCCATAAACAATATAAAGCACGGGTCAGGGGCAAGTTGGTGAAGTTCACTCCTCATGCCATCAATGAGTTCTACTCTCAACCTGACATTGAAGATGATGAATACTCTGCACTTCTTCAATCATATATTGATTTTGAAGATATTATTTGCACTCTTTGTCATAGAGAGGCATCCTAAAAATTGGATAACAATGGCCAACCAATGTATTTATGAGTTAAGTCTGGTGGGACAAGGCCATCTTGATTTTTGCCAGCATACTATTAAAGATTTATAAGAGTGAACTGAGTGCCTCAGTCACCAGATGAATGACTTAGAACTCTACCAATACTCTATAGCACAACATAACAATGCATGTTTCAGCTAGCTAGCCCATGTCCTGAACCGACCTTTATGCTTACACTCAAGCATGATGAAATGGATGGTGATAATTAATCAGAGAAGTTCTACTGGACCCCTCCTCCTTTTATTACTTGTCTCTCCTATTTTATTCTTTTCTATTTTACATTAAGGACAATGTAAATTCTTAAGTGTGGGGGGAGGGGGTAACTTTAAGATTAAGCTGGATAACTGTATAATAAATCATATATTTCTGCACTATTTACTTTGATGCGTGCTACAGTAAACTTCTATGATCTATGCACTTTTATTCTAGTTATTAAATGGGGTAAGCATGTGAACTTATCTCAATCTATGAGTTTGTGTTAGCTGAACCAATAGCCAATAATATAACTGTTTAAATTGCTAATAGCTCTTAAGAGACGTAAGAAAATCATAGTTATGTGTAATTTTAATTTCTTTGCAATTTATTATTACCTATCTTTTGGGATCTTGAAACTCTTTTGCACAGTAACTTTGAGTATTTAATTTTCCTTACACTTAGAAGAATTTTATTTAATTCAAAATATTTTATGATCTCAATAAATTTCTAGAACTTATTTAAATACTACTTAAGGCAAAATCTTAAACTAATACTATTAATTAAGAGATGATTTAGACATTATTTGATAAGATTGAACCTTTCAAACCTAACTCAAACAATAAAATATCCTTAGTACCTCTGTTTGAGCTTAATTAACATTTTATTCCTTACCCATTACAAAGTCAAGACCAAATTTTATGATTAATATCTTTATTTGTTTACTTGATTCACTCACTCCATGATTAATTTTTGAATACTTGTTGTGTAAAGCTACATTAATAAAAGGGTGGAAGGGTGGAGCAAGGGAAAAAGTAATGAAAATTCAATGGGAAAGAAAAAGTCCAAAGATACTGATGAAAGTCTAAGCAGTGGATGAAAGAAAAAAAATAGAGAAATAAGGAAAAGAAGGAATTGAATTCAGTAAAGCAAGGGAATAAGTGTGGGGGAAAAATCTCCCAAACTTGAGAAAGTTCAAGAGAATTAGACTTAATCATGTGGTTCCAGGTGATCAAACCTAAATCTATATCTCTTATCTCACTGCATAACCTAGCCACATTACAATATGAATAAAGTCATTTTGATCCTAAAAGTATTCTTAGCCTACATTAATGGAGAATAGCATGAAAAATAAGCCCATGAAAATCCTAAATAGAGATCCATACCCCAATTTTGATATTTATAAACTTATTTGGGTAAAAGATAATTGAACCACTCAAAGACACACTCACACTCAAGGCTCTAAAAAATAAATCATGAATTGCATTTAAGTTAAATGTTGCACATAATTATGAGATTTTTTGAAATTTCTTGAAGAGCATAAAATTTTCACTATGAGGCAACATATTGGTAAGCCCTTCACCTATCTCATATATTTTGTTCACATGAATTAATTTGCTTGAGGACAAGCAAAAGAGTAAGTGTGAGGGTATTTGACATGCTATAAATTAAGCATGTCTTTAGCATGTTTTAAGTTATCTTTTATTTTATTTAAGTAAAAAATAAATAGGAATTAATTAAGTTTTGTGTTTTATGTCTTAGGAGGAATAAAGAGGAAAAGAAGAGGAAAATAGAGAAAAAATAAAGAAAAATGCTAATGTTCAACCCTTCATCATTACTTGAGGCATATCTCTCTCATTTGAACTCTGATTGAAATAATTCCAGTAGTTATGGAAAGAAGAGTCATAGAGCTACAACTTTCATGTTTAGTACTTTGACAAACTCTAGAAATTTCTAGGCGTCGCGGCGCCATGTCATTGACGATCTGGAATGGCACAACACCCCATGCAAGATTTTTGAAGCGCCATAGTGCCTCGTCATTCTATTTTTGTTGCACCACAGCACTCATCGTCACACCAGAATGCTAAAATCACAATTTTTTAGGTCTTTTTGGCTCCAATTAAAGCCCAATGGGCCAGGTTTTGATCTAGAAACAATTTTACTTCCATGAGGAGAAGTCAATCTATAAAAAGAGAGAGAAAGCAAGTATTTAGAAAAAAGAATCAAGCTCTTAATTACCTTCTTCAATTCTTCTCTAGATTTTCTTATATCCCTACACGACTAATTTACTTTTAGTTGGTAGAAAAAAATTGAAACCTCAAGGTAGCTTCATGCATTGTGAAACTTAGATTTGATTTTATTAGTTCAATTTTAATTGATTATTGATTATTGATTATTGATTTGCTCTTCCATTTTCAATGATTACTCATATAATTGCTAGAAAGGTCTACTAGTATATTATCTATCTTAATCTACTGCTAAATTATGTTTTGAACAAAGTTTTCATTACTATAATTCATAAGGCAAATAGGCCTAAGAATTTTGGATTAGAAATCATTAAATCTATTATGAATAATTGACTAAATTAGATATAGTCAATATGTCTATATTTGTTTATCTTTATCAGTTTCTCTAGTTCTTCACGTGATTAATAGGTTAGACTTTACTGATGTGTTAAATGATTGCTTGTTAATTAAGGTTTAATTTGGGTGATTATCATCAATTATTAGACTAAAGGAGGAATAGGGTTAGAATCTCAATGATAGATATTCAAATTAAAATTGATTATGTTGTCAATCATCAATACAATCCCTTGACAGTTGATATCAACTAAATACAATGCCTTTATTATTAATAACTCTTTTTTTATTACTTGCATTCTCTTTTTACTTTGTTTACTTGCAATTATCAAACCCCTTTTCAAGAATCACACAAGGTAATTTCAATCTCTGTGGGATTGACTCTTACTTCCATGACTACAGGTTAGTTAAGAGGTAAGGTATTAATTTGGGTGTACCTGCAACAATACGCACCAGTCGCCTCTGAAATTTCATTTTCTTGTAGTGATCTAACTAGGAATTGTATTTTGAAGATGACTTAGATAGTGGGAGTCATATGCCTAGGGATATTAATTTATGTGAAGAGAGTACTATCTTACCTATACCTGTTTTTCTATTTCCATTGGCTGATAGAGATAATGGTATTGAAAATCTAGTTGAGGTTTATATACAACCAACTATTAAAAAAATTGATGAACAAAGAGTTGAATTAAGGCAATTTCAAAGAATCCATGGGCTTGCAATACCAGATGATTAAATGGTTTATTTGAATGAATTTGAATCTGATGATGTTAATGGAGCATATATTGTTAATAAAGCAGATCCCATATCATTTCAGCAAGCAATGTTAAGTCACCATCTCTCTAAATGGTTTAAGGTGATAAATGATGAAATTGACTCGATGAATCGCAACCAAGTGTGGGAGCTTGCTGAATTTCCAAACGGGTATAAGCATGTTAGTTGTAAATACATCTTTAAGACTATTAAGAGAATACTAGTGGAATTGAAAAGTACAAAGTTAGATTAGTAGCTAAAGGCTACAACTAGAAAGAAGGGACTGATTACACGGAAAATCTCTCTCTAGTCTTGACTAAAGACTATTTCAAAGTTGTTATGGCTCTTGTTACCCAACTGGACCTTGAACTTTACCAATGAATGTCAAGATTGTATTTCTGAATGGAGACTTTTATGAAGAAGTCTAGGCAGTGATATCTGAGGTTTGATAAGGTAATCACCTCATTTGAATTCATTAAGAATGCTTTAGATTAATGAATCTATTAGAAATTCAATGCAAGTAGTTTTGTAATACTTGTGCTCTATATTGATGACATCCTATTAGTTAGCAATTCAAGAATTTTTTGAATGAGACAAAACACATGTTATCATGCCATTTTGATACAAAATACCTTGGTGAGGCCTCTTTCATTCTTGGGATACAAATACATCTGATAAATCTTGTGGCATTCTTGATTTGTCTCAGATAACCTATATTGAGCAAGTCCTCAATTATTATGGATTCTTGCGCTTTTTGTGCTACGTCTATTTAAAAAAAATGAAAGGTTGTCTAAATCATAGTGTCCTTAGAATGACACTGAGAAGGCTAAAATGGAAAAAAAAGTTCCATATGTTTTTGTTATTGGTAGACTTATGTATGCTCAAATATGCACTCATTCGGACATAGCTTTTGCTATAAGTGTACTTGGTAGATATTTGAGCAATCCTGGCAAGAATCATTGGAGGGATACAAAGAAAGTTATGAGGTATCTACAAGGTACAAAACATCTTATGTTGTATTTTAAATCTAATCCTTTTGAAATTGTGAGATATATAGATTTAGACTATGTATCCTACCTGGATAATCGTAAGTCAACTTTTGAATACATTTTCATGATGTCTAGAAGAGTTGTTTTGTGAAAGAGCGTTAAACAGAAACTCACAGCTACCTCAACTGTGAAAGCATAGTACATAACTTGTTGTGAAGCCACCTATTAGGATGTGTGGTTAAGGAAACTAATATTTGACATGCATTTAGTTGATTATGTATCAGAAAGTTTAACCATTTATTACAATAGTTCGTCTCCAATATGCTTCTCTCAAAATCTCAGGAATTTCAATTGTACCAAATATTTCTGTATTAAACTCTTATTTGCTAGAGAGAAGATTGCTGAATCTCATACTCATTTGGTTTACATTTCTAGTGAACAAGTGCTAACAGATCTGTTGACCAAACGCTTGCCTATGAGAGTGTTTCAAAAATATGTCACTCATATAGGTCTTGTTAAATTTTTTGATGTAGTCTTGGTTTAGTGGGAGTCTATGTTTTGTGTTGGTTCTGAAGCCATCTATGCAATTTTTTTGTTTAATTTAGATATTGAAACATTATATAATTTGTTTTTCTATCGGATTCGATGATCTTGTGTGGTTTATTTTCTAAATTGTGGTCAAAAGACCAATTTCGTATTTTGTTCTATTTAGATTTAAGACTTTGTGTATTTAATATAACTTATTTTCTTATCGGACTCAGTGAATTTATATTGTTTCATTTCTGAATCTTGGAAGTGGTTTAACATATACTAATTGTTTAAATTTTTTTTGTTATTTGTTCTAATAATTGATTAATGTTATCTCAGTGGGAAATTGTTAAATTAATTTTATTAATTATAAATTGTGGATTAACATTAATTAATTATTAGTACATTAACAGACTTAAGTTAAACTATTAGTGTTAAGCCTAGAACATATTAGGTCTTGATTAATTGTGCATAATTTATGATATACTGGATTGCACATAAACTCATTAGGTAGATGACCCAACTTACAACCTCTTAGTGGTCAGTTGATTTTTTATCATACTACTGACTTAAAAGAGCAATTTTTTTTATATAAATTATCATTATACGCTCTCTGAAACTCTAACCTAGAAATAGAACACAACACATCTCATCTCATCTGACTCTCTCTCTTTCTCTCTCTAAACTCTCTTAGTTTTTTATGTTTTCTAAGGAGCAAAATAAGTTGTATCTCTCTTCTCATCTTTATCTACAATCTGTATAATAAACACTGTTGAATCATCATCAGGTATGCATTCATCTCCTAATATGTATCTTCAATACTGTTAACAGAATTAGTAGTATCTAATAATATTGTTGATTGTTGATTGACTACTTCCAAGTGTTTCCACACATCTTGTATTTGTTGGAGTTCTTTCAATACTTCAACAAACACAAAATCTCTTTTTCCTATATGTTCTTAGGTAGATAACGAATGATAAAATCATTATTAAACTCAAGCTAGGCAAGCAAGGAGGCATTGTTTTCATGCTACAGATAAATTTCATATTGCTCACATATTACATTGCGCAATTGATAACTAACAAACTTCGCATGGATGGGATCATACCCTAAGACACATATAGCCAATCTAACCCTTCCAAGATTGTGTAAGGGTTAAAAGAAAATAGGTTCAACAAATATTCCATATATGAGGAGGAAAAAATACGACATAGGATCATAGGCCTGAAGCTTCAAGATGTACAAAGATGTATTACTAAGCTAACACACGCCTTGGGTAATGTGTGCGAGTAAAGCAACTCATCCTATATTTTACAATCACGGACCCAAACTTGGAGTGCGACTGACCGAGAAATCAACACCCATACTATGACCACCTGCTCTCACTACACTAGCATGACACTAATCAACAAAAATTATGTTTTCAAAATAAATAAATAAAAGACTTTACTGAAAACACATGAACACATTAAATTAAAAATCTAGCAAAGTCTTTCTATAAATAGAGACTCCTGTATTTATACATTTAGAAGTCTTTTTATTTTAAATGGTAGTGCGCGATAATTTTTTTAGATTATCCAAAATAATTATAAAAAAAAGAACTCCTCCTAAACCGACTTTCTTTTTCTTCAGAAAAATATTGTGTAATTTTTGTGCATATTCCATTTCAATATTTTCTTTATGTGCAGCAGACTGAGGATAATCAACTTGTGCACAGTAATTTAAGACAGTTTTAAGGTCATTAATTAAGCTATATTCATTTTTGTTTCCGTTTTTTCTCCTTTCAGGTATTATGTAACATTTTTCAATGACTGAACAAGGTAAGGAAAAATGAGTACACAATTAAGCACCCGATCATCCAACATGATCCCCAAGAACTAAATATTTAGTCAAAACCTCTTCGGAAATCCCTTCTAATTATCAGAACCATCCTTAAGTTGTATATCAGTTTTGACATCAGCTAGTGCATTTTAATCTTCCTCTACTTTTCAATATTGAATCAACTAATCTCTTGGATTCATTTGGTTATACCATAGTTTTTAAAATTGAATTAGTCATTGAATAGGAGAAGATCTTAGATCATAAGATTACTAGTTCAACTATTAGATCACTAATTAAATTAAATATAGTTACATATAATAATAAGAGTTTCATATTATTAAATTAATTACTTATGACAAAAATTAATTTAATATCTTTTTTAATTCTTTTAATAAATAAGAAAGTAACATGAAATAAGAAGTCTTAGAATAAATAATTTGATAAAAGTAATGAAAGAAAACAGGTAGGTGGGACTTGGAAGTATGGCTATTATATATTGGTGAGAGAATAATTATAAAATAAAATGGCATTATGTAAATGAAAAAAAAAAAAGCAATATGGAGGAAAATCGAATCTCACATTGGTGGGAAAAGAAAGCGTTACACTTGTTTTTCCAAGCTTTTCATGGGCCTTCAACGGGAATGGGCTTGCATATAGTGTTAAACTATTGACACCATATGTAAGGGAAGGCCGGAACTGAATTGGACCAGTTCGCCGATTCACTAGTTGAACTGAGCGGTCCGGTTGGATTCCGAAAACAATGACTTAGATACTTGGACTGTGTTCTCCTTCAGTTTCTCAGTAAGCACTTTTATAGAATCTGAAACTTCAGCTCTATATACATTGAACTTTGTTGCAACTACAAAGAAGATGAAGTTCAAGAGGTTTAGCACCGCTAAAAAAGCATAATAGTAATCTAGATGAGAAGCATTCAGGTTGTTCAAAATCCACCCATGGTGGCCACGGTGATCCTTGGTGATTTTTGAAACTGTAGAAAGAAGAAGAGTGCTGAGGAAATTCCCAATGCCTAAGGTAGTCATGGAGTAGGAAGTCCCAAGGCTCTTCATGCTTTCTGGGGCCTGGTCATAGAAAAACTCAATTTTGGCAACCTCTAAAAAGGCATCAGCAATTCCCATGAGGATAAACTGAGGGAGCAAAATGAATATGCTCAAAGGAACCTGTCCTCCATTTTCAACTACCCCATGTTCGTTGGCCACACTAAGTCTATGTCTTTCAGTGAAACTTGCAACCATCATTATCACTATGTGGATTGTGAAGCCAATTCCCATTCTTTGAAGAAGGGTAATGCCTCTAGGGTTCTTAGTTAACTTCCTTATAATCTTGACAAAGAAACAGTCATAGAGAACAACACAGATAAGTAAGGACAAAGTCACAAATGCACCTAAACTTGCTGGGGGAATATCGAAGCTGCCAATGCCTCTGTCAAGAGTAGTTCCCTGCTTTAAAAATAAGGTATTTATTTGAGCACCCATTGTGCTTGGAATAAATGTAGCAACCAATATTGGAATCATCCTTAGCATTTGCTTGGTCTCCTCCACTTGGGTAACTGAGCATAGCATCCACGGACTTATTGTTGAACCTGCTTTGACACAAGCCTTGTTGAGGAACCTGCATATATGTTTTGCAAACACATTATTAGAGATTATAATAAAAATTTTCATGCGGTATTTTCTTGATAACTTGATTAAATTTTTAATTAAAGTTGTCCTTAACATAGTATTATAGCTTCTAAAACTAAATGGTGAAGTGTTCAATTCGTGCAACCTCTCATTCTCTTAAGACAATAAAACCCTATTTTTTGTTCTTGAAAGGTGGTGCTATTGATAATACTCTAAGGTTTTTATGTCTCACATTAATTAATACCTGAGAGTATGGTTTTGTTTCATCTCCATAGAATATTTGACCATGAAGAGATTGTATGAGTATTATTTTCATACTTCTAGAAGGGTAAAATTGAAACAAAATTATACTTTCAGGTGTTTAAATAATACAAAAATTATTTAGATATTAAATTGATAATCACAACATTTTTCAATGACCAAAGTATGATTTTTGTCTTCTCTTGGATAAAATTAATTTTCAACAAATGGTGTAGTAAGCTATGTCCATACTATAAGTCCAAATGACTTTTATGTGAGGTGATATATTAAATATTATAACAAAACTATTCATGTGACTTTACTTAATAATTTAAACTTTTAACTTAAAGTTATTATGCACATTACAATATTTCATAGTAAAATTACACATCAAGTGGATGAAAAATTATAACATAAATTTTTACCTCAATGATGGGGTGGGATCAATTCTAAACTTCCCTTTTTGGGCATACTCTTCCAAATCAAGCTCATACAGTTCTTTAGGGTCAGCAGGAACAGGAATCCTCCATTTCCTCAAAGAAGCCACTATGACCCTAGCCATTCTAGTGAAGGGACTGCCAATGGGCAGTTTGTGTCTATACAAGGGTGTGCCAGCTAAGAATATCATTATTGATATTGCAAGCCCTAGAGTTGGAAGGGCGTACCCTAGAGTCCAGCCCACATTGTCTTGGATGTAGACAAGAACAGTGTTGGCAAAGAGGCCAAGAAGCAAAAGATGCATGATTAGTAAACTTGTGATTATTTCCTTGCTTTTGGTTATGCTTTGCTTTGGATACTACTTTGGTTTGTTTTATGTTTGTAGGTGAGCAAAAGAGGCCAAGAAGCAAGGGAAAACACTCATATGAGGAGCCATATAGACATGGAACATGTTGAGGAGGAAGCAAGAAGGCAACCCAGAAGAAATTGGTAAGAAACGAGCTTGCCAGCCCTAAACACGGCCAGACCGTGCTTGGTACATGACCAGGCTGTGCTTGGTATTGCATAAATAACGACCAGGCTGTGCTATGTGCAAAGAACATGGGTTTTCCCAGATTTCCAGCACGAAGCACATCCATGCTTTGTGTTTGTATAGTCCATATTTTTTAGGGTTTTCAACAGCCAAAGTTATATATATTCAAGGGGAAACGCAACCAAAGGGATCTAAACTCATACAAACTTACTTTTACTCAGTTTTAAGTTTAAGAAACACCATTAGATTAGGTTTAATATAGGATTAGTTATTACTTTATGCATCTAAAGTAGAGTTTACATTGATTGAAGTTTGTATTTAGTACATTCTGCAACCAGATTTAATCTTTCCATATTTACTTCTACTTCTACTTCTACTTCTACTTCTACTTTTATTCTTTCTCTTTGATTGTATTGAACAATTATGAGTTATTCAATGAATTGGATTATGATTTATATTTCCATTATGTGTGAGTAGATATTGATCTAGGGTTGTGGTAAACCCACTTATGACATGATGATACTATGATAATTGAATTGTGGAACTCTAAAAGTTGAAAGTTAATACTGAAACTTAATAGCTAATTAAGGATAACTTAATCACTAAAGTAGTTTAAGGTTCTCTAGGAATTGAATCAATTAGTGGGCACGAGAAAATTGATTAATTGCATTCCATGGTTGGCATAGAACTTAATGGACCTAGGTTGAACTAAGAACCATGAAAGTAGGCAATTGGATTAACCTAGATACGTTTAGTAATGCTTGAAAAAGGTTATTAGTTAATTAAGGCCAAACCATCCCCAATTACCAAGATAATTGCAATTAGAGGTACATATTGAATGTTGAATATCATAAGTGTGGTAAACCCTAACCCTAGGCTTTTGTTAATTGAATTACTTATTTACTTAATTGTAACACACTCTCTCATCGAATTGCATTGATTTAAATAGCATATTTTTTAGAGGTATAGTAATTGACCATTGTTCTCTGTAGGATATGACTCGTACTCGCCGGACTAGCTACAGCTACGCTGTGCGCTTACGGTTATTTATAAAACACACACAACAGTCCCTTGAAGTTTTGGTGTGAGAACATTGATTGTAAAGGGAAAGAACCCGATTACCAACTTGGTGGTGTTGTGGATGTTGTAGTGGCTCACAAGTGCCCATTGAAAACTTGGGATGATGGTAAAAAATTTCAAGTTGAAACTTAAAGACTGGATGTAACCTCGATAGTTGAGTTAAATAGGATAAATCATTTTGTTTTCTTTTCTCTCCCTTGCTCTTTTAATTTTTCTGCATTACAAGTTTTTTGATATATAACTTTCTGATATTCTTTTTTATCTTGTGCTATGTTGCTTGAATGTGCTTCAAATTTTACATGTTTACTCAAATGTTTAAAATGTATATTCATCTTGAAGTTATTTTAGGCATCAAAAGGTTTTTTTTTGAGCTATAGTGAAAAGCTTCCATGCTTCATTGAAACATCTAATTCACCCTCTTTTGGGTGTTAATTGTCTTGTCTAATAGCTTTGATCTTGGGTAGATGTAAGACACTTGATCGATTTAGAGGATAAGTATTCTAATTTCAAGGTATAGACATTTTTATGCCATTACAATAAATATATGGTTTAATGATGAATATTTAACAAGGTTATAAAAATTGTCATTAAATTACAAAATAACGACGGTTTAATAACCGTCATAGTTTAATGATGGTTCATAAATAAACCATCGTTAAAATATATTTTAACAACGATTTTACTAGAACTATTGTTAAATAACAACGATTTTTGAAAGCCATTAGAAATATTCATTATCTAACCATAGATTTTTAAAATCATGGTTAGATAACGAGAATTTTAACCTAAGTATCATTAGATAATGACGGTTTTTTAAAAATCATTGTTAGATTACGAAATTTTTTTAAAAACTGTTGTTAAGTTCTTTGTTTCCCCCCTCCTTGCATCTTTGCTACTTCCCATTTTCTTTTCCCTCCTTCTACATTTTTTCACCATTCTCCACCTTGCTTCATTGTTTCTTTATTGTGCTGTTCATTTGCAGTCGTCCCTATAGGCTAGTTCATATTTAGCATTCTCCTATTTGGCTTCTTACATCTGTAGTGTTGGTTGATGTCATGGTGTTCTTTTGAGGTGTCTTACATTTGACTTAGTATCTTGGTGTGCATATGAAAATTGAATGTTTCATGCTTTTGATCTTGATTTCTATCTTGAATGTTAAATATTTCATGCTTTTGAGACAATATTTCGTGCTTTTGAATGTGGGTGAATATTTATAGATTATGCAATATTGAGACAAGATATACTAGTAAATATGAAATAAATGGGAATGTAAAAATTAAGAAAAATGGATAATGGATACAAGATAGAAAGATTTCAATTTTAACTTGTTAAATTTAGATGGAAAATATTTTTAAAAAAGATACTTTTAATTGGATTTTGTGTTTTTCGAGCATGACATGATTAATGAAAACAGAGGGGAAATATTATGCTCATAATTAAATTTTACAAATTTCCTTAGCTATATTCCTCAATAAAATATAAGAATTAAAAATGTAAATGAAAGTAGGTGGGTTAAAATAAAAACTCATGAAAAAATGAACTTCAAATTAGTTAATTCCCAAAGAAGGTGGGGTTGGGTTAGAGAGCTAATTAAGGTTAATATTACACTTAAAAAAAATGCAAGAAACAAACAAAAATTTATTAAAATGGCTATATTGAAAGAATATTTATTTTAAAAATAATATAATTAAGAATTTTCTCTACACATACACCTTCAATTAGCGTAAATGTTTAAGCAACATTCTGTAATTGTTTGGTTAATATATAATTTTAAAAAAACTTTTTAATATTTTTACTATATAGAAACATAATTAAATTTTATTTTATAAAATAACATTGAAAAGTAAAAAAAATTATAAAATTATCCAAACTCAGTTATATGTACAAATTGGTAATTATAAAAAATAAATACAATTGCCTAAACATTTAAAACTAATTTAAACACTATCTCCTGATTATATTTTACTTATATGAAATGATAAAAATTAACATCCTTTTGTAGCCACTTAACAAATTACCATCTTCTCTAATAGCTAGTTAACCCTAATGTCTTCTTCATTAACGCATTCTCATTTAATCCACTTTACCAAAGCATACAAGTTACAATAACAAGAACTTCTTACACGAAGAGAAACACTAGAAGTCATTAACTGTAGTCTAGTGATGAAGAGTTTGAATAGTTTAGCAAGAAATTCCAAGTTCAAACCTTTGCTACTATCATGTACCCAAAAAAAAAGAGAGACACTAGTATGCACATGACATCAAACACAACATATCATTTTTCTTATTACCCCAATTTCCAAATAAAATGAATACTTCTCATTAAAAAAAGAAAAAAATAAACTTAAATGTGTTCTATGTTTTATAATTTTTGTAAAGTTTTAATTTAATTTATCAAGTAAAAGAATAAGCAATTTTTCCTTCTTATTTTGAAATGATTTGTAACAAGGCTGCAAGTGCTTCAATTTTGTTATGCTTTTAGAAATGGATAAGTCTTGGATTGTCAAGTCTCGAAATACCCATGAATACTAGAATATTTTAATTAGATTTATGAACTTTACATTTGTGGAGGGTAGAATAATATACCTATGTCCTAAGGATAGATTTAAGAAATGGAAAGTTAGAGAATATGTGTATGACCACTTGATTGCTAAACTGTTTCTAAAAAGATACAATTTATGGATTATGCATAGGGAAAGACATACAGAAGAACCTTATGTAAAACATCATATAATGCCACTAGTGAGAGAAGAAACGATTTATAGGGATGACCATATGCAAGACATGGTCCGTGATGCATTTGAGATTCATCATGAAAACGTAAGTGTGGATTCTATGGAAATGGTAGTTCCACAGCCAAGGCAAAGGATAACTAACGGCACAAAAGAATTTTATGAGTTAATTAAGAATGGGCAACAAATATTATATGAAGAGTGCAAGAAGTGCTCCAAATTTTCTTTTTTGGTGAACTTGTACAATATCAAATGTTTGTGTGTAATAAGTAACAAATCTATGTTGATGATACTAAATTTTCTAGTTGATGTCTCCCCACATGCTGAAATTCCACTTTCATTCTATGATGCCAAGAAAAAAATCAACGAATTAGAGCTCAACTACACAAAAATATATGCATGTCTGAATAATTGCATGTTATATTAGGGAGAGGATGAAAATAGAGATGTTTATAAAAAGTGCAACATATCTAGATGGAAACCAAAGAATAAAGGTGAAAATCAGAAAAATGTGCCTAACAAAATCCTCATATACTTTCCAATGAAGCCACAATTATAAAGGCTATTTATATATGCTAAGACTGTTGAATTTATGAGATGGCATATTAAGGACAAAAATAGTGATGTCATGATGAGGCAACAGAGGGCCTCTGAGGCATGGAAGAAATTTGACATCATATAGTGCATAAAATGTCAATGGATTTTAAATCTAGACATTAAAACAAGTTCAAGGATTGGAAATTCAAAATAGTAGAGCTTTTAGGACATTAGGGACAAGAAGTTATGCAAGTAGTATCGATAGTTATATGTAATTTGAAGGTGTCCCTTATTATGAAAAATTATTAGATATCATTGAATTGAATTATCATTGTAATGGTCTTAAATTAAAGAAAAACCCTAAATAAAAAGAAAAATTATGAATTAAAGAGAGGATTATGATAAGTGGATATAAGCACCACTGGAAATTTGTTTATTTATCACTTAGGTTGAATAACTTTGAGGATAATTTGAGGATTTAAGTTCTGGGGCCAAAGTGAAAATTCTTAACAATTTAGGGGCCAAAATGTAAACAAAAAAAATTACAAGGACCTCCCCTAATAATTAAAATTTTTCCAAATGGTCCCCCATATGGTTTTTATCCCATCAACTATAGAGGTAGCATGGAAGAGGCCGAAAAATTCTTCAAACCCCATTTTCTCTCTATAAGATTTTGGCACTTTGAGACCTCGAATTTTGACGTTACTACCACCGACGGATTCAGAACGTTGAAATCAAATAATATGTCTGATTGGTTTCCCAATAATCTACTACAAAGTGGCCAGAAAATGGAAGAAAAAATTTCTTAAAGAGGTAAGCTCTAAAACTCCTAATTATAGTTTTCAAACCCACAAACTAACACCATAGATGAATTTAGGAGGAGGAAAAACCATAGGATATCAAATTTTCAAGATAAGGACTCATCACACACTCCTCCATGCACGGATTCTTCCTCTGATCGTGAATCCCATGCGCAAACCCTGTAGGTGGCGCTTGAGTGCATACATCGGACCTTGAACCGTTTACCGACGTTGATTGAGCTCCCAAATGTTAAATTTCGTAATTCCAGAGTCATTTCCTAGGTTTTTGGACCCTCCGAACTTAATTTTGAGATCTATTTTGCCAAATTTTGGGGCCAAATTGCAAATTCTTAAAGTTTAGGGACCAAAATTTAAATGAAAAAAATTACAAGGACCTCCCCTAATAACTAAAATTTTGCCAAATGGTCCCCCAGATGGTTTTTATCCCATCAACTATAGAGGTGGCATGGAAGAGGCCAAAAAATTCTCGAAACCCCATTTTCTCTCTCTAAAATCCCTATTTTCTCTCTATAAAATTTTGGCACTTTGAGACCTCAAATTTTGATGGTACCACCACCAACGGATTCAGAACATTGAAATCTAATAATATGTCTGATTGGTTTCCCAAGAATCTATTACAAAGTGGCCAAACAATGGAAGAAAAAATTTCTTAAAGAGGTAAGCTCTAAAACTCTTAATTATAGTTTTCAAACCCACAAACTAACACCATAGATGAATTTATGAGGAGGAAAAACCATAGGATGTCAAATTTTCAAGATAAGGACTCATCACACACTCCTCTATGCACATATTCTTCCTTTGACCGTGATTCCCATGCGCAAACCTTGTAGTTGGCACGTGAGTGCATACATCGGACCTTGAACCGTTTACCGACGTTGACTGAGCTCCCAGAGGTTGAATTTCGTGATTCTATAGTCATTTCTTAAGTTTTTAGACCCTCCAAACTTAATTTTGAGATCTGTTTTGCCAAATTCCAATTAAAAAAACATGCATTTTGGGGCTGTCCAAATAAGAACTCTTGCTTTGTGAGTAGATACTGCTTGTTATGACATATTTTAAACTTTTCTTGTACTTTATTTGTGATATTGGTGCGACATACAATAATATTCCTATATTTTTAGATTTTGAAAGTTTGATGAATGCGTATATTTATTTATTAGATGTTATATTTTTCAATGATGGCATGTTATAGTTATGATAGAAATTCTTAATGTTTAAATTCCTTGAAATTGGAACCCCTAGAATATTTGTTGCATATACACATTTCACTTTTTTAAGAAGGATCATTCAGAGGAAATTGGAATTGAGAACACATATTGAATTCTGGAGAAAGGAATTGAACTTGGAAAGTATTTCTTACTTGAAAAGCACATTATTTTTATGCAATTGTTTTATGTGGAGTAATCCTATTGAAAATATTGTTTACTAGTAGTAAGAGATACTAGCTCTGGTGCACCTTGAAACCTCAACTAGCAAGGCTGTTGCTAGCCACATGTATGTCGACTAACACATGTGATGTGCTATTATAAAGAGAGGCGGAATGCCATGTAATGTGATTACCCATCCCTTGTTGTGTGCTTGGGAAAAACTTGTATTAGAATCCCTTCTTGTGACCTTTTCGGTGGTGATGGGGCAAACCTCAGCATGGATGCTGAGTTTAGAAAAATCTTACATTGGCAAAGCATGAAAGAATCTTGAGTTGTGATACGGTGATTCTAATATGTAATCTTCCTAAACTTAAAGTATGTACAATGAAAAGGATTTGAAATATTTTGTTGCATAACAATATTTATTTTATGGACATGATGCACTGTATTTAGCTTTAACCTTTGCTTATCTTCAAAATAAAGAACATTGAAAATATGGGTTACTTATGAATGTACTTTTGATTTATATTTTACTTTGAAGGAAAATGACATTTTTAACATACAAGTGTATCCATATGTTGACCTAGAAGATCATAGTAGTTCTTATCTACTCACTAAGGTATCAAACTCACTACATGATATTCCCATATTTTTCATGTAAGGATACAAAGTTTGGTTCTTCCAGTGTAGGTAGGTGATCAGCTTGGTGATTCATCCTTTGAGTGAGCATACCTTGCTTCTAGGGCTCACAGCTTCTGACTTATCCTATATTTCTATAATTGTACTATAGAGTGTGCTTCGAGTGCCACAAGCATAATCCTTGCTTCTACTGTACTATCAATGCCCAATTTAGGTTTGTATACTAATTGTACATAGAAAAGTTATATACTTATGCTTTTATATTTTTTGGATGAGTTATATAGCATGTTAAAAGATTGAATGGAATATGGTTTGGTTAAAGGTTTATTTGCAATGTGCTATTCTTGTTCCCTTAAATTAGGGGCGTGACAAGTTGGTATCAGAGCCCTAGGTTTCTCTATGGCTATTGGTGTAAAGGATTCTTTGGTTAAACCTTGAGTATAGATATGAGCTAGACATATTTATATTCTAGGTATTGTTGAGGGATTTGATAGGGTGTTCATTTCCTTTTTATCCTAGGATTGCTAGTTTTCTAGTGTAAAGTAAATGAAATACTGTGGTATCCTAAAAGGTATTTTGTTTTGTATAGTATATAATGCAACCAAGAACTAGGACAATTGCTGAGAGAGGTGCAGATCATGCACTCCCTGTTGAAGCATCTGCATAATTGGTAATTCTAGGACAAAGAGTCCATGGTAGAGGTCAACAAATAGGAAGAGGTAGGGGATGAGCATAGGGTGTAAGAACCCCAAGACAGGATAAACATGTTCATGTTTCTAATAGAGTTTCTAAGGAAAGAGTAGAACCTCTTCGGGAGCCATATGATAAAACGACCGAGATGATTGATGGTATACATAAAATTATATAGACAATGGATGGATTAATAGTAGAGCAAGGTAGAAGAGATTGTCCATAGCCAAAGAGTGCTCATGTAGTTCAAGAACAGATAAGGCCAGTTGAACAAGAAGATAGGTTTGCAGAGATTGAGTTAACATTACTGTAAATCTTGAATTTAAAACCACATACTTTTATTAGATCAGATAGTCATAAGGACCAATAGATATTTATTGATGCTGTGGAGAGGATTCTTAAAGCCTTGGGTGCTCTGCTAGAAAATTTGTTGAATTAGTATCTTTTCAACTGTTGGATGTGGCATAGGTTTAGTTTGATACTATTACAAGAAAGAGCGATTACCTCACTACCAATGGAGTAGGAAGAGTTTAAGGAGACATTTTGAGTTATGTTCTACTCAAAAGTGAAAGAGATAGGCATGTCAAAAAATTTAAAGAATTAAAACATACACCCAACATGATGGTTTCTAAGTATGATATCAGTTTTACTTGATTGTTTAGATATGCACCTTATCTGGTTCTAACTGAAAGAGATATGTTTAAAAGATTCATTTTAGGGTTAATACCTCTATTGTTCAAGTCAGTGGGTCCCCAGATTAATCATTTCCCAACTTATACAACTGCTATAGATTATGCTAGAATGATTGAATCACGAGAGTTAATAGAAATAAAAAGTCAGAAGAAGAGAAAAAGAGAACAAGATAGTAATATCTAAACTGGATATAACCCTAATATGAAAGGACCAATATTTTAGAACCCACAACGTACCAATCAAGCATAATCTAGTAATTCCAGTCCAGCATCAGCTAGTTCCAATAAACAAAAGATGATTCAAAGATAAATAAGACCCACCTAATTCTATTATGCCTCAGTTGTGGTAAATCCCATGCAGGACGGTGTTATAAAAGAACATGTGCATGTTTTCAGTGTGGACAAGTAGGGCATATGGTGAAAGATTATCCACAGTTACGAGGCTTTAATCAAGCCTTAGTACAACCAGTTTCATCCCTTGTATTTGTACAAGTACAACCAATAAGAATAGCTCCAGCCCAAATAAGTAATTGTGGTTCTGGTAAAGGATCAGGAAGTCGAGGCTAAGAATAAGCCCGAGTCTTTGCTTTAACACGATATGATGCTCAAGCCATGAATGCAATGATGACAAGTATATTATCAGTATGTTCTCATAAAGCATATGTATTATTCAACCCTAGTTCTACTCATTCTTATGTATAACCATGCTTTACTAAGCAACTGGAAAAGATCCTATTAGATTAAATTATTCCGTCATGGTTACTACCCCATTGCAAAAAATTTTATTGGTTAATGATGTGTATAAATCATATAAAGTTTCGATAGTAGATAAAAAAAACTCTTGTGAATCTGACAGTTCTACATATTATAGACTTTGATGGGATACTATGAATGAATTGGCTGGCACCATACTATGCCACTTTAGACTGTTACCTTAAGGTTATTAGGTTTAATATTCCTGGAGAATCTCCTTTTATGATACAAGGTGATTGATGTGTTTATAATTAAGAAGGATTTTAATAACTTTAAGCTTGGCACGATTAAGCATATGCAGTGGGTGAAAGAAAAATCATACCTTTAAGTAGTGGAAAACTAAGAGACAGGGTTACAACTTTTATGTTTACCACTTTTGAAAATTATGGAAAAATCGTAGTGCTGCGATGCCCATAAGTGAGTGTCGTGGCATTATGAAATTGGTTGGTGGATGGTGTCCATACCATTGTGGTGCTTGCTGTTACAACAACCTTTTTAATGCATTTTAGGGTTTTTTTAACCCCAATTGAAGCTCAAAAGCCCAAGAACAACCCTAGAAGCAATCATACTTCATTTATGACTCTTCCAACCTATAAATAAGAGGGAAAACTTGCATAGAAAGGGTATCAAAGGATCCAATCTATCCAAGGATTCAAGGATCAATTTCTTAAGTTTCTTCTTCTTTTTCTTCTCTAAGTTTTCTTATAGCCCTGCGTGGCTAGGTTTTTTTGTTGGTTGAGGAAGATTGAAACTTCAAAGATCTTTTATGCATTGTGAGATGTTGATTTAAGTTTATTATGTCAATCTTAATTGAGTATTGATTATTCATCCATTCTTATTCTCATTATTGTTTCAATTGATATCTACAGTGCACACTAGTGATTTCATTGTTTCAATCTACTACTAAATCGTATTTTGAACAACGTTTTCATTATTATGATTCAAGAGGAAAATAAGATTAATAATTTTGGATTATAAATTATTAAACCTATGGTGAATAATTAACTAAATTAAATATAGCTGTCTATGTTTCTTTAGCTCTACTAGTTTCTCTAATTTTTTATATTGTTAATAGATTATACTTTACCGATGTGCTAAAGGATTTCTTATTAATTAAGGTTAATTGAGGTGATCGTCATCAATTACTAAAATTAAGGAGGAACAGGGATAGAATCCCAATGATAGATATTCAATTAAAGATTGATTATGATATCAATGATCAATGCAATTCCTTGATGATGAATATCAACCGAAACTGACGCTTTTATTATTAATTACTCTCTTTCATTTTATTTACAATCATTCTCTTTTACTTTATTATTTTACTTTCATTATTCAAACCACCTTTAATTTATTCACAAAAGTTATTACCAGTCTCTGTGGGATTGACCTTTACTTCCACTACTACATATTAGTTTTGAGGTAAGGTATTATATTTGGTGTACTCGGGACAGTACCCACTAGTGATTGTAGTGAGGTACACAATAACTTAATTTCTTCTTTAACAGCTCTTAAGTTACTATCGAAATGATGCCAAGGGTGTTTAGCAGTGGTCAGGGTGTTGATATGAAGTACACTAGTGTAGATCAAGTTTAAGTGGTTTATGAATTCTCTGATGTGTTTCCAAAAGAATTATCGGGATTACCCATAAAATAAGAAATTGAGTTCAATGTTAACTTACTCCCTGAAACCCAACTAGTGTCTATACTCCTATATAGCATGACACCTACTAAACTCAAGAAACTAAAGAATCAATTACAAGATTTGTTACATAAGGACTTTATTCGCCTTAGTACTTCTCCTTGAGATGCTCTAGTCCTTTTTGTAAAAAAGAAATATGGATCACTCAGCTGTGCATATATTACAGACAGTTAAATAAGGTGACAGTGCGTAATAAATACACATTACCTCGTATAGATGATTTGTTTGACCAACTACAAGGTACCAAATATTTTTCAAAAAATGATTTGAGATCCGGGTACCATCAATTAAGGATAAAGGAGAAGGATATTCCAAAAAGTGCTTTTAGAACCTGATATGAGCACTATGAGTTCTTAGTGATGTCATTTGGTTTGACAAATACCCCAGCAACAATCATAGATTTGATGAACATAGTATTTAATGCCTTCTTAGATTAGTTTGTTATGGTGTTTATAAATGACATTCTAGTATACTCAAAGATTTCGAAGGAGCATAAGCAGCATTTAAGGATAGTTCTGCAAATTCTAAGAGAACATAAGCTATATGCTAAGTTTTCAAAATGCTAATTGACTTAGTAGTGATACTTTCCTTAGGCATGTAGTTACCAAAGATGGTATTCAAGTTGACTCTAAGAAGGAAATGGTACAACAATGGCCACACCCTACTATAGTTATCGAGATCCATAGTTTTCTTAGGCTAACAGGTTATTACCAAATATTCGTTAAAGATTTTTCAAAAATTGTTGCTCCTTTAATGAGATTGACTAGGAAGGAAGTAAAATTTGAGTGGACAGATGATTGTGAAATTTTTTTCACAAACTAAAGGAATGTTTGACTACATCACTGATCTTATCTATTCCTTCAGGTATAGGAGAATACACGGTATATTGTGATGTATATAGAGTTGAGTTAGGTAGTATGTTGAAGCAACAATGACGAGTCATTGCATATGTATCTAGACAGCTTAAACAACATGAACAAAATTATCCAACTTATGATTTGGAGATGGCAACAGTGATTTTTGCTCTTAAAATTTTGAGACATTATTTGTATGGTGAGTTGTGTGAGATTTATACATATCACAAAAAACACACATATATCTTTCAACAAAAAAATCTTAACTTGAGATAAAGGAGATGGATGGAGCTACATAAGGACTACAATTGAACTATATTGTATCATCTAGGTAAGGCTAATTTGGTAACAGATGCATTAAGCATAAATTCTATGAGTTGTTTAGCTCATATAATGGAATTAAGGAGACCCTTGGTTAAAGAAATACACGAGTTGGAAAGTCATGGATTAGTGCTAGAAGTAAAGGAGCTTGGGATGCTATTAGCTCATATTTAGCTTCGATCGTCCTTGATGAATCAAATTAAAAAGACACAAAAGAATATCATATTTGTGTAAAAGAATTGGAAAGGTAAAGAATGACAAGAATCTTGAGTTTACTATAGACTCTGAAGGAACCTTAAGATTGGATAAGTGATTATGTGTGCCTAATATAGAAGAACTCAAAAAGAAGATTTTAGAAGAAGCTCATTGATCTACATATACCATTCATCCTAGAGCAACTAAAAATGTATTATGATCTAAAGAAAATTTATTGGTGGGACTGTTTGAAGAAAGACATAGTTGACTATATTTCTCAATGCTTAACATGTCAACAAGTATAGGCAGAACAATAATGGCATGCAGGGTTACATTAACAGATAGAGATACCTAAATAAAAATGGAAAAGAATAACTATGGGCTTTGTTATAGGGCTACCACGAACGACAGAAGGATTTGATTATATATAAATGATCATTGATTGGTTGACTAAATCAGCACATTTTCTACCAGTGAAACCCACCTACAATGTAGCTCAAAATGCAAATCTGTATTTGAATAAGATAGTGAGGCTTCATAGGGTACCAATATCGATTATTTTTTATTAAGGACCACAGTTCACAGCTTGGTTTTAGAGAGCCTTCCAAAAAGGGGTATGAAGCTAAATCTCAGTACTTCTTTCCACCCTCAAACAGATGGATAATTCTGGTAGACCATTCAAATATTGAAAGATATACTTAAGGTATGTGTGCTTGATTTTAAAGAAAGTTGGGAAAGATTCCTGCCTTTAGCTAAATTTGCTTATAACAATAACTATCTAGCCTGCATACAAATGACCCATTTTGAGATATTATATGAAAGACGTTGTTGTTCTCTGATTTGAGGGTTTGAATTGGAAGAAGCTAAGATTTTAGGACTTGATTTAGTATAAGATTTACTTGATAAGGTAAAGTTGATTAAGGAATAATTATTAGCATCCTAGAGTAGACATAAATCCTATGTTGATAATAGGCAATGACCATTGAAATTTGCCATGGGTGAACATGTCTTTTTGGAAATATCTCCTATGAAAATAGTAGTAAGATTTGAAAAAAAAAGAGAAACTAAGTCCATGGTACATAGGCCGATTTAAAATTCTCGAAAGAATTAGACCTTGGCCTTGCCACCTGAATTGAGTAATGTCCATCTAGTCTTTTATGTGTCTATACTACGAAAGTATCTACCAGATCCTACATATGTTATTTAATTCCAAGAGATTCAGTTGGATGAAGATTTATCATATGAGGAACAACTGGTGGCCATAGTAAATATACATTCAAAGAAATTGCATTCAAAGGAAATACTTATAGTGAAAGTGATTTGACGAAGTCATTCTTCAGAAGATGCTACTTGGGAAGTAGAAAATGATATGCAAGTATCCACAAATGTTTGAGCAATAAGGTTAGTATCTACTTGTAATAATGGTGCTGAAATTTGGAGACCAAATTTTTTAAAGAAGGGAGGAATGTAACAGCCATAAATTAAAGAAAAATCCTAAATAAAAGAAAAATTATGAACTAGAGAGAGGATTATGATAAGTGGAGATAAGAACCATTGGAAATTTGTTTATTTATCACTTGGGTTGAAGAATTATGAGGATAATATGAGAATTTAAGTTTTGAGGCTAAAGTGCAAATTCTTAAAAGTTTAAGGGTCAAAATATAAATAACAACAATTACAAGGATATCCCATAATAATTAAAATTTTGGCAAATGGTCCCCAAATGGTTTTTATCCCATCTACTATAGAGGTGGCATGGAAGAGGATGGAAAATTCCCCAAACCCCATTTTCTCTCTCTAAAACCTCTATTTTTGCTTTCTAAGATTTTGACACTTCTAGACCCCAAATTTTGACACCACCACCACCAATGCATTCAAAATGACAAGATCTATAACTTTTTTTTATTGGTTTCCCGAGAATCTACCAAAAAGTGACTAGAAAATGTAAGAGAAAATTTCCTAAAGAGGTTAGCTCCAAAACTCCTAGTTATAGTTTTTAAACCCACAAACTAACACCATAGATGGATTAAGGAGGAGGAAAAACCATGAGATCTCAAATTTTAGGATCAAGATCCATCACATGTACCTCCATGTGCAGATTCTTCCTTTGTACGTGAATCCCATGCGTAGCCTCTGCAGGTGGCATGTGAACGCATGCATCAGAATCTTGAATCGTTGACTGGCATTAACTGATCTCCCAGAGGCCAAATTTCATGATTCTAGAGTCATTTCCTAAGTTTTTGGACCATTCAGACTCAATTTTGAGATCCTTTTTGCCAAATTCCAATTGGAAATATGCATTTTGGGGCTATCCAACTAGGAACCCTTGCTTTGTGAATAAATAATGCTTGCTATGACCTATTTTACACTTTTCTTATACTTTATTTATGATATTGGTGTAGCATACAATGTTATTCCTATATGTTCATATTTTTGAAAGTTTAATGACTGAACATATTTTCTTATCAGATGTTATATTTGTCAAAGATGGCATGTTATAGCTATGAGAGAAATTTTTAATGTTCAAATTCCTTGAAATTGGAACACCTGGAATATATGTTGCATATACACATTTCACCATTTTAAGAAGGATCATTTAAGGGTAATTGGAATTGAGAACACATATTAAATTTTTGGAAATGTTTGGAAAATGGAATTGAACTTGGAAAGGTTTTCTTACTTGAAAAGCACATTCTTTTATGCAACTATTTTCTGCGGAGGAATCCTATTGAAAACAATGTTTGCTAGCAACAAGAGATACTAGCCTTGGTGCATCTTGGAACCTCAACTAGTAGGGGTGTTGCTAGCCACGTGTGTGTCAGCCAATATATGTGATGTGCTATTATAAAGAGAGGTGGAATGCCATGCAATTGTGATTACCTATCCCTTGTTGTGTGCTTGACAAAAATCCATATTAGAGTCTTTTCGCGTGACCTGTGGGCAGTAGTGCGGCAAACCTCAACATAGATAATGAGTTTAGGTAAATCCTACATTGGCAAAATACGGATAGATCTTAAGCTTTGATACGGTGGTTCTAATATGGAATCCTCCTAAACTTAAAGTATGTACATTAAAAAGCATTTAAAAACTTTTTTTGCATAACAATATTTATTTTATGGATATGATGCACTATATTCAGCTTTAACCTCTAATTATCTTTAAAATTGAGAATATTGAAAATATGGGTAACTTATGGATGTACTTCTAATCTATATTTTACTTTGAAGTTAAGCGATAATTTTAACATACAAGTGTATCTATATACTTACATAGAAGATCATTGTAGGTCTTATCTACTCACTGAGTTGTCAAACTCACTACATGATATTCCCATGTTCTTCATATAAAGATACACAATTTGATCATTCCAATGCAGATAGATTATCAACTCAGTGATTCATACTTTGGGTGAGCCTACTTTGCTTTTAGGGTTCATAGCTTCTAGCTTATCCTGTATTTCTATAACTATATTCTAGAGTGTGCTCCGAGTGTCATAGGTGTTCGTGTGTTTATCTAAATACTGCAAGTTTACAGTGTAGCTGTAGCTAATCCAATAAGTATGGGTCGTATCCCATAAAGACCAATGTATCAATTATTAGTTTTTTACAAAATAAACTATCTGATTCAATAAAATCCGAGAGAAGTATAGGAATAGCAATTTGGGTTTCACCGCACTTATGAAATTCAATTATAAAATACCTAGGATTAGGGTTTCAAAGCACTTATGATATTCAACAATCAAAGTAAATATTTCCAATTGTAATTATTTGAGATATCAGGGATGGTTTAGCCTTAATTTATTAATAGCCTCTTTCAAGGTCTAATAATTGTACCTAAATTAATCTAATTACCTACTTTTATGGTTCTTAGTTTAACTTAAACTCTTTAAGTTTTGTGCAAATCAACTAATTAGTTTTTAGAGAGTCTTAAACCATTTTGTGATTAAAATACCCCTAATTAATTATCAGGTTCCAGCAATAACTTTCACCTTTCACTGCATCAGTTATGAACCTAAGATATGATAAAACAATGGCCAAGCATTTTATCAACTTGTATAAAGCATAATAGTTAAATCAATTATCTAAAAATAATCCCAAAGGGAATTCAACAATTTGATAATTCAGTATCATTATTTTATAAATGGGTTTTTCCAAATCTTAGAATAGGATCTACTTAGACATAATTGAAATAGAAAGTAAAATCAATTCCATTTAATAAACCATAAATTGTTCAATATAATTAAAAGAGAAAGAAGTAGAAGTAGAATTCAATGCTTGATTCAATGTAAATCCTAGATTAAAAGTGTAAGGACAACCTAATTCTACTTAAAACCTATCCCAAAAGTGTCTCTAGAGTGTCCAGAATGTAAAAGATTTTAAATAATATCAAAAAAGGTTAAGTCCCCACTATATATATCTTCTTGGCTACCTAAAACCCTAAAAAATACAGTCATCTTCGGTCTCGCGGCACGATCGTGTCCCAAGACACGAATTGGCCGTGCTTCAAGTTGGTTTTGGTGAAGCTGCACTGTATCTTGCATGGAACACGACTTGGTTGTGTTTTGGGTGTCCCAAACACGCCTAGCCATGTTGGAGGCTACCAAGGTCCATTTTTCCCTTTTGAAGCTTGTTTCTTCCATGCTTCCTCCTTAACTTGCTATTAATCCAAAGAACCCTTCAAATGAGATTTCTCCTTTGATTCTTGGGCTCTTTTACTTACCTACAGAAAGAAAACAAAGCCAAACAATATCTAGAGCAACCAAAATAAAATAGAACAAAAAAAGGAAATAATTATAAGTTAACAATGTGTTATAAGATGAAAAGTAATGTATAAACACATAATTTTCCCATTTATCTACTCCCCATACTTAAACTTTTTCTTGTCCTCAAGAAAATGACAATACACACCAATGCCAAAGAGAAGAAGATAAACTCAAATTCCAAAAAATAGGAAAACATAATACAACCAATTCTTCACCCAATCTATGTAATTTAAACAAATATATGAGTAGAAATTTCTCAAATAGTCTCCATCTTCTAATACTAAATCTGAATTTTCTTATTATACATATACTCCTATTGTTACTATAAATTGTATGTACCAAATTGAATTTTAAGCACTCAAGTAAAACACTGCATCCTTTAGATCTCCCTATTTTGCCTTACCTCTATTTCAACTATATCACTCTTTTTCTCATTCAAATTCTTTTGCTTCACACTTTTCTTCTTTCTTTTTTGTCTTTTTCTTCTTCTCTTTTTCTTTTTTATAATTGAAATATATAGTGAATGCATTTTATGCTCCATCTCACTGGAGTTTAGGCAACTAGGTACTCATAATAAGGGATACTCAGAGTAAAGACTTTTTGGGTTTCAAATTCTCTCATTCCTCACCTCTTCCTACCTTTATACTTTAATCATACTAAAATTTTAAAAAGGGGCATACTATTCATAGCACAATTGGCGAAGTACTTTTGAAGAATTAGGGGTTTAATGCTAGAAGAGAAAGAATAATTGACACATATTTCATTTCACATAAATGTCATACATCACATCGTCATGAGCCAAAATCAACTAATATTATATCAGCCTATCAACAGAATTGCTAACTTTGTGACTAAATTGCTCAAATGAAAATACTCAAAGATTAAACATAAATCATATATACAAGCAAGCAAATACTAAGACCCAAAAGTGACTCCCCTATGCTTAAATTTAACATTGTCCTCAATATTATAAGCAATGGTAATACAAGCTATAAGAGGGGAGAACTTACCAAATTATCTTGCTAGTGATGGAGGAGGCGAGTGCTGAGATATGTACCAATCATATAATATTTGGACCATGTGTTGCATGACACCTATTATCCCTTCCATGGATTCCATTATGCCTTGCATGCTTTGCAGGGATGTCCTTTGATTGAGTTACACCTCCTCCATTTGGCTAAGTCGTGAGGAGAAGGAGTCATGATCATCGGGGGGCACAGTGGAAAGACTTATAGAATCAAATTGATGGGAAGGGGTGGGTTGGTAGGGCTAGCAAGGGCTCATGGTATTGTTTATCTGCATCATAGTTAGAATTATTATCATCATTTTCATTTTCAAGTGGATATATCCAATTATTAGGATTGGTGACTGTCGTTCTATTTAGGCTAGGTAGATGGAAAATATTATGCCCTTGGAGATACAACCAATAGTTGATATTTATTTTCATAATTAATTTCATATGTAGACAGGATTCTAAATCAATATGTCTGCTGCTGGCTATTGGTTGCAAATCCTATAAATTGGGCTCTAAGCATATGCCTCTAGCAATAGTAGTTACCAATTCTCCTGTAACAATTTTTTCACTCAAGGAGTTACCCATCTTTGCCATTTGACAGGCTATGAAGACCCTTGTATTTACCTGTATAGAGTTTACCATAGCCCATAGAAAATAAAGCTCACGTTGATTTGCAATCCCATCACTTTTAGCCCTACCAAAAATAGTATGAGCTATAAGGTGTTGTAAATATCTTAACCATGGTTTGTAAATCAACGAGGCTTTGAAAATTAATGCACTATACTGCCTTCTACAAAAATAGAGTTCCAAAATTCTAGTGCATTAAAACCTTGGGGGACCACTCTAGGACCCTCGGGAGGTAGTCTAAACAGTGCATTAAATTGGGTTAAAAATAAACTATAATTAATATCAAATAATTTGAAGTTAATGTGGCCCTGATCAACGTCAAGAACCTGAAATAGAATCATGTTAACTAAACTAAAAAATTTCAATCTATTCCTAGCATAGGTTGGGTTACAAAGCCATATAAAATTTGCCCACCCGATTCGATCAACCATATATCGAAAATCATTCAAAAGAATCAATTGTTGCATACACTCATAATCTATGTAGCGGGTACTCAGCATTCCCCGTTTGACAAGTGTATCATATCGTGTCCATTGATTATCATCAATGAACATGATATTATATTCATTAATTTGATGAGGGAGTTGGCCTGGTCTTTGGTCTTGTCCTCTACGAGGTTGTTGGGATTGGGAGGAACTTTGGCTTGTTTGAGCTCCTTTAAGGGCCATGGATAATAATAAAAAATGTAATGTAAATGAACATGCATACAAGATATATCAGCACACCAGTATCACAGCCTTACAATGGATAATCCCAGATAGATAGGTTGTCCAGTAGTTCAATAATAAGGCAAGTTGAAACAATAAAGAATATTATAGAGCAATTTCCACCAGAACAACAATGTAGACTAGTTGATTTCAAGCTTTCTAAATTTGTATGTAACTTCGAACTATACTAGCACAATAGCTTCAATTTAAACTAGACCTCAATCAGAACATAAAATTAGGAATGCACCAATCTGGGTATCCAATCACAAAACAAGTAATGTAGCAAATAGGGTATCCAACACAAAACTAAACTAAATTGTGAGCAATTCCTACTTGCAGTAAATTGATAGCAAAGCTTGAACATGCAGAAAATTGAAAAGGAAACTAAAGGGAGAAAAAGTGTATAACTGAGGTGGGTAATGGAGTTTAGGGTATGGGTTCAGTGGAATTGGAAGTTAGGGTAGAGACTAGTCAAGGATGATAGGCTTGGTGGAAGCTGGCAAGCTGAGAGGGGAAGAAGGAGAGCATGGGATGGGGACGAAGGGGTTTATGGTGAAGGGAAGGGAGGTAAGGGTAAGGCTTGGGTCTCGGAGAAGTTGGGTTAGAGGATAGAGGAAGGAAGAAGGTGAGTAAGGGAGGCTCGAGAAGTGAGATTGGGGGAGATCAAGAGGGATTTACGGTGAAGGTGGAAGGAGCACAGGTAGAGAGAAAAGAACACGGGGGAAGAAGGAAAGAGAAACTAAAAGGGAGTGATTTGGGCTGTATCAAGCCATCTTTGTTTTTATTAGAAAGCAAACTCACTTAAGGTTGGACATGCCCGTGGCTGGGTATGTAGCAAACTGTGTCCTAGGACATAGCTTGCTCATGTTGCACGCTAAATTCCCTAAAATTACTCCAATTAACCCGTGCTTGAGGAATGGACGTGTTTTAGGACATGACAAGGTTGTGTTAGGCCTGGAATTTCTTTAAACTTCAAATTTTGGCCTCATTTTTGCCATGCTTAAGATTCCTTCTAAGTTCTTCCTTTTTCCACTTATGGTCATTTAGAAATTAACCTAAAAACACGCAAAAACACTTCTAATTACCCAAACTAAAGATAACAAACTAAAAATAAAGGCAAAAACAAAATTGCAAGAAAGAAAACAAAACAAAAGGATTCTCAAAACTAAAATGTGGGTTGTCTCCAATAAAGTGCTCTTTTAAAGTCATGAGCTTTACTCCTTTGGCATTATATTGGCTTGAAGGGGGCTCTAAGAGAGTTTGGGTAACTCTATTTTCAACTAGGTGTCTCCTCACATAGTTCTTGAGGCGTTGCCAGTTGACTTTGAAGGATCCAGTTACCTTACTCCATATCTCTACTACTCTATAGGGAAAGATTTGGATCACTTAGAATGAGCTGGACCACTGGGAATGAAGCTTTACAGGGAAGAGTTTCAACCTTGAATTATATAGTAGGACCTAATCTCTTACTTGAAACTCACGCCTCAAAATGTGCTTATCGTACCATCTCTTTATTCTCTCTTTGTACAATTGAGCACTATTCTATGCATCAAATCTTAATTCATCTAATTCATTTAGCTGCAAGCATCTACTATTACCAGTGGCTTTCAAATCAAAATTGACGGTCTTGGTAGCCCCATATGCCTTATGTTTAAGCTCTATTGGTAAGTGACAAAACTTTCCATATACCAAAGGGAATGGTGTAGTGCCTATAAGAGTTTTGTCTATAGTCTGGTAAGCCCAAAGTGCATCATCTAGGTTAAGAAACCAATATTTTATTGCCTTTGACTCAGTCTTTTCCAAAATGGCTTTGATCTTCCAGTTAGAAATCTTAACTTGTCTACTTGTCTGAGGATGATATGTTAGAGCTATTTTGTGATTGACTCCGTATTTCTTCAAGAGGTTATGAAATTGTTGCTATGTGAAATGGAAACCACTATCCTTTATCACAGCCCTAGGTACTCCAAACGTTGGAAAAATAACTCTCTTGAAGAGTTTGGCAAAAACTCTAGCATTATTAATGGGAGATGCTACTGCTTCCACACACTTGGACACATAATCCACTGCCACTAGGATATATTTGTTGCCACAGGAGGATGAGAAAGGTCCCATGAAGTTAATACCCTAAATATCAAATATTTTAACTTCTAGAACATTGTTTAGGGGCATCTCATTCCTCCTTGAGATATTATTAATCATTTAGCACCGATCACAAGCTTTCATATATGCATGCACATCGTTGAAGAGCAAGAGCCATACACCTCCAAAAAATTCCATCTACGCACTATTTGTAAAGTTAAGGGTCATCCAAGGAGTATTCTTTAACATAAAAGAAAAAAAATTCTTTCTATGATGATAACTCAGCCCATAAAGCAAATCCTGCATGCTAGGTAGTTATAAAATCAGCATACCAAGGAGCATCAATATGAGTGATTGCAAAGAGTTGTTCATTAAGGAAGGAATCATCTATCAGTAATTCATCTTTAACATTTCTCATTAAATCTTGCTTCAGCCTTGAAAGATGATCTGCAACCATATTCTCGGTTCCCTTGTCGTCCGGAATAACCAGATCAAACTCTTATAGCAGAAGAATTTATCGATTAACCTTGGCTTGCCATCCTTCTTACCTAGCTAATACTTTATGGCAGCATGGTCAGTATACATAATAACGTCATATCCTAGTAAATATTGGCAAAATTTGTCGATAGCAAAGAGCATCGCCAGAAGCTCCTTTTCTGTGGTAGAGTAATTGACCAGAGCTTTATCTAGAGTTTTGTTGGCATAGTAGATAACATATGGTTTCTTATCTCTCCTCTACCCAAGTACAGCTCCCACATCATAGTCATTAGTATTACACATAATCTCAAAAGGAAAACTCTAGTCAAGAGGTTGAATGATTGGTGCAAATTAATGCCTCATTTGACCTACAAAATGAATCAAGATAATCAAATACAAAGGAAATATCTTTAAGAAGCAAATTAGTTAAGGGTTTAGAGATTTTTTAGAAGTCTTTAATGAATCTTTTGTAGAAGCTTGTATGTATGAGAAAACTTTTCACTTTCTTAACATTAGACGGTGGGGGCATCGTCTGAATTATCTCAATCTTTGCTTTATCTACATCAATCCCCCTTTTAGACACTAAGTGTCCAAGTACTGTACCTTCCCTCATCATAAAATGGCATTTTTCCCAATTTAATATCAGGTTGACTTTCTCACATCTTTTTAGTACTTGTGTCAAATTAATTAGGAAATTGTTAAATGATGTACCATAAACAGAGAAATCATCCATGAATACTTCCATTATAATATCAATGAAATATGAGAAAAAAACCATCATACATCTTTAGAAAATGGCTAGTGCATAGCACATTCCAAATGGCATCCTTCTATTGGCAAAGGTGCCATAGGGACATGTGAACGTTGTCTTTTTCTAGTTGTTTGGGTGGATATGAATATGAAAGAATCCTGAATATCTATCCAGATAACAAAAATATGAATGCTTAGCCAGCCTTTCCAATAATTGATAAATAAATGGTAAAGGGAATTTATCCTTACAGGTGGCCTTATTCAATTTTCTATAGTCAATGCACATTTGTCAACCCATAACATATCTAATGGGAATTAATTCATCATTATCATTTTTAATAATAGTCATATCTCACTTCTTAAGGACTACATGAACAAGACTTACCCACTTACTATCTGAAATATGATAGATGATACATGTATTAAGTAGTTTGAGCACCTCTTTCATGTTTCGATTCAATCTTCTTTTGTGCTCTCCAGAAGATTTATGATCATTATCAAGTAAAATATGATGCATGCACATAGATGGACTAATCCCTTTAATACCATCTATGTTGTACCCAATTGTGTTCTTATACTTCTTGAGTACCTCTAATAACTTACCAATCTCGTTAGTATTCAACTTAATATTCATAGTCATTGCATATGCAGAGTTAAGCCCTAGAAATTCATACTTTAGGTTGGAGAGAAGTGGTTTAAGTTCTACCTTAGGTGCCTTGACTTCTTTTGCAATTGTTAATTTCTGATTGAGGTCCAATTCCAACTTTTCAATTTTTTCTTTTAAGGTGAGCATGGGACTCTCCTCAAGTATTTTAACATATGCAGTAGCTTCAACCTGCTCAACACAAGGAAAAGGACTACCCGTAAGGCAAATCTCCAGTGGGTCAATAGAACAAAAACTCAATTCATCACCAACCATATTTTGTTCAACTAAGTTTATCATACAACAAAAGTCATCTAAAGATGGTCATTTCATTGCATCAGCCAAATTGAACTCAATTTTCTCACCCCCTACATTCAAGGAAAGCTTTCCATCTTTCACATTAATAATTGCACCAGCTGTACATAGGAAAGGCCTTTCAAGAATGATGGGGATTTAGTTATCCTCCTTCATCTCTAAAATGACAAAATCAATAGGTATAAAGAACTTACCTACCTTTAAAGGAATATCTTTTAAAATACATACCGGATGCTTGACAAATTGGTCCACCAACTAAAAAGAAAGGGTGATAGGCTTCAAGTCACCCATCTGGAGCTTCTTACAAATGGTTAAGGTCATAAGGCTCACACTTGCTCCAATGTCACATGATGCTTTATCAATCTGCATATCTCCAATGGAACAAGGAATAGAGAAGCTTCCAAGGTCCTTAAGCTTTGGAGGCATCTTATTATGGATTAACGTACTACACTTCTTTGTCAATTTCACTGTGGCATGCTCTTTAATCTTCCTCTTATTTAAGAGGATCTCCTTTATAAACTTAGCATATAAAGGAATTTGAGAGATAGCTTCCAGGAATTGGATATTGATGTGCAAATTTTTCAACACACCCAGAAACTTTCTATATTACTTTTTTAACTTTGCCTTAGCCAGTCTTTGGGGAAAAGGAATTGGTAACTTGTATGGCTTAGAAGCCATATATTTGGGTTGTTTTTCCTCATTTTTCTCCTTTTTTTACGTTTCCTCCTTTATTTGTTCAAGCTCCGCTTAGGACTCCTCTTCCTTTTCCTCCCCTTTTTCCTCTGGCTCACCTAACTGCTTACCACTTTTCAAGGTGACGGCCTTGCAATGTTCTTTGGGATTCTCAAGTTGGCTAGGAAATTTACCATAATTCCTATTTGATGAGCTAGCCTATTGTGCAATCTGTGTTTCCAACATGTTATTGTGAGTAGCTAGCAAATTAACCTTTGAGGCTATTTCTTTTATAGCTTCATTCATGTAATGATGTTAAGCTTTGAATTCTTCATTCTGCTTGGACTAAGTTGCTATGAAATTTTCCATTAGAACTTCCAAATTGGACTTTGGCTATTGATGGGTTAAAGGGCCTCTGGTTTTGAAATCTAGGTGGCTGCTTGAAATTGTTCTAAAAAGGCTGATTAGGATTGGCCTTATAGGAAAAGTTTGAATGGTTCCTCCAACTTGGATTGTAAGTGCTACTGAAAAGAATATTTCTCTAATTGTTATCGACAAAATTAACATGTTTACAATCCTATTGTATAGCATTTCCAATTTAACATTCATTAACTATATGAAAAACACATCCACAAATCTCACATGTAGAAGAGATAGAAGAAGAACCAACAGCATTAATGCTTAATTTATCAAAATTTTAAAATAATGCATCAACCTTAAAAGATAAATTATCAAAAGGATATACTTCATACATACCTATTGATTTTCTTGATGGCTGCCTCTTACTAGACCAGGAGTAATGGTTCTGAGCCATGTCCTCTATAGTTCATATGCCTCATCAATAGTTTCATTCATCATAGCTCTTCCTATTGCAGCATCTACAGATATACAGGTACTATATATTAGTCCATTGTAGAAGATGTGGACAATGAGTCACTTTTCTAACCCATGGTGAGGGTACAATCTCAAGAGTTCCTTGAATCTTTCTCAAGCTTCATATAAGGATTCTCCATATCTCTATGCAAAAGTGGAAATTTGATTGCATAGGTAAGCTGTCTTGCTTGGGAGAAAATACTTGGCAAGTAAAGCTTGTGAAAGTTATTGCCAACTAGTGATCGATCCGGATAGAAGAGAATGCTGCCAAGCCCTAGCTTTGTCTCGTAAAGAAAATTAAAACAATCTAAAATAAATTGCATCTGATGACACTCCATTAAGTTCAGTGTCTCACAACACTCTAAGAACACCGATAGATGGAGGTTTAGATCCTCAGTAAGAGAACCTCCAAATTGGTTTTCCTAAACCATTTGTAGTAAAGACAACTTCAAATCAAAATTATTTACCTCCACTGTTGTCCTAATTATGCTAGGGTTCAGGCTTTGGGTATTCAAGGCAGTAAAATTCTTCAATGAATGACTATCATGGTCTGCCATTGCAGGTGGTGTCTGATCCTACTCCTTAATTCTTCTTCTTAGTATGTATTCAATTTCATGGTCAAACTCAGCAAGCTGGTTGCATAAAAGAACGTCACACCTGTAAAAGGAATTAAAGGGGAAAAATCAACAAAGTAAAATAGAAGTATTTGGAAAAATAATAAAAAATGATTTAGTCTAGTTAATTCATAAAAAAATATTGACATAGTTGGTCCTCGATAACAGCGCCAAAAACTTGTTCGTGTATTTATCTAAATACCGCAAGTACATGGTGTAGCTGTAGCTAGTCCATCAAGTATGGGTCGTATCCTATAGAGACTAATGTATCAATCAATAGTCTTTTACGAAATAAACTATCTGAATCAATAAAATTCGAGAGAAGTATAGGAATAACAATTTGCAAGCAATGAAAGTAAAGAAACGACGAAATTCAATTATAAAATACCTAGGATTATGGTTTCACTATACTTATGATTTTTAACCATCAAAACAAATATTTCTAATTGTAATTATTTGAGATATCGGGGATGGTTTAGCCTCAATTCATTAATAGCCTCTTTCAAGGTTAAATAAATGTACCTAGGTTAATCTAATTACCTTCTTTTGTAGTTCTTAGTTTAACTTAATCCCTTTAAGTTCTGTGCCAACTAACTGATTAATTTTTAGAGAATTTTAAACTACTTTTGTGATTAAAATACCCATAAGTAACTATCAAGTTTTGACAATAACTTTCACCTTTCAGTCCATCAGTTATTAACCTAAGATGTGATAAAACAATGGCCAAACATTTTATCAACTCGTATTAAGCATAATAGTTAAACCGATTATCTACAAATAATCTCAAAGGGAGTTCAATAATTTAATAATTCAGTATCATTATATCATAAGTGGGTTTTCCCAAATCCTAGAATAGTATCTACTTAGACATAATTGAAATAGAAAGCAAAATCAATTCTATTTGATAAATCATAAATTGTTCAACACAATTAAAAGATAAAGAAGTAGAAGCAGAAGTATAGATAGAGATGGAAAGATAAAATCTGGTATGAATCCGTGATACAATGCTTAATCCAATGTAAATCCTAGACTAAAAGCATAAAGAAAACCTAATTCTACTCAAAATCTAACTTTAAAAATGTCTCCAAAGTGTCTAGAATGTAAAATATTTTAAAGAATACTAAAAGAGGTTAAGTCCCCACTATATATATATATATATATATATCTTCTTGGCTACCGTAAACCCTAAAAAATATGGTCATCTTTGGTCTCGTAGCATGGTTGTTTCTCAGGATACGGGTTGGTCGTGCTTCGGGCTAGTTCTAGTGAAGCTGCATTGCATCCTGCAAGAGCATGGCTTGGTAGTGCTCTGGGTGTCCCAAACACAGCCTGGTTGTGTTGAGGGCTGTCAAGGTCTATTCTAGACCTTTCGAAGCAAGTTTCTTTTGTGCTTCCTCCTTACTTGCTCCTAATCCAAAGAACCCTTCAAATGAGCTTTTCCTTTGATTCTTAGGATTTTTTGCTTACTTAGAAAAAGAAAACAAAGACAAACAGTATCTAGAACAACCAAAATAGAATAGAACTAAAATAGGAAAATAATCACAAGTTAACAATGAGTTATAGGATGCAAAGGAATGCATAAACACATAATTTTTTCCATTTAACAATAGGCAGGATCCTGGCTTCTGTTGTACTATAAACTCCCAATCTAGACTTATATATTAATTGTACATAGAAAAGTTATATACTTATGCTTTTACATTTGCTGGATGAGTGATATAGCATGTTAATGGATTGAATGGAATATGGTTTGGTTAAAGGTTTATTTGCAATGTGTTATTCTCGTTCCCTTAAATCGGGAGTGTGACTATAACATCTTAAGTCTCTAATAAATTTAGATAAATCTAAGAATAAGTAGAAAATACATATGATAAAGAATTAAAATGCATAGTTATATAACAATAAGGCATTTATAAAATAGGTGACATATAGTTAATCATGAATCATAAAATTCTTAGGAGCATAATGGATGGAGAGAAGATACAAATACATTTTTTTAAGACATTACTAATCTAGGATTAGTACTAAATTAAGGCAATATAAAATAACTAAGGAGCTACCAAGTAGCATCACAAAATTTCAGCCACACAATATGTCACATTGCTCATAGAATTGTAGCCACTTTGCACCTATAAAATCATGCTACATTGCCCACAAAGCTGCAGTCACAAAGCATGCCATATTGACTACAAAATTACAGCCACATAGCATGCCACATTGGCCACAAAATTGTAGCCACCTTGCAACTACCAAAGTATGCCACATTGCCCACAAAGTTGCAGCCACATAGCATGCCACATTGGCCACAAAATTGTAGCCACCTTGTACCTACCAAAGCATGCCACATAGCCACAAAAAATTCAGCCAAAATCAGCCAAGAAAAATACCACCTTTTAGGAAGAAAATCTTGCCACATAGCCATAATTATTTCAGCAACATTTTAGATAAGAAACAGCCACCCACTTCAGCCATTTGTTTGCCCATAATCAGAAAAATAATGCAAAGGCTACTGTCTCACTTCATGCCTCTGCATTATCACGCTCTCCCTGAAAAAACCACAAGGGAATCCCTGTAAAAACACAATAGAATCCCTGCAAAACATAGCTTCCTTTTCCTCTTAAGTGGTGAAAATCAGCAACCAAGAATTATGTTGTCTAGGTATTATTTTAGGTAGCAAATTCAAACCCCATTCCTCATGCAATCAGCACCCAAGAGGGAGAGAAGGCAGCCAAAAAAGTTAGAGCCAAAGGGGGAGAGAAACCAGAGAAAAAACATAGCTAAGTTTCAAGGGAAACCAAGAGGAGAAGAAAGCAAAAATTTGAGAACCATAAGAGCATTTCTGCACAATGTGAGTTTCCCCTCTTAAGGAAAGTTGGTTTATAGTGAGTAAAGCTCATTTTGGGTTATGCATAGTTGATTCTTGAGTATGAGAGGCAAGATGTTAAAATTGAAAACATGGAAATCTAGTGGTAGAGAACAATATTTGCCATCTAAGTAATAAACATGCTGAAGCACCACACATTCTGCACCTAAAATGTTTAGGTCTTGTGTTCTTGGATTGTTTGATTGGGTAAATGGCTTTTAAATTTTCTAATATTTGGTGAAAAATGTCTTGAAATATTGATAAGCAATTCTAGAAATTTTTGTGATTTTTAAGAACCTAAAAATATGCCATCTACAATCAAAAAATTGTTGAGAACAATCTGCTGGACAGCTTAGACTGTTGATGGAAATACTAAACATTGAAGGAGCTAGATGTTGAATTTTCGTATGAAAAATTTATGACATGTTATAGGGTTCCTACTTAAGGACCCCACCAAATTTTAGAGAATTATGGGTAGATTAAAGTATATAATAACATATGAAAATTCGGTGGGATAGAAAGTGAGTCAAAACAGACCAAAACTAGGGATAACCATAAAAAGTGTGTTATTTGAGGGGCCAAATGAATTATTTATTACTTAAAATATTTATGGTGATTATATAACATATCTATAATGATCTGTATCAATTATCATGAATTTTGAAGAAGTTTTTCCCTTCCAAATGAATGGAAAACAGAATAGAAATGGAGCTGAAACCAATACGCACTGTTCTAAATTATATAGGTAGTTCTTAGGCTGAATGCAAGAGTTAAGGTCTGAGAGAACCAAGAAATTAAATATACATGTAGAGGAACCTCCATGAAAAATTTTAGAAGTTTTAGAGGACTTTTTGTCATATTTAATAATAACCCCAAATCTCAATAGAATCACATTTTTGTTTTGGGGAGCAGAAGTTCTTAAACTAGAGACTTATGATTTTAGGTGCTAATATGCATGCATTAACCAAAAACTCTTATATTTTTTAGTTTGAGTTGCTGGTAGTAACATTGGCAGCCTTGGAAAGGAAGTGATTGTGTAGGAATTAAGGTAGCTAGCTTTTCCTTAAAATACTCTTTATGTTTATGAACTTGAATTTATCAATTTCACTGGTTGCCTGACTTTTATGCTATGACGAATAGTCTAAAGATATGTTATGTATGCATTCTTGGGAATTAAGGGGGAGCTCAAAGTATGCCAAGTAAGCCCCATTCCCACCACGTATTGGCCAATAATAGGAGATGCATAACCCTTTTGCAGGTATGGGACTGCATTGGGTAAGTAGACCAAAATGTTATGGGTCCCTAGTGTGACCAAGATGATGTATGTATGTATGGTCTATGCTTATGTTTCAGTGAAATATATTGAGATGTTTTAAGGAATGCAATGTGTACTATTTTTCAAAAACATTTACTAGCTATTGAGATTTTTATCTCATCTTTTATGTCCACATAATCACATTTCAGATACTCCAGTAAGAAGTGAGCAACAGGGGTCTCAAGGTTGACTCATCTGATTAGGATATGGATTGTATTTTCTTTGGTTGTGTAATATTTGTGGCATAGCTTAGTTGAGTGCCAAGTCTCTTTTAGACAGCTTATAATGTGATGTAAAATAAGTTATGGACTGTACCATTTTCTTTTCTGGCATGACAGCCTTTTTATTGTAAGTGATGCATATCATGCCTAGTTAGTTGCCTATAAGGAAATGAAATTTGAAAATACTTGGAATAGCCTGAAGCACTTTTATGTTTATCCAAGAAAGATAACAAACAATATAAGTGAATAAGTTAACTTATGGGCTAGGTAGACATTGCTAGAAATTTATAGATAATAAAAAATGTATAATACTAAATTCTCTTAAGTGGAATATTCTAATGATGTGGATATATGAAATAAAATGCTAGTTAGTAGTAGGTGTTGGCAGTGACAATCATGCTTGCTTTACGGTTACTTTATTCAAGTGCATGTGGGCCAACATAACTAGTTCTAGAGGTATTTCAACTGATGAAATAGGTGTTACGTTTATTGACTTTTTATAGTTGATAAACAATGATGATAATGATGATGATGAGCTGACATGCTATAAATTAAGCATGTCTTTAGCATGTTTTAAGTTATTTTTTTTTTAATTTAAGTAGAAAATAGGTATGAATTAATTGAGTTTTGTGTTGTATGAGGAATAAAGAAGAAAATAAGAGGAAAATAGAGATAAAATCATGGAAAAATACTGATTTCTGACCCTTCATCACAAATGGAGACATATCTCACTCATTTGGACTCTGATTGAGGTGATTCAAGTGGCTATGGAAAGAAGAGAAATAAATCTACAACTTTAATGTTTGGTACTTCGGCTAATTCTAGAGATTTCGAGGTGCCGTGGCTTTCACAATCAGCTGTACCTTCCTATACTCGAAGCGCCACGACGCTTCCCGGTGTGCCGCGGCAGGGAGACCCCAAAAGTACCGGGCACTACGGTGCTAGGCATAGAGTACTGCGGTGCCGCAGTGGAAAATTTTTGAAGCGCTGTAGTGCTCGATGTCGCACCAGGTTATAAATTTGTGATTTTTAGGTCTTCTTGACTCCAGTTGAAGCCCGATGGGCTGGGATTTGACCTAGAAACAATCATACTTCGATTAGGAGGAGTGAATCTATAAAAAGAGAGGAAAGCAAGCAGAGAAGACATTCAATCATTGATCCAAGTTCTTAATTATATTCTTCAATTCTTCTTTAGAGTTTCTTATGGCCTTGCGTGGCTAGTTCTTTTTAGTTGGTAGAGGTAGATTGAAACCTCAAGGGATCTTCATGCATTGTGAGATTTGAATTTAATATTATTATTTTAATCTTAACTAAGTATTCTTTATTCATCTGCTCTTCTTCTCAATGATTAATCATATGATTGTTAGGGAGGCCTACTAGTATATTATCTGTCTTAATCTACCGCTGAATTATGTTTTGAACAAAGTCTTCAATTCTGTAATTCATGAGGCAAATAGGTTTGAGGATTTTGGATTATAAATCATTGAACCTATAATGAGTAATTAACTAAACTAGATATAGCCAATGTGTTTATATTTGTTTAGCTCTGTTAGTTTCTCTAGTTCTTCATGCAGTTAATAAGTTATGCTTTATCGATGTGCTAAAGGATTGCTTGTTAATTAGGGTTTGATTGATGCAAGTGTCATTAATTTACTAGACTTAAGGAGGAACAGGGTTAGAAACCCAATGATAGATATTCAATTATAAATTGATTATTTTGTCAATGATCAATGCAATCCCTTGACGGTGGATATCAACTGAAACCAACAACTTTCTCATTAATTGCTCTCTTAATTATTTTCATTATTGTTTACTTTAATTAATTTGCGATTATCAATCCCCCCTTTTTCTAATGACATAAGGTAATACCAGTCTTTGTAGGATCGACCCTTACTCCTACTACTACAAATTAGTTGAGAAATAAGGTATCAATTTGAGTGTACCTGCGACAGTACGTACCAAATTTTGGCGTCGTTGCCAGGGATTACGTTTATTACTTTTGTGGTTTTTATTTTGATTTATGCCTGTCACTCGTTCTTCTAATTCTCAAGATTTATAGTTCAATCCAAATATTGTAAAATCTGTATACAGGCATAGAAGAGAACTTCAAGAGGACATTGATCAAGAAAAGGAGGAAGTAATCATGGTGAGACACCCCACTCTGAAGGAGCTTGCAGCTCCAGATTTGCATCGGCAACCCTTATGCATTACTTTTCCCAATTTGGACGACAATGTTAATTTTGAGTTGAAATCTGGATTAATTCATCTCTTACCTAATTTTCATGGTCTTGCAGGTGAAGACCCGCATAAACACTTGAAGGAATTCCATGTGGTATGTACTAGCATGAAGCCCCCTGGAGTAACTGAGGAACAAATAAAACTCAGGGCTTTTCTTTTTTCATTAAGAGATTCAACCAAAGACTGGCTATATTATTTACCCTCTGGCACTATCACCACATGGAATGAGATGAAAAGAATATTTTTAGAATGATATTTTCCTGCATCTAGGGTTGCGAATATCAGGAAAGAAATATACGGCATTAGACAATTGCATGGAGAGACACTTTATGAATATTAGGAGAGATTTAAAAAACTTTGTGCAAGCTGCCCACATCATCAAATTAGTGAGTAGCTACTAATTGAATATTTTTATGAAGGTCTTTTGCAGGAAGATAGGAGCATGATAGATGCAGCCAGTGGTGGAGCATTAGTAGACAAGACTCCTGAAGCAGCCAAGTTCTTGATATCAAATATGGCTGCTAACTCCCAACAATTCGGCATTAGGCATAATCCTCAAAGACATGCCCATGAGGTAAGTACCACTTCTCTTCATTATCAAATATCTGAACTTACTTCTCTTGTGTGCCAAATGGCTATAGGTACACTACAGCAAGTTAAAGTATGTCAAAAATGTTAAGCCACAGGACACCCAACTGACATGTGTCCTACACTTCAAAAGGAATCCACAGAACAAGCAAATGATGTAGGAGGTTTTCCTGGCTAACCAAAGAGGTATGATCCTTATGCTAATACATACAATCCTGGATAGAAGGATCATCCCAATTTTAGATATGGGAATACACAAAATAGGCCTATAGGACAAAATTTTCAGCAAAATCAGCAAGCCTATTATCCTGGACAAAATGCATCTCATGATCACCAGGTAAGTAACTCCTTGGAAGATGTTGTCAAATCTCTTGCACACAATTTTCAACAATTTCAACAAGAGACAAGAGCTAACATTCAGAACTTGACAACTTAGATAGGCTAAATAGCAACCACAATCAATCGGTTAGATGCTCAAGATTCAGGTAACCTACCTTCTCAAACTGTGGTAATTCCTAGAGAAAATGTCAGTGTAATTATTTCAATGAATGGTAAGAAAATTGAAAGTCCACCATCCCTTTCTTCTCCTAAAAAGCAAGAGAAATTAAATAAGGAGAAAGAAGCATCTACAGGTAAGTCTCTATCTACTCTGAATTATGATGTAGTGCCTATTTTTCCAGAAGCTCTTAAAGAGAATAGGCTACATGAGAAGACTTCTGACTTGTATGAAACCTTTAGAAAATGTGAAGTTAATATTCCCCTTCTAGATGCTATTAAACAGGTGCTAAGATATGCAAAGTTCTTAAAAGAACTATGTACTCAAAAGAGAAGACAAAAATTGAAGGGATTTGAAAAGGTTCAGATGAGTCAAAATGTATCTACCATGATACAAACAAAACCTCCCACTAAATGCAAGGATCCAGGTATGTTTACTATTCCATGCAAAATTGGGAATACTCGTGTTGAACAAGATATGTTAGATTTAGGAGCTTCTATAAATGTCATGCCATATTATGTATATACTTCTTTGAAATTGGGACCCTTAAACTCAACAAATTTGATAATTCAACTAGCAGATAGGTCCAATACATATCCTAAGGGAGTAATTGAGGATGTCTTGGTATAGGTAGATGATTTGGTTTTCCCTGCAGATTTGTATGTACTTGACATGGAAAATAGAGATCCTACTTCTCCAATATTATTAGGGATACCATTTTTTAAAACCTCTCAAACTAAAATAGATGTTCACAATGGCACACTCACTATGGAATTTGATGGTGAAGTAATAAAGTTTAATATGTATGAGACTATGAAACACCCAAGTGATGATATTCCTGTTTATTCTATCAATGTCATTAATTCTTTAGCACATGAAGTAGATGGAAAGAATGAATTGGAAGTGATTGTGAGAAAATTCATAGAGGAAGATGATGGTGAGATAGACCAAGATATAAAAACAAAGGAGGACTTGGCTACACTAAATGATTCCTCAGCAGAGCCACCAACAGGTAAGGTTGCTTACATAGAATTACCACTTAATGATACTACTCTTTTACCTTTTGTTGTGCAGGTTTCTACTCCTGAATTGAAGCCCCTTCCTGATCCTCTCCAATATGTATTTTTGGGGAAAGTAGAAATACCCCCTCATAAAATTTCCAGCAAGTTTGAAGCTAATCAGAAGGAGAAATCAATTCATAAGTACAAATCTACAATAGGATGGAATGGGAACAAGTTTAAACCATTTTATGAAGGACTTCAGTAAGAGGAACTACAATGGATAACTCTTCACGATCCTCCTTGAGCTTATGAATTTTTGTCGAGCCAACAACATTAAAAAAAGGCGTTGCTTGGGAGGCAACCCAACAACATTTTTTCTTCTTCTTTTTCGCTTTTTACTTTCTTTTATAAAAACATAAAAAAAAATTGGGAAACCTACGGATGCACAACGCTGCGGTGCCCATTACCCAGATCAGGCGAGCACTGCGACGCTAAAGAACGGAGCCGCGATGCTCAGAACCCAGAAAGGGTGAGCACCGCGGTGCTCTCTATAAGAGGCCACGGGTCTCTTCTTCTTCCATACTCATTTTTGCATCCCCTTCAACCCCGAATACAATTTCCTAGCTCTAATCAACTACACTAACCTCCCATTACATTTCTTTACTTGAATTAAATAATTTTTCATCTTCTTTTGGAGGATTAAATAGCTCTTTCAACATTTTGGAGGATTAAATAGCCACAAATCAAGCTTAATTTGGTACAGATTTCTTCATCTTTTTGCTGTAGATTGATCTCCATACTCCATTGTTGCTTGGTTGCACTTAATTTGGACTCCAAGTTAGGAATCTACCACCCATTTTGCCTGCATTTTAAGAGCGCACACTAGGTGTTTCGTAAAACGCCCCAGTGAATTTTTTAAGTCCACTGGCTCCAAAAACTTCAAAGTTGGCACTCTTAAAGAGGAAGAATAAAGCAGAGGACTCCCCAGTATTTGATAGCACGACGTTTGTGACTGAAGAGGTTTATCAACACCATATCAAAGTGGTGGTGCATAAACCCATCGTTCCAAAATGAAGATTTGTTGTTATCATTGGGCTACCTCATAGAGACAATATCCTCTATAGGTATTGGGAAATTTTCTGTAGGAACCCAGAACCAGGGGTCATTCCTGTGGTACAGGAGTTTTACTCCAATGCTACAGTTCATGAATGCCACAAAGCATGGGTTAGAGGCAAGATGGTGAATTTCAATCCTCATGCTATCAATGAATTCTACTCTCTACCTGACATTGAAGATGATGAGTACTCTGCCTTCATTCAATTAGACATAGACTTTGAAGTTATTATATCCATTCTTTGCTACAGAGGGGCTTCCCGAAAGTTGGATAGCAATGGGCAGCGAGTGTATTTTGACAGGGTAGACATGAATAAAGTGGCTAAAGCTTGGCACTATTTCGTAGCAGCATGATTCATTCCCAACTTGAACAGGAGTCAAGTCATGAGGGACAAAGCCATTCTGATTTTTGCTATACTAAAGGGTTTTTCCATTGACGTGGGAAAACTCATCTATAGACAGATGCTTAGCTGTATTCATTCCAGAAGCGGATCCCTCTTTGCCCCCAGTTTAATCATTGGTTTATGTGGGAAGGTTGAAGTCAGCTGGAATTCTACTGAGGCTCTCATTCAACCAATGAGACCTATTTCCTATGCAGACTTTCAGAAATATAAGGGGCAGGAGGAAGCAGCAGAGGAAGAGTTATACATTCAGCCTATGATTACAGAGGAACCTGGTAGCAATTCAGCTCCACCACCAGCACAGCACACTATTGAAGATTTATGGGAGCGAACAGAGGTCCTCACCCATCATATGAATAACTTAACTCTCTACCAATACTCCATAGCACAACACAACAATGCTTGCTTTAGCCAGTTGGCCCATGCCCTAAACCTTCCTATAGCTTTCCCGGTGCCTCCTAAGCCGCCTTTTAGGCCTGCACCTGAGCGGGATGAGATGGATGATGATAACTAGTCAGGGAAGTTTCATTAAACCCTCCTTCTTTTATTACTTGTCTCTCTTATTTCATGCTTTTTCTATTCTACATTGAGGACAATGTAAACTCTTAAGTGTGGGGGGTAACTTTATGATTCAGTTGGATGACTGTATAATAACTCATATATTTATGCATTATTTACTCTGCTTCTACGATTTATGCACTTTTAATTCCAGTTATTGAAGGGGGTGAGTATGTGAACTTATTTCAATATTTGAGTTTGTGTTAGTCAAACCAATAGCCAATGATATAAATGTTTAAATTGCTAATAACTCTTGAGAAACTTAGGAAAATTATGATTATGTGTAATTTTAATTTTCTTGCAATTTATTATTATCTATTTTTTAGGATCCTGAAACTATTTTGCACAAAAAATTTGAGTATTTAATTTATCTTTTACTTAGAAAAACTTTACATAACTCAAAATATTGTATGATCTCATCAATTTTCTAGAACTTATTTAAATGCTACTTGAGGCGAAATCCTAGGCTAATACTATTAATTAGGAGATGATTTAGGAATTATTTGATGAGATTGAGCCTTTCAAGTCAAACCAAGTAATAAAATTTCTTAGCATCTATATTTTGAGCTTAATTAATATATTCTGTTTTTGTCTTCATACCCATTGCAGAGCCAAGACCAAATTTTATGCTTAATCCCTTTAATTGTTTTCCCTGATTCACTCATCCCATGATTAATTTTGAAATGCTTGTTTTGTAGAGCTATATTAATAAAAGGGTGGCAGGGTGGAGCAAGGACAAAAAAGAAAAAGTCCAAAAATACAGATGAAAGTCTAAAGCAGTGAAAAAAAATTGTGATGGTGATGAATTCAGTAAAATAAAAGAATGAGTGTAAGAGAAAAAATTTCCAAACTTGAGAAAGCTCAAGTGAAGTATAATTAATCATGTGGTATTGGGTTATCAAGCCTAAATTTATATCTTTTGTCCCACCCTATAACTTAGCCACATTACAAACTGATTAAAGTCATTTTGATCCTAAAAAGTAGTTTTAGCCTATATTAGTGGAGAGTAGCATGAAAAATAAGCATATGAAAATCCTAAAAAGAGGTCCATACTCAATTTCTTGAGATATATAAACTCATTTGGGTGAAAGATAGTTGAACAGTTCAAAGACGCACGCACACTCATGGCTTTAGAAAATAAATCATGAATTGCATTTGAGTTAAATATTGCACATAATTATTTTTTGTTTTTTGAAACTTCTTTAAGAACATACAATTTTCACTATGAGGCAATTTATTGGTAAGTCTTTCACTTATCTCATATATTGAATATTGTTTACATGAATTAATTTGCTTGAGGACAAGCAAAAGAGTAAGTGTAGGGGTATTTGACATGCTATAAATTAAGCATGTCTTTAGCATATTTTAAGTTGATTTTTATTTAATTTAAGTAGAAAATAGGTATGAATTAATTGAATTTTTTGTTTTGTGTTGTAGGAGGAATAAAGAAGAAAATAAGAGGAAAATAGAGATAAAATCATGGAAAAATGATGATTTTTGACCCTTCGTCACTAATTGAGGCATATCTCACTTATTTGGACTCCGATTGAGGTGATTCAAGCGGCTATAGAAAGAAAATACATAAAGCTACAACTTTTGTGTTCGTTCAAATTCCATAGATTTCTATGCGTCATGGCAGGGAGACCCCAGAAGTACTAGGCGCTGCGACGCTAGGCATAGAGCGCCGTGGCACCCCGATGGCAAATTTTCAATGCGTCGCGGCACTGGGAACGGGTGTTGCGGTGCCCTGTTAGGAGGATTACATAGCGCTGCGGTGCTCGCCACTGCAACAGGTTACTAAATTCGTGATTTTTGGGTCTTCTTGACTCCAATTGAATCCCGATGTGCCAGGATTTGACCTAGAAACACTCCTACTTCGATTAGGAGGAGTGAATCTATAAAAAGAGAAGAAAGCAAGCAAAGAAGGCATTCAATCATTGATCCAAGTTCTTAATTACATTCTTCAATTCTTCTTTAGAGTTTCTTATGGCCCTACGTAGCTAGTTCTTTTTAGTTGGTAGAGGTAGATTAAAACCTCAAGGGATCTTCATGCATTATGAGATTTGGATTTGATTTTATTATTTCAATCTTAATTGAGTATTTATTATTCATCTGCTCTTCTTCTCAATGATTATTCATATGATTGCTAGGGAGGCCTACTAATATATTGTCTGTCTTAATCTACCGCTAAATTATGTTTTGAACAAAGTCTTCAATTCTATTATTCATGAAGCAAATAGGTTTGAGGATTTTGGATTATAAATCATTGAACCTATAATGAATAATTAACTAAATTAGATATAGCCGATGTGTTTATATTTGTTTAGCTCTGTTAGTTTCTTTAGTTCTTCATACGATTAATTAGCTATGCTTTACCAATGTACTAAAGGATTGCTTGTTAACTAGAGTTTAATTGGTGTGATTGTCATTAATTTACTAGACTTAAGGAGGAACAGGGTTAGAAACCCAATGATAGATATTCAATTATAGATTGATTATATTGTCAATGATCAATACAATCCCTTGACGGTGGATATCAACTGAAATCAACGTCTTTCTCATTAATTACTCTCTCAAATATTTTCATTATTGTTTACTTTACTTAATTTGCGATTATCAATCCCCCCTTTTTATAATCACATAAGGTGATATCAGTCTCTGTGGGATCGACCCTTACTCCCACTACTACAGATTAGTTGAGAAGTAATGTATCAATTTGGGTGTACCTACGATAGTACGCACCATGAGCCATACATCCAAACTTCTAAGACTTACTAGGTATATTATGTGCAACATAATTTGAACAAAAAATAGAGCATGTTCATGTATTTGAAACCTCGTGACTTGTATGAAATAGGTGAGGACGATAAGGATATTCTATATGAGAATGACCCATTCTAAGTTTAAGATTTAGAAATATTATTCCCAGATGGATAAATAAATTTATGCTTGTCTCATTAATAATCTTTATAGTTTTTATTTTTATTTTTTTATAGTAAATTTATCTATACTATATGTGTATCAAATTTGAACTAATGTTAATTTTTCATAATTAATAGGAATTTTAAGGATGAAAAGGTCTAGCTCAGCCACTATAGGTAGAGATGGTAAATCCATCTCTAGAAGTCCTTTACATAGACCATTGATCAATAAGGGTAGATATCCTAGGGATATGGATTTTCTTGAATCACATGTTTCATCCATATTCCAAGAACTACAATATGAGTTCTTCGTTAATGAACATTTTACAGAAGATGATGAAAGCTGTTAGAATGTGCAATAAAAGCAGGCAAGAAGAAGAAGAATTTTGTTGGTAAGTATTCTAACTCACATAGTGGCTAAGCTACTTAGTTCTAATTTATGTTCTATTTTTTTTACAGATAATCAAGTAAGGCCCACGTTGTTAACAATACTCGATGTTTAGGCTTTACCTCATAGGCAAAGAGTTTTAGTCAATTTCAACACCATAAACAAGTCAGTTAGAGATTTGGGTGGTCTATTAGGTGTATTAGATGGTTTATTTGGTTTATTTCTAGGAACATTTAGAGATAATTTCCAATTGTTTCCCATATCTTACAAGGATTGGAGGTCCATTTTTGTTGAGTACAAGAACAATGTATTTAAGGACACTATACAAATAATAACATATTAGTTTTTTATTTTTTTCAATGCCTTAAGTTCGTATATTTATTGAATTTTCTATTATCTCTTGCAGGAAAAGTTTGTTGTGTAAGACATGCATAAGAAAATTATTTTTCAATCAATTCGCCAAATGTGGAGACGTGCAAATAACAATTTATACAAGTAAAAAAATAATGGGACTTACACAAGAGAATAATTATGTGTTGACATCCCAAGTGGCACTTTGCAAGAGCACTAAGCAACATTTATAGACTATCGTCTCGAGATGAAGTCTAAGGTAACTACACTTGGTTATCAATATATAACAATTTATGATTGATCTTATTAACATGTTTCTATCATTGACTAGGAAATTGCTTAAAAGAATAAACAAAATCGTAAGAAACAAAAGATGCTGCATACTAGTGGTTTTAAGAGCCTTGCAAGAAAGAAGACCAACATGGTAAGTTCACATTAGTAAATACTCTATTTGAAGTTAAATTTATATTGGAGATGCATTACCTTATTTTTCAAATTTTTAGAAACCTAAGATTAGGAGTCCAGTCACTCGACAAGATGTATGGATCGCAATCCATAAAAGGGCTGATGGTTCATATATTAATGATGAAGGCAAAGCTGTATGTTTAAGTGTTTAAATTTTATGAGAATAAATTTTTGGTTTTGATTTTGTTGTAATGATTTATTTTTTGAATGGTTTCTTACTCTTTATTTGAATTTACAAAAAAAAATATTGATGTGATTTAGTGTGAAAATCCTTCTTCAAAAGAAATTTCCGGTGGAAATACATTGGCTAAAGCTTTGGGAAACTGAGAGCACTCTAGTCAAGTTCGAGCATTTGGATTAGGTGATCAACACAATGGACACCCATCTCCAGGCTCTCAGAGTTTATTTATATTGTTATTGTAAATTTAATATAATTGTAATGTAACATTGTCTTTCAAATTTTAATTAAATATCAGTTTTCATTGTGAAATTTAGCTTTTGATTGGTAAATTGATTCTCCTATGGATATTGATATTATTGTGGATATAATTATAGGAATATTAAACAAACTAAAGAAAATAAAAGATTTAAAAAATTAAGAAAAAAACCAAAAATTTTGATTTAACGACGGTTAATAGCTATATTTAAACCTGTATTTAACGATGTTTTACTAATTGTCATTAAACACATATTTAATGATGGTTAATAACTGTTGTTAAATCTAGTTTAATGATGAAGTGCCCATGGTTGCTAAAATCCCTTTTTAAACCCGTGGCGACAATAAATTCTAAGACAAATTGAAAAACCATAATTAAACGGTCTAGCCATGGTTGAAACTTTCTCTAAAATCACTCAAAAACCATCACTAAATACTTATTTTCTTGTTGTGTGCTAATGGCTTATAAGAATTATTTTGTCATTATTGGCTTCATGTATTGTATGCTTTAATGAACTAACTATAATTTTATGACCACTATCTCATAGTGGATTAATGCTTATCAAATTATGCTTTAAACCATCAACAAGATAAACATTATCAACTGAAAGAAAAGGGTTGTTGTAGACTTTATCAACACTAACTATTTTACCATTTCTATTTTCTCCAAAAGTGAGACTTCTCGTATCTTTATGTTTGAGAGAGATAAATTTTGATAAGTCACTAGTTATATCAATATCAACTATTTTTTATGGTGCAATTATCGGATAAATGATGTTTCTTTCCACAATTATAACAACTCTTAAGAGCTAGTGACAAAGTTTTTTATTTCACAAAGAGGTTTCTATAATAATTTTTAGTGTTGTCTTTTTCATAGCCAATTCCAGTCTTATCAAATGAACACATTTGTGACCTAAGTACAATATCTAGCCTATCTTGTCCTTAAACAAAGTTTGTAAGATCTTTAGGTAAGGATTCAACCTTCTATTTCAATGTATGATTTTCCGTAGGAAGGTATTAAAAGAAAAAAATCATTTTCATATTTTTCAAGTTTGGCCTACACAAGATCTTTTTCACTTTTCAAAACACCAAAATTAGAAACAAATTTGAAATCTAATCTTTTGAGGTCATTATATTTTGTCATGGTTTTTCTTGAATCATCAAGAATTATGTCAAAAGCTTTATGCAATTCATCATATATGAAAGAAGCTTCAAGATTAAGATCATGTACCTCTTTGGTTTAGCTACTTTCTACTTCTTCATTAACTATGAGGCATAGATTAGTAATTTCATTTTTTGGTTCATTATTTTTGCTTTTAGTGAGCAGTGAGTCATCTTCATCACTCCATGGTGAGTTTGCTATTGTGGGTGGCTTCTTTTATTTATTTTTCATTGAGAATGTTCTTTTTAGCAAGGGACAATCAATTTTTAAACATATCTTCAATATTTTCATCTTTCTTCATCTTAAATAGGTCATATTCATAAAAGAGCATATCAACCGTAGTCTCTTTTACTTTATCAATTCCTTCATCAGATATTTGTAACTTCTCCCACATTTATCTTATAGAGCTACATCTCAAGATTCTTTTATATCCTTCTACATTGAAAGCACATAACATCATGTTGATTGCTCTTCCATCCATTCTATCCTCCTAATGTCTTCTTCATCTTATTCTACCTTTTGTTGAATTACTTGTTGTCCTTCTACAAATCTAGTTAGCACATGAGGTCCCTTCTCAATAACTCTCCATACTTGGTAGTCAACATACTATATAAAGGTCCTTATGCATTATTTCTAATAAGCGTAGTTGGATCTATCAAAGAAGGGAGGCATATTCCTTGAATATCCTTCAATATAGTTTTGATTCATATTTTCTGAACTATGGATCTTTACTTTTAGGTTGTTAGACCTACAAAAAAGATACATGCTCTAATACTAATTATTAGGTCAAGTAGGATAACACCCAAGAAGGGGGTTTGAATTGGGTGTACCAAGTTTAAACATTTTTGCAAAATCTGAAGCATACTCATAAATATGAAGTAGATTATGTAAATAATAGGGCTGAAGCTTTTTAATAAATGATCACTTAATTTCAAACTTTTCAAAACAAATGTAAACAAGGATATTAAAATAGAAGATCAACTTTTACAAGAGTATCTTCAACAAAGCTATTTTTAGTGAAAGTTGATCTCATCAAGAAAATCTAGATCTTGTAGGTGTGAAAGTGAAAAAAAAAGTTTGGTTTGTAGTCTTTGAATAAGAAAATTTTTAGAAAGATTTTCTTTTCTAACGCTTTGTTAAAAACAATATATTCCAAAAACAATTGTAATGAAACAATTTTTTAGTTAGAATGAAACAAAAATATGTTGCAGAAAACAAAGTAAGAGAGTAAGAGGGGAAAGCTGAACATTAAGGTATTTATAGTGGATCAAATTTCTTTTCAAAGTTCTTACATCAACTCCCTGAGCACATAGTAAAGGAATTTAGATTAAGGATAATAACCAAATGTACAGGTTCAACTCTTTAACTTTTACAGCTCCAACCCGGGCAACCTTTCCATTCACATAATTCACTATCTAGCCAAACTTTGACAAGCAAGCAAGCAAAGCTATCTTTACAATGTCTCTAGGGAACCTTACAATAAGGGAGTCTCAATAGTTTATACACCACATTGATAAAGTAACAAACAAGGAGACAAATTTGATTTTACACCACAACCGAGTAACCTTCAACTTTCCTAAGTTTTGCCAAGATCCTAGTAAGGAGAACCCACTTTTTGCTAAGCAGATGAATCATAGAGATCGCACACAATGCTTCTAAAAAGCTTGTGAAACTTGATATGTAGAGATAGAGCACAAACCTTTTGTTTTTGGAGACTTTTCAAGTGAAATTTTGTTTGTTATTTTCTCCAAAAGTTACTCTTAATGTTGTAGACTTGCGGCCTTATGTTTCTCCTTGAATATAGCTATTTGGAAGTTCTACTTATGTTCACATAGGCTCCAATGTACATTTCAATAACTTTAATGAAATCCAAATTTTGGCTCCAAGTTGACATCTTTCTATTTTATGTTTTCTTCGATATTAGTGGTATCTAGCAGTAGGAAAATATGTAGCATGGATCTTAAGCTGAGTGTCTTGTATGACCAGCTAGCAACTATTCTAGAAACTCTTTACTTAACTTTTAAGTTGAGTTAAGTTGTCCTTTCTACATGCTCTTCTTTAGGTAGTTAGGCATCCTCTAATCTTTCCTCTTTAAACTTCTTTCAACATGTACCTGATGTGGGCTTTAACTTATTATGGACTACCATGCACATAAAATATACAAAAACAATAATCTCCAAAAACATAAATGGCCTTACCATATTTTTCTATTTATGTAAAGGCCCCAAAATTGTTTCATTCCCATTTTGGCTTATGATAATCTTTCCTTTTAGATTTAAGCCATTAATTGAAGTATCATTCCAGATTGGCAAATTAAATATTGATTTAGCTTCATAAAATCAAGTTCCATTTAATCATAACATAATAGTTGCTATCACCAAAATTTTCAAGGCAATAAATAATGTTCTCATGGGAGATATTTTATTAAAATCATTAACTATGCCTTGTTCCAACAGCAATTATCTTGTAAAGGGCTAGCTAAAAAGGTATGATTTATAGGGATTCAAGGGTCTTTAAAAACAAAGGTGATCAAACCATTGCCAATTCGCCTAAACAACCCCAATTTAAGGATATCTCTATCAGCCATGATACTTCTCCAGATCAAGGAGGGGGCATGAGCCAAAGGGCAATCCATAAAGGAGGAATTTCTGAAATATTTTGCCTTCAACACGTTGCATAAAAGGGAGTTAGGGAAATTGAGCAATCTCCACCCTTGTTTTTCTGAAAGAGCAAGGTTGAACAATTTCAGATCCTGAAAACCCAAACCTCCCCTACTTTTTGGCTCAAGCAAATTGAAGGAGTATAACATAAACTGAAAATAAAGTGTTTATTTTATACCATATGATCTAAAGAACGCTTGCTACTTTAGCAATTTGTAATAAAATAGCTAATTATATATGAGAGAAGTTAGTGTTATATTTTTGTGGTTTAGAAAAAAGCAACTTTTATTTTGTATTACTGATATGATAAATATATAATTGCATAAAGCGATGACATAAAAATACACTTGCCTTTGTTCTAAAGAAAAACTATTTTTGGGTGTTTTATAAGATAGGCTTTTAGACTACAATATTTCATAAAATATTAGTACACTTTTTTATTTTTAATATAAATTGTGGTATTAATTTCACTTTATCAATGACAAATAATGTTTCTATTTATACTTTATGATGTTATTTAGAACTTAGAATACTTTCAGACAAACATTTTAAGAATAGATACAATATTAAACTCAAGAAAGTTAGTTCGGATGGTAAAGTGAGACATTTCTTCTTATCAATGTTTGTTCATTTTTCAACAACAAAAATGTTTTAAACATCAAATTCTAAATATAATAAATTTATAAGAGAATATATCTTTTAAATTTCTTTAAATAAAATAAGTGTTAAGGCATGAAAACGACCTTAACTATAATATTAAAAAATATAAAGAGACTTAGATTTTTTTAAACTGAAGATAAGAGATTTTATTTTGAGGAAATAAAGATGGGAGAATAATCCTTACAACCATTAAATAGAGGGACTAATTAATCCCCAAGATCACAGCCACAGACAAAACATAACAATCCACGCTAAAATAAATATGGCTGCTTAAACAAGACGCAACAAACAAAACTTTTCAACCAAACTAGAAACAGGAACAAAAGACGACAAAGAGATCCCCTAGAGCAGGACTTTTCCTTTGTTACTTCAGTCCTCTTCTTTTTCTCCTTCACAGAAACAGAATCAGGCTTCACATTTTCCAACTTTAAACTGATCTTTGTTCATTTTTAAATGTCATCTCAAGAGGAAGAAAATTACCTGAAATTATTTTCTCTAAAAAAGCCTCATCCTCTTTTTCTTAACAGCGGTACCTGAGGTCTCATTACCATTACTGGATTGATTACTTATGTCACCTAAGATTGCTCGAGAGTCTTCAAAATAAATGGAAGAAAGCTGGAAAAAAGGAGCACTCACCATCTCACCTCTCCCATTTGTTTCCGAAGAGATCAACATTTTGTTAATTTTAGCTTGTAATTTACTTCTTCCACTTTTTGTACGAACCTCAATAAGGACCCAATCCTTATCAGAAGCTTGTAAGACATTGGTTTCCAAGCCTTCACTTGCAACACAATGTCTTTCCAGCACATCGTTAACCTTCACAGTATCAAAATGATCATCCACTATTAAGGAAGCCAGTTTCTCCAAAACCTCCTTAGAAAAAGTTCTTTTTTAATTTCCAATATTAGCAATGCCCCCGTCAAGTCTAATGCCTCTATTCTTTTCCTCTTTCGAAGATAATGCTAAATTTCTTCTTCCAGGTTGGGTGGCTTTCAACCAAGCTCCCCACTTACGAGAGTGGTTTCCATCTTCAATCGCTATACTGCATAACCTTTCCTTGTTCCCCACCACACCGTAGTAAAAGCACGTTAGGGGTCATTTTTCATATTTAATTTCAACCCAAAAAGATCCTTTAGCCTTTCTGGTCACAGATTCCACACTTCATAAGGTTATTAATATTCAGTTCCACCAGCGCTTTTACAAAAAATGAATCTCCTTGCATTGTAAAGATGCCCGCATCAAGCACTTTTGTCAACTGACCACCAATCTTTCGGCCCATCTGACATATTTTACAATGAGGAGGGAGACCCCAAAATTGCACCCAGATATGAACCTGTAAAAACACCTTTTCTTAAAGATCCGTATCCATTCCCATTTTTGTAGCACCAACCAACAATTTTGATAAAGCCAAGGGCTTCCACGTAGAACTCTTTCCAATTCAACGTCCTTATCAAAGTACAATTGGAAAATTTTCCGACCCATTTCCCCTACCCGGAACCCATTGTAAACACCCCATATGCCCTTCATCGGAAACTCCGTCGCCCTTTTATGTAGTGTTTTTGGTGATATAATCTTACCCACCAAACTCTTGCTGTAGTCGTGAAGCCTTTGATCAATATCCCCATCGTCGAACAAGAGAAAGACCTCACCATCATCCTGATCCCCTGAATCTCCTTAGGAATCTTCCTCACTCATCACGACGGGCTAAATAGCAATGGTGAAGCTTGATCAGAGTTGAATATCATAGGAAGGGGAGATACACCCCAGCAAAGGACGACAACACCTCTTCACGCACATCACCTCCTAGGAGTAAGCTGTAACCCACCAAACACTCAGGACACCTGGCTGAAATAGTACACTGAGACGAGGAACCACGACTTGGACAGAGAAATGCACTACCCGCCGGCGTCGAATGCCCTGTTGGCAAAAACTCTAACAGACCATATTAAGCCAGTGAGAGGTGATTCGGCATCCCCCACTCAATATAAAGCGACATATTTTTTCTTATCAATTTTTGTTATTCTTTTTTAAAAATACTTTAAAATTTTAATTTTTGAATTTATAAATTTACTTCACTTTAATTTCTGAATTTATTTTTAGAATATAATTGGATTCATAAAAATATCAAACTTGTTCTAAGTTAATTATTTTAAAAACTAATATAAAAATTTGATATTTTAATAATTAACATACGATAAGTTGGTATTTTTAAAAATTAATTTGTCTAGTCAAAAATATTTAAATATTAAAGTTAAATAATATACAAATTCAAAAATTAAATTATTAATTTATTCAAAATTAAATTTATATCAATGTCGGAGAATAAAATTTTAAAACATCTCTTAAAAAATTTAGTGTTAAGGCACGATAAACACTTAACTATAATATATATAAAAATAAACATAAAACCTATTATTATTATTATTATTATTTTCAAAACGTACATCCATTGAGATTGACCTATGTACTAGCTTTGTGCTCATCTCATGTGCTATCAGCCTAAAATGTGATTCACATGTAAAACCCAATTGTTGAGTTGATTTAGTCTTGAAATGTGTATTGAACATACTAGAGAAGAAAATCTTTTATTAAAGATGAATATGAGAAAAAAAAAATCATGTTTTAGGAAGGAATCAAAATAAGTTAAGAACTTTCCTGTAACCATAATGAGAAATTCAGTTTAAAACAAATTAAATAGTCGCTACTTTTGTCTCTTGATCCTGATCCTGGTTTTTGCTAGTGGCTTGGCCGGAAGGCCTGCCCTCAGTGGCCAGCATGGTTTGGCAAGCAAATATTATTAATAAATATATAATATAAGTTTATTAATATAGTTTTAAATAAAATTTATTATAATTTATTAATTTTTCTTTCAGAACCTATTTAAATTTATCCATGTAGTAGTTTACAGTGTTCCATTAATCAGTCAGCTAATTTTTACTATTGTTAAATTATCTTTTTATTTTTCTAAACATTGTTGATATAGCCCATTTGGAAAGTATTTTCAAAAATAGTTTTCTGTTTTCTATAAAATAAAAAAACTGAAAAAACCTGTTTGACAATGTGTCAGCGAGGAGTGTGTTTTAAAAATACTTTTCAAAATTCTTGTTTTAAAACACTATAAAGAAATAGGCTTCCAAATGCGATTTTTGGTCGTCACCATGTCATTATTGATAAACACGTCGCTGAATGTTTTTTGTGGCGATTTTTGAAATTGTTACTAAAAATTTAATTTGAATAGCGACTAGAATCATCTTTGAAGACTATAAAAATCACCATCAAAACTTTGAAAACTGCTACTGAATATCTACTTTCAGTAGTGACTTTACTTGATAACTATTGAATCCAATTTCGGTGGCGAATTTGCATGGTTGTTATTGAAAGTAAACTTTTAATGACGACTTTAATCGCCACTAAACTTTAAATTATATATTATTTAACACATTCAATGGCAACTAAAAGTCTTCTTTTGGTATTAATTTCTTTATTATTAAAATGTATAGATATTAATTGCTAAAAAAATAATAAAAAATGTAATTGACAAATAAGTTATCTTGCTAAAATCATAATTAAAAAAATAGAGATATTTATTTAAAATTACATTCAACTACATTAGTTTGAATACAAATATTCAAAGTATTGTAATTAGTTACATTTTAAAAAAAAAGAATAACTATTTACAAACAAAATTAGTTAATTTTAACATAATGAAAATCCACCACAGGTGCTTCTATTACTAGTTATAATAATTTATCATAAGAATTAAGTTTGCAACTTTAGTTAAGACCAAAGTATATTTGAGTTTCCCTTGTCATATTTTTTACCATACTCTTTAATAGATATCAAGCCATCAACATCCCTTATCATACATACATACTATGATTGGCATCCTGCAGAAAAGGCCTCCTATTAATCCAACATAAAAGAATATATATCAATGCAAAATCAGTTACTCATAAGATACAGATAGGCACTTACTACAAATGAAGTTATTTTTTGGTAACTTGGTCAATTCTACCCATATTTCACATAAAAAATATATATATATAAATGTTTTTTTGGTAACTTGGCACTAATAAAATATGATTTGACTCTTAAAAAGTCGTACTCCTAAAATGGGTCTGTTCCATATACTTTTCTTGGAAGTTCAAACTTATCTTCATCAAAACAAATTAAAAATATATGTCAAACAGATCCATAAGTTTCTTATCATATGTAGGCATGTGCCTATCAGCTCTGCAAGCATTAATTTTAAACCCTTGTAAAAAAAGTGCATTTTATCCTAATAAGGGCTATAAATTATAATCTCATATTATACCTTTCCTTTCCCCAAGCATGGTTTATGTACAGATAGTTACAGATCGTGTGATAATCAAGTGAACAATGAGAAAATTCAAGGCCCTTAGGACCAATTTGACAAATTTAGACAAATAAGAAGTCACATTTCAAACATTTTAAAAGTTAGTACTAATCTACTACAACAAAACCGTCGCATTACGGCGGGTTTTAAGTGGGCATAACGATAATTTTGACCGTCGTTATGCCATTTAACGACGGTTTTAAAACTGTCGTGAAACTCCGGACATAACAACGGTTTCAGCCAACCGTGGGAATAACCGTCACTATGACTGGATTAATGACGGTTTTAAAAACCGTCGTTAAACCAGTTTTAACGATGGTTTTTAACCGGTGTTAAAAGTAACGACGGTTTAAAAATCGTCGTTACTTATAAATTTTTTTTTTTAAATTTTTTATTAATAAAATTAATTTAATTTTTTATATCAATTTTATTTTTAATTTAAAATATAATATTTTGTGGTATCCATAATACTAATTATGATTAAAAAATTTTATTATTAAATTTTTATGCAAAATAAAAATTAATTTATATTTTTAATATTTTATAAATTAATTTAGATACATTTTATTTTATTATATAATAATTAAACGTGTGAATTATTTAATAATTGAAAATTTTATTTTAAAATTTATTAATATTTAACTAGATACTAAATATGCATAAATTATTGAATTATAATGAATCTATATATATATAAAAATATGTACAAAAAAATTAATAGTAACGAACGTAACAAAATTACATATACAAATATAATAACTAAATCAAGTTTCCAGACCCTGCGAATGCTGATCATGCTGATGCTCACTACCACGGTCGCTAGGGTCCTGAAAAATAAATTTTGTTTCTTAGAACTTTTAGTGTTTTGAAAATAAACAAAATTATACCATCAATTTTTATGTATTAAAAGGTTACCCTGAGTCTGGGACTATGAAGTCCTCAAAATTTCAAGTGGCAGCTGACCCTAAAATTTTTGTAGCAGGAACGTCATAGCAGCCTCCATCTGTGCTTGCCGTGCTGCGAACTCAGCATCTCGTCACTAGAGCTCAGCGTCTCGTCGCTGCTGCTTGACGTCTCGCTCATGCATAGCTGTCTTCAGACGCTCCACCTCATTCTGTAAGTCGTGGTATGACGGCTCAGACTGTGAGCTCGACCCAGACGAACCACGACCAAAGAATTGAGTTGGGAAAACACCCAACCCAAATCCTCGAATGCGACCGGAGTGCTCCTTAGTGCCAAGAGCTCTCGAAAGCGAATCAACCGTCGAGAGCTCTTGGGACGAGCTATCCTCCTACTGGATCGAAGCAATTTTCTCCTAACATTCAATAACAGACAATTAATAATATTAAACATTATCTAAAAATTAAATAATTACCCACGTATGGTTGATAAGATTTTATTACTTACCGCAACAGCCCGAGCTTCGTCGTTGACGTATGATCCATCAGGTCTTTTATGAGCTACCGTCCATACATCACCACGAGTCACTAGACCCCCAAGAGCAATCTCCTGAAAATTATAATAATTAATCAATTTATGATTATATATATTATAGTCTTCTCACAATTTAAAAAAAACAAAATATTTATAAATTTAAACTTACAATCACCGCCTTTTTACGTGCAAGGCTCTTGGATCTAGTAGTGTGTGGCATTGTCAGCTGTCTTCTGTTCCGTTTATTCTTCGCAGCCACATCCTAATTAATCACATAGAAAAAATAATTAGTCACAATATTTAAAAGTTAAATTCTATAAATATGTTAATATACACAACTTACCCTAGACTTGGCGTCAAGGCGATAGTCTATGAAAGTTGCCCACTGATCAGGTGGGATGCCTGTCGGGACTTCACTCTGCAACTGATCTCTGGTCTTCGTACCATCGTACGCTAGATGAAATAAATTGTATCGTGCCACTCTCCATTTCACTCCTAGCGACTGTATGATTAGTTTCTTGTGTTGATCCGTCAAATTAAAATGTGTCTGCAAATGAAAGTAAAAAATTAGTTACATAAAAATTGCACATAAATTACAAATAAATATAATTAATTACAAAAGATATATGTTTTCATACCTGAATATTATTTACAAAGACATTCATCTTCGACTGCTGAGGAATGCTCCTCCAGTCCCTGTAGGAGATTGGGAATAACCGAAAGTTATCCCCGATGATGCCAAGGAAGACACCGAGCAAACCGCCACTGTCTCCGATAGCCTGATGGTTGTCGTTGAATTGGACAACCACTTTTGACCCCTGAGGTAGGGCCCATACGTCGTGGACAGTCAACTGTCTGGACGTCGTCTGCCCGGTCTTGTCTGTCAAAATAATTAGTGACAATTATATATTATGTTACTAAGACAAAATTATTAAACGCATAAAGTGTACATTTTTACAATACTCACCGACTACATCAACTGTCCAACTCCTCCTGCGTCTGCGCTCCTGCTCACCGGGTTGATGCTCCTCCTCTACACCGCCAAAGATCGAGTCAAAATTGAACGTATAATCGTCGTCCGGTGCTTGAGCGTCGGGTGGGGGGAGTGTGCAGGGGATGGCCTGCGAATCTAGTGGATGGGAGTTGCTACCAAGGACTGATAATGCGATAGCCTCCGACTCCATAGTGGGCTGTCCGCCCTCACTGATCGCCCCACGGGGCGTGGGAGTGTGAGAACTGGACGCCCTTGCCATGCCCATGTAAAGTGATCTAGCCTTCTTCATCATCATCGCTACTGGCAAAATGAAATTAATAAAACAATTATAAAATAAACTTTGCCTAATAAAAGTTATGGAAATAAATAAAATAGTACAGTAATTATAAGTAGTCTAAAATATATATAAATAGGCGGCAACAACAAAATTAATACCGTAACAAGCATAAATTAACTTTTTCTTCTGGAAACAATCTTTCTAAATTTTGCGTATGTAACGGATCGCTCTCGTAAATAAGATTTTCATCTTTATCGCCCATCTCGTGTAAGTCACAGGGTTTTAAATGCATCACTATACTCCAGTTCTTGTCCAGCTTATCTTGTACATAGTACACTTGATGAGCCTCAGATGCTTGGATGAATGGCTCGTCATCATCATTTTCACCAGTGTAAATCAACTGAGAAAAATCAACCGATGTCGCCCCAAATTCATCAATTGCAATTCTTCTCGTTGTAGTTGTGTTGGCCCACATACACTTAAATAATATGACTGTAAAATGGCCATGGTAGTTTAACTCGATAATGTCCAATAGTTTTTCTTAATACAGGACGCCACCAAATTGCATGTTCGTGTCACTACTACTTGCATAACTCCTCATCCCGAAAGTACCGTAAACTCCACTATTTTGAGATGTCATCCCTTGATCTCGCTCTAAAGTTCGAAATTTGAATCCATTGACATTGTAAGCACTGTATCGACGTGTTCTATCTAGTGGACCAAGTGATAGATATTTTAAATCAGCACACTGCGATCCATCGGCATCAATTGCGATCTAGAAAACGAATAAAGGATGAGTTGTACTCATATTTGACATATGAATTAAATGTGACCATGTTGAAATACTTACATAACGCAAAAACCAAGAGACAAATTCTCTGTGGACCTTTTTATCTATCTCGGTAGATGATCGCGTCCGACTTCTTAAACTATGCCGTACATAGTCTCTAAATTCCCTGTTGAGAAAACATTGTCTAAACACTTAATGCTACACAGGACAAAAAATTGTATGCAAATGTAGCAAAGTGTGAGTTAACTTACTGTAAGTAAGGATCAACTTCTTTGCAATTTGTTAAGACATGCTGATGAGCCTACAATTTTTCCCGGGGAAAAAGGGTGAAATAATCAAATCCACCAACTGGTCTTCCTATTGGTGGAAACAAACCCCTGTCAGACGTCCCAACATCGGGTCGATCATCCACACGAGGAGGACGATTGAAGACAGTGTCAACACCATCTATGTACCTGGAATAGAATAATAAAACTTCTCCTGCAATGTATGACTTTGCTATTGAGCCTTCTGGCTTTACTCTATTCCGCATGAAAGATTTAAGTTTACCCAAGTATCTAGAGAACATAGATTAAATGAATAAAATTGGATTAACAATAATGCAAGAAATTGGAATTATGTGTTTTTAATGTTTTACCTTTCGATGAGATACATCCAACGATATTGGACTGGTCCTCCTAACTTCGCTTCCATGACCAAATGTATAGTCAAGTGCACCATGACTGTAAAGAAAGATGGCAGAAATAACATTTCAAGATGGCACAGCGTCATAATGATTCAATTTTGAAGTTGATCAAGTTCATTAACATTCAAAAATCTAGAACAAATTCGTCGGAAGAATGAACAGAACTCGATCAGAACTGCAGATATCGGCTTAGGAAGTGTCTTTTTTATGGCTAACAGTAACAGTTGTTCCATAAGGATGTGTCAGTCGTGACTTTTTAGTCCTCCGATCTTACGCTGTCTTACGTCAATACATTTGGAGATATTATTGGAATAACCGTCAGGTATAGATACATTCTTAAGTGTTTTCAGAAATACTTCCTTGCCTGCATTTGTCAACGTGAACAAAGCAGATGGATATTTACCGTCATCATCAGGCCACAGCTCAGGCTTCACACCAAACTCCTTTAAATCTTTCCGCACGTTTACGTGATCCTTTGAACGGCCAGAATCATTAAGTAAAGTGTAAATGATGTTGTCGCATACATTTTTCTCAATATGCATGACGTCAAGATTATGACGCAACATATTCGTCCAATACAGAAGTTTGAAAAATATACTTTTCTTACCCCATTGTTGTGTTCTAGCATCAACCGAACCCTGACCTCGGGAACGCCGTTGTTGAGTCCCAACATCAATTTTCACATTTTTTTCCAAAGACAACTTTAATATCATCGACTTCTTAAAATGTCTACACCACTCAGTTGTGGAGGAGGGTTTCTTCTTTCCTCTTTTCCGTCAAACCTATTGCAGACCAGCCTAAATTTGTGACCCAGAGATAAGAAGCGGCGATGTCCCATAAAACACCACTTCCGACTGTGAGGGAGACGGACTGGAGTAGAGTCAAAGTTACAGTACGGACAGGCTAATCCAGTATGAGTATTCCAGCTTGATAAACATCCAAGGCCAGAAAAATCACTGATTGTCCACAAAAGAGCTGCATGCATATTGAACATTTCTTTGCCAAAGGCATCGTACGTCTTAACACCTTCAACCCATAACTCCTTCAGCTCTTCAATTAGTGGCTGTAAAAATACATCTATATCATTTCCTGGTGCTTTTTTCCTTGGGATTATCATTGACAACATGAATGAACTCTGTTTCATAGACAATCCAAGGAGGAAGATTGTACGGAATCAGCAGAACTGGCTATATACTGTAACTTGTAGATAGGTTTCCAAATGGATTGAAACCATCCGTTGCAAGGCCCAAACGAAAATTTCTCGGATCTGATGCAAATTGAGGATTCAGAAGATCAAATCTCTTCCATGCCTCAGAATCCTTTGGATCCCTTATGATGCCGTCAGAACTTTTGTTTTCAGAATGCTATCTCATAAATTCAGCAGTTTTAGAAGACATAAACAACCTCTGCAATCTTGGCTTAACTGGAAAGTATCTAAGAATTTTATTAGGCACATTTTTTCACTTCTCCCCTTTTTGTTTCGGTTTCCACCTTGGTGCGGAGCACTTGCTACAAGTTTTGCTACTTTCATGTTCACCCCAGTATAACATACAATCATTCTGACATGCATGAATTTTTTTGTAGTTCAACCCCAACTTATTAATGACTTTTTTAGCCTCGTAAAATGAAGGCAGAATCTTGGCATCTGGGAATACATCAACAAGCAACTCAAGTACTATTGACATTGCTTTGTCGCTTAAGCCGCACAAACACTTGATGTGATACAACTTCACCAAAAAAGACAATTTAGAATACTTTTCACACCCTTCATAGAGTGATTGTTCACCATCTTTTAGTAACTCATAAAAATCTTTGACACTATCATCCATCCTTTCTGCTGACTGTGGAACTGGCATATCCACAGAAGCGATGCTCTCATTTTCGGGGTAAATCCCAACTGCATCACGAACTATATTCTGCACAGGGTCATCTCGAACTATGGGTTCTGAGACCTCAATTGACATTATAGCATGTCCTACAGTAGGTTCTTCTGTAATTATTTCTCCGTGCAAACTCCAAAAGTTGTATCCCTCCGAAAATGGTTTGACGATCAAATGTTGGCGTATAACCTCGATGAGTTGCCATTTATTGAATCTACACTTTGGGCATGGGCATATTATTCTACCTTCGACCTCAGAGTTGGCATTTGCGAATTCCAAAAATCCGTCTAAACCATTCAGGTATTCTATTGATTGTCGAGGTTTATTGATCCAAGATTTATCCATTTCTGAAATAATTATGAATTTAGATAACAATTAACCTAAATAACTCTTACTCTGAACTAAAAGAAAACATGACTATTTTACATGAGAAGGGATTTGCAATTGATTGTGCATAAAACACAACATATTTTGAAAAGGTTTAAAATGTTTTATGTGTAAAATTTTTTTAACAAACTTTATGATAATTGGCATTTAATGAAGCACCAAATAAAAAAATTTCGTTATTGGTTCGCTATAAATAAAGAATCCTGATCCCAAAGAGTTTAAGAGAGATATATAAGAGAGAGTGAGATAAATGATGACATTGGCTTACATAATATGAAATAAAACACTTGAAATATCTCTACGAATCCATAAACAAAAAATCTAACTTTTCAAACAATGCCATTGATAAAGTCTTTGGTCATGTGTTAATTTTATTTCATTCTCCTAATGTCATTAATTAAAAGGATGAGTTTCATGATCAAATCTCTACGAATTTGAATTTTTTGGAAAGGACAACCACTAGCAGCAAAAAATTGAATTATGATTTTACATCTGCCGTTAGGATTTCAATTATAGTATTTATATGGTAAAATTTCTAACGAACTCTTATAGGGAATTGAAATTTCAATTCCCTATCTGAAAAAGTAAAATCAGTGGCTCATACAAGAGCCATATATTCAAGAATAATTCTACTCAATTACATCTAAGATCTTGTTAGTTCCTTAATAGAGAATCTAGTGTAATTAATTAAAAGGATGAGTTTTATGATCGAATTTCTACGAATCTGAATTTTTTGGAAATGACAGCCACTAGCAGCAAAAAATTGAATTATAATTTTACAGCTGCCGCTAGGATTTCAATTATAGTATTTACATGATAAAATTTCTAACAAACTCAGATAAGGAATTGAAATTTCAATTCCCTATCTGAAAAAGTAAAATCAGTGGCCCATATAAGGGCCATATATTCAAGAATAATTCCACTCAATTACATCTAAAATCTTATTAGTTCCTTAATAGAGAATCTAGTATAAGAACAAAGTGCATTAAAAATTATTATACTATTATTTTTTATTAAAATTATGTTATTATATATTTGTTTCCATTTTTTAAAAGCTACGTGTATTTTTAAATGTGTTTTATTTTTTTAAAACCAATTCCTAATACTAATTTTGTCTATTTACTAACATTTATTATTTTACCTCATCACCTAAAAAAATATTTTAATATTTTAGTAACAACTGTAATATAATTTTACTATTACTAATTTATGTATATTATTTAAATACGTTTATCAATATAATAACTATTTTTGATTTATTTGTATTAATTTTAATTATATTTTTTAAACAGTAAATAACTTATATTTAAAACTAAATTCACTATCATTTTATACTAAATTTATAATATTACATATATTTATTAAATTTATATTAAAACATACGTATATTTTTAAAGTAGTGTCACAATTTTTTATAAATTGTTTTCAATACTTACTCTGTCTATTTATTAAAATTTATTATTTTACCTAATCAATTACACAATTCAATTCATCTACAAAATTTATGTTATTATATATATTTTTTTTATTTTTAAAACCTAGTTGTAATTTTTATTAATGATTTTTTTTAACTATGTGTATTCAATAACTTTTTCATATTATTCTATCAACACCACCTCAAGATCTCCATTTTTTATTTTTATAAATCAATTCTAATATTAAATACAAATATTTTACTTCAAAAATAATTAAGTATAATAATTCAGCATTATTAAAAAAAATTTCGTCTTACATGTTTTCAACGAACATAATATATTATAATATTAAACATCATAAATATTGCAAAAATAACACAAATTTTAAAATTGATTCATACAACGTACATCATAATGTAAAATATATTTATAAAAAAAATAGTAAGTACATAAAATATATAATATTATCGCATCTAACATACAATAATTTGAAATAAATTCATTTAAAATAAAATTAATTAGATTACATACCTTGAAAATGATTTCAAATAAATAACGCACAAAAATCGAAATCGAAGTGTCGTCCCAATGTCAAAAGATCTTCACAAAAGAAAATAAAAAATAATATAAGAAAATATTTTGAACATACAATATATAAAAAATTAATCAAATACAATTAAAAAATCAAATGACATACTTTGAGAATAATAAATACAAGTCACAAAGAAGACCACAGTACAAAAACTCAAAGGTCACAACAAATAATCTCAGCTAGTGTATTATACGAAAAAGTCTTATGAAAAACGTTTGTAATACAAATGAGGAGGGCTAATGAATTTATAGGCGTACATGTGGTTTAACAACAGTTAAAAACCGTCGTTAAACAAAAAAAATGTCGCTAAATGGGTTTAACAACGGTTAGAAAATAAACCGTCGTTAATTGTTTTTTTAACGACGGTTAGTAGGACAACCGTCGTTAAACCACACGAATATCAAGCAACGGTTCGAATTTCGAACGTTGGGAAGTCCACGACGGTTTCCTAGAAACGGTCGTCATTTAACAACGGTTTTATATAAAACCGTCGTAATGTCTGTAAATTTTTTTTCCCATCGTCAAATCGACGTAGATCACTACGGTTGGATTCTAACCATCCGTATTTAATGACGGTTTTGTGTAAACCGTCATTAATTACTTAACTTTGACGACGGTTTCCTAACCATCGTTAAAGTTGGCTTTAAAGATGGTTTTTTGTAACCGTCGTTAAATATCCGTAGCCATTTCTCGCCTTTCTTGTAGTGATCAAAACATATATGTGGGTGTCATGCCCCTAATTTAAGATAATGTGATTGTCACGAGTAGCAGATAACTTTACCTTTATTTTATTGCATACATGCTCCAAGTATATCACATATCAAAAATAATAACATACATTTACAAGTTTTCTAATATAACCAAATATACAGGCCAAGACTTTATATATATATTATAGCAAAAACAGAGATCCTGCCTGTGGTGTTCAGAGTATATTCTAAAATACAAGTACAAAATGATTTAAACACTGTGAGCCTTGGAAGCAACGTACGCTCACCCAAAGAGTGTGACACCTAGTAGATCACGTAACAGCAGGACCAAACTTTGTATCCTTATCTAAAAAAAATATAAATATCGTGTAGTGAATTTGATAACTTAGTGAACAGATAATACCTCCTATGACCTCTTAGGTCAACATATGGATGTACTCATAATAAAATTTATCACATAGAAAATTATAGTTCAGAGGTACATCCATATGGGACCAGCATTTCAATTATTCTTAGTTTAAACCACATTCAGATCTAATACTATATACAATACGGTATAATCATTAACCAAATATTGTTATGCATCAAAATATTTCTCATGAAAATATTAGGAGGATCCCATATCAGAACCACCATATCAGAGTTCAAACCCTTTCGTACTTTGGTAGTGTAGGATTTGCCTAAACTTAGCATCCTAGCTAAAGTTTGTCCTACAATTGTTTAAGAGAACATGCGAAGAGACTCTAATATGGGCAATTTTCCAAGCATACAGTAAGGGAGGGAAAATCACATATCATATAGTCGACATCTGGTTCAGATAGGAGGCATCCCGCTCTCCGTCACATATCATATCCCGTGTGTTGCTCGTTACACGAGGCTAGCACCGTTCCTACTAGCTAAGGTATCAAGGTGCACCAAGGCTAACATCACTTGTTGTTAGCAAACAATGTTTCCAATAAGATTCCTCTACATAAATCATTATTTATACATATGTCATATCGTTCAAATATGATATTTTAGTATAATTCAAACTTTTTAGTCTCAGTACAATTCTTTTGTCAGAAACTTTTCAATCAGGGTTATCATATATTCATGCCTTTTTTCAAGACAACTTTATAGCTTTACAGATTAATGCCACGTACATAAAATATTTACTTTACCATATGATGAAAAATATATTTAGAACCACATATTCAATGAGTTTCAAAATCTATTTGTAAAACCATACTCTTCTTGAACTATATGGCAGTTAGTAAGCAAAGTAAGGATTTTGAACACATTTTAGAGACTTATGATAGTATAAATAACTTATAAACAGAATAAATTATACATTTAAAGTTCAAGAATAGCATAGGGTAAGTCATAGAAATAATTATCTACTCATAAAACCAAGGTTCCAAGTTAGATATCCACAAAATGTATTTTTTCAAGTCAAATTTGATCCAATAGACTTAAAAAACGAGTCCGGAGAATCTAAAAAGCTAGGAAATAACTCTGGAACCATGAAATTTGGCCTCCGAGAGTTTGGTCAACGCTGGTCAACTTTAAGTACTATTCACGGTCGAAAATACTATTCATACTATCGGAATCACTATTTATACCTGCCGATTTACTGTTCACAACGTACAAAAAGTTGTCAGATAGCTAAGAAAGTTTATATTTTAAGATTTTTTTCACTTCCTGAATCTATCTATGGTGTTAGATTTTTAATTTGAGAACACTATGTATGAGTTTTAGAACTCACCTTCATAGGGTTTCTCCTCTAGTTTTTGGCAAATTTCTAGCCAAAACTCCAAAAACCAATCGAATAGATTTATAATTCTTGTTATTCTGAATCCATAGGTAGTAGTGGTGTCAAAATCTGAGGTCTGAAAGTGCTAAAAATTTAGAGAGCAGTTTTGGGATTTTTAGAGAGAGAAATATGGAGAGAGAGATGTGTTGTAGAAGTTTTACGTATTCTGCTTCAGATTTCCCTAAAAATCATCTAAGGGATCTATTAGCAAAATTTTAATTGTTGAGGGATGTCTTTGAAATTTTTTTATTTATATTTTGACCCCAAAACTTAAGTTCTCATATTACTTTCATAATTCCTCAAAAAATATGATAAATAAATATATTTCCAATTATACTTATCTCCATTTATCATAATCTTCGCTTACATTCATAATTTTTCTTTAATTCAGGGATTTTTATGTATTTAGGGTTATTTTATTTTATTTTTTATTTTAAGGCTATTACAGTGGGAGCCGATGTAATCCAAGGAAACAAAATGGTAATAATAATCACCACCTTTCACAAAGAAAAAATAAACTTGCAAAATCTAATCAACAAAGGAAACAATGTTAATGCAACATAAGGCTTTTGCATGAAGCCTAATAAGAAGAGGCTATATGCTAAGAGAGCCAATGCCCTAAGTCATAAGAATTTTATTGAAATAAATATATGGGTACACCCATATATTCAAACACATCAACATCTCAAGAAATGTTACCTAACTATGACATACTATGGATGTTGCGTCATGCTGATTCCAGAATATTTGGGTACACCGATATATCCAACCACTAATTCTTGAAATTATTTTTTTGGTGAATAAATAGATAAAGTAATGAAGACAAAACATCACACAAACACATGGTTGCACAAAGAAAGAGGAGGAATACATAATTTAGACTTTTGCTATATTTCAGTTAAATAGAGCGAATAATATAAAACTAGCCCACAAAAAAACTCGTTAAATAATGTCTAGCAAGGAAATTCAATTATTACAAAAGAAAAATATCCATATAGATTTTCTAGTATCATGAGAACAGTAGTTTACAAGGCATCTCCAAAACCAAAGTTATTCATTTGGTTATTAGTTTATGTATACATACATACATAGATATATATATATATATACATACATACATAGATATATATATATATATATATATATATATATATATATATATATATATATATATGTATGTATGTATATATATATATATATATATATATATATATATATATATATATATATATATATATATATATCTGTGTGTGTGTATATATACATATATACATACATACATATATATACACACAGATATACATACATATATATATATATATATATATATATATATATATATATATATATTCATTATTTTCTGTAGTATTCAGATAACCAATAGTATGAAAGTATTGTCATCATTATCCCAAACATGAGCACAAAGTTCCCCTACCAATTTCCTTATCTCGCTTTGCCAACTTCCAATTTAATCTAATATATCTTAAAGCCCTCTTGTATACTAATTTAATATCAATTACTATCTCCAAGCAATTTTTCATATGTTCACATATTCTTTCTCTAAGCCATATAAAATCATGCATCATCCAATACAATATTTTAGCATAACAAAATGGCTTAGAATTTATATCACGTGGACAAATTTCATATTATAAATATTTAGAGATAAACTATAACTTTTCTTCATGCTATAATTTTTGCTATTTACTCACCAACTTCAAGCTTCATTTGAGATAGTGGTGCATATTGTCGTGGGTACACCAAATATAATATCTTATCTCCTAACTAACCTATAGTAGTAAGAGTAAGGATTGATTTCACAGAGACTGGTATTGCCTTTTGTGAATTAAATAAAGGGAGTTTGAATAATGAAAGTAAAATAATAAAGTAAAACATAATGATTGCAAATAAAATGAAAAAGAGTAATTAATAATAAAAGCGTCAATTTCGGTTGATATCAACCATAAAAAAATTGCATTGATCATTTATAACATAATCAATCTTAGATTGAATATCTATCATTGGGATTCTATTATCGTTCCTCCTTAAGTTTAGTAATTGATGACGATCGCCTCAATTAACCCTAATTAACAGGTAATCATTTATCACATCTGTAAAGTATAACTTATTAACTGCACAAAGACTTAGAAAAACTGGTAGAGCTAAACAAAACTAGACACATCAGCTATATTTAATTTAGTCAATCATTCACCATAAGTTTAATAATTTATAATTTAAAATTATTAATTCTATTTTCCTCTTGAATTATAATAATGAAAAATTTGTTCAAAATATAATTCAGCAGTAGATTAAGACAAATAATATACTAGTAGGCTTTTCTAACAATTATATGAATAATCATGTAAAAAAAGTAAATGAATAATTAATTTTCAATTAAGATTGAACTAATAAAATAAAATTCAAATATCACAATGCATAAAAGATCCTTGAGATTTCAATCTTCCTCAACCAATAATAAGGAAACTAGCCACGTAGGGCCATAAGAAAACCTAAGAGAAAAGAAGAGGAAGAAACTCGAGAAATTGATGATTTGATCCTTAGATCATTCTTTTATGCTTGCTTTCTCTCTTATTTATAGGTTTTGGAGAGTCCTAAATAAAGTAGGATTACTTCTAGGTTGATTCTAGGGCTTTTAGGCTTCAATTGGAGTAAAAAATCCCAAAAATTGTGTTTTATTTTTTTATAGTAGTGGCGGGCGCCGCAGAGCTAATATTTTTTTGAAATCTGCAAAAGTGGTAAATATGAAAGTTGTAGCCCTGTTTCTTAGATTTCTATCTGCTAAAATCACTTTAATCAAAGCTAATACGAGGAAGATATGCCAACTTAGTGATTAAAGGTCAGGATTTATCCTGCTACACTGCAATTATGATCTTCAAGCTCTATACACTTTGAAATATCCTAAATTTGACAAAGCACTTAACATGAAAGTTGTAGATTATTGGCTTAAATTTTTCCAACCACTTGAATCAATTTGATTGGAGTTTATATATGGGAGATATGTTCTAATTAGTGTCGAAAGGTTTAGAATTGCTGCAATTTAGCATTTTTTCATGAATTTCTTATATTTTTCTCCTATTTTCTTCTTCCTTTACTCTTACAATACAAAACACAAAACTAAACTAGTTGCTAATCATATTTTATTAAATAAATTTTTTTTAAAGGTATTAAAACCATGCTTAATTATGAACACATTAGATAACTTTTTCTTGCTTTTTCCCCAAATAAAACCAGTCACCAACACCTCCAAATTATGCACTTCAACTTGATAATTTTGGATTGCATAAATACCAACTTCGGGTACTGTTCATACACTATTCACCAAAGAACATTTTGCACAATTCAGGCAACAACTCATGTTATCTTCCTATGAAATTTGTCATACATATAATACACACTATTATCAACAAAATTGCAAGATTTCGTAAATTTACCTAGGCTGGCCATGGAATTACTGTATCTTCAATTTGCTACTGTTTTCTTGCGATATTGCTACCATAAATCCTACAATCTTCATGTATATTACTTGGTTAAGGTGACTTGATGGTTGGTTATTGAGGATTGAAGGCATGGAATGGAAGAGCAAGGGATTTGGGGTTGGAAAATGAAGAAGACGCTTCTAACATCTTCCTATGCAGCTGAAGGAAAGGGAAAAAAGAGAAAGAAAAAGAATAGAATCAAGGGTGAAATGGTCATTTTAAGGGGTGTTTTGGGAAATTTGATAAATTGCATGGACAATTTGGGGAAGTCCAAAAGACCATATTTTTATTAAGTAAAAATTCAAAAATTTCCACCATCAAACTTTAATGTATAAAAGTTATTTTAACAATTTCCATGTATAAAATTTCTAAGATCGTAAAACATACTTTTGATTGTAAATAGGATTTCCTTCATACCTTAAAATCATAAATTTTTTATTAATACTAATATTGAACGTATTTGTATAATGAAACGAGGTATAGCCAATAGAACATATTTCTTTTTAAGCAAAAAATATAAACATTTTATCCAAAAAATAATCATTAAAATAAAGTTTGCCATTTAAAAATAATACAGGGTATTACATTAGCAAAACATATAATGAAAAAAAAACAAGGGGATGAAAAAAAAATATCAACACTAACCATCTTTCTAGCTTCCAAGAGCTTCTTCATAAGGTTCCAGTATGAATGGCATTGACTAAAAGAATTCATAAGCAAACCAAAGAAGAGACAAGACAGAGAAAGAATGAGTAACCAAAGACCCATTTGCAAGGAAGAAGAAGCTCTCTGTTGGAGTTGAATCTTCTCAAGGCAAATCAATTTTTTTTGAAGAGAATGGTTTCCCCTTCTATCTTTTATTTTTTTTTCAATTTTTTACTTTTTGTAGCGACTATTAAGTTACCACAAAAAATTTTAGCTATGACTTTGCTTGAGTCACCACTAAAAATCCCAAGAAAAATATATTTAACAACCTTTTAGTGGCAACCACATATGGTCGCCACTAAAAAGGGGTTTCAATGACAAGTTTTTTAGTCTCAACCGAAAAACTATTTTTTTTGTAGTCAAAATAGAAAATAGGAAACAACTTTTCCATATTTTTTAAGGGTATTTTGATAAATATAGTTGGTGCGCACTGTCGCAGGTGCACCCAAATTCATACCTTACCTCAAAACTAACCTGTAGTAGTGGGAGTAAGGGTCGATCCCACAGAGACTGAAATTACCTTATGTGATTAAAATGGAGGGAATTGATAATCGAAAGTTAAGTAAAGTAAACAATAATGAAAATAAATAAGCGAGGTTGATTAATGATAAAGACGTTGGTTTCGGTTGGTATTCACCGTCAAGGGATTACATTGATCATCGACAACATAATCAATCTGTAAATGAACATCTTTCATTGGGGTTTTAACCCTGTTTCTCCTTAAGCCTAGCAAATTAATGACAATCGCACTAATAAAACCCTAATTAACAAGCCATCCTTTAACACATCGGTAAAACATGACTTGTTAACCGCATGAAGAACTAGAGAAACTGACAGAGCTAAACAAATATAAACACATCGGCTATATCTAATTTAGTCAATCATTCATCATAGGTTCAATGATTTATAGTCCAAAACCCTCAAACCTATTTGCCTCACAAATCGCAGAATTAAAGACTTTGTTCAAAACACAATTCAGCGGTAGATTAAAACAGACAAAATACTAGTAGGCCTCCTAGCAATCATATGAATAATCATTAAGAATAAGAACAGATGAACAATCAATATTCAAAACAAATTGAAATAATAACATCAGATCCACATCTCACAATGTATAAAAATCCCTTGAGGTTTCAACTCACCTCAACCAACTAAAAGAACTAGCCACGCAGGGCCATAAGAAACTCTAAAGAAGAATTGAAGAATGTAGATGAAGAATTAGATTCAGAATTCGATCCTTTCTCTGGTTGCTTTGCTCCCTTTTTATAGACTTTTCTCCTCCTAATCGAAGTCAGAACGTATTTAGGTCAAATTCCCATCCATCCCACTTCAATTTAGGCAAAAACGACCTAAAATCGCGAAATCAGCAAGTCCTGTATGGCGGGCGGGTGCCGTGGCATTTAAGTAGAGCGCCATGGTGCTACAAAGATCCTACCACAGGGCGCCGCAGTGTGCTGAGTTGAGCGCCGCGACGCTCGCTGCTGGATAGCACGGCGCCGCGCCGCGATGGATTGCCTTATCGTGGCGCCGCGACGCTCCCTTGTGAGCGCCGCAGCGCCCATAATCTTCTGGATTTGCCTAAAGTACCAAACATGAAAGTTGTAGATTTATGTCTCTTCTTTCCATAGCCACTAGAATCACCTTAATCGGAGTCCAAATGGATGAGATATGCCTCAATTAGTGACAAAAGGTCAAAAATCAGCATTTTTCTATGATTTTCTCTCTATTTTCCTCTTCCTTTCTTCTTTATTATTCCTAAAACACAAAACACAACACTCAATTAATTCATATCTATTTTCTACTAAAATTAAATAAAAAGCAACTTAAAACATGTGAAAAACATGCTTATTTTATAGCATGTCAAATACCTCCACACTTTTGCTTGTCCTCAAGCAAACATTGATTCATGTAAACAGAATTCAATATATGAAATGAGTGAATGGCTTACCAATATGCTGCCTCATAGTGAAAATTGTATGCTCTTGAAGCAATTTCAGAAAATTTTCAAGACCATGTGCAACATTTAATTCAATTGCAATTTATAATTTTATTTCCTAAAATCCATAGTGTGTGTGTGTCTTTGAATAATTTAATTTTCTTTTACCTAAATGAGCTTATAGATCTCAAGAATTATAGCATGGCTCTCTATTTAAAATTTCCATAGGCTTATTTTTCATGCTACTCTGCACTAATGTAGGCTAAAACTACTTCTTAGGATCAAAAGGACTTAACTCAGCTTGTAACGTGGCTAGGCTATGGGGTGAGATAAAAGATATAATTTAAAGCTCAATCTCCCAACATCACATGATTAACTCTGATCTATTTGAGCTAATTCTCAAGATTGGGGGAGTTTTTCCCCCACACTTATTTTCTTGCTTTTCTGCATTCTATTTTTTTTTTATTCTCTATTTCTTCCTTTTTCAATCATTGGATAGACTTTCATTAGTCTTTTGAGAAAATATAAATATTTTCTTTTTCTTTTTCTTTTTCTTTTTTTTTGTCCTTGCTCCACCCTTCCACCCCTTTCATTAATGTAGATCTATAGAACAAATATTCAGAAAATAATCATGGAGTGAGTGAATCAGGTAGAAAAAATAAAGGTATCAATCATAAAATTTGGTCTTGGCTATTATGTGGGTATAGAATAAAATGTTAATTAAGCTCAAAATAGAGGTTCTAAGGATATTCACTTGTTTGAGTTAAGCTTGAAAGGCTCAATCTCATCAAAAAATTGCCTAAATCATCTCCTAATAGTTAGAATTAGCCTAGGATTTCGCCTCAAGTAGCATTTAAATAAGTTCTAGAAATTTAAATGAAATCATAAAATATGTTTGAGTTATATAATCTTTTTCTAAGTAAAAAATAAATTAAATATCCAAAATTACTATGCAAAAGAATTTCAAGATCTTTAGAAAATAGGTAATCATAAATTGAAAAGAAATTAAAATTACACATAATTATGACTTTCCTACATCTCCCAAGAGCTATAAGCAATTTAAACAGTTATATCATTGGCTATTGGTTCAGCTATCACAAACTCATAAATTGAAATTTTGTTCACATGCTCACCTCATGACAAGATTAAAAGTGCACATATCATAAAATGCATCAAAGTAGGAAAGTGCACACGTGTATGATATATTATACAGTCATCCAGCTGAACTATAAAGTGACCCCCCCACACTTAAAAACATACATTGTCCCCAATGTAAGAATATAAAAGAAAATATAATAGGGACAAGTAAAAACATAAGGAGGGGTTCAATGAAACTTCCCTGATTAATTGTCGCCATCCATCTCATCATGCTCGGGACCAGGACTAAAGGGGGTGCAGGAGGTGCCGGGAATGCAATGGGGAGGTTCAGGGCATGAGCTAACTGGCTGAAACATGCATGATGATGTTGTGCAATAGAGTGCTGGTAAAGGGCCATATCGTTCATTTGGTGGCTCAGACACTCTGTGCGCTCCCATAAATCTTCAATGGTATGCTAGGATGGTGGTGGAGCTGAACTGCTTCCCGGTTCCTCTGTAGGTATTGGCTGAATCCCTAGCTCCTCCTCTGCTGCTTCTTCATGGCCCTTGTATTTTTGGATGTCTGCATAGGAAATAGGCTTCATCGGGTGAATGAGAGCCTCAGTGGAATCTCAGCTTACGCCCGCTTTCTGACATAGACCAGTAATTAAACTAGGGACAAAGAGGGATCTGCCTCTAGCACTAATACAGCTGAGCATTTGCCTATGAATAATCTTGCCTACATCAATAGAAAGACCCTTTAGTATTGCATAAAGCAAAATGGTCCTGTCCTTCCTGACTTGACTCATGTTGAAGCTGGGCATGAATCTTGCTGACACGAAATAGTGCCATGCTTTAGCCACTTTATTCATATCAGCTCTAGCAAGGTATAACTATAGTGAGTGAATGGTACCATCTTGCCTCTAACCGGTGCTTTATGACGTTCGTGAACTGTGGCATTGGAGTAGAACTCCTGTACCACGGGAATAACTCCTGGTTCTGGGTTCCTGCAGAAAATCTCCCAATGCCTATGGAGGATGTTGTCTCTGTGAGGTAGCCCTTCAGTAATAATAAATCCATGTTCTGGAACTATAGGCTTATGTACCACCACTTTGATGTGGTGTTGATAAACCTCTTCAGTCACAAAAGCCACGGTGTCGAATGCTGGAGGGTCCTCAGCTCTGTTCTTCCACTTAGAGATGCCTAATTTGGAAGTTTTTGGGGCCATTGCACTTGGCAAACTCACTAGGGCATTTTATCAAACACCTAGTGTGCGCTCTTGAAAAATTGAGAGAATGGATGGTAGATTCGTAGCTTGAAGTCCTAATGCAGTGAAAACCAGTAGCAATGAAGCATAGAGATCAACTTCAGCAGGATAAACAAAGTAAATCGTACCCAATTCAGCGTGATTTGTGGCTGGAAAGTGTGAGATCAAAATTTCTTGAGAACCCTTGAAAATTGGCGTGGAATCCAGCTCAAATGCTGAAAAGCAGTGAATAATCCTACAAAATAAGATGCATAATCATGTAATGTTAGCAAGATAACGTAATGGGAGGTGAGTATGGTTGATTCAAGGCCAGAAAGTGGATTTAAAGGGGAAAAGTAAGCAGAAACGGATGGGGAATGCAAGAGGGCTTGCGACCCTCTTATAGAGAGCGTCGCGGCGCTCTCTGCTGCAACGCGGAGCGCCGCGGCGCATGTGCGCGTCTGCAGGTCTGTACCTTTTTTTAAAAAAATAAAATAAAGAAAAATGAAACTATGAAAGAAAAAATAAGAAGAAGGAGAATGGTTGTTGGGTTGCCTCCCAACCAGCGCCTTTGTTTTACGTCGTTGGCTCGACTCAGCTCCCTATCTTTGTTCATGGAGGCTCTTTGTGGTTCATTTTAAATTTCTGGGACTGATTCAATCCTTGAAATTCTACTGCATAACCAAAAGCCACATTAGTAATAACAAGTGGTCCTAACAAAGGGAGAGATTTCTTACCTTTAAGGGATCTAACCCCTTTAATTTCTAGAACTTGATGCAACTCTACAGTCGGGTCTATGCCTTTAAGGTTTGCAATTGTTTTTATAATGGCAATTCTTTTTCTTTTTCTGAACAATTCCTCTTCTTTTTTAACACCCAAATTCTTAGCAACTAAAATAGGTGATGCACCTTCTACTTCCAAGTATTTCAAGTGATTGGGAAGAGGTGACAAATTAGACCCAGGATCCTGCAAAATAGAAGGTGCAAGAGTAGTATCAGAATTTGATAATTCCTTATAAACAACCTTACCTTTTTGTGGCCCTTCTAAAAAATTATTGAGTGCAGCCAGTTTCTCCTTTGTTCCTTCATCTAAGTCTATCTCACCATCATCTGCTGCTATAGAATTGTTCACACTTTCCTCCATCTTATCCTTTTCATCTAATTCAAACACATCGTATGCCAACGAATCAAGTACATCAATGGAATAAACAGGAGTATCATCACCTGGGTGTTCCATGGCTTCATACATATTGAATTTTATTACTTCACCATCAAATTCCATAGTGAGTGTGCCATTGTGAACATCTATCTTGGTTTTGGAGGTTTTCAAGAATGGTCTCCCTAATAATATTGGAGAAGTAAAATCCCCATTGTCCTTGTCAAGCACATAAAAATCTGCAGGGAACACCAAATCATCTACCTGCACCAAGACATCCTCAATTATTACCTTAGGATATGCAGTGAACCTATCTGCTAGTTGAATTATCAAATTTACAGATTTCAATGGTCCCAAATTCAAAGATGTATATACAGAATATGGCATAACATTGATGGAAGCTCCTAAATCTAACATAGCCTTTTTAATGCGAGTTCCCCCAATTTTGCATGGAATAGTAAACATACCTGGATCCTTGCATTTAGTGGGGAGTTTTGTCTGTATCATAGCAGATACATTCTGACTCATATGAATCTTTTCAAAATCCTTTAATTTTTGCCCTTCTTTTTTAGTACATAGTTCTTTCAAGAACTTTGCATATCTTGGCACCTATTTAATGGTATCTAGAAGGGGGAGATTAACTTCACATTTTCTAAAGATGTCATACAATTCAGAAGTTTTCTCATTTAGCCTATTCTCTTTAAGAGCTTCTGGAAAAGGAGGTTTAGATTTATATTCAGAAAAAGGTTCAGACTTACCTTTTGGATGCTTACCTACCATGATTGCATTATTCTTGTCTTCCTCTTGCTCAGTTGGTGCATATAACTCTTGCATTGGAGTCTCAACTTCTTTATCACCTCATAGCATGATTGCACTCAAATTTTCCCTTGGGTTTACCACAGTTTGTGAAGGTAACTTACCTGAGTTTTGAGCATCCAATCAACTCACTGTGGTTGCTAACTGACCTACTTGAGTTGTCAGGTTCTGAATGCTAACTCTTTTCTCTTGCTGAAATTGATGAGAGTTATGTACAAGAGTTTTCACAATGTCTTCCAATGGATTACTTACGTGATGATCCTAGGATGCATTATATCTAGGATAATAAGCCTGTTGGTTTTGTTGAAAATTTTGTCCTGCAGGCCTATTTTGTGCATTCCCATACCTGAAATTTGGATGATCCTTCCATCCAGAATTGTATGTATTAGAATAAGGATCATACCTATTTGATTGGCTAGGAAAACCTCCTACAGCGTTAGCTTGTTCTATGGATTCCTCTTGAATTGTAGGGCACATATCAGTAGGGTGCCCTGTCGCTGAACATATTCCACAGACTTTAACTTGCTGAAGTGTACCTGTAGCCATTCGGCGCACAAGAGAAGTAAGTTCAGATATTTGATTCTGAAGAGAAGTAGTACTTATCTCATGGGCATGCCTAATAAGAGGATCATGCCTAATGCCAAATTGTTGTGAATTGGTAGCCATATTTGATATCAGGGCTTTGGCTGCTTCAGGAGTCTTATCTAATAGTGCTCCTCCACTAGCTGCATCTATCATGCTCCTATCTCCCTGCAAAAGACCTTCATAAAAATATTGGATTAGTAGCTACTCACTAATCCGATGATGTGGGCAGCTTGCACAAATTTTCTTAAACCTCTCCCAATATTCATAAAGTGTTTCACGATGCAATTGCCTAATGCCGCATATTTCTTTCCTAATAGTAGCAGCTTTAGATGCAGGAAAATAACGTTCTAAAAACATTCTCTTCATCTCATTCCAGGTAGTGATAGTACCAGAAGGCAGATAATACAACCAATCTTTGGCTGAATCTTTTAAGGAAAAAGGGAAAGCCCGGAGTTTTATTTGTTCCTCAGTTACTCTAAGGGGCTTCATACGGGTACATACTACATGGAACTCCTTCAGATGTTTATGCGGGTCTTCACCTGCAAGACCATGAAAACTTGGTAACAGATGAATTAATCCAGATTTCAACTCAAAATTAACATTGTCATCAAGATTAGGAAAAGTAATGCATAAGGGTTGCTGATGCAAATCAGGAGCGGTAAGCTCCTTCAGAGTGGGGTGTCTAGCCATGATCACTTCCTCCTTATCCTGATCAACGTCTTCTTAATTTCTCTTCTGTGTCTGTATACAAATTTTCCAATATCTAGATTGAACTGTAAATCTTGAGAATTAGAAGAATGAGTTACAGGCATAAATCAAAAAAAAAATCACAAAAAGTAATGATGCAGTCCCCGGCAACGGCGCCAAAATTTGGTGCGCACTATCGCAGGTGCACCCAAATTAATACCTTACCTCAAAACTAACCTGTAGTAGTGGGAGTAAGGGTTGATCCCATAGAGACTGGAATTACCTTATGTGATTAAAATGGGGGAAATTGATAATCGAAAGTTAAGTAAAGTAAACAATAATGAAAATAAATAAGCGAGGTTGATTAATGATAAAGACGTTGGTTTCGGTTGGTATCCACCGTCAAGGGATTACATTGATCATCGACAACATAATCAATCTGTAAATGAACATCTATCATTGAGGTTTTAACCCTGTTTCTCCTTAAGCCTAGCAAATTAATGACAATCGCACTAATAAAACCCTAATTAACAAGTCATCCTTTAACACATCGGTAAAACATGACTTGTTAACCGCATGAAGAACTAGAGAAACTGACAGAGCTAAACAAATATAAACACATCGGCTATATCTAATTTAGTCAATCATTCATCATAGGTTCAATGATTTATAGTCCAAAACCCTCAAACCTATTTGCCTCACGAATCGCAGAATTAAAGACTTTGTTCAAAATACAATTCAGCGGTAGATTAAAACAGACGAAATACTAGTAGGCCTCCTAGCAATCATATGAATAATCATTAAGAATAAGAACAGATGAACAATCAATATTCAAAACAAATTGAAATAATAACATCAGATCCACATCTCACAATGTATAAAAATCCCTTGAGGTTTCAACTCACCTCAACCAACTAAAAGAACTAGCCACGCAGGGCCATAAGAAACTCTAAAGAAGAATTGAAGAATTAGATTCAGAATTTGATCCTTTCTCTGGTTGCTTTCCTCCTCCTAATCGAAGTCAGAACGTATTTAGGTCAAATTCCCGTCCATCCCACTTCAATTTAGGCGAAAACGACCTAAAATCACGAAATCAGCAAGTCCTATACAGCGGGCGGGCGTCGCGGCGCTTAAGTGGAGCGATGCGGTGCTACGAAGATCCTGTCACGGGGTGCCATGGCGCGCTGGGTTGAGCGCCGCGGCACTCACTCCTGGATAGCACGGCACCGCGGCGCGATGGATTGCCTTATCGTAGTGCCGCGATGCTCCCTTGTGAGCGCCGCGGCGCCCAGAATCTTCTAGATTTTGCCGAAGTGTCAAACATGAAAGTTGTAGCTTTATGTCTCTTCTTTCCATAGCCAATGGAATCACCTTAATCGGAGTTCAAATGGATGAGATATGCCTCAATTAGTGACGAAAGATCATAAATCAGAATTTTTCTATGATTTTCTCTCTATTTTCCTCTTCCTTTATTCTTTATTATTCCTAAAACACAAAACACAACACTCAATTAATTCATATCTATTTTCTACTAAAATTAAATAAAAAGCAACTTAAAACATGTGAAAAACATGCTTTATAGCATGTCAATAGTACTAGTATATTTAAATGAAAACCAAAAGCTTTTAAATTCTAAATTCACAAACATCAAACAACAAACTTTGAAACCATAAAGTGCAAACACTAAACTACACAAATCCAAACCCCGAGATCCTATATTCTAAATCCCAAACCCTTAAACTTCAAACCTCTGATTTTAAATTCCAAAATCTTAAATCTTGAACCTCAAAACTCAAAACCTACATTACAAAAAAAGTCTCCAATAAAAGCCTTAAGGTCACCACTAAAGACTTTCAGCAGCGACTTTTTGCATGAAAGCCTAAAATTGAAAATTGTTGCTAAAAGACTACACTTAAAAAAAACTGCTAAAAGCCTTGAGGTCATCCCTGAAGATAGTCATTAGCCATAACTTTGTCGCTGAATGTTTTGAGGGTAACTTTTTGAGTCACCACTGAAATTTGACTTTTAGTAATGACTATAGTGGCCGCTAAAACCAATAAAAGTCACCATTGGAAGTCCACTTTTAGTGGTGACACAATGAAGTCGCCATTGAATCTAATTTTGGTAGCGATATACCTTATTCACCACCAAAAGCATATTGAGTGGCAACTTAACTAAGTTGCCACAAAATGTCAAGATTCAATGGCGACAATGTTGTGTCTAAATCTCTCGATATGCTCATTAATCCAAAAAGATTCAGTGGTGACCTTGTTATGTTGCCACTAAATGTCTACATTTAAAGGCAATGGGATTGCCACTTAACCCCTTGATTATAAAAGGACTCAATGGCAACTTTGCTAGGTTGCCATTGAATGGCTACATTTAGTGGCGAATTTAGGTCCCTACTAAATGCCATATTTTGTTTCTTTTTAATTTACATTGTATACTATAGTCAATAAAACCATATACAAAAGATTAGAATAAATAAAAAGATTGATAAAATGATCATATTAACATTATAAGTTAGTTAATAAAAAAACAATAAATGTAGTAAAATAATGATGAAAAACAATCAATTTGGTGGTTCTCTTAGAGATTGTGTAACAACTCCATTTTTTTTTATTTTACATATATACATATATATATTTGTAAAATCTTATGAAGTCGTTATCTCTTTACTTTTAACTATTTACTCATAATAACATTCAATTAAATTAATCAAGCATAATTATAGTTTATGGTATACCATTAACACTGATACAATTCTAGGTTCACATACACATCATTAATTAAAAACGATCGTATTAAAATCAAACACATATATGTCTACATCTTATTTATCTATATTGATTAGTTTCGCGGATACGGGTGCGAGTGGTTGCACCTTCGTCGGGATCTTAGTCAACTCGACTCAACGTATGCTAAAAGTCGGTCATAAAGAATATCTATATATTTAGTCTTCTGAATATGATATGAAAATATAGTGAGAATTAAATTTCAATAGGTTCAACAATAAATCATAATCATCATCAATATTGCTTATCACGTCATGTTCATCTATATAAGCTACAGCAAATATCTTAGGTCACATGAATGCACTTTATCTATATACATAAAAATTGTGCAGTAATAACATGTATGGCATGAATAACTATTTTTAAAATAGCTATCAACTTATTTTCATATCAAGCTACACCGGTCAGGGTAAGTACTTTTTACTCTCTAGTATGGGTATTTCTCGCCCCATATGACATTGCACACTTTCTTTTTCTTTTCTCATTAGCATAATCATAGCCGTGACTAAGGCGTCCCCTACTAGTGCACCACATGGACCGTCATGTGACCGTCTTTGTCTCTTTTCTTTTCTTTTCACATTAATAACCAAAAATATGATTTCAATAATAAGTATGTTAACTATACTCACATGCCATAATTTATAGTTAAAGCATAATCATTACCAAAAATCATTGGTAAAATACAATCATGCCATGAACATAATCATTTTCAATTATCAATTTATAATATATTTATATGTCAAAATTACACACTTAATATGGTAAGAAATTCATGCAATGGTAATGGTTAGAACATACACTAGTCATTTATTATTTCTATTTATAAGATTCTTCTTCTTTCTTAAATATTATTTTCATCTCTCACTAATTAGAGCATAACTCCCTCATTTTAACTTCGATTGAAGTGATATTAGTGTCCATTTAAATCTAAGACAATCCTTTAAAACTCTTAAGTTGAACATTTTAGTGAAATCTTAAGGAATCTTGGTGTTATTACTCCCTCAAATTTAATGTTATTTCTTTCCTGGTAGGTTCTGACCTCTATTTACTAATATGACCATATCTCCCTCTTATGGACTCTAAATTGAGTGATTCCAATGGTTAAACATTATTGAGTCATATATCTATATTATTCATGTTAACCATTTCTTTTAATTTCCTACAAATTGTTCCCATAAATTCAAATACATAAGCTTACCTAATAGATTCTTCCCTCATTAATTAGTTTCTGACCACTATGTATAAAGCTGACCATATCTCCCTCATATGGATTTTAAATTGAATGATTCCAGTGGCTAAAATTCATGAGACATATATCTATATTTTTCATGTTAATCATTTGTTTTAATTTCATACAAATGTTTCTCACAAATTCAAACACTGAAACTTACCTAATAGATTCTTCATTGGTTAACCATTTTTTGACCACTGCTTATTAATCAGACCATATCTCCCACATTTGAACTCCAAATTAGGTGATTCTAGTGGCTCAAAATATGTAAGACATATATCTACAATTTTTATGTTAACCATTTCTTTTAATTCCTAACAAATTCTTCCCAGAATTTTAAAAAAAGAAGCTTCCCTTGTTACTCTGAAATCCAGTTTTCTAACCAAATATTTTCTAAGGTTTTAGTTCATCATTTTATTACGTCTTCTTCCATTTTCTTTCTAATTTATATCTAATCACAAGATTACTCATTTGAACATTTTAATTAGATTCCTTACACTTAATCTAACATATTTCATCATTTACTTCTTAAGAAAACAGAAATCAAATCATGTATTATTAAGGATGTTTTCCGATAGAAATGTCTCATGGTCTTCTTCTAAGTGTTTAAGGCCATATTTATTTTATCAATCTAATCATATTCCATCAATTTTTTACCATATTCAAATATACATAATAGTAGCATAAAAATCTTAAAATTTTGCCACCCATAGCCATACCTATGTAGAACTTTCCACACCAATCGAAGTATTTAAAACATCCATCATATGCAAGATCAACATGTAACATGATATAGCAACATCTATGGCCAATCATCAAAGTAGAAAATATTGTAAATTTCATCAAAGTTCTAAGATCAAAATCTCATATAAATGTTAAATTTCAAAACTTTTCTTCACAAAGAGATATTGTTAAACCTACCTAAAGATCTCTCTAGCTCACTTAGTGAATTATTTTTCTTATTTCCTCTTGAAGGAAGTGGCAAGATTACTCCTTTCTCTTAGCTTTCTAGCAACTTGAATAAGAGAGGGAGGGTGAGTTTTAAACCCCAAAGATGAAGAGAAAAGATATATACAAGTGAAGATTAAGCTAATTTACCTTGAGTACTAGTCCTATAGACTTTTCTTTCTTTTTTCTTCATCTCTTCTCCTTTCTTTCTCTCCTTTCCTCACTCTACCTTGCTTATGTTTTTCCCTCTCCCTCACTTGGATGAAATTTTAATGATATAAGAGTGGTTTTTGCTTAAATACATTATCAAGTGATCCTCCTCTCATAATTATGGGTCTACCTTATCACAATTAGGATACACTTAGCTGCTTTTTGGGGGAAGACAAATTATACTCTTGTCTTCCTTTCCCTTAGTCAAGATATGCATAGCAAAAGGAGGATTCGTTATTTGAAAATTATGATAAAATATTCTCAAGACAAAGGGCAAGGTCCCCTTAATTTATGGATTCATTTCTTTTTTCTTTTGTTTCACTCAAGTATGATAGATTTGCCTTTCTTAGTGACAAATTTCCAGCCCTTGAATTTCCCTTATTTGGATAAAATTATGTGTGTAGGATAGGGATGCTTTGTTCTAATGCCATGTATTATTACTTATTATATCATCACATGGCTTATTGAAATTATGAGTGTAGGATATAGACATTTTATCCTAATGCCATATATTATTACCTACAATTTCATAACATGGCTTGCTAAAATTATGAGTGTAGGATACAGATGTTTTCATGTGACCTAATCTTAATTATTATTACACTACTATTTCATCACATGGTTCTTATTTTTTTTTATCTCTTGGATTTGGGCTCATTCTTGCCCATTTCCTTTACTTTGGCTAAAATTCTACCTCTCATGGAGGTCTTGGTCACATTTTCATATTTTTGAGCTATTAGTTCAACTTCTATTTCTTAATTCAAATCTATGTTATATCTTTTGCTTGGACTATCCAATTGGTTTGCTAGAAACTCATGTGAAGTGGAAAAAACTCTATGAAGTGTCCATAAGTGAAGGTCCAATGTATGGGTAGATATGTTAAATTTAGGAATTCTAGCTCTTGAATTAGAAAAAATTACCCTGATCCAATCTTCTTAAAATTTTAAGACCTTTACTTACTTCTAAAATTCTATCTTCCTTAATCAAGAATTTTGCCTCTCTTTAAGATGTTATTTCTATTTTTTCTTATTAGGTTTTTCCTCTTTACCTATTTTCTTAATGTTAAAAACATTTTTTATGAATACACATAAGGTGAAGAATTTCTAAGGCTTATATTTTTTTAGATATCTAAAAATCGTTTAATAAGTTGTATTTCCTTAATTAAATATTTATGTACCTTTATTAATAAAAGAAATAAAATTAGGGATGTTACAAATTGTGGTGTTGCATTGCTTATTATCTTAGCCATAAAGCTTGGTGTAGTACTACTCGGGAGGGCTATCAAAATTTGTCCATGTTCAATCCAATGTAACAAATTAATATAGCTTGAAAAGTAATGCAAACAAAACAAAAATTATGAATATATTTCTTTAACAAAATATTTATTATTTCTTAGCATTCACAATCCAAAAGATTAAGCAAATAAACTTAGAAGACAACTTTGAGGTTATAGGGATTTCTCTAGGTAATGAACCATTAAATAATTTTAGAATAGTCATGAAACATGTTGCTCCCTTTTAGCCCTTAATCACAGGAGCATATAAAAATAAAGTTTAAAATAAAGACTCTCAACTTAAACAAACTCTACCATCCCTATGAACAAGACCAAATTGCTATGACATACAAATAGAGCGGTAGAATAATAATCCATAGAGAAACAAAATGTCCTTACTGAAACCAAGGGTTCCCTCAATAAACCTCAATGCAGAGAACATTTAGTTCATTGTAATTTAGAGCCAAAGAAAGGAGGAGGATTTGTAAAGAAAGTGATGTATCCAAGGAACTAAATTTTGTGCCTTTTCCACTTAAACCACCAAAACAAAATAAAGTGTTTGTTAAGAAATTCCTCCATTTCGATCAAAATTACTGTTTTGCAGAATATGTCGGTACAAATACTCTTATTTTGAGTTGTTTCAATGGAAAAGTACGAAACCAATTTGAAAAATGAAAAAAATGAAAAAATGAAAGTAAATGAAAGCAACATCACTGCACATTCAACGTCAAGTTGCTCAAATCTATTTTATTCATTACTCATATTTTCTCCCACAATATCTTAGTCAACTTTCTACTCTCCCACCGCATGCTCATGACAATTGACATTGTCTTCTTTCATCATCTTCATTTTGAAGAGGGAATTGCAAAAATGATAAAAAGAGAGATTGAGAGACGAAAAGAGAGGGAGATGGCTAAAAGAGATACATAAAGATGGAGGTAATAAAAAAGTTAAGGAGATGGAGAGACGGACACAAGAGAGAGGCTGTTAAGGTTTCTGACTGAATAAAATGATATATAGAAAACAAAAAAAAATGTCACTTTTTGGTAAAAAAAAAAGAGTAAATAAAGAATTAAAGAACATGTATGCAATTGGATTTCAAACCGAAGTCCCTAGTCCCCATTGTGGTAGCATACTTTACTTACCATTTAGCTATGGATACTAATTCAATTTAATTTTAATATAATTATATATATATATATATATATATATATATATATATATATATATATATATATTATGTTAAATACTTTAAAATTGAAAAAAATTGTTTAAAATTATTTGAAACGATTCTTCAAAAATCTTCCATGTCTAAGAAAGTTTTGAAATATTTTTGTTTTCAGAGTCACCAAAATAGTACTTCAAAAATGAAATTTAGTTTTTTGGATGTATCAAGGTTAGTTTATGAATTAATAGATTAATGTTTTAATCATAATCCATATAAGCTGCTTCAAAGCTAATGAAGGGGTAATGCTATAACAGCTTTAGACACATCAAACTTGTACCCATAATAGATAATTGGAATAAGTTCAAAAAGTTTGGAAGAGATATTCTATTAACATAGTCTGATCTATAACCAATGAATTCGTTTGAGTCTATGTCTAACTGGAATATTTGTCATTCATATAATACCATTATGCTTTAACACCTAACTGCTTTAAATGGGAAAATGCAAGGCCAAGTTGCTTTAAATGGAAAAAGACTTGATGACAGACTTGCCAAATATTTGTTTCAATCATTCCTATGTAAACAAAGAAAATATTCTGAAATTTTCTTTCTAATAAGACAATTATAATCATAGAAGCATGGAAATGAAGTAATTTAGCATTGCAAGTTAGTAAATTACAATCCACTTACATTTTTTGTATCTGCAAAATCACTATCTTGCCCAAGACAACATCAACACCTTGAAGCATCGCCCTCAATAAAGAAAAGTTCACTCAAATATTTACCCACATAAAAGATAAACATTTAATGCTAAAGAAATAAGGAGGAACTATAAATAGATAACTTAAAAGAATTTATTATAAATGCATAGAACAATTAGTAATGTAGCAGAGGTAGTAAGAAGAATTACTTTGCTATTAGTAACAATAGAAATTATAAACAAAGACTTAAAAACTATGAAATATGGAGATAAGATTAAGGCTATCGATATAATAGGAATATAAGTAAAGATAAAAGCACTTTTTAGAGAAGGATTAGATACAACTTTACAATTATTTATAATAGATGATATAATAACAAAGTTTGAAACAAAAGCACTGTTAGGAATAGTGACAACTAACCTAATGTATAAAAATGAAATATTCAAGGTAAGTCTAGGAATAAGCATACATATTACGAATATGAATATAGATAAGAGTATGACCTTATATCACAAGATACATAATAGAAAAATGCTTCTAGGAATTAAGATGTATAGTTTAACCTATAGAATATTATATGGACTAAGTCTAAGCCATCATGCTAAAGAACTAAAAGACAAAAGATTAAAATTAGAGATAGATGAAATCTTTAAACCATTATTAGAATTCACACCTCTACCAATGATAATATTAAAAGAAATAACACAGCTTAAAGAAATAATATTCTTAGATTTTAAAAGACCAAGACTAGGTACTAATATTTCAAGGTTAACAGAAAAAAGTGGAAATATTATACATAGGAATCAGTAACAAGATATTAGAACCCTATCAAGAACCTTCAGTACTAGATAGAAAGTAAAAGAATACATTTAGCTAACCTAATGACTAACATGAATCAAATTACTCAATGGTTTATAAGACTAAGTATACAAGAAGAAAATATAAATTATAAATTAGCATTAATAGCTACATAAGTACTTGTAAGTCATAAAAAAAAGTATTTGATCAAGAATAGTATAAAAGAACAACTAAGAAGACCATAGAGTTATACTAGTTATTAGGAAGATAAGCATATGATAAAAGCAGCAGCATTAGTAACTTTAATAATAGATTATGAAAATAGAGACAATATAGAATTACCTATAACAATACATTTGGTGAAGCAACCTAAGATATATTATTAGGAAATTATTTTACAAAATATAAGGACAATTCTCCATAAGACAATAATTATTACAATTAATGATCAATGGAAGTATTAGAATTATACCAAGAGCCTATTAAGCTCAATAATTTATTGAGTCTACGAACACCTAACCATATATAGCTTCCAATATACATTCATCACCACCAAAAAGCATAAAAAGAAAGAGAAGAACAACAATATACAAAAGCTCATTGCAATTGATAATAATAGCAAATGTGATACAATTAACTGAATATGGCACTTAAAGCCATATGAATATGGACCTTGAATAACTTTCAAAATATTTCCCATTATTTCAATACAAAGGCAGCACCATATCCATATATATTACTAGCATAGTCAAGGAAAATACCTATTTGAAAGATGTGATTAGATAAGCCATATATGATTGTAGCCTTTCCTTAAGTTGTGCTTGTAATATTACTTGCATCCTCTCTACCAATAATCTTGTCTCCTCACATATTGGTTCTTCTCATAACCTCATCTTCTTATATAGTTTTGCAGCAACCTTTTTGAGTATTTTTCTCTTTTGCTTTTGAAGTTATTGGGGAGTAACTTGGTTAGTGGGTCTCTTGGAAGAAGGTCTAACTTTGTATCCTTTTTCATAAAAGAAACCCTTTGTTTAACCAATAACTTGGGTCAATATTTTTTTGTAACTCATATTATGACTTCCTTTGTTAGATTGCTTAGCTACGATCTCTTGCAATTGACCTATGTTAAAATCAAGTAAAGATTAAGAGTAAAAACAATAATATAAATTACAACAACAACAACCAAACATTTTTCAACTAAGTGTGGTCAGCTATATGGATTAAACGATGCCAAACTGACATATTATAAATAATATCAATAGAAAGATTATTAATTACTAAATCTTTCTTAATGATTTTACATATTATTTTCTTTAACCTCCCTCTACTTCTAACTATCAGGTTATTCTCCATCTGATTTACTCTTCTTATCAAGGCTTCTGCAAGTCTCCTCCACACATGTCCAAATTACCTTCACGAGATTACACCATCTTCTTCACAATAAATGTTACCCCAACCTTTTTTCTAATACAATCATTCTCAATCATATCTCGTTTAGTATGTCCATACATCTAATGCAACATTAAATTTATTCTCATGTTGGATTTAATCTCTCAGCATTTAATACTATACAATATTGTAGGTCTTATAACTATATAGTAAAATTTTTTCTTAATTTTAAACGATATTTTTCTATCACAAATGACATCCAAAGTCTTCCTCCATTTCATCCATCTCGCTTGAATCCTATAGTTTACGTCATCATTTACTTCTCTGTCATTTTGTATAATGAATCCAAGATATTTAAAACTTGTGACTTATTTTATAGGATGATCTTCAAGTTTTACCTCGAAATTTGTATTTGTACGCCTTTTACTAAAATTACATTCCATATATTCTATCTTATTTCTACTTATACGAAAGTCATGTGCTTCCAAAACTTATATCGGGGTCTTAATTCTTGGATATGTTCAGTAACTACATCCAAAATCAAGATAAAAAGATATAAACTCAGAGATGAACCTTAATGTAGCCCTCTAGTTATGAGAAATCCTTTATGTCCCCATTTTGTGTTCTCATGGAAGTCGTGACCCTATGATACATATCTTTGATTGTTTAAATATAAGCAATACGTACTTATTTCTTCTCTAAAGCCTTCCATCAAACCTCTCTTAGCATTTTATCATACACCTTTTCTAAATTGATGAAAACCATGTGTAAATCTTCTTTATTCCTCTGATATCTCTCTATCAATCTTCGTAGTAAATAAATTTCTTCTATGATTGACTTTCGTAATATAAAACCAAATTGATTTTTTGAAACTCAAGTCTCTTGTCTTATTCTCTACTTAATGACCTTCTCCCACAGCTTCATAGTATGGCTAATGAGCTTAATCCCCCTATAGTTGGCACAAATTTGTATATATCCCTTATTTTTATAAATAAGGATTAAAATACTCATCCTCTATTCATTTAGCATATTTTTATATCTCATTATCTGATTAAACAACTTAGTGAGCCAACTTATGTCTTTCCTATGCAGGCATTTTCATACTTCAATAGGTATTTTAGCAAGTCATACTACCTTGCTATTATCCATTCTCTTCAAAGTTTTCTCTACTTCAAACTCCTAAATTTTACAATAAAAGATATAATTTTGGTCCTCCTCTGTAATATTTAATCTATCAAAGTAACAAGAAAACTTTGTCCTTTATTAAAAAGCACTTGAAATTAACTCTTCCATCGTGCCTAGATATCTTGTTCCCTTATAAAGACATTACTCTCTTCATCTTTAATATATTTCACTTGTTTTAGGTCTTTTGTCTTTCTTTCCCTACCATTTGCAAATTTGAAAATTTTTCTTTCACCATCTTTAGTACCTAAGGATTGGTATAACCCTTTAAAATCTCTAGTTCTAGCTTTGTTTACAGCTTTCTTAGAAACTTTATATTTTTTTTCAATTTTCATTATATTTACATAAGTGCCACGCTTTATAACACTCTCTTTTAACATTAATCATATCTTGTACTTTTACATCCCACCAACAAGACTCTTTACCCTTAGGTCCAACACTTGTTGATTCTCAAAGTGTCTCTTTTGCTATTTTTCTAATCCCATTAGCCACCTCATCCCACATATTATTTCCACTTCCTTGTACTTTTTGAAACCCTTCTTCCCACTTCCTTCTTTAGAAACTCCTTTGTTGTTCATCCTTCAAAAGCCACCACCTAATTCTCGAAACTTTTTTTGACTTTTTCTTTCTACTTTTCTCTTAACTTGTATGTCTATAACTAAAACCCTATGCTGGATAGCCAAGCTCTCTCTAGGTATGACTTTGTAATCTATACAGTACTTTCTATTTAATTTCCTTAGTGAGAAGAAATTTATTTAAGAGTTTGCTCCCCACTCTTATACATGATAAGATGTTCTATTTGCTTTCTAAAATAAATGTTTGTTATAGTAAAAGTAAATGTTAAAGAAAAATTAATGATAGTACTACCCTTTTATTTGCTTATCCTAACCCATATCCCTTATGTATGCCCTTGTATCCTATAGATTCACTTCCTGTATAACCGTTTAGATCTCTTTCTAGAAAAAAAAATTTCCTCTAAAGCTATTTCTTGAACCAAACCTTCTAGATCTTCCTAAAAATTTATCTTGTGATGCTCCTCTAATCCTACTTATGGTGTATATACATTAATCATGTTAAACGTGTCCCGCTCCACTACAATCTTTAGAGTTATAATCCTATCTCCTATTCTTTTTACATATACCACATTGTTCCTCTACTCCTTATCGACTATTATGCATGTCTCATTGCTAGTTCTTGTCTTACCAGTGTACTAAAGTTTAAAACCTGAAGTATATAATTCTTTTGCCTTTTCTCCTACCACTTGGTCTCTTGTAGGCACATGACATTAATTTTTATTCTAATCATGGTATCAACTATTTTCATAAATTTACTTGTAAGCGTGTTTACATTCAAAGTTCCAAAAAAGATCGTACTCTCATGAACTAACTTCTTACCCATACCCATTCACAAAAGTGTAGGAACCTTTGCATATTTTTCACTATACTCGGGCATAGATTCAGCAGCTCTTACTCTTTTAACATTGTGCTCGAGCTATACAACATCCTACTTTTGGGCAACGGCTTATCACTATTGCATAGTTGTTCCATGCTCATATATATTTGAAAAAGTTTTATCTTGGTTGTCTCAAGCCTAACACAACCCTTCTTTTTTATTCGAGCTTGCGACCGACTACAAACATAGGCCGAGTTAACAATAATATACATTACAGTTTATAAAAGTTAATAAAGATTAATGTATACATGAATTTCTTGAGACTTTGTATCAGACCATATAAGCTTCTCATCTTTACCCTTATGACTATGTTTTAGCTCCCAAATCTTGTCAATTAAAGCCTTCTCTCACGTTTCAGGATTTCTTTACAATAAAACATCAATGTTACTCAAATTTAGATAAACCATACATATAATTTTATATATGTTAATAGTTAATTCTAAAATCTCACCACTGATTTCTCAACTTCTACAAATGATCGAAGACCACACACATATTTAGTCATTTTCTTTGTTCTAGTTCATGCTTTTGTTGTACTTCAGCCCTACATTTAAAACCATAGTTAGTTTTGTTACACATTTCGTACTAAAACACTACTTAAACACGTTATTACAAAATACCTTAAAATCTACTAAAATAGTTCATCAAGTATCTCCAATCCTCATCATTGACCTAGGGTTATGAATTTGCTAGTCTTTTCTCATCATTACTGTACACCTTGTATCTATTGTGCAAGTGACTCCTTAAAGTACAGCCTTTGCATAGTGTCATTAACAAAAGCATTAAATCACCACTCCAAATTTGAACCAACATCAAAATTTTCCTTTAACAATAATACATAATTGTGTTTACAATATGAACGCTACTTAAATATGATAAATGTGCTAAACAATGATATTAATCATTACCTTAAATTTCAAAAGGATATGTGATCCACATATTTTCTAGATTTCAGTGCAATCCCTCATTGTCAAAAGAGCAATGCATCATGTCAAGTACCCAATGTAATTTATGAAATCCCTTAGTCCTTCTCCAATGGTTCGATAAATATCGTTGAGGATGATAATTTGGATTGTCCATTCTTTGTTTTTAAGTCCACTGTTATACATTTTTATGTTCCTCTTACATCCTTTAATATGCTGCAAGAAGTTGCAAAGAACATGACACTAATGTATTAGTCACATAATAATAAATCTTAACTAAACACATTTAAAGTATTTCATTTGCATGCCTACACTACAAATTGGAAGTTGAGAAGTATGTGTAGTGGGTTGTGCCTCAATTTCTTCATTATATCCTTGTGGCTGTATATGCAGTTGTGGGGTTCCTTCATTAAGACTACCCTATGCTACACCTTTAAATCCATTATCACCTCGTCTACTTCTTCCTTTTCCTGCCATCTTTAAACAAACATGTTAGAAATGAACAAATCACATTGTTAATTCACCTCTTCAAACCAAAAAGGTTTTAATATCACCAAAAATTACAAATAATATATGCATGCATAATTCAGCTATAAATAATCCATTAATACAAAAAATAATGGAAACATTAAGTGAACATTAACTTAAATTAATACATTTAGCAATAAACAAGCATTATATGAACATTAATTTGAGTTATTGCACTTAGCAATAATCATGCATTATATGAACACTTTACATTCTATGGCATTTCACATATAGTCTTCAGATAAAAATTCTCCTTCATATTCTTGTCTATGGTCTCATCTTCATCGTTATTAATAAAACCAACTTTTTTAGCAATTTTTTCCTCACTCTGATGACTAATACATTAAGGTTGAATGTCATCCCTACAAAATACCACCTCAATGTCGTTTTGAACCTCATTGTTAATGAACAAATTGTGTTCAACCTCTTCCTGTTGGTAGGCTTCTTCGGCAGACAATGATTCACTTTCATTATCTTTGTGTGGCATGCTGAAAAGGACATAAGAATTTGTCTTGACAACAACTAGCCATTCTCGATTGATGATGTCATCTAAGTAGAATACTTATTCTTCTTGAGATTCCATGACAAATGGCTCGTTCATATTCAACGAACCATAAGTGTTAATGCCTGTGTACCCATATTTGTTGATTTTATATCCTTTTTCCAAATATGCAACACCCCACTAATAACACTTAAATAGGTATAATTTCCTATCTCCCGCATAAGAAAACTCATAAATATTCTCGATAATTCCATAATATTCCTTCTCGGTGCCTGAATCATCTCTCTTGATAAGGAACTCTGCTATTTTGGGTTTTTTTTTAGATTCACAATCTCTTATATGAAATCTAAACTCATTGACTAGAATTGTTGAATACATGTATACTACTTTTTTAAGACTAATGGACAAGCTAATAAGCATTATAATATTATGACATAACTTATAATATAATGTATTATAAACCTAATTGATAGATGTAACAACTCCATTTAAGTATCAATTTTTTTAAAAAAATACCATGAAGTTATTACCTCGTTACAACTTAACTCAATATAACATTTATTTAATTTATACAATATAGAGTTTACATACATGTCATTAATCAAAATATACGTACAACATATCAAACACATAAAAATCTACATCTTATTTATTATAGTTGACCAATTCCGAAGATACAGGTGCGGGTGGTTGCACCTTCACCGGGATCTAAGCCAACTCGACCACAAATATTTTATTTGCTTCTGGGATCTGCCCAACATAAAGTACTCGATCCAACGTGCACTAAAAGCTAGAGCTATAGAGAAATCTGCATAACTAATTTTCTGAACATGATATGGAAATATAGTGAGAATTAAATCCCAGTAAGTTCAACAATAAATCATCATCAATATAACTCATCACGTCATGTTCAGCTGTATAAACTACAGAAAATAACTTTGGTTACATGAATGCACTATATCTATGCACATGAGAATCGTACAATAATAACATGTATGACAGGGTTAACTATTTTCAGAACATCATATGATGACTATCAATTTATTCTCATATCAAGCTACCCTGGTCAGGGTGAGTATTTTCTACTCTCTGGTACGGACTTTTCTCACTCCGTCCGACATGGCCCACTTTCTCTTTCTTTTCTCATTAACATGATCATAACCGTTGGTAGGACATCCCCTACTGGTGCACCACACAGATTGCCATGTGACCGTGCTCATTTCTTTTCTTTTCACAATGATAGCCAAAAATATGCTTTCAATAACAAGTATGTTTATCAAAATATAACTATTACCATAAATCATTGGTAATCATGCCATGAACATAACGATTTCAAATATCACTTTATAAAATATTTCCATGTCAGAATTTTACACTTAAGATGGTAAGAAGTATATACAATGGCAATGGCTATGGCATATACTAGTCATTTATAAAATTCGTCTTCTTTTTTAAATATTAATTTTATTTCTTTATTTTCTTGATGCAGGTTTTCAAAATATCTAACATTCTCTTACTAATCAGAGAATAACTCCCTCAATTAAACTCCGATGTAGGTGATCTTGGTGTCAATTTCAAGATACAATAATTATCTAAAACTATTATGTTAAACAGTTTAGCGAAAAATTAAGAAATTAAGGTGATATTACTCCCTCAAAGTACAGGTTATTTCCTCTCGGATAGGTTCTGACCTTTACCTACTAATCTATCCATATCTCCCTCATATGAATTCCAAATTAATTTATTCCAGTGGCTTAAAATCCGTGACACATATATCTATAATTCATATTTCAACCATTTATTTTAATTCCTTATAGAATGTTCCCATAAATTAAAATACAGAAACTATCCTAACATATTCTTTCCTGATGAACCATTTTCTGACTTTTGACTACTAATCGGCTCATATCTTCCTCATATGGACTCCAAATTGAATGATTCCAATGGTACAAAATCCATAACATATGTATCTTTAATTCTTATATTAACCATTTATTTTAATTTCATACAGATAAGTCCCAGAAATTAAAATACAGAAGCTATCCTAACATATTCTTCCCTGATGAACCATTTTCTGACCTTTGACTACTAATCGGCTCATATCTTCCTCATATGGACTCCAAATTCAATGATTCCAGTGGCTTAAAATCTGTAACACATATATCTTTAATTCTTATTTTAACAATTTATTTTAATTCCATACAGATAATTCTCAACAATTAAAAGACAGAAGCTATCCTAACATATTCTTCCCTGATGAACCATTTTCTGACCTTTAACTACTAATTGGCTCATATATTCCTCATATCGACTCCAAATTGAATGATTCCAGTGGCTAAAAATCCATGACACATATATCTTTAATTCTTATGTTAACCATTAATTTTAATTCCATACAGATAATTCCCAGAAATTAAAATACAGAAGCTATCCTAACATATTCCTCCCTAATTAACCATTTTCTGACCTTTTCTTACAAGTTGGACCATATCTACCTCATATTAACTCTAAATTGAATGATTCTAGTGTCTAAAAATCCTTGAGACATAGATATACAATTTTCATGTTAACCATTTCTTTCAATTCTTTACGGATTCTTCCCAGAATTTTAAAAATAGTAGCTTAAAATTCTGCCAACTATAGCCATACCCATACAGAACTATCTACAACAACCTAAGTATTCAAACATACATGATATGTAACATAATATAGCAACATCCATGACCAATCATTAAAGTTATAAGATCAAAATTCCATATAAATAATACAAGTTTCAAAACTTTTCTTCAAAAAGAAATATTGTTAAACTTACCTGGAGCACTTAGTCCTCTAGACTTATCCTTCCTCTTTCTTCCTTTCTTCCTCTCCTTTCCTCACTCTACCTTGTTTCTATTTTTTCCTCTCCCTCACTTGGATGAAATTCTAATGTTATATAGACCACCAAATAATTCACCTTTCATGATCATGGGTTTACCTTATCACAATTAGATTACACTTGGTTGAATTTTTAGAAAACAAACAACTTATATTCTTGTCTTCCTCTTCCTTAGTCAAGATATGCATAGGAAAAGGAGATTTGTATTTTGAAAATTATGATAATATGTTCTTAAGATATGGGACAAGGTCCCTTTGATTTAGGGATTCATTTCCATTTTCTTTTGTCTTAAAGAAGTATGATAGGTTTGCCTTTTTAGGTGGCAAATTTCTAACCCTTGAATCTCTATTATTTGGTTGATATTATTTGTGTGGGATAGGAATATTTTGTCCTAATGCCATGTTTTATCATACCACTTGCTAAAATTATGAGTGTAGGATATAGATGTTTTTGTCCTAAAGCCTTGTATTATCATGCCACTTGCCAAAATTATGAATGTAAAATCCCACCACTTGCTAAATTTTTGTCTTAATGCCATGTAACATAATCTTTATTATTATTACATTATTATATCATCACCTAATTTATTTTATTTTATTTTTCCTCTTGGATTTGGGCTTATTCCTATCCATTATGGGCTTATTCCTACCCATTTTCTTTGCTTTGGATAAAATTCTACCTTTCTTGGAGGGCTTGGTCACATTTTCATAAATTTTGGGTTATTGGTCCAATTACTATATCCTAGTCCAAGTCTATGTTTTATTTCTTGCTTAGGTTATCCAATGGGCTTGCTAGAAACTTATGTGAAGTGAAAAAAACTCTATATGAAGTGTCCATAGGTAAAAGCCCAATGTATGGGTAAAGATTTTAAACTTAGTAACTCTAGTTCTTGAATTAGAAAAAATTATCCTAATCCAATGTTCTTAAAATTTTTAGGACCTCTACTTGTTTCTAAAAATTTATCTTCCTTATCCAAGAATTTTGCATCTCTTTAGTATGTTATTTCTAATTTTTTTTCTATTAGGTTTTTCCCTCTTTATTTGTTCTCTTAATGTTAGAAACATTTTCTATGCATATACATAAGGTGAAGAATTTCTAAGGATTATATTTCCTTAGATATCTAAAATATTGTCTAATAAATTTTATTTCTTTAATTAAATATTTATGTACTTTTATCAATAAAAGAAATGAAATTAGGGATGTTACAATAGACACTTACTTATTAATTAAACCATTGAGGAAACTATTTAACGTGCCTTGAATCAACATTTGAAGTTTTTGTTTCGAACTCCTTTTTGTGCTCTTTATAAATTATGTAATTTCGTTGATTAGAGTTTAATTTATTAACAATTTAATTACTAGCAAACTATCGTATACTTACCCTATAAATGACAAAACTTTTTCACAATTTTGTAGCACATATAGACGAGCTTAATCAAACTCGTTGTTAGATAGAACAATCAAACTCTATGAGTTTGGCATGTTTCCATTGTCAATCCTTTGAGCTTTATTAAATCTTGTTAGGATATTGCTCAAATATCTTAAGCAAAATATGACGTTTTCATCTATTAAATGGCTTTTAGCAATTGAGCTTTTAAGATGAGCTTCATTATGGACATATGATAATGTTACCTCTTAATTAGGTATATCCATTGATACTAGACAAACTCAGTATCTTTGCCTCTCTTGCCAAGTGGACTATCAAGTGAATCATAACATCAAAAAATGTTAAAGGGAACATAGTTTCTAGTTTACATAATGTAATGGTAATTTATTTTTCAATGGTTTCCAAGTCTTCCACGATTAAAAACTTTGAGCACATGATCTTAAAAAATTGTGCCAGTTTTATTATAGGATACCTCCTTAGGCAAAAACCCATCTATTGTAATTGGAAATAGTTCTTGCATTAATTTGTAGTGGTTGTGACATTTCAATCCAAATATATTCTTTTCTGTGATATTAACACACCTTCAAATATTTGAGGAGAGTGCATCGGGAACCTTTAACTAAGCCAAAAAGTTGCAAACCTTCAACTTCTCTTATGGCAATAGCACATAACAGACTACTGATGGCAAAATATTGTTTCTATCCTTAATAAGGTGTAAACCTGTCCTGATTCCCATGTCCATTAAGTCATAGTGGCTCTTCATTGTGTCATTTGTCTTTCCAGTTGTATCCATCACTGTGGACACACTGTTACCTGACACATTTCTCTCAATGTATGTGACATTAGGATTATGCCGCAACAAAAGTGTTTCCCAAAAAGATAATTGGAAAAAGATGCTCTTCTTCTTCCAATTATAGGCAACACTAAATAGATTACAAATTCTTTTTTGGCTACTTGCAAACATCACATTGGATAAGAGCTGTAGTTGTTTGAACACTTCCTCACTGGTCAAATATATAGGTGTTATATTATTTTTTACTTTACCATTAAATGTCTTTCTGTTCCTATGCCAAGGATGATTAATTACAAGAAGCGATGATGACCCATGTAACATAATTTTCTTCTCGATGATTGAAAGTTGGTATGTTTGTGGTAACAAAGATATGCCAATTTTTCTTTCGTTGACCACCCTGGAAGATTGTCATACACACAAAAAATCATTTATTTTCTACATGATAGCAACTCCCATACTGAAATTTGATTATATGTCTCTACCTCTACCTCCCACAATTCTTTCACATTATTAATCATTGGTTCCAAATATAAATCTATATAATATCTCAGAGATTTAGGCTTTGGAATAAGAAGTTTCTTCATAAAGTATGGTTGTTTCATGCATTTTCAAGATGGTAAGTTATATAGTATAAGAACAACTGGCCAGATGTTATGGTTGGCACTCATATTTTAATATGGTTAGAAGCCATTGCTTGCTAAATCCATCCTAAAATTTTTAGGATCAAATGAGAAATTAAGATGTTACTCATCGAAGGACTTCCAAGCAATGGAGTTAGCTGGGTTTCTTAACACCCCATCATCAACATGTTCCTCTTTATACCACTTCATATCTTTAGCAATGTATCTTGTTATGTATATTCTTTGCCTAGAAATTATTGAAAATATCACAACACTTTTTGTACATCTTTCTCACATTTTTGTCCATTTGATTTCTATTTGGACAACTTACAACTAGGGCATGATTGTGCATTAGCATGTTCTTCCATGTATAAAATGCAATCATTCTTACTTGCATCCATTTTTGTATAATGTAACCCTAACTCTTGAACAACCCTTTTGGATTTATAGTAGAAATTAAGTACTTATGCCCACTTTTATAGTGCTTCTTTAAACAAGTCTAACAACATATCTACTAACTTATCACTTTAGTGATTAAGGCACTTCAAATTCAGTAGCCTAATGATGAACTACAACTTTGACACCTTATCACAATTTGGATATAAATTTTTTTTAGCATTTTCCAGTAATGAGTAAAACTTCTTTACATGGTAGTTTGGTTTTTCCCTATTTTCTACATTAGTATTCATCTCCTATATGTTTGCAACTCCATATGCATCATGTATCATCTCGACTATGTCATCCTCCTCAACATTAACTTCATTAGAGGGACATAAAGTCATCCCTACCACTTCTCTATGAGGACTCAAAACCTTGTAAGATTGTAAAAAATCATTCTTCAATAAATCAAATTGTACTTCATGTCTTAAATTTCAATACTATATTTCTACATTTCTTGAACGAACACCTAAGTTTATTGCCTACCCTTGGTTAACTGTGTACCCACTCAAAAAAATTATCCACCCCTTGAATTTTCCTTGGATTAACTATATTCCTAACTTCAACCAACTTTTATTTATAATGTTTCCTACAAATTTGGTTAGAGTGAAAGTGGATAATTGGAAAAGAGAAAGAGCAATGTATTTCGACAAGATAAAGTGTATATATATTGCTAGAATAGAACGAGAACATGTTGACAAAAGTAGTAGAATTGAGATCATGTTGAGAAAGTAATAGAAATGAGATCATGTTAACAAAGGTACTAAAAAAAGAGCAATTCAAGATATCATTAGGATCATGGTGACATAAAATAAGTTTTAGGAAAAGAACATGTTACACCGAGAGAGCATAAACAAATTCTTAAGATTTAAGGCATATAAGAGAGCATATATAAAGAATTCTTAGAGTAAGAACTTGTTATGGAGGCCCTCAAGTGCTAACTGACACATGATAGTTTATCTATCAAGTCCAAGGGTGAGTTTAGGGCATATAAAGAGAAAAGAGTTAAAGAACTGGAAGGCAATGAGGTTTCTTATGCCTCATATCTTGGACTCCTTCATTGTTTCTTTATTTAACAAACAAGGGAAATGACATATGAAAAAATCTAGTAAAGTTTTCCCGTAAAATAGGACTCTCCTATTTTGTGCAAATAAACCAAAACAATTAAGACAAATGGAGCATCTTAAAGAAAGGACAACATCAGTCATTAGGTGTGAATTCTCCGTAACATAATTAGGAAAAATGTATAACACCTCCTTTACTATGTAAGAATTCTATCAAATAAGATTCTTGACTTTGGAAAAATATAATACATCCCATTATTACCTATTACAATGGAAAAGTTTTAGCATGTAAATAATAAAATCAAGTGAATCTAAGTGAAACCTAAATAAATCGTCTTCATGACTTATACTATCATAACAAGAGTGACCGATGATGGTTTTGTCACTCATTAAACATGGAAGTTAGATTACACTGAACTTCATGAAAATGTTCATGGATCTAATTATTTGGTATGCATAATAGAAAAACAACACTTTCATTCTTATAGTTGTAAGCTCTATTACATTCAACATATAGATTAATGTGTTTTTGAAAAAATAATACATAATGTCAACAATACATAAGTAAGGGAAGGATGAAGGAAACGAAAAATGATTACATTTTAGAAACTTTCATGCATATTTGAATTTATTTGCAACCAAATGCACAAAGGAAATTTAAAAGCCACGCTTTTGCCATAATAAAAAAAGAAGAAAGTGCACCTTTTGTTTAATATTGGCAACAAGAAATGAAGATAAAATAAAATAATAATAAAATGAAACAAAAGAAAAGAAAAGAAATGGAACTATATGGGAGGGAGTGCCTAAACAAGTATTAAAGACATTATTTCAAAGCACCTAGCTTAAACCAAAAGTGTAAAGCTAACACACAAGGAGCTTAGAATGTGGCTTATTCTTTCAAAGTTCAATCTCAAAAGAAGGTAACCATTACACAACACCAAGAACGCAACCAAAGGTGAGAACTATAGGAGAAAGAACAAGAGAGCACCAAAATCATCATGGTTGAATAAACACACAATGAAAAGGAAATTCCATCTTAGCTAGAATTAAGTAGCTTAAATCAACAAGTAGCAATTCATTTATGCATAAATGATTTCCTAGAGAAAAAAATAACACCAAAGAACAAAAAGAAAAGGAAAAGGAACCAAAACCCATTTTCATTGAAAACAAAACAACATACAATAACCTAAAAAAATGTCTTACATTATTTCTTTCTCTTGCATAACTTGAATGAAATGAGGTGTAAGATGAATATAAATCTAAAAGAGAATGATATATTTAACAGGCCTATTCTTACTCAATGAACCAAAACCCATTTAGATTATTCAAATCAAAATCACAACTCTTGAAACACTTTGACAAGCAAGACCATAGTGAAATATAATAAACTATACAAGCTCTATGTCACAAATAATAATAGTTCACAATTAATCCTAAAATATTAACAACCAGGCTCAATCCTACTAAGTTAGGAATTCTAAGGACATGAACTATAAAAGCTTCAGGTTACAAGTTAGGCATTTTAGGGACATAAACTCAACTTTCTTTACCTACACCAATGATCCAGTTTATGCGTCACAACAATTCCATCGATTTGTGCCTCACATAAATCCCTCACTTGATACCACTAACACACAACATAGCCAGCCCTATATAACAAAACAATAAATCACACTAATTGATCAAGTAGAAATTGATGCATCATCTTTCAAAAAAAAACGAATTGATAAATTAAAAAGAAACAAAAATGAGAACGAGGAAGATAAAAAAAACTCAATTATCGAAAACCCCAAGCCAAAATGTCGAACAAGCTTTGGAGGACTGTTGGCAATTATGGAATGTCACCGAAATGTAGTTGGAGAAGCATGAGGGAGAAAGGGAAAAGGGTTTTGCTATGAAGCAAAAGGAGGAAGGGAGAAAAGTGTTTTGGGGAAAATTGTGAGGGAGAGTGAAAATTTATGCAGGTTTGCATAAACTTACTTTACCTTTCAATTACGACCTTGTTGGGTTGCCGCTGAAAGTCTATATTGCAAATTATTTTTAGTGGCAACCCACTCAGGTCGCCATTGAGCCTTTCATGAAAGTTATTTTAGGAATCAGTGAACATTTCAATGGCAATCAAATAAAGTCACCAATGAAGGGGGATTAAGTGACAACTCTAAAAGGTCACCATTAAAAATGATACTTCAAAAGGCGACCATGCAAGGTCAACACTAAAAAGTACATTTTTTAGTGATGACTTTTTAGGTTGTTGCTGAAAATCTGTCATTGAAAATGTTTTTTCTTGTAATGCTAATCCCCAAAATTCTCAATTCTAAACTCAACCCCAAATTTTAAAAAGTCAAACAACAAAACCCCTAGTTGATAAAGGTGTTCATTAGCTTGAATTTATTAATTTTGGATACTTCATCCAATTGAACCATCTTAAATGGTTGAGAAAAAAATATATTTAATTCATCCAATTAAAATAAAATTAAACTAATCTAATTCAATCTTAGATTGAATTAGATGGTCTTTTTAAAAAAAAATTGTAATATATATATATATATATATATATATATATATATATGTATACATGTATGTATGTTTGTATGTATATATGTATGTATGTATGTATAAGTCATCTAATTGATTAAATAAAAAAGTCAATTTTAATCAGATTTAGTTAAATTGATTCAAATTGGTTCAGCTGAAATTGAATTAACTAAAAGCTATAAACCTGACATTTGTGGTTTCATGTATTATTTAATGTTGTGTAATGAAGCCAACTTTTTTCTAAAAATTTGAATAAATAATTCTTATTATTTATTTTCTCTTTTAAATTTTTATGAATAATCATGTTTCGCTCCACACTGACTATTGAAAAATGTGGATTATGATTAAGGGTGTTCATCGATCTGATTCGGTCAGTTTTGGAGACTGAACCAAACTGAACCGATTACATATTTATGAGAAAAAATGGACCTGGTCGGTTTGAGTTTAATCTGTGAAACTGAACTAAACGGAACCCATAAGTAGTCGATTCGATTTAGTTCAGTTGATTGGTTTTTTACCCTATCCTTCTTTGATAGTGCTTATGCATACCACAAGAAGGAACAAGACGACAGCTTCTGGTAGTTTGCAGTTCGTTGGAGCTAAATGCGACGATAGCTTGTCCAGTTGGGCACATGTCGACCAGTGAGTTGGTCGAAGGAATGCAATAACCACGGGGGTTCAGTCACAGTGGTGTAACTAGTGCTGAAATTGCCGATGTTACCTTGTGTCGTGGGGCGCTGGCTCACTGAGTTCAGACTACAGGTAGGTTGTGTGTGCAAATTGCCCAAAGGAACACAACGACATGGAGACTCCGATCACTGCAACTTGTGAGTGGCTCTATTCGCGCTTGTCATGATGTGGATAGTGTGCACAACTTTAGATGAATTAGATGGATGAATAACGTGCCACATAAATTAGTTTGTTGCACGAGTCTAATACTCATAAATTGATGCTTAGAATATATAAAAATGGAAATATGTTTAGTTTCTTGGAAACTACACTTTCTTTTATTAAATTATTATATGAGTGGCTCAAGCAGCCAAATGTTGATCCATAATGTGACTACACTCTGAAGGGGTGAGTACTCAAGAATTGAAATACTTTATTATATTAATTATTATTAGCATATATTAATAATATTAATATTTAATTAGTTGGTTCGGTCTGATTTGATTCAAATTTTTTATGAACTGAAAATCAAATCAAACCAATTAGTTTTCTCTAATAAAAAATTGATCTGAACCGTTTTTGTCAATTTTTTTCAGTTTTGCTTTGGTTTAGTCTGTTTTATTTAGTCCGAATTTATTTTGTACACCTTTAATTACGATGTTAGTAAAGAATCAATTCATTTAATTAAAGGAACTATTGTTGGGATAATTTATGTGACAATAAACTATTTTATTATTTTTCCCTTTATGTTAACTTATTCAAGGCGTTTAACTTCTTGAATTTACCTCTAATTAAGTTCTTCAAAAATCTAGTTGGTATAGTATTTTGGGAAAGAATATAAAATAAAAAAAATAAAAAATGTTATGCAAAATACATATATTTGTTTTAAATGGTAAATTATACCAATTTCTATAGTCAATCATCTTATCCGCAAATTGAATTACTCTATGGACAACTCATGTTTATTTACTCAATATAGTTTTGAGTTTCGTTGGTTTGGTATTTTAAAATTTAAAGATTTAAAATTTTAAAATTTAAGATATTTAAATTTAAAGTTTTGAATTTAAGAGTTTAAGATTTTAATATATATATGATTTATTAAATTTATCAATAATATAAATATAAAAATTTTGCATAATATTTTTAAAATTTTAAAAACAGATATGTAATAGTCTTAAAATTTAAAGGAAATCCTAAATTAAAGAAAATTTTGAATAAAAAAGAGGATTTTGAAAATGGAGATAAGAACAGTTAAAAATATGTTTATTTATTACATGGGTTGAAGAATTATAAAGAAAATATGAGAGTTTATGTTTTGGGGTCAAAATGCAATTTTTTAAAAGTTTAGGGGTCAAATGTAAATAAGAAAATTTTGCAATGACCTCCCTCTAAAATTAAAATTTGCATAAAGGTCTCCCAAAATATTTTAAGAACCTCAACCACACAAGAAACTAACAATTTCGGATTTTTCTTTCTCTCCTCCAAATTTTTCTCTCCCTAAACCCTGAAACTTCTCTATAGAATTCTACCGCTTCTGGACCTCGAATTTCGACACCACCATTGCCAACAGACTCAAGATGAAGAATTCTACAAATCTATCTAATTGGTTTCTAGAAATTTGGCAATAGATTGGCCGAAAAATGGAAGGACATATCACCTAAAGAGGTAATCTCCAGAACCCCTATTTGTTGTTCTCAAACACAAGAACTAACACCGTAGATGGATCTAGATGGTGTCGAAACCATAGCATCTCAAATTTCAGGTTCATACTCCCTTACACGCACCCCCACGCATGACTTCTCCATCGGTGAGTGATGCCCACGCACAGCCCTTGCGGTGGCGCGTGCAGCGCGTGACTCCAGCACCCTGATGCATTGACTTGCATTGACCGAGCTCCCGAAGACAAAATTTCACAAATTCGGAGTCATTTTTAAGATTTTTGGACCGTTTAGACTCATTTTTAGGGTCTATTTGGCCAAATTTGGACAAAAAAACGTAGATTTTAGAGTTGTCCAACTTGGAACCCTAACTTTGTGAGTGGATGACACTTTCTATGATTTATTTTACATTTTTCTTATACTTTGATTTTGATATTAGTGCAACATATGATTTTATTACTGCATTTTCAACTGTTGAAAATTTATGAATGATTATCCTTACTTATTGAATATTATTCCTCTCAAGTATGGCTTAACCAGGGAAGAATCTATCAAGTAAGCTTCTGTGTTTGAATTTTAAAGATAAATATGTAGAGAATTAAAAGAAATTTTTAACATGATAAATGTAGATATATGTCTAACGAATTTTTATCCACTGAAATCATACAAATTGGAATGAATATGATGGAGATATGGTCAAATTAGTAAGTAAAGGTCAAAAACTAGCTAACCAAGGAAGAATCTGTTAAATATGATTCTGTGTTAGAATTTTTGAGCAACATATGTAGGGAATTAAAAGAAATTATTAACATAATAAATATAGATATATGTATCACAGATCTATAGGCTCTGAAATAACTTAATTTAGAGTCCATATAAGAGAGATATGGTTGATTAATGAGTAAAGGTCAAAATCAGTCTAGAATTCAGGGCGGTAAATATAAGCATTTTTGTTTTTGATTTTCTGGGAGTCATTTTGAAGGAATTTGAAGCAATAATAAACATGAAAGTTGTATATAAGTGTCTTAGAGTTTTATAGACTTTGGAATCACCTCCAGTGGAGTTTGTATGAGGCAGATATGATCTAATTAGTAAGTAGATGTCTTAACCTACCCGAGAAGAAATAATATTGAATTTGAGAGAGTAGTAACACCACTATTACTTACAGTTTCATTAAAATGTTCAACATAAGGGTTTTAGAGTATTGTCTTATCTTTCAATTGACACCAAGATCACCTCAATCATATTTAAAATGATGGTGTTATGCTTTATTTAGTGAGAGAGGATAATAATGTTAAAAAAAAGAATCTTAAAAATAAAAATAATAAATGACTAGTGTATGCCATTGCCATTGCATGAACTCCTTACCATCTTAAGTGTGTGATTTTGACATGAAAATATTTTATAAAGTGAGATTTGAAACGATTATGTTTATGGCATAATTACCAATGATTTTTGGTAATGATTATATTTTGATGAAAAATTATGGCATGTGAGTATAATGAACATACTTATTATTGAAATCATATTTTTGGCTATTAATGTGTAAAGAAAATAAAAGAAATGAGCACGATCAAATGGTGGTCCGTGTCGTACACCAGTAGGGGATGCCCTACCAATGGTTATGATTATGTTAATGAGAAAAGAAACTGTGATATGTCAGACGGAGCGAGAAAAGCCCGTACTGGAGAGTAGAAAATACTCACCCTCACCGGAGTAGCTTGATATGAAAGTAAGTTGATAGCCATCATATGATATTTTGAAAATAATTATTTATGTCATACATGTCATAATTGTACGATTTTCATGTACATAGGTAAAGTGCATTCATGTGACCTAAAGATATTTGCTGTAGTTTAACAGATGAACATGACATGATGAACTATATTGATAATAATTATGATTTATTGTTGAACCTACTGGGATTTAATTCTCACTATATTCTCATATCATGTTCAGAAAACTAAGTTATGCAGATATTCTCTATGATCGGCTTTTAGCATATATTGGATCGAGTTAACTAAGATCCCGGTGAAGGTGTAACCACCTGCACCCATATCTCCGGAATTGTTCAATATGGACGAATAAAATGTAGAATTATATGTGTTTGATTTTTGTATAGTTGTTTTGATTAATAATGTGTATATAAACCTAGAATTGTATAAGTGTTAATGGTATTTCATAAACCTTAATTATGTTTGGTTAATTTAATTGAATGTTATTATGAGTTAAATAGTTAAAAGTAAAAAGGTAATGATTTCATGAAATTTTAGAAATATATATGTGTGTGTGTGTGTGTGTGTGTGTGTGTGTAAAAGAAATGGAGTTGTTACACCTCCACAGATTTTACTACTATAAATAACCTAGTTCACATTCAAGTTTTGATGGCACACCCCGCTATTTGAATGGTGTTTGATGGTGCTTGGTTTTGGAGGAACGAAAGCACACAAAGGGAGAGGGAGTAGCTCAAGATGAAGGAAGGAGAAGACAAAGGAAGGATTGGAATTTTCCAACAAAAACGATCATGCGACCAAGAAGAAAAGAGAAGAGGGCATTTTTTGAAATTTTGTACGATCATATTTTTAAGAGGGAAAATGGGGATTTTAGGAAAATTTAGGGATAAATATTGTATTCTAGCAAACCAAAATTTGTTTTATGCAATTTGATTATGTTGTTGATAAAATTTCTAAATATATTAAAGTTTGGAAGTTCTCATTTACCTCTTTATAACCAAAAGATTTTTAGCTCATAAATAATAAAACACGCACACACAGATATTATAAAGAAAACATAAATGTACTTCGGACTGAATATATGTTGCATCAAAATTAAAGGGTATTACAAAAGTTAACTTGTGTTCAATCAATTGCCCCTAAGATATTTTGTGCCTCTTAAGTGAGTAGTGAGTAGTGCATTATCAAAGGGTTCCTAGAAACTTTTGTGGTATATAATTTGAGTAGTAATTAAAGCTTCTGAACCATATCAAACTCTCACACCCATGGCCCAAAGAGTGCACAAACTAGCTCGTCCAAGAAGTATAAGCAGGTTGAGCAACAATAAAGGTTTAACCCTAATATTTTTGTGTTTGAGAATGTATACAACTACCACATCAAGGTGGTTTTCAATAAGACTATCATCTAGTAAAAGGGATTTAAGATAATTGATAGATACTTTCCTTTCTTGAGGGAGATTTGAGAGTGAGGATAAACAACCTTCTATAGCCAACCCTAACCAGGAGAAATACCAATAATGCAAGAATTCTATTCAAATGTGATTAACCATCAACACTACAAGGTATTTGTAAGGAAGATACGAGTCCAATTTACCCCACATGTTATCAACCACTACTATTCTCTACCAGACATTGAAGAAAATAAGTATACCAACTATGAACTGGGTATGTGGACTTAGATGAGGTCATTTAAACTATATATGCCTAAAGAGCACAATGAAAATCCACCACAAGTAAGGAGCCTAACCACTTTGACATTAGTTCCTTGAACAAGTATACAAAGGCCTAGCATTATTTTGTGGCTGCCAAACTGATGCTAGTATCACACAAAAGTGATTTCAGAACATTATGTGATCGTAATTTATGCTCTAATGAAAAGATTGTACATAGAAGTGGGAAAGCTGGTTTATAAATCTATAGTGTAATGTGTTTTCTTCAAGGTTTGGAGCATATTTTTTCCTAGCCTAATCATAACCCTAGGAAAAAGTGAAATAGGAGTTTAGAGAGGCTCTCATACATCCCGTGAAGGCTATTACTGCTTCTACTATAAAACAATACAAACATCTAGAGAAAACAGAAAAGGCAAGACTAAGCTTAGCCCAACTAAGGTAGAGAATCCGATGTGAGGCCTATACCTCTAAGCTAGAAGAAGTAGCCCAACATACCCAAATACCTTAGGAATTATGGTAGAAAACCTAGGTACTCATGCATGAATTAAGGCAAACACACACAGATAATGTCGTGTTCCATAAAGCCTTGGCCCAAATGTTACATCAGTGTCTTAACAACTTAGGGTGGAATCATATCTTAGCACTTTCCTACACCAATCTTTCCACCATAATCCAACAATAGAGCTGCTAAACCTATGGAAGAGAATGAAGAAGAGGATTCTTAAACCTTAGTTAGGGAAGTCCTAAACTTTTATTGCTTTTATTTTTAATTTTACATTGAGAATCATGTAAAATTTATAGTTGGGGGTAGGGTGATGTGACAAGACTTTGTATTGATTAGTAAACTCTTAGTATGTATTTTGTTTTTTTAATTTACTTGAGTGAATGATTGATTGCATGCGTTCACTTATCCTTTTTTCTACTTTCATTTATTCATTTTTTGACGAAATAAAAATTTATGTTTTGAGTGACTTATTGGATTACATAGTACTGAAGCCTATGATTAGATGGGTTTTAAATTGTTTCAAACTTTCAAGAAAGGGATGAAAATTATAGTTATGTGTAAATTTAACTCTCATTGAGATTTATATTTTACTTTATTATCTTGATTTTTTTAGCACCTAAACCCTGAGCATTTCACTAAACACTTAAGGAAGGTTTATGTGATCCAATTATTATATATGATCTCATAGGACTCTAAAACTTATTTGATTGTCACTTAAGGTGAAAATCCTAGGCTACACCTCATCTAGAAAATGATTTAGGCTATTTTTGAGTAGTTTGATTATTTTAAGCCAACCTATGGATCATTATATCCCTAGTTTCCTTATTGTGAGCATAATTGAACTTTTTCTTTGTTACACATTATTAACTAAGCCAAGAATAAAAATATCATTATTTTTACATTTTCGCTCATATTCATAATTAGTCTAAACATTATATTAAAATCTAAAGTGTAAAAGGGAGCAAGGTTAAAGCTTGGAATGAGAAAAGAAAAGGATAAAAATTGAAAAAAAAAAGAAATTTTTTTATTTTATTGTGTTAATGAAGTTGTTGAAAATATTAGGAGATATGAAAATAAGTTTAAAGGAAAATCCTCTGCTAAACTTCAGAGGCTCTATAAAACTTAGAGTAATCATGTGTGATTGGGTGACATAACCTTAATTTGTTATCTTTTATCTTACCTTAAGCCCAAGCCACACATTACAAGCCTAAGAGAGTCCTTATGTGGTGCTTATTCTATATTGATGGAGAGTGACATAAAAAATAATCCTATAAACCTCCTTAAATCAATCTATTTTGGAGTTCTACCCTTAAAACATAAGCTTATATAACCTTATCTAGGTGCAAGAGGCTATATGTCACAAGGTAATTCACACACATACTCAAGGTTCAAAAGAGTAAAGTATAAATTACATTTGAGTGTAGCTTATACATGATTATAATTTCTAAAAAATTTCTTGAGCTACAGATTCTTTAAAATCTGTGAGGTAAGATTAGTAAGTCAAAACAACTTGACACTCAATACATGATTTTGAAATTTAATTTACTTTTTGTTCTATTGTTTTTCTTGAGGACAAGAAAAAACCTAAGTTTAGGGGTATTTGATAAGTGAGTTTTATACTTATAATTTTTTTAGCTTTTTAGTAATATCTGTTTATATTTACATGTGATTGCATGTTTCTTTGATGGATAGAAAGAAGATAGCAAATTGGGTGAAATTTGCAAAAATTTGAATAAGCAAAAGTTATAGAATGCAGGGTAAAACCCTCAGCATTATGATGATGAAAACCAATGTTGCAATGCTAAATACTATAGAAAATATATAGAAATGTAGAAGCTCTACTGCCACGATCCCAAGAAGAAGGATGAATTATGAATCCTGTGACCTGAGACTTTGGCATTATGACGTTGGAACCTTGGCATCAACCAGTGTGATAATCTTTTTTATAAATGGAGTTTGAGTGGGAGTGGATAACCTTTGGCTACCTTAAAAAGACCCTTAGACTATGATTTTAGTATCTTTTGGTGGTAGTACAAAGGAGAAAAACATCTTTGGCTTGGAGAAGGAGACTTAATATGTGGATCAAAGCTTCACTTTCCATCCTAAAATCAATTTTCTTCTTTTTTTTGTTCTATTAACCTTATGTCTAATTTTTCTTTTAGGATGTTTTGTTTTTCAGTTAGGAATTAAATTTATTGTCTAGCACTATGATGTTGTCTAATTATGATACTTCGGATTATTCTTTCAATTTAATCGATGAATTAATTTTCTTGATTAAGTTTTCAACACTATTCTTAATGCTTTTAATTTACTAGCTACTAATTAAATGATATGTTAATCATAACGATACCAGGAGGTAATTTATGTGTTGAGTTCGTTAGGTAGATAACCATAGATTGCATGTGAGATAGGAATATGCTTGTATGATTTATGTAGTCGTAATTGAAAGCCATTAAACTTAATGAATCTTTGTTTAATTCACACAAGAATATAGTGAGTTAATTTTCAAAGGTATTTTTGTTAGATCTTGGGAAAAAATTGTGGCTAATTTAGGGTTTCTCGACTATCATTCAAGAATAACGCTCAATCTTTGTGAAAACGATACTCTATGCTCATAGAAATTTTATTGCTTGACAACGATAATGTACACTTGCACTAGTGAAATTGTTCGTGAACATATATCTTGTTAACTAGTAAGTGAAAATTACATAGTATTTATAATTATCAATGGAGTAAATTGGGGATGCCTATACATAAAAGAAAATAATATCCAAGGGATAGGAGGAAGAGATTGTAGATGTATAAAAAAGAATTTTGTGACTTTTATTACTCAACCAAACATTACAATGAGAATTTGCTAAATTTGAATAAGGTCCTAAGAAACTAGACACAATATGTTGTAAAATGGTTAGGGAAGGATGACTAAGTCTTAAATGCCAACGAGAAAAAGTAGTCTTGACACCAGAAATGACAAAGAAAAGTGTAGGCTTGGTGAGTTGGGAGGTTGGCCACACATAACGCCATCTTTAGATTGGTTGATCAAGAGAATGGTCTCAGTGGAAAAGACATTCACATGAAAACAAGAGGGTAAGAAGTCAACATATACTTGATTTGAATTTCAAAATTTGTGAATAAAAATCATATTTTTTTTGCATGTTAGGAACACAGAGTGTATTGTGTAAGTGAAAGGAGCAAGTACGAGTAGTAAGAGAGTTAAAACGAGTAATTTGAAGTCCAGATCCATAAACAATGACAACATCATTTGTGGCTACATAGGGGGTGTGAAGTGACAGATTGTTTAAGTCTATAGTGATGCTATTCGAGGCACCATTGTCAAAAAGCCAAGTTGGGGTGGACATGGTTTCAATAAAGGCATAATGAGCTCTAGGTTGCCATGGTGAGGGGGAACAAGATGGGGGTTGAGTAGGCGAGGAGGTGTTTGAGGGGAATTATGTATTGTCAAGGTGTTAAGTGGAGCAACAATTTATTTGGTCCTAGAATGTCATAGCCTCAACAGACACCTTGGTAAGACTGTGGTGGCAGTTTGCTAAGTCTTATGTTATTGGAGTGATGTGTAAGGTTATGATGGGTGATAAAAGGGAAAATTGTGTGTTTAACTAATATATTTCTTAGATAACGTGTGATTATCTGCTTATTTCTATTTGATTTTACTTTGGATGCTCTAGATACTACTCCCTTATTTATTAAGTTTGTAGGAAAGCAAAAAAGCCCAAGTGTCATGCCCCTACTTTTAAAGGCATGTGAAACACATACTGTCACGCCCCTAATTTTAGGGCACGTGAATCACATTTATTATGAACATATATTTTTCATAAACATGAATATCCCAATCCTTTATCAAGGAAACAGATACATATAGGTTTTTCCATACAGATACCATATACAAATCAAGTACATATACATTAGAGTACAGCAGAAGCAAGGATCTTGCCTATGGCATTCAGAGCAACTCTAGAGTACATTTATATTACATTTGTAAATACTGAGAGCCAAGAAACAATTTAGGCTCACCACAAAAGTACGACACCTAGTCGATCAAGAAGCTGCAGGACCAAACTCTAGGTCTTTATCTAAAAAATATGTCAACCACGTGTAGTGAGTTTTACAACTTAGTGAGCAGACAATACCTCCTATGACCTCTCAGGTCAACATATGAATGTACTCTTTATTTTTAAACTTATCACATTGAAAATCACAATTCAGAGATACATCCATATGGGACCCGTATTTTCAAATTTTCTCAGTTCAAACCACATTCAAATATCTGTAACCATATATAATACAATATGATCTTAAATCAAACTTAATATGCATTAAAAATTCATTCTTTTTATATAATGCTCAAGTATGTCACAACTTTCAATATACTCAATAGATAAAAATGGAATGTGAGTTTATCACCCTTCAGCCTCCTCACAATACCATAGTCACAGTCACAATAGGTAATCAGGGAATGTGAGTTCATCACCCTTCTGCCTCCTCACATTACCACTAATACCTCCTTCACAATACCGTCTCAAGCCATATAACCCATCAATATTCATCAATACATATATATATAAAAATGTATAAAGTGCACATCCATCAAATGCAATGCATAATTATCAAATAACACGTCATGAGCTTTATGCTTGCCATTCAATCATATTTGGAAACTTTATAACTTTACATAACATTCAAAACAGAGTTTTCAGTCTCAGTATATTCCTCTATCAAAACTTCTCAATCAAGGAATCACGTATACATGCCCAAATCCGAGGCAAACATATCACTGTATAAATCAATATCATGTGCATAACATATTTCATTTGCCATATAATGAAAAATACATGTAAAAATTGCATGTTCAATGTATTTCAAAATTCATCTGTTATAAATTACCCATTCAAGGTTTATCATATATATATATATATATATATGCCCTTTCCTCAAGGCAATCAAATAACGTTATAAAACAATGCGTCATATACAATATATTTCATTTAAAATCACATATTCAATAAGTTCAACAATCTCATTTTCAAAACCATACTCTTCTTGAACTATATTTCTGATAGTAATCAATTCCAAATACCTTAATCCATTTCAGATACATATAAAAGCATAAATCATTTGTAAACATAATCAATTATACAATTAAAGTTCAAGAAGAGTATAGGACAAGTTATAGAAAGAGTTATCTACTCACAAGGTAGGGCTCCAGATTGGACAGCCCTAAAATGCACTTTTCTAGTCTGATTTTGACCAAATAAGCTTTAAAAACGTGTCCGAAGGGTCCAAAAACCTTGGAAACGACTCCGGGAGCTTAGTCACTATTCACCACCGAATCACTATTCACCGCCGGATCACTATTCACTGTCACTATTCATGTCAAAAATCACTATTCACCGCCACATAAAAAGTTACCAAATGACCGAAAGAAATACATATCTTAATATTTATCTAACTTCTGAATCCATATACGGTGTCAGATTTTCAATTAGAGGTCTCTAAGTAAATGTTTCAGGATTTACGTTTTACGAAGATTTTTTACTTCAGATCTACGGTGATTCAACGGTGAATTTGAAAAATTGATCGGTCAAAACCGTCGTATTCTTCATCCTGAATCCAATAACACCTTCAATTTTGAGATCGGAGGCTAGTAAGCACTCCAGATCTAAAGATAAAGTTGAAGGTTACTATTCCATACTATGCATCTCTCTCTCCGTTTTTCGTTTGTTGCTCTTCCCCGGTTTCCTCCTTTCGTTCCTTTTAACATTTTTTTTAGAAAAACACACAATTTATTTCCTAAATTTACTAGGTCATTATACTTTAATCCCTAAATTTAATTTATTGCATAATTTAGTCCCCGAATTTACCAAACGTCAGACAATTTAGTCCTTCCGTTATATCTAGATTAACTGCTTGCTGACGTGGCCCGTTAAGTGTTGACGTGGCACGTTAAATGTCAACTAATCATTCCACATCAGCGCTAACTCAGCTTACAAAAATAGTAAATACACAATTTAGTCCCTGAATTTATTAGATTCCTACAATTTAGTCCTCAAATTAAATCATTGTACAATTTAATCTTTGAATTTATCAAGGATTAAACAATTTAGTCTTTCTATTATTTTCACGCTAACTTATTATAATTTTTGCTCTAATTCACATATTTTAATGTTGAAAATTTTATAGTTGATATTTATTAGTTAACCCTCATGATTATGTTTGAATATTGTTGTGTATTTTAATAAAATACTTCTTTTCTTGCATATCTTTTTGCTTATCATTTTTTTCCTTTGGGGACAGGGAAAAATGTGCTTTAATTTATAGAAAATATTGTCACTCTTCTGCTAAATAGTTGATAGTATGAAGAAATTTTTTTATTGAATTATCAATGCATTTACGACACTTCCCTTTTATTTGAATGCTTCTACAGTTTCCCTTGTCTCGCAAAATGAATGTAATATTTAGTTCAACAACTTGAAGCAAACAACATTGTATGAGGTTGAGGGAACAATTTTATTTCAAAATTTTATAGATGAGTCAATGCTAATGTGACATGATTAGTTAACATTTAACATATTTCACGTATCATGTAAACACATAACAAGGTATCTTAGCAAACAATTAAGATAAAAGTAACATAATGACTAAATTGTTTGATATTTGATAAATTTAAAAATTAAATTATTTAATGACATGAATTTAGCGACTAAATTATAGGGATATAATAAATTAAAGGATTAAACTGTAGGGACATAATAAATTCAAGGACTAAATTGTATATTTATTCTTTTTTCAAGTTAAGTCAGCGCTGATGTGGCATGATTTCGACTAAATTGCCGGGATATAATAAGTTAAAGGACTACATTGTAAAGACCTAATAAATTCAAGGACTAAATTGTGTATTTATTCTCTTTTTTATAGCTGAGTCAGCGCTGATGTAGCATGATTAATTGGCATTTAACGTGCCATATCAGCACTTAACGGGCCATGTCAGCAAACAGTTAATGTAGAGATAACGGAAGGACTAAATTGTCTGACGTTTGGTAAATTCAGGGACTAAATTATGTAATAAGTTAAATTTAGGGATTAACGTATAATGACTTAGTAAATTCAGAGACTAAATTGTGTGTTTACTATTTTTTTAATAATTAAATAATAGGATTTTCTTTTATATAAATTCATATAAATTCCGTTTTTCATCCAAAAATATTCCAAAATTTCTAAAAATTTACATTCTCAATAATCTTTAGTTGAACTCTTAAATTATGATTTTTCTTGATAAAAATCTCAATAAAACAAATTACAAAATAAATATCTTTATACATAATAAAAGAAAGAACATTTCTAAAAAATATGACAAAATTTATTAGAAACCAGTATAATTATTTGAAGTAACACAATAATTATTTTACTTAAAAGTCTACTTACTTTTAGCAAAACATAATCATTTTTAAGCAAATAAAAATATATTTACTTATAGCAAAATACTATCATTTAAAAATAGAGATTACGCGCCAAAACTTAAATGCTCATATTTTCTTTTGTAAATCCATGTAAAACTTATTTTCACCGGTTCTTATCTCTATTTTCAAAATTCTTTCTTTTATTCCAAATTTTCTTTAATTGAAATTTTTCGTTAAATTTTACGGTTATTACATTCTTCCACCCTTAAAGAAATTCGGTCCCCGAATTTCATCACCATAGTTGTAGATAAATACTAACCTCATTTTTCAAATAAATGCGGATATCTGGCGCATATATCCACCTCGCTTTCCCAAGTAGCTTCCTCAGAAGAGTGATTTTTTCATATCACCTTCACTGTAGGTATTTCTTTTGACCGCAACCTCTTTATTTGTCTGTCCACTATTGCTACTGATTGTTCCTCATAGGTTAACTCTTCTTGTCATTGAATCAATGAACATTGTATAATATGTGTTGGATCCGGTAAATATTTCCGTAGCATAGACACATAAAAAACTAGATAGACATTACCCAATTCAGGAGGTAAAGTCAAACAATAAACCACTAAACCGATCTTATCAAGAATTTCAAATGGTTCTATATACCGAGGATGTAATTTCCCTTTCTTTCCAAATCTCATTACCTCTTTCATTGGTGAATCCTTCAAGAATATGTGATCACCAACTGATAATTTCTAGTGCTCAACATTCATGGTCCTTATAAACTTTTGACCGGTATTGAGTTTTCAGTATTCTTTTTCTAATCAATTTCACTTTATCAATGACATCTTATAATAAATCTAACTCCACTGAGTCATTTAACAGAACATTTGTAACACCTCTTGTGATGCCATTGTATATTGGCATGATAATTACTGATATGAACAAGTTCAACTACGCATAACTTCTAATGTATAAACACATCATTTAAATTTAGTATCAGTCATACTAGAATCTAATAAAGATCCTTTGACTTCCTGAATAACTCTCTTGATATAATATATTCAATTCGTACTTGCCAACATTCCCGCCGATGAAAAATTTCACTTGTATCTTCTTTTTACCATTATACTAGTACAATTTTTTTTATCTCAATATATCCTTATTACCTCGGGTCATCTATATTCACAATCTATGGCTTCTTCTAAAATCTCCTTTCTCAACAATTATCCATACGTGAATTTACAATCATTTCTTTTATCATATCCAAAACTACCTCATTCTAACTTATATCAATCCCATGTTTCAAGATTAACTTAAATCTTACTTTTTATACTTTACTCCTCAAAAACTTCAACACTGTTAATTCCCTTGATTACATTTATCAAAACACCATTAGATCATCATCCATCTATTCTTTTCAAAATCTCTATTCCTTTAATCTACTAATCAGTTAAACACCATAATAACTGACTTTCAAAGATTAGAAATTAACCCTTCTTATAATAAGGAAAAAGAATCTTGCATTTAATGCCAAATATTAATATAGGACAATGTAGCAGAAAATGCAAAACACGTAATAGAGCATGGTGCCATAATAGAAAAATAAAAGTTTGGACAAAGCATTGAAAGAAAATTAAAATCGGTGGCCGTAATTCTTGAAAATCTGTAAACAAAATCTAGCTTCTATTTCGGCGAAAATCCGTGGCCGCAAATTTTGAATATATGTGCCAAAATTTAATTCAAAGTTATCGTTATTCGGTGGAAGAATATCACATGAAAAATAATTATTTCTCAGCTTATAAAAATCTGTGAGAAACAAAGAACATGTAGTTAACTGGTAGGATGCAGTTGATTGCTTCAAAAAAGATGTAATCAATCAACTGTAAAATAACCAGTCAAAATTAAAATTTCTCAAAATAACTAGTCGACTTAATAATACCAATAGTCGATTGGTAAGAATATTGAGAAAAACAAGATAGATCTTTTGATTGTCCCTCTTCAACATTTAACTTATTTGGTTTGCATATTCATTTTTTTTAACAATGACGCCTATCATCTATAACTTCCCTACATGATTCAAGACATCACGCCTCCATCAAGGACAACAAGAAAAAGAAAATTTCCTGGTGATATCTTAACCTTATGATCTTTATATGCCTAATATGAGCGAATATTACAACTATTGTACATATACATACTTGCCGTCATTTTTGAAAATATCTTCAATTTACCTGATATCTATCAATCACTCACATAGTTATTCTAATTATGCCCAGCATATTCACATAGCTATCATATGTATGTCTTTCTCCGAATTCTATAAATACACACGTTAATATCTTTACTTTCATACCCAAAATTAAAGTGTGTACAACTATGGAGGGAATCACATTCCGTCAGTTTCGAAATATTTGTGTCTTTTGTGGTTCCAGTCCTGGAAAAGATGGAGAGTATATGAAAGCAGCACAAAATCTAGGTATGGTGCTGGCCAGGAGAAAAATTCATTTAGTCTATGGTGGAGGTAACCATGGGTTAATGGGGTGTGTGTCTACAGCTATACATGTAGGATGATGTCAAGTTCTAGGTATTATTCCTATAGCTCTAGCTGCATCCAACATCATAGGAAAGACAATTGGAGAAGAATTTAGGGTTGCATCCATGCATGAGCGCATGGCTAAAATGATGAGCAATGCTGATGCCTTCATTGCCTTAATAGGTGGTTTTGGTACTTTAGAAGAGATTTTCCAAATAGTCTCTTGGGCACAATTGAATATGCATAACAAACCGATAGGTTTGTTAAATGTTAACCATTTCTTTGATGGTCTATTGTCTTTTCTTGATCATGCTGTGGAACAAAGGTTTATCCCACACTCAGCACGACGAATTCTCATTTTGGTTTCAAATGCTAAAGAGTTAATCGATGCTTTACAAGCATATGTTCATGTACCCTATCCAACTATGGCTCGAATAGAATGGACAACAGACAACCGTGGAAAGCGCAAGTTGGACTTAGATCTTCATCTGTAACTAGTAGTACATGGCTATTGTTGTACCGATTCTACTTCCTTAGGATCTACTTGGATACCATCCTTACCAACCATACTCCTTTAGAGTTGGTAAAACTATCTTTAAATATTGCTTACGATTCTCTGAACTCTTGGAATATTCTAGTATATTATCAATAAATATAATAACAAATTGATTCAGGGATGGCTTCAATATTTTTTTTTATCAAGTCCATGAATGCAACTGGGCATTTTTCAGACTAAATGACATCACCAAGAACTCATAATGCCATAACGAGTCCTAAAAGAACATTTTTTTAATATCCTCTTCCCTTATCCACAATTGATGAGATCCAGATATCAAATCAATTCAATTTTTTGTTAAATGTTGAGCACCTTGTAGCTGGTCAAACATATCATTTATATGAGGTAATGAGTATTTATTCCACATTGTCACTTTATTCAATTGTCTATAATCTATGCATAGTCATAGTGATTCATCTTTCTTTTTCACAAATAAAACTGGAGCACTCAAAGTAAAAGTACTAGGGGTATATAAATCCCTAGTCTAACAAGTGTTACAACTGATCCTCCAATTCTTTGAGTTCAGTCGATGCCATTCTATATAGAAGTATAGACACTGGTTGGGTTCCAAGAAGTAAATCAATACCAAATTATATTTTACGTTTCAAGGTAATCCTAGCAATTCCTCAGGAATTACATCAGAAAATTCTTTAACCATTGAAACGTATACTTTATATCAACATCTCTTACCACTGTCAAATATCCTTAGCATCATTTTGTAATATACATCGTTTTGTAATAACTTATAGGTTGCTAAAGCAAAGATTAGATTACTGGATACTTCACTATAATCTCTTTGTATCAAGAAAGAAGAATCATCAGGAATATTAAATTTAATCATCTTAGGATGACATTCTAAAATGGCATGACATAATGCCAACCAATCCATTCCCGATATCACATCAAAGTCTACCATATCTAGACAACCGGGTACATCAGATGTCACATTCAGAAACCACCATATTTGGTATTTGTATCAATTCTTAAAATTCTTTGAGATGCCTATCACTTTCAATTTCAAACTGTAATTGATCCATAGATATCTCATAAGATGTCACAATATTCAATCCATCTTATACTATAAATTTTAGCAACTTGGAATAGAAAGGAATTTGAAAACCTATAGAATCCTTTAGCAGCACCTGAAGTATAAATATGTCCGGCTCATATCGATACTAAAGGTCCTACTAAAGAATCCTTTGCTCTGATACCAACTTGTCACACCCCTAATTTTAGGGCACGTGAATCACATTTATTATGAACATATATTTTCCATAAACATGAATATCCCAATCCTTTATTAAGGAAACAGATACATAAAGGTTTTTCCATACAGATACCACATACAAATCAAGTACATATACATCAGAGTACAGCAGAAGCAAGGATCCTGCATGTGGCGTTCAGAGCAACTCTAGAGTACATTTATATTACATTTGTAAATACAGAGAGCCAATAAACAATTTAGGCTCACCACAGAAGTACGACACCTAGTCGATCAAGAAGCTACAGGACCAAACTCTAGGTCTTTATCTAAAAAATATGTCAACCATGTATAGTGAGTTTTACAATTTAGTGAGCAGACAATACCTCCTATGACCTCTCAGGTCAACATATGAATGTACTCTTTATTTTTAAACTTATCACATTGAAAATCACAATTCAGATATACATCCATATGGGATCCGCATTTTCAAATTTTCTCAGTTCAAACCACATTCGAATATCTATAACCATATATAATACAATATGATCTTAAATCAAACTTAATATGCATTAAAAATTCATTCTTTTTATATAATGCTCAAGTATGTCACAACTTTCAATATACTCAATAGATAAACATGGAATGTGAGTTCATCACCCTTCTGCCTCCTCACAATACCATAGTCACAGTCACAATAGGTAATCAGGGAATGTGAGTTCATCACCCTTCTGCCTCCTCACATTATCACTGACTACAACTTCAATAGGTCAACAGGGAATGTGAGTTCATCACCCTTTTGCCTCCTCACATTACCACTGTTATCATCATAATAGGTAATCAGGGAATGTGAGTTCATCACCCTTCTGCCTCCTTACGTTACCACTAATACCTCCTTCACAATACCGTTTCAAGCCATATAACCCATCAATATTCATCAATACATATATATATATATATATATATATATATATATATATATATATATATATATATATATATAAATGTATAAAAGTGCACATCCATCAAATGCAATGCATAATAATCAAATAACACGCCATGAGCTTTATGCGTACCATTCAATCATATTCGGTAACTTTATAACTTTACATAACATTCAAAACAGAGCTTTCAGTCTCAGTATATTCCTCTGTCAAAACTTCCCAATCAGGGAATCACGTATACATGCCCAAATCCGAGGCAAACATATCACTGTATAAATCAATATCATGTGCATAACATATTTCATTTGCCATATAATGAAAAATACATGTAAAAATTGCATGTTCAATGTATTTTAAAATTCATCTGTTATAAATTACCCATTCAGGATTTATCACATATATATATATATATGCCCTTTCCCCAAGCAATCAAATAACGTTATAAAACAATGCGTCGTATACAATATATTTCATTTAAAATCACATATTCAATGAGTTCAACAATCTCATTTTCAAAACCATACTCATCTTAAACTATATTTCTGATAGTAATCAATTCTAAATACCTTAATCCATTTCAGATACATATAAAAGCATAAATCATTTGTAAACATAATCAATTATACAATTAAAGTTCAAGAAGAGTATATGGCAAGTTATAGAAAGAGTTATCTACTCACAGGGTAAGGCTCTAGATTGGACAGCCCTAAAATGCACTTTTCTATTCTGATTTTGACTAAATAAGCTTAAAAAACGTGTCCGGAGGGTCTAAAACCCTTGGAAACGACTCCGAGAGCTTGGTAACTATTCACCACCAGAATCACTATTCACCATCGGATTACTATTCACTGTCACTATTCATGCTGAAAATCACTATTCACTGTCACATAAAAAGTTACCGAATGACCGAAAGAAATACATATCTTAATATTTATCTAACTTCTGAATCCATATACGGTGTCAGATTTTCAATTAGATGTCTCTAAGTAAAAATTTTAGGATTTATGTTTTACGAAGATTTTCTACATCAGATCTACGGCGATTCAACGGTGAATTTGAAAAACTGATCGGTCAAAACCGTAGTATTCTTCGTCCTGAATCCAGTAACACCTTCAATTTTGAGATCGGAGGCTAGTAAGCACTCCAGATCTAAAGATAAAGTATAAGGTTACTATTCTACACTATGCATCTCTCTCTCCGTTTTCCGTTCGTTGCTCTTCCCCGGTTTCCTCCTTTCGTTCCTTTTAACATTTGTTTTTTTTAATAATATTAATAATTTAATAATTAAATAATAGTATTTTCTTTTATATAAATTCATATAAATTTCGTTTTTCATCCAAAAATATCCCAAAATTTTTAAAAATTTACATTCTCAATAATCTTTAGTTAAACTCTTAAATCATGATTTTTCTTGATAAAAATCTCAATAAAACAAATTGAAAAATAAATATCTTTATACATAATAAAAGAAAGAACAGTTCTAAAAAATATGACAAAATTTATTAGAAACCAGTATAATTATTTGAAGTAACACAATAATTATTTTATTTAAAAGTCTACTTACTTTTAACAAACCATAATCATTTTTAAGCAAATAAAAATATATTTGCTTATAGCAAAATACTATCATTTAAAAATAGAGATTACGCGCCAAAACTTAAATTCTCATATTTTCTTTTGTAAATCCATGTAAAACTTATTTTCACCGGTTCTTATCTCTATTTTCAAAATTCTTTCTTTTATTCTAAATTTTCTTTAATTGAAATTTTCGTTAAATTTTACGGTTATTACACATACTTTACGGACAAATTTTTACTATAATAGGTATAATACAAGTGTTAATTATAGAAACAGATATAGATAGATTCTGTCGTGTAAACACAATATACAGACCAAGTTTATAAATATCAGAGTAACAACAGAAACAAGGATCCTACCAGTGGCTTTTAGAGCATACTCTAAAGTACAAGAACAATATAAATTAAAATCTACAATCCCTGAAAACAAAATAGGCTCACCAAAGAATATGTCGCCTAGTTTATTACCTATCTAAAGGGAAATGACCAAACTCTGTATTCTTATATAAAAAATGTGAAAATAGCGTGTAGTGAGTTTGACAACTCAGTGAGCAGATAATACCTCCTATGACCTCTTAGGTTAATATATGGATGTACTCATATTTCAAAATTTATCACATAGAAAATTACAGTTTAGAAGTACATCCATATGGGACTCGTATTTCAAATATTCTCAAATCAAAGGATATTCAAATATCCAAAACTATATACTGTATTGTATGATCATTAAACAAATGTTGTTATGCATCAAAATATTTCACATGAAAACATTAGGAGGATCCTATATCAGAACCACTATATCAGAGTTCAAGCCTTCTATACTTTGGTGGTGTAGGATTTTCCTATACTTAGAATTTTAGCTAAGATTTGCCCTACCACCATTCAACAGGGCACGCAAAGGGACTCTAATATGGGTAATTTCCCAAGCACATAGCAAGAGAGGAAAATTCACATATAATATAATCGGCATCTCACCCATATAGGAGGCATCCCACTCTCCTTCACATATCATATCCTGTGTGTTGGCCATCACACTAGGCTAGCACCACCCCTGCTAGCTAAGGTATCAAGATGCACCAAGGCTAACATCATCTGCTATTAGCAAATAGTGTTTTCAATAGGATTTCTCCACAAAAATCATATTTGTACATATGTCATATCATTCAAAACAGAGGTTTCAGTATAATACAGAATTTTCAATCTCAATAAAAATTCTCTATTAGAAATTTTCCATTTAGGGTTATCACATATACATGCCCTTTTCCAAGGAAATCTTATAACTTTACATATCAATGCCACGTGCACAATATATTTCCTTTACCATATTATGAGAAATATATTTAAAATCATATATTCAATGAGTTCAAAAAATCCATTTTCAAAACCATACTTTTTTGGAACTATATGCTAGATTGCAAATAAATTAGGTAATTTAATCCATTTTAAAGACATATAAAAGTATAAATAACTTGTAAAAAGAAACAATTATACATTTAAAATTCAAGAAGAGTATATGGTAAGTCATAGAAAGAATATCTACTAACAAGGTAAGGCTCCAGGTTGAACAACCCTAAAATGTACTTTTTCAATCTAAATTTGATTAAGTAGACCTTAAAATCGAGTCCAGAGGGTCCAAAAACCTAGGAAATGACTCCAAAATAGTGAAATTTGATCTCTGGGAGCTTGGTCAACTGATAGGTACTATTCACAGTTAGAATTACTATTCACAATCAGAATTACAATTTATACCAACCGAATTTACTATTCACGACGCACAAAAAGTTGTCATACAGCTGAAAAATTTCATATCCTAAGGTTTATCAATTTTCTGAATCCATCTACGGTGTTAGATTTTCAATTTAAAGTCTCTAAATAGGAGTTTCAGGGTTTACCTTCTTCTAAGATTTTTTACTTCCGATTTGCGGCTATTCTGCGGTCAATTTGAAAAATTATTTGGCCAATATCGTAGTATTCTTCATCCTAAATCCAGTGATACCCTTAGTTTTAAGATTAGAGACTCGAAAATACCCCAGATCTAAAGAGAAAATAGAGGAGAGAGAAAGTACTATTCACTATTCATTTTCTCCAAAAATCTTTTTGTCTTTTTTTTTAAATATTGATGGAGGGACCATTATGCAAATATTTCTATTTTTGAGGGAGGTCCTTGCAAATTTCATTATTTACATTTTGACCCTTAAAATTTTAGGAAATTATAATTTGACCCTAAAAATATTAATAAGTTTTCATTTTCATCATTAATACATTTCAAATACATCCCTAATCCTTTATTTCTTTTAATCATCTATACATAAATAAAAATTACTAAATCTTAGTGGTGTTACACCAAGAATCAAGGGAGAAAGCACATTTGAAGGGTCCTTTGGCTTAGGAGCAAGCCAAGGAAGAAACATAAAAGAAACATGCTTTGGATGGGCAAAAATGAATATCGACAGCCTCCAACATGGTTAGGTCAGGTTATGTGCAAGAGATGGTGCAGCTTCCTAGATTTCAGCTTGAATCATGGCCAGGCCGTGTTCTGGGACACGGTCACGCTTCATGTCCATACAACACGTGATTTTTAAGAGTTTTAATGAGCTAAGGAATATATATATATATATATGAAGGGAGACAAAGAGAATTTCATCGAGATGCCTTCAAACATACTCTAGACTTAGAAAACACTCTAGGGTTAGGTTTTAGAGTAGATTTAGAGTTTCTTTTGCACATTAGGTTAGATTGGACATTGGATCGAAGATTGTATTCATTTCCAGTACTTTGTTCTAGGTTTCATCTTTCTATCTCTATCTTTACTTCTCTTTTACATACTTTGCATTGAACATTTATGAATTGTTTAATATATTTGATTATGATTTCTATTTCAATTATGTGTGAGTAGACTTTAATTTAGGGTTTTGGTAAACCCACTTATGGTATAATGATACTAAATTGAATGGAGTTGTTAAAACAGTAATTGTGATTATTTGTGATAAATCAAGTTTAACTATCATGCACATGTATGTGTAGCCAATGTTTATCACATCTTAGGTTATTAATTGATAAACTAAAAGGTGAACGTTAATGTCAGACCTTAATAGTTAATTAGGGATGTTCTAATCACAAAAGTATATTAAAACCCCCTAGGGATTGAATCAATTGGTAGGTACGAGACCCCCTATGAATTGAATCATCTGGTTAGCACATAACTTAATGGACTTAAGCTAAATTAAGAACTATGAAAGTAGGTAATTAGATTAACCTATGTATAGTTATTAATGCTTGAAAGAGGTTATTAATGAATTAAGGACAGACCATCCCCAATTACTTAGATAATTGCAATTACAAGTATATCTTAATTGTTCAATATCATAAGTGTGGTAAGCCCTAACTCTATGCTTTTTATAATTGAATATCTAGTTTAATTAATTGCGACTTCTCCTCCACCATTCTTATTGAATTATATTGATTTAAATAGTTAACTTCATAGAATATTGGTAATTGATCATTGCTCTCTGTGAGATACGACCCATACTCGCTGGACTAGCTATAGCTAAGCTATGCACTTACGATATTTAAATAAATAGGATAATAAATTTTTGGCACCGTTGTCAAGGACCAACTATGTCAATATTAGTTTATTTTACGAAATAGTTAGACTAAATCTTTTTATTTTTATTTTATTTTTGTATATTCTACCTTTCTTATTTTTTTCCCTTTTTTTCTTTTGTAAGTGTACAATTCATTTATGTGAAGAAACCCTGAGTGCCTTGTTAACTTTTATACAGAGATTGATAGGACATTATGTAAAAGGAGAAAGGCACAAACGTAAAATCCTACACCACCTACCATGGCAAACTGAGATTACCGTTTACTGAAAATTTTCACTGTCCCAAATATGTATGGCCTAAATCTTTGCATTGTTAGACCTACTGTAGAGGACAATAATTTCAAGTTAAAGCCTTCTTTGCTTTAGATGGTTCAGTTGAACCAATTTGGAAGGTTCTCTACTGATGACCTTAATTTCCATTTATCAGTCTTTCTTAAATATTGTGACACACTAAAACTAAATGGAGTATCTTCTGATACTATCCGTCTAAGGTTGTTCCCATTCTTTTTGCGGGACAAGGACCGAGCATGGTTGCACTCCCTTCCATCAAGGTCTATAACCACTTGGCAACAGCTTTCATAAGCTTTTCTGGCCAAGTATTTCCCCCTAAGCAAGATAGTCCTTCTGTGTAATCAGATCACTACTTCTGTACAAAAAGATGGGGGAATCATTGTATGAAATTTGGGAGAGATTTAAGGAAATCCTTAAATTATGCCCACACCGCAGGTTAGAGAAGTGGCTCATAGTCTATACCTTCTATAATTGACTAATATATAACACATATATGTCTGTGGATTCTACAACAAGAAGAGCCCTAATGAATAAAACTGTTGATGAGGCTTATGAGTTGATTAAAGATATGGCTCAAAATCACTACTCTTGGTCTAAAGAGAGACAACCATCTAGGAAACCTGTAGGTATATATGAAGTTGATGCATTCAATAATCTAACTTCTCAAGTTAATGCACTATTTTATAAGCTAGATAGTTGAGTATCAATGCTGTTGGCTCTTTTTCATCATCTGCATGTGAGATTTATGGGTGTGTTGGCTATATAGCCAATGACTATTAGCTTAGAAACCTTGCACCTCAGGATTGTGAATAGGTAAATTTTGTTAATAACAATCAAAGAAACAATCCCTATAGTAACCATTATAATCCAGGCTAGAGGAATCATCCCAATCTATCTTATAAGCTTAATGCGAATCAGCCTCATTTGAATAATTTCAGGCAACTTCCTGGACTTTAGAATCAGAGGCCCTTTAATCCTCTACCCCAACCAAAGTCAAATTTGGAAGCTCTGATAAAGAACTTCATAGTTACTCAATCAAGGTAGAATGATGGATTTAAAGCTCAACACCATTCAATGAATGAGGCTCTAAAAGACTTAGCCTCCAAGGTAGATTCACTTCTTACTCACAATAAGAAGTTGGAGACTCAAATTGAATAGCAAGCTAGCTTATCAAACAGGACCTTTGGCAAACTTCTTAGCCAACCTAAGAACTCTAAAGAGTATTGTAATGTTATTACCTTAAGGAGTGGCAAACAATTGAATGGACCAGAAGGAAGAAAGGTAGAAGAAAAAGAAGATCCTTAGGCTAAATTTGAGAATATAAAAGAAGATGAATCCAAAGGAGAGGAAAAGAGAGAAGAAGAGCCCAAATATATGGCTCTTGAACCATACTAGCCAATAGTCCATTTTCCTCATATTAGTCAAAGCTAAGTTGGAGAAGTAGTATGGGAAGTTTTTGGATGTGCTGAACAAGTTACACATCAACATCCCTTTCCTAGAAGCCATCTCTCAAATGCCTTCCTATGCTAGGTTTCTAAAAGAGATCCTTTCAAATAAGAGGAAGATTCAAGACATGCTACAATGGCATTAATAGAGGGATATAGTGCATCGATTCAAAATAAGCTTCCATAAAAGCTTAAGGACCATGGAAGGTTCTCTATTCCTTGTTCCATTGGAGATATAAAGATTGACTAAGTCCTATGTAACCTTGGAGTAAGTGAAATCCTTGTGCCTCTTTTTTTTGTACGAACCTCTAAATGGGTGACTTAAAGCCAATTACCCTTTCTCTTCATTTAGTAAACTGATCTGTTAAGCATCGAGTGGGTTTCTTAGAAGATGTTCTTTTAAAGGTAGGTAAGTTTTGTATACCTATGGATTTTGTGATTTTAGAGATTGAGAAAGATGATAAAATCCCCATCATTCTTGGAAGGTCTTTCCTAGCCACAGCAGGTGCTAATATTAATGTAAAAGATGGAAAGTTTTCTTTGAATGTAGAGGAAGAGAAAGTAGAGTTTAACTTGACTGGTGCAATGAACTTTTGTTCTACTAACCCACTTAAGTTATATCTTATGAAGAATTCTTTGCCTTATGCTAAACAAGTAAAGGTGCAAAATAAGAGTCACGTCTTCTCTTTAGAGGCAAAGGAAAGATGGAATGAGGCAAGATGATCTTTTAAGGCTATTGGGCAATGCCACAAGCACCATAATAAAGGTCAATGGATAGAGAAGAGAGTTATCCAAACTCTCTTAAAGTCCCTTTAAGCAAATAAGTGCAAAGGAGTTGAGCTCACGACTTTAAACGAGCGCTTTGTGGGAGACAACCCATATTTTAGTTTTAAGTACCTTTTATTCTTATTTTTAATTTAGTTCCTTTTAGTTAAGTGTTAAGGAGTGTTTTCAGTGTTTTTCAAGTGACACTCATTTTTTTTTAAGAGTGGAAAGATAACCAACTTTAAAATGATAAAAAAGAATGGCAAATTACAAAGAAAAGGCACATTCCAACCCCTAACATAGGTCACCTGTGCTCCAGACCACGCCCGTGTTTCAAGCACGAACTAAATGAGAAGATTTGGACAAAATCCGCAGCCGACATGGGCAAGCCGTGTCCCAAGACACGACAGTGCCCAAGGCCCCTTGAAAAAATACACTCCCACAGCCAACACGCCTAAGTTGTGTTCTGTGACACAGCTTGGACCTAAGCCGTCCTCCACGCCTAGGCAAAATCACATTTTCCAACATGAAACACGGGTGTACTATTTTGCTAAGCACGATAGTGCTTTAGGCCCAAGTAAGTTTTTATTCTTGTTCCCGCGTGCCTTTCTTCCATCCTTCTTCTTGTGCTCTTACCCGTGTTCTAGCCCGTGCTCCTCCTCCTTTTCCTATATATCCTAAAGTCCTACCTCATCCAGCTTCTTCATGACCCAAACCATCCCAATCTCTCTCCCTCTCGATCTCCCTCAACCTTATCTCTTTTCCATTCCCTCCCTCACCACGAGCCCTAAGCCGTGCCCTAGTCCCAGTTCTCATGCTTCCCCTTTGCAATCTCCCTCAACGCCGTAAAACACATATTCCTAGTTTCCCCTTCCAACCCTAACTTTCACCTTCTCTCTTAGCCTTATCACCCTCCCCCTATGCTTTCTCTCTCCCAGTCTCCCACTCAGTTTTAATCCCACAACCTCCTACCTAGACCCCCCTTCTTCCCCATCGTAGTCTACCACCCCCATTATATACATTCCCAACCACCGTACCCCCCCAGCCTTGCCCATTTTGCCTCTCCCAAAAAGTTGGTTAATCTCATTTAGGTTGGAATTAATCTTCTCCATCTACTACTCTTAGGCACACCATCCAGGTATCAATCTCTATCCCTTTAAGCTTGCTATGGTTTGTGTGGTTGAGTTATATCTCACATTGATTAATCTTGTTTAGGTTGGATACCTTCCCAAGTACTTAAATTATTGTACTAACATTACCTTTTTTGCTATTTTATCATTCAATCCTTGCATCTGGGCCTTCGTTTATTTGAAAATTATTGGTTACTTTGCTTGTCTAAAATTGGGATTGAGTTTGCTTGGTTTTTCCTAGAAATTTTTTGTTGTATTTGCAATTTGTCTATGCCTGATTCATTTGGTTTTTAATTGACTATTTTTCTTGAATTTACACTGCTCTGAAACTTGCTTTGAACTTGACTAGAATTAGTGATCCATATACTCTACTATTGAACTAAGTACCTGATATATTGTGGTTGCCTATTACTAGTTGATATTCACAAATTTCAACACTACAATTTTCCTAGGACAAATATTTACCTTAGTTCCTCCTTGATTCCCTGATCTCTACATTTGGACTTTGCTATATTACTCTGACAAGGCTTGAATTCATAATATTGCTAGCATCTTTTGCAATGGTTTTCGCATTTTGAATTGGTTCCTCTACATTGCTAAACACATTGCCTGGATTCATTTCTTTCTAAATAATGGATTCCCTAGATTTTTCCTTTTGTCTATAAATTTATTTAATAGTTGTTTTCTAGAGATTGTTCATCCCATTCCTCATTGAATTTTATTTATTTATCTTTTTGAATGGCCCCCAAAAGAGCCAAAATTGACCTAAGTACCTCTCAATCCCAACAACCTCGTAGAGGACAAACCCACAGACCATCCCAATTCCTTCATCAAATTAATGAGTATGGTATAGTGTTTGTTGATGATAATCAACAGACACAATACGATACTTTGGTAAAACTAGGAATGTTGAGTACCTGTTATATGGATGAGGAATGTTTGAAATAGTTAGACCTTTTGACTTATGTCCACTATCTGGTTGATTGGATTGGGTGGACTACTTTTGTTACACACTCCGTTACCTAACCTATGCTAGGCCTATTCTAGAATTTTTTAGTTCAGTTAACATTGTCCTATTTCGGAGTCCCAACATCGATCAGGACTGTGTTAACCTTCGACTATTTGATATTAAATATAGTTTATCTTTAACTCAATTTAATGCATTGGTTAGATTGCCTGCTCGAGGTACTAGAGCGGTTCTCCAAAGTTTTAATGCATAAAGTTTTTAAAGTTTCATATCTGTAGGGAGTAGTATAATGCATCAGTCTCCAAAGCCTTATTGATTTACAACCCATCTTTTAGATATTTACAACGTCTCATAGCCCATATTATTTTCGGTAGGGTCGAAAATGATGGGGTTGCAAATTAGTATGAGTTTTATTTCTTATTGGCTATGCTAAACTCATCCTAAGTAGACACATGGGCCTTTATGGCTCATCAGATGGCAAGGATGGGTCATGCTATGAGTGGCAAAGTAGTGACATAGGGATTAGTGACTGCAATTGTAATAGGGCTAGGATTAGAGGAAAATTTACAAGATTTGCAACCAATAGCCGACAATAGCAAGATTGATTTAGAATCCTATCTTCATATGAAACTTATTGTTTAAAGAAATGTAAACTATTGGCTACATCTCCATAGCCATAACATCTTTCGCTTCCCTAACCCTAATAGAACAGCCATCATTAATGAAAATAACTGGGTTTACCCTATAGAAGAGGGTAGGGATAGTGATTCTTCTAAATCAGAAGAGGATGACTCCCCTATGATCCCTTACTAGCCTTACCACCTCCACCCCCGTCCCACTACTCTGATGTTGTAGGGCCTTCTCATCCATCACCACCTGACAAGGAAAAATACTCCATATGTATCAACTGGATAAAGGCCCGCATAGACTCCATGGATGGAGATTATGCTCGAATCTATGCATCATATGGTACAAACATTATACAATTGGTACCTCTCCTAGCACCCACCTCTTCCGCCATCAGAAGACCAATGAATTGGTAAGTTCTCCATTCTCATGCCTCGCCTTATCATTATTAATGATGTTGAGGACAATGTCAAATCTATGCATGGGGGTAGTTACTTTTGAGTTATTGGTTTTCTTTTGCCAATTAGATTTGGACTATTGATTTTTCCTTGTTTACATATATATTCCATTTGTGAGCCTTTCTAGTAATATTGATTAGTCACAATGTTAGTATAATTCTATGAATAGACTTATGTATTATAGATTATCTTAACTTATGAAAATGTGATATGTATCAGAATATGAAATAGGTATCTATCATTTAGTCTCACTAAGCCCCTAATTCTTTAAAAACACCTCACCTATTATGCTATAAATTGTATGCCCTTTTTTATTTTGGCACTATGGGAGTGTGAAGGTAGGGAAAGGTGAAAAATGAGGGGATATGAAACCTAAAAAGATTTCACTCTGAGTACCCCTTCAAGGCACTAAACAAGCTTTAGTATGAGTACTTAGTTTCCTATACCCTAGTGAAAAGGAGCATAGAATGCACTCACTGTATATTTCTATAAAAAATAAAAAATGAAATAAAAGAATAAGAGAGAAAATAAAAAGAACAAGTGAGAAGTAAAAGAATTTGAGTGAAAAAAAGAGTGATAAAATTGAAATAAGGGTAAGGTAATATAGGAAAATCTAAAGGATGCGGTGGCCTATTTGAGTGCTTAAAAATCAATCTAGTGCATACAATTTAGGGTAACAGTAGGAGTAGGTGTATAATAAGAGAATTTGGGTTTAGTGTTATAAGAGTAGAGATTGACTTATAAATACTTACTCATGTATGTGTTTACATCACATTTTTTGGATGACGAATTAGCTATGTTACATTGTCTATCTTCTAAAATTTGAATGCATCTTCCCCTTTCCTATTAAACTAGTATGTTATTTGCTTGAGGACAAGCAAATGTTTAAGCATGGGGGAGTTGATAATTGGAAACATTGTGTGTTTAACTGTTATATTTCTTAGCTAAGTTGTGGTTATCTTTTTATTTCCATTTGATTTTATTTTGGTTGCTCTAGATACTGTTCGTTTGTATTTTTGGTTTGCAGATAAGCAAAAGAGCCCAAGAATCAAGGGAGTCATTTGAAGAACCCTTTGTATTATATATATGAAGGGAGACAAGGAGAAATTGATCGAGATGCCTTCAGACGTACTCTAGACTTAGAAAATACTCTAGGGTTAGGTTTTAAAGTAGATTTAGAGTTTATTTTTCACTTTAGATTGGATTGGACATTGGATCGAAGATTGTATTCATCTCTAGTACTTTGTTCTGGGCTTCATCTTTCTATCTCCATCTTTACTTCTCTTTTACATACTTTGTATTGAACATTTATGAATTGCTTAATACATTTGATCATGATTTCTATTTCAATTATATGTGTGCAAAATTTAATCTAGGTTTCGGTAAACCCATTTATGGTATAATGATATTGAATTGAATTGAATTGAATTGTTGAACCCCTAATTGTGATTATTTGTGGTTAATCAGGTTTAACTATCATGAACATGTATGTGTTGATGAATGTCTAGCCAATATTTATCGCATCTTAGGTTGTTAACTGATGAATTGAAAGGTGAAGGTTAATGCCAGACCTTGATAGTTAATTAGGGATGTTCTAATCATGAAAGTATATTAAAACCCACTAGGGATTGAATCAATTGGTAAGTACGAGACTCTTATGAATTGAATCATCTGGTTAGCACATAACTTAATAGGTTTAAGTTCAACTAAGAACCACAAAAATAGGTAATTGTATTAACCTAGGTACATTTATTAACGCTTGAAAGAGGTTATTAATGAATTAAGGCTAAACCATCCTGATTACTCAGATAATTACAATTATAGGTTTATCTTGATTGTTGAATATCATAAATGTAGTAAACCCTAACCCTAGGATTATTATAATTGAATCTCTAGTTTAATTAATTGAGACTTCTCATCCACCATTCTTATTGAATTATATTGATTTAGATAGTTTACTTCGTAGAATACTGGTAATTGATCATTGATCTCTATGGGATACAACTTGTATTCGCTGGAATAGCTACAGCTACGTCGTACAATTGCGGTATTGAAATAAACAAGACAACAATGGGTGGGTGTTGGTTGACACAAAGATAGATGGGGGTGGTGGTTGCTAGATTGATAAAGAAAGGGAAACGTGACGCTAAGCAATGTGATTATTAGAGGGAGGCTTTTTTGTTGATTTTTTTTATGGATTTCTTCAAGGGATATAAGTGTTTCATGGGCATTGACTGCATTTTTAATTCATTTGTATTAATCTCCAAAGCCATCAAGGATTTTTTCAATAAGGTCTTTAGTATCCATCAGTTGACCAAGGAGGGCAAGTTCATCGGCTTGGTGTTTGATGAATTGCATGTACTTTGATTTTGTTTTGGATCCCTTAACAAAGTTTCGTAATTGATAGTTGATTTGTTTAATACGTCCATGAGATGGCTTGGCATAGGTGTTGGTTAGAGTGGTCCAACCAAGGAGGGGTTGAATGGATAATGATATTTCTCTAAGAAGAGCACTGAACAATAGACAATATTAGCATTTCCAAGTTACAAAATGTAACATCCCATAACTTTTATTTTTAAATAATAATATTTTGTTATAAACAAATATATTGTTATTTGTTTAAAAATGATTATGTTCTGCTAAAAGTAAGTCTATTTTTAATTAAAATAATTATTGTTTTGTTTGAAATAATTATCTTGGTCTCTAATGAATTTTTGTTGTATTTTTAAAAATATTCTTTCTTTTAATATGAATAAAGATATATATTTCAAGATTTGTTTTATGGCGATTTTTATCAAGAAAAATCATGATTTAAGAGTTTAACTAGAGGTTTATGAGAATGTAAATTTTTAGAAATTTTTGGGATATTTTAAGATGAAAAACAGAATTTATATGAATTTATATAAAATAAAATCCTATTATTTAATTATTAATAATAATTATTATTATTATTTAAAAAAAAGAAAAAAAAAGGGAAGGGGGCTTCCGTAGAGACAATTGAATTCGGAAAATGAGGAAGTTGAATAGTAAGTAAATAGTGAGTGAATAGTAATTTTTAACTTTTTCTCTAGATCTAAAGTGCCTATTGGCTTCCAATCTCAAAATTGAAGGTGTTACTGGATTCAAGACGAAGAATACTACAGTTTTGACCGATCAATTTTTCAAATCAACCATTGAATCGTCGTAAATCTGAAGTAAAAAATCTCAAAAAAAAAGTGTTTTTCGGCAGGTGAATAGTATTTTCTGGCGAGTAAATAGTGATCAAACTCCCGAAGTCATTTTCTAAGTCTTTGGACTCTGCGAACACGTTTTTAGGTCTAATTGGTCAAATTCAACTTGAAAAAGTATATTTTAGAGCTGTCCAACCAGGAGCCCTACCCTGTGAGTAGATATTTTTTTCTATGACTTGCCCCATGCTCTTCTTGAATTATAAATTTATTAATATTTCTGATTATAAATTATTTACTATTATAAGTTTCTAAAATGTGTTAAAATATCTGTTATACTTACGAACTAGCACATAGTTCAAGAAGAGTATGGTTTTAGAAATGGATTTTGGAACTCATTGAATATGTGGTTTTAAATGTATTTATCATTATTTGATAAAGTAAATATTATGTGCACGATGCATTGATTTGTAAACTTATATACTTGTGAAAATGATGCATGTCATATTATAAATGAGATTGAATGGCAAGCGTAAAGCTCATGGCGAGTTGCTTGATATTTTACATGTATATATATATATGTATTGATGCATATCGGCTGGTTGTATGGCTTGTGACGGTACCGAATAAGGGACGCCCTATTAACCTGAGTGAGCCGGGGGAAGACTGCTCCAACCGGGTGATAGTGGTAATGTGGGGAGGCAGGAGGGTGATGTACTCACATTCCCTGATCACTTATTGTGACTAGGGTCGAGGTCACTACGCGTATAGTAAATTGCATTGACCAGATTGCCGACTGAAGCAGGTCATTTTCAAATTACATAGACCAGATCGCCGACTGAGACAGGTCATTTTCAAATTGAATTGACCAGATCACTGACTGAAGCAGGTCATTTTCAAATTGTATTGGCTGGATCGTCGAGTGAGGCAGGTCATTTTCAAATCAAATTACATTGACCAGATCGCCAAGTGAGGCAGGTCATTGTCAAAATTAAGTGGATCAGATCGCCGAGTGAGGCAGGTCATTTGAAAAGTGATGATTTTATCTCCAAATCTTAATATTTTACTATAGCTTATACAACTGAGCATAACAACATTTGTTTAATGATCATACCATGGTTCATATGATTTTGGATATCTGAATATCCTTTGATTTAAGAATATTTGAAATACATGTCCCATATGAATGTACTTCTGAACTGTATTTTCTATGTGACATTTTAAAATATAAGTACATCCATATGCTGACCTAAGAGGTCATAGGAGGAATTATTTGCTCACTGAGTTGTCAAACTCACTACACGATATTTCCACATTTTTCAGATAAGAATATCAGTCTGATTCGGCAGATAGGTGATATTTTCTTTGGGTGAGTCTACGTTGCTTCCAAGACTCACAGTCTTTAAATTATACTGTATTCGTATTCTAAAGTGCTCTGAACGCTACAGGCAAGATTCCCGTTTCTGTTGTACTTTGATGTTTGTAGACTTGGTCTGTATATTGTGTATACATGAGAGATCCTATATGTATCTTTTCCCATGATAAAGAATTGAATTATGTATTTTTATGAAAAATATTTGATTGTGAAAAAAAAGTGTTTATTTTACGTAACGTAAATTGGGGGCGTTACACATAAGCAAGGTTAAAGGCAGTAATACTAATTATGGTAAAACTTGGTGGTGAGCTAGGATGGATGCTATCTAGGAAATCATGAAGATCATATCCTTTTAAGAGGCAGCAAATTTGTAGGCTTCAAGAGATATAATTTGTTGAGGTGAGTTTGTTAATATTGGTAGTGTTAATGGTGATGAGTGGATTAGTGGGTTCTTGATTGTTCAGAATGATGGCATGTGCTACCAAGGAGAGGGATGTGTCAATCGAGGCGATGAGAGTTATGGGAGACAAGGCTATAGAGAAAATTTGAAAAGGTGAAGATGTGATTTGGTAGGTGGGAAGATTTGGAAAAAGGCCAAAGGTCGGGATCTTTTGTGCTTTGATACTGTATAAAATGCAGAGATGAAAGCTTACTGTTTTATTAATCACAAGGAATATATATAGATGTTTTTCTGAATTGAATAACCGAAATTATAGGGACTAGATTAACCAAATCCTAGGTGGTTGCTAGAGTCAAGGGATTTGACATTAAGGTAAATATTTATAGTATCTAATCAAATGTTTACAGATCCTATTCTAACTTATATATGTGCAGTAATATCTTGGAGCAGTATTCAAGTTGGGAGGATTGGAAAGGAATTAAGATTCAGAGATAGATGAGTTTTAAGAGTTTACATTAATTCAAGATTTCCCTGAGAACTTGTCTTTTAGAGGAAAACACAATTTTGTTTTTCTAGATAAAGCTTTAAAATTTGTTGAGAAAATCTTTTAATGAGGAACCCAATTTGCCAACATTAAAGTTAATGATAGAAAGATATGAATCCAATGACTTGGTGACAACCTTTTTTGTAGCACTACAACTCCCTACTGGTTTGAGAAAGGGATAGAGAAAACAAAAAAAGAAAAAGAGAAAGAAGGAGAAAGGACAGGAAGAAAATATATATATAAAAAAAAAAGACGAGTCATTGGCCATATATACAAGTGAGACTTATATAACTGTAATATCCCATAATTTTTAAATGATAATTTTTTATGATAAAAAACTATATATTTTTATTTTAAATGATTATGTTTTACTAAAAGCAAATATATTTTTAATTAAAATAATTTTTATTTTGCTTAAAATAATTATATTTGCCTCTAATAATTTTTTTATTTTATTTTTAGAAATATTCTTTCTTTATTTATGCATAAAGATATTTTATTTTTTAATTTTTTTATTAATTTTTTTTATTAAGAAAGTCATTATTTAAAAGTTCAACTAAAGTTTTGCAATAATATACATTTTTAGAAAAAATTTAGATACTTTAGGATGAAAAATAATATTATTATGTATATAAAAAATAATATTAAATTTTAACTATTCAATAATTAAATAATATTAAAAAAAAGAAATAAAAAGGGGGAGGGGAGATGTGGAAGAAGACAAATCTCCTTAAATCGAATAAATAGTATGAATAGAAACCTTCAATTTTTTCTCTAGACCTAGAGTGTTTACATACCTCTGATCTCAAAACTAAGCATACTACTAGATTCAGGATAAAAAGTATTACGATATTGACTAAATAATTTTTCAAATCAGCCGCTGAATAGCTGCAGATCGGAAGTAAAAAATCTTAGAAAAAGATAAACTCTGAAACTCCTATTTAGAAAACTCAAATTGAAAATTTGACAACGTAAATAGATTCTGAAACTAGATAAACCTTAAGATAGAAAATTTTTCGGCCATCTAACAATTCTTTGTGCATCGTGAACAGTAAATCTGCCCAGTATGAATAGTAATTTCCAGTGGTGAATAGTATTTTTCGATTGTAAATAGTACTAAACAATTTACCAATGTTGACCAAGCTTCCGGAGGCCAAATTTCACGATTATGAAGTCATTTTTTAGGTTTTTGGACCTTCCGGACTTATTTTTGAGGTCTATTTAGTCAAATGTGGATTGAAAAAGTACATTTTAGGGTTATCCAACCTAGAGCCTTACCTTGTGAGTAGATAATTCTTTATATGACTTACCATATGTTCTTCTTGAACTTTAAATGTATAATTGATTATGTTTACAAGTTCTTTATACTTTTGTATGTCTTTGAAATGTATTAAATTATCTGAATTGTTTACAATATAGAATATAGTTCAAGAACAGTATGGTTTTGAAAATGGATTTTTGAATTCATTGAATATATGATTTTAAATGTATTTCTCATCATATGGTAAAGGAAATATATTGTGCACGTCGCATTGATTTATAAAGCTATATGATTGCCTTGAAAAAGGGCATATTTATATGATAAACCCTGGTTGAGAAATTTATAATAGATGAACTGTCCTGAGACTGAAAACTATGTATTGGATGATATGGTACATGTGTAAATGATAATTTCTGTGGATAAATCCTATTGGAAATATTGTTTGCTAACAACAGGTGATGTTAGCCCTAGTGCACTTTGATGCCTTAGCTAGCAGGAGTGGTGCTAGCCTTGTGTGACAACCAACACACGCGATGTGATATGTGATGGAGAGCGAAATGCCTCCTATCTGGGCGAGATGCCGACTATATGATATGTGACTTGCCTCTCTTGCTGTGTGCTTGGTAAATACCCATATTAGAGTCCTTTCGCGTGTCCTCTTGAATGGTGGTAAGGCAAACCTCAACTGGGATGCTAAGTATAGGCAAATCCTTCACCACCAAAGTATGGAAGGGCTTGAACTCTGATATGGGATCCTCCTAATGTTTCAATGAAAAATGTTTTGATGGATATCAATATTTGATTAACAATCATATTGTATCATATATGGTTTTAGATATCTGAATGTGATTTGAACCGAGAATATTTGAAATGCGGATCCCATATGAATGTACTTCTGAACTATAATTTTCTATGTGATAAATTTTAAAATATGAGTACATTCATATGTTGATTTAAGAAGTCATAGGAGGTATTATCTGCTCATTGAGTTGTCAAACTCACTACACAGTATTTTTATATTTTTCAGATAAGAATACAGAGTTTTGTCCTTCTCCATCAGATAGGTGATCGACTAGGAAAAATTTTATCTGGTGAGCTTTTTTTTTCTAGGGCTTATAGATTTTGATTTATATTATACTTGTACTTTAGAGTATGCTCTGAACGCCATAGACAGGATCCCTGCTTCTGCTTTACTTTGATGTTTATAGACTTAGTTTATATATTGTGTATATTTGGGAATACTTATCTGAAAAGAAGTGTATTATACATGTTATGAAAAATATATATTCGTAAAGTATGTGTTTCACATGCCTTAAAATTAGGGTCATGAAAAATTGGTATTAGAGCCTTAGGTTTCCCTATGGCTATCAGAGCAAAAGATTCTTTAGTAAGACTTTTAGATGGATATGAGCCGGACATATTTATACTTTAAGTGCTGCTGTAGAATTATATAGGGTTTCAATTTCCTTTCTATTCTAATATTGGTAAATTTCCTAGTATAAGATTGATTGAATATTGTGGTATTTTAAAAAGTATCTATGGGTCAATTTCTGCCTGAAAGTGGTAGGGATAGACGTGCCAAAGAAATTAAAGAATTAAAACATATGCCTAATATAGTTGTTTCTGAATGTGACATCCGTTTTACCCAGTTGTCTAGATATGGTAACTTTGATGTGATACTGAGAATGAATTGGTTGGTATCATGTCATGCCATTTTGGAATGTCACTTTAAGGTGATTAAATTTAATATTCCTGGAGAATTTTCTTTCTAGATACAAGGAGACCATAGTGAGGTATCCAGTAATCTAATCTCTGATTTAGCAGCCTATAAGTTATTACAAAAAGATGTCAAGGATATTTGGCAGTGGTCAAAGATATAGATATGAAATACACTAATATAGATCAAATTCTAGTGGTTAGAGAATTTTCTAAAGTGTTCCCTGAGAAATTTCTAGGATTACCCCGAAACGATAAATAGAATTTAGTATTGATTTATTTCCTAGAACCTAACCAATGTCTATATTTCCATATAGAATGGTACCCACTGAACTTAAGGAACTGAAAAAAAAAATAGTTACAAGACGTGTTAGACAAAGGATTTAAATGCCTGAGTACTTTTTCTTGGAGTACTCTAGTTCTATTTGTGAAAAGAAAGATGGATTGCTGCGATTGTGCATAGATTATAGATAGTTGAATAAGGCGACAGTGTGGAATAAATACCCATTACCTCATATAGATGATCTGTTTGACCAACCATAGGGTGCTCAACGTTTTTCAAAAAAAAATTGAATGAGATTTAGGTATTGTCAATTGAGGATAAAGGAAGAGAATAATCTGAAAACTGTTTTCAGAATTCGGCGTAAGCAATATGAGTTTTTAGTGATGTCATTTGATTTGACAAATGCCCTAACTGCATTTATGGACTTGATAAATAGAGTATTGAAAACATCCCTTGATCAATTTGTTATTATATTTATTGATGATATACTATAATATTTCAAGTTCAGAGGATCATAAACAACATCTGAAGATAGATTTACAAACTCTAAGGGAGTATGGTTGGCAAGGATGGTATCCAAGTAGACCCTAAGAAAGTAAAAGTGGTACAACAATGGCTACGTTCTACTACAATTAAAGATGAAAATCTAAGTCCAATTTGTGCTTTCTACGGTTATCTGTTGTCCAATCTATTTGAGCTGTAATTGGATCAGATACATGAACATATGCTTGTAAAGTATTAATCAACTCCTTAGCATTTGAAGCCGAGATGAGAATTCGTCGTGCTGAGTATGAGATAAACCTTTGTTCCACAGCTTAATCAAGAAAAGACAACAAACCATCAAAGAAGTGATTAACATTTAACAAACCTATTGGTTTATGATGCATATTCAGTTGTGCCCAAGAGACTATTTGAAAAATCTCCTCTAAAGTACCAAAACCACCTGGTAAGGCAATGAAGGCATTAGCATTACTTATCATTCTAGCCATGCGCTCATGCATGGAAGCTACCCTAAATTCTTCTCCAATTATCTTCCCTATGGTATTGGATGCAGCTAGAGCTGTAGGAATACATCATCCTACATGTGCAGCTGTAGACACACACCCCATTAACCCACGGTTACCTCCATCATAGACTAAATGATTTTTTCTCCTAGCCAGCACCATACCCAAATTTTATGCTGCTTTCACATACTCTTCATCTTTTCCAAGATTAGAGCTACAAAAGACATAAATATTTCGAAACTAACGGAATGCGGTTTCCTCCATAACTGCACGCACCCTAACTTTGAGTATGAAGGTAAAGATACTAATGTATGCATTTATAGAACTCAGAGAAGAGCATACTTATAATAGCTATTATAATAGCTATGCGAATAAATCGGGCATTATTAGAACAATTATGTAAGTGATTGGTGGATATAAGCTAAATTGAAGGTGAAAATTTCAAAAATAACGGCACTCATGCATATGTACAGTAGTTGTGACTATGACCTATATTAAGCATATAAAGAGAATAAGATCAAGGTATCATCAGAAATTTTTTTTTCCTTATTGTCCTTGATGAAACATATGTCTTGATTCTTGTAGGGAAGTTGTAGGTGATAGGTGTAATTATAAAAAAAGAGTGAAAATGGAAACAAGCTAATTGTTGAAGAGGGACAATCAAATAATTTATTTTATTTTTTCAATATTCTTACTAGTCGATTATCGGTATTATTAAGTCGACTAACTATTTTGAAATTTTTTAATTTGGACTGATTTATTTACAGTTGATTGATTACATCTATTTTGAAGCAATCAATTGCATCCTACCAATTAACTACGTGCTCATTGTTCTTTTCAAACTTTTATAAGCTTAGAAATATACTTTTTTCATGTGCTATTTTTTCACCGAATACCAATAGCTTTAAAGTAGATTTTGGCACATATATTCAAAACTTGCGGCCATCGATTTTTTCCAAAATAGCAACTAGGTTTTGTTTACAAATTTTCAAGAATTACAGTCACCGATTTTAATTTTCTTTCAATGTTTTGTCCAAACTTTTGACTTCTTATTTTGGCACCATGCTCTATTAAGTATTTCTCTTTTTCTATTGCGTCACTCTTCATTAATGTTTGACATTGAATGTAAGGTTCTCTTCCTTATTACAAGGAGAGTGAATTTTCTTTCTTTATAACTCAGTTATTATGGTATTCAAGTGGTTAGTAGGTTAAAGCAATAGAGATTTTGAAAAGAATAGACGGATGATGGCTTTATGGTGCTTTGACAAATGTAATCAAGTGAATTAGTGGTGTTGAAACTCTTGAGAAATAAAATATGGGAAGTAGGATTTAAATTAATTTTTGAAACTCTTAATTTGGAAATATGGAGAATATTTCGAGAACGATGTTCGAAAATAATGTAAGTGATCAAGATATTTGTGTTAAGGGTCTATACCATGCTAAATTGAGTCTAGTATCTAAGATGTATCTAAGATGTGAATTATGTTGAAATTAAAAATTCACGTGTGAACAATTATTGAGAAAGGAAATTTTAGAAAGCCATAAATTTTGAATATTGATAACCCCAAAGCAATAAGGATATACTAAGATATGAAAGAATTGTACTATTATAATGGTAAAAAGAATATACAAGTGATATTTCTTTTGTTGTTCAATGTGTCAGCAAGTGAAAATTGAATATTTGTTTCAGGAGAGCTATTTAGGAAGGCTAAGGATCTTTGTTAGATTATAGTATAGCTGATAGTAAATGTAAATGATGTGTTTACGCATTAAAAGTTATGCTTCAGGTATCTTTATATAATTTTGGTGAAAATTTGGAGAAATCATTTATCCTTAGTTGAACTTACCCATATCAGTAATTATCAGGCCAACATACAAATGGCACCATTTGAGGTTTTACATTAAATATCGTAGGACTCCTAATAGGTGGATGAGTTGAATAAGGTTAATCTTTTGGAATTTAATTTGGAATATCATGCAAAAGATAAAATATGACTAACCTAAATTGGTGATGCTAATTTAGAGAGCATACTTCAAGCGTATGTTTCCGAGTTTTGTGAGAGATCTCTTAATAGAATTTACCTATAATAAAGTGAAATTAATTAGAAAAAGAATACAAGAAACTCAATACAGGTCAAAAATCTATAAGGACCAGGAATGTTGAGCACTAAAAAAATTATTAGCTGGTGACCAAATATTCTTGAAGGACTTACCTATGAAAAAGGTAATGACGTTTAAAAAGAAGGAAAAAGTTAAGCTTTAATATATAGGCTCTTTCGAAATCTCAAACAAAATATGCATAATATATATCGCTTAGCTTTACCATTAGGATTAAGTGATGTTGGTACAGTCTTTATTGCATCAATGCTAAGGGAGTACCTATTAAATTCTTCTTATGTTATCTAATTCCAAAAAATTCAATTGAACAAGAATTTTTCTTAATTATGGGGAAAAAATCTGATGTCTATTGTTGATTGATAAGTGAATAACTTATGGTTGAAAGAAATCCCTATGGCTAAGGTTATATGGCAAAAATAAAGAGACTTCTTAGAATGTAAAGATGATATACAAAAGAGATATCTCCAATTGCTTGAATAATGAAGTTAATAACTATAATTTATGCCTTGAATTCATTCTTTACTTGTGAAAGGATCGTTTGAAATTTGAGGACCGAATTTCTTAAAGGGAAAGAATGTAATATCCCGTAATTTTTAAATAATAATTTTTTACAATAAAAAAAAATATTTTTATTTTAAATGATTATGTTTTGCTAAAAACAAATATATTTTTAATTAAAATGATTTTTGTTTTGCTTAAAATAATTATATTTGCCTCTAATAAATTTTTGTTTTATTTTTAGAAATATTCTTTCTTTATTTAAGCATACAGATATTTTATTTTGTGATTTGTTTTATTAAAATTTTTATCAAGAAAAGTCATGATTTAAGAGTTCAACTAAAGTTTTGTAAGAATATAAATTTTTAGAAAATTTTGAGATACTTTATGATGAAAAATAATATTATTATGTATATAAAAATAATAATAAATTTTAACTATTTAATAATTAAATATTATTAAAAAAAGAAATAAAAAGGGCGAGGGGGAGATGCGGAAGAAGAGAAATCTCTGTAAACCGAATGAATAGTATAAATAGTAACCTCTATATTTTCTTTCTAGATCTGGAGTGTCTATAGAACTCTGATTTCAAAACTAAGGGTACCATTAGATTCAGGACGAAGATTATTACGATATTGGCTGAATAATTTTTTAAATCAACTGCTGAATCGCCGCAGATCGGAAGTAGAAAATCTTAAAAAAATGTAAACTCTAAAACTCCTATTTAAAGAACCCAAATTGAAAATCTGACACCGTAGATGGATTCAAGAGCAAGAAAAACTTTAGGATAGAAAATTTTTTGGCCATCTAACAATTTTTTTGTATCGTAAATAGTAAATTCGGCCAGTATGAATAGTGATTTTTGTGCGGTAAATAGTATCTAACAGCTGACTAGTGTTGACCAAGCTTCCAGATGTCAAATTTCAAAATTCTAGAGTTGTTTCTTAGGTTTCTGGATCCTCCGGACTCGTTTTTTAGGTCTATTTAGTCAAATATGGATTGAAAAAGTGCATTTTAGGGTTGTCCAACCTGGAGCCTTACCTTGTGAGCAGATAATTCTTTCTATGACTTACCCTCTGTTCTTCCTGAACTTTAAATGTATAATTGATTATGTTTACAAGTTATTTATACTTTTATATGTCTTTAAAACAGATTAAATTATCTGAATTGTTTACAATATGGTATATAGTTCAAGAAGAGTATGGTTTTGAAAATAGATTTTTGAATTCACTGAATATGTGATTTTAAATATATTTCTCATCATATGGTAAAGGAAATATATTGTGAACATCGCATTGATTTATAAAGCTATATGATTGCCTTGAAAAATGACATGTTTATGTGATAAACCCTGATTAAAAAATTTATGACAAATGAACTGTACTAAGACTGAAAGTTTGTATTATACTGAAAACTCTGTATTGGATAATATGGTACATGTGTAAATATTAATTTCTGTGGAGAAATCTTCTTGAAAACACTATTTGCTAACAGCAGGTGATGTTAACCCTGGTGCACTTTGATACTTCAGCTATCAAGGGTGGTGCCTCGTGTGATGGTCAACACACAGGATATGATATGTGATGGAGAGCGAGTTGCCTCCTATCTAGGCGAGATGTCGACTATATAATATGTGACTTGCCTATCTTACTGTGTGCTTGGGAAATACCCATATTAGAGTCCCTTCGCATGTCCTCTTGAATGGTAGTGGGGCAAACCTTAGTTGGGATGCTAAATATAGGCAAATTCTACACCATTGAAGTACGTAAGGGCTTGAACTCTGATATGGTGGTTCTGATATGGGATCCTCCTAATATTTTCATGAGAAATATTTTGATACATATCAATATTTGATTAACAATCATACTATATCATATATGGTTTTAGATATCTGAATGTAATTTGAAATGAAAATATTTGAAATGCAAGTCCCATATGAATGTATTTTTGATATGTAATTTTTTATGTGATAAATTTTAAAATATGAGTACATTCATATGTTGACCTAATAGGTCATATGAGGTATTATATACTCACTGAGTTGTCAAACTCACTACACGTTATTTCCATATTTTTCAAATAAGAATACAGAGTTTTGTCCTTCCCCATCAGATAGGTGATCGGCTAGGCGACATTTTCTCTAGTAAGTCTATTTTTTTAGGGCTCATAGATTTTTATTTATGTTATACTTGTGCTTTAGAGTATGCTCTAAATGCCACAGACAGGATCTCTGCTTCTGCTGTATTTTGATATTTATAGACTTGGTTTATATATTGTGTATACTTGGAAATACCTATTTGAAAAGAGTGTATTATACATGTTATGAAAAATATATATTCATAAAGTATGTGTTTCACGTACCTTAAAATTAGGGGTGTGACAATGACAGCTTAGTTAGAAAATTAGGCTTAATTAATAGTGTTAAGCTCAAAGCATATTGAATACTTTTTTAAAAGAAATAGAGACAAAATTGAATAAAATAATACTCTAAGAACAAAAGTAAATATCAAATTAAATTTTATAGACAAAAAAATATTTTTGCCTAATACTTTATAATGAATCCTATATAAAATTGAGAAGTAGTCTACTCCTTTGAAAATTCCTTCTTTTGAATTAATATTAAGTACCAAGGCTTCTTTTGTATTAGGATTAGGTAGGTTAAGTGAATATCTTGAAAAACAATTAAACTATGTTGATCCATCACATAAATAATGACTAATCTTAGTCCCTTATTTATACACACGTGTAACTAACTAATAAACACACTACAAGAAAACTAACAATTTGTGACCATTTTTCTGTGACAACTAAATAAATTGTCACTAAAAAAGAATTTTAGTGACAACTTAGACTGGTTGTCACTGAAAATTGTACTTTTAGTGACGACTGTTCAAAGTCGTCAAAAAAACACAACCTTTCAGTGACGATTTTATAAGTTGTCACAAAAATATCGTCACAAATTGTCAGTTTATAAATTTTTGTGACAAATTTGGGAGGTCGTCACTAAAAAGTTACATTCAGTGACCACTTAGTCGTCACTGAAAGTTAAAAAATAAAATATTTTTGCTTCAACCTTTTAGTGACAACCAAATAGTCACTAAAAGTTCAAAATACACAAAACCATAGATTATGTTCTGATTTTAAGAAGAAATATTTTTTTTCTTTCAAAATTATTTTCTATCATATTTTTAAAGTTTAAAATTTTCAAAAAATTATTTTAAATTATTTTATATTTTAAAAATTGAAGAAAAAATATAATTTAAAAATATAATTTGTTTAAAATAATTTTGTCTTTAAATTTTTGTTGAAAAACTTTAAATTTTTGTCAAAAAAATCAAAAGTGAGAATTGTTTTAAGGAGATAATAATTCTTTAGATAATTTATTTTTTAAACAAAATATAATAATTTGTTGGAAAAATAAAATAATTTTGAAAAAAATAATCTTTTGTCACTAATATCATTGAAAGCCCAAATAATAGAGAAAAGAATTATAAGCGAATAAAATTAGGAAGCATTAAAGTTTTTATCAAAAAGGTTGTCAATCACAAGCTACCAAGATGAGTACATGGATGCAAATTATTATTCTATCTATTAGCTAAGTAAAAAAAAAAATAGTAACCTATTTAGTATGATCTTTATTTTCAATCAGTAAATTACAATAAAATCTCACTTGAAAAGTTTCTGCCTTCTGAAGTTTTGAGATCCATCATGCACCGAAAAGAAGGGACTTCAAGTTAGTTCCACCAATATGCCTCCTTATTATAAACTATAAGGGAACAAAGGTATGATGACAAAGTAAGCAATTTAGATTCTCACTCTCCCAATTGAATACTAATGCTAGATAAAGACAATATTATTAATCGATGACCAAAAGTTATAAATATCTATTTTACTTTTATAGAACATAGAGTGTTAGCTTTAGGAAAAGCTACTGTTCTTATCTCAAGTCACAATAAAAATTTAAAATATAATTAGTTTAAAATAATTTTATTTTTAAATTTTTGTTGAAAAACTTTAAAACTTTGTCAAAAAATCAAAAGTGGGAATATTTTTTAGAAGATAATAATATTTTAGATAATTTGTTTGGAAAAATAAAATATGAGAATAATTTGTTAAAAAAATAAAATAATTTATTGAAAAATAAAATAGAATGCAGCCAAAACAAAATAATTTTGATTTCTCAACTCACATTGAATCATTTTGCTTTCTCGTGCTCCTCTCCACTCATAGCCATTATCGGTTCCCAGGGACAAGTGCTCAAAGCAGCACCTTCGCGGGTGAAAGGAGCTCAAATCTGCAGCATCTTCGTGGGACAAGGGCTCAAAGCAGCAGCTTCGCAGGAGAATCCATCTTGAAGCGTCCAAGGTAGTGCGCACAATGCTTCTTTGTTTTTTTTACCTTATTTAATCATTTTGGGGGTTTTGAAATTCCGGTTGGGATTGGTGTTTTTGGTTTTCTTGTTCTGCATTTGAGCATATTTTGGGAGGCTATAGTGAATGCTAGGACATGATACATCGAGGTACAGCTTTCTTCCTAGTGAATGTGAGAGTGCTGAATGCATTTGTGTCAAGCTTCCATTACTCAATCTTGAAAATTCTAATTTATTTTCCAGAGAGCATAACAGGAAAATCACGATGAAAATCAAGAAAATTATTTAGTTATACAAAAACCAAGATGTTCTGTTATTCAAATCGTGGTATGTTATATTGGCTATCTTCCTGTTCTGAATCCATGCTTGTTCTATTTTCCAGGTATTTTTTCTTCAAGGGAGGCTTATATTTGAACCTGACGCTATTCCTTATTTTGTCGCCCCTGTTCCTGTTTTTTGTGCTTTTGTAGCTGAAAAACTGTTAGATGATTTTCCTCATCATTTGGGATGGTCAGTGATGGTCATAGTTATTGTTCTCACACTGTTTGTAAGTTATTTTCTTAGACCTAGCCTGATTTAGTTATGACAGCACTATAATCAGCCTTTGGAATTTTTATTTTTTTCTTTTCATGTTTCTCGATGAATAGATTTGTGCTGGTTAGTGGGGACAACCTTTAGGTATTTATTCCTATCCTGGTTTGGTTTGTCGTTATAACTTTAATTGAATGGTGGGGCTACCAACTTGTTGAGTGGGTGGACTAAATATTAGGACTATAGGATTAAGTATCAAAGACGATCTATTGGGTATGTATAGCTGGCAATATTTCTGTGGGCACCAACATCAATTAACTATACTTCAGCTGACTATAAGCTGCTTCATCTATCTTCGTTTGCTGCAGCACTAAAACACGAAACCAAAGGGTTGATGTTCTTCTTCATCACATGTTGAGTGCCGAGTTGGGCCAAACACAGTCTTCTAGTCCATAAAAGCTTCTGCAGGTAACACAATCAAACTTCACAGATTTTTTCTGGATTTCATTGTTTCATTGCCAGGAATATAATTACTTTTAAACTTCCTTTGTAGATTATTATCCAACGGAATGTAACTTAGGTATACTTGATATTCTATAGGATTTTCTTGAAAGATTCCTCACTCAGTTTCTTTGCTTTTCTTCTCTAATAATCAGTTCTAATTTTTATTTTAAAAAACAAGGTGGCCCAGGGCGATTGTATTTTAATTAACAAATTGTCACTCTAGCTTTATAAAATTTAGATTTATATTCTGGTCTCTGTAATAGCATGTTTCTGTTATGCTGTGACTGTGAGTCAGCTCTCCAGTCTTTTTCTTTCTTGGTTTTTCTGTTTTTTCCAATTCTTTTTTTGTTTTTAATTTTACAAGATCTGATTTACTAGTTACTACTGCAAATACATCACAGCACTAGATTTTATTTTATTTTTGAAGGGAGGGGGTTTACATAACCTTTTCAATTTGGTGTAGCTACCATGCTGCACAGATTGTTAACATACGATACCAGCACCAGGACCTTATCCAATGTTTGATTTTGGCTGTATCTATTTTGCAAATGTCGTTATACTCCCTTGGAATTTTGAACAGATTAAAATTTATCTTATACTTAAATCTCAGCACGACAAGTTTTTTGAACAGATTAAAACTAATCTTATACTTGAGCTCGGCCTACAAGTGTGTTAAGAATCCATATCTACCATTATAATTTTTTTATAGTTTATTTACTTTTAATCGAGACTTGAACTTAGGTATTTAACTATAAAGACATATCCACCATTATCTTTAATTGATTACTAATTATTTATTTTGTATTTAATAGTTAAAATTACATTGCATTTTCATACATGAGAAAGGAAGACATTATAAATTTCAGTTTATTTAATTTCTTTAATGCTATTTCTTTTCTTTTCTTTTTTTATTTTCTCTCTGTAAGTTTGTTTTTCTAAATCATCTCTCTCAAAATGCAGAAACTGAATAGGGAGTTGCACAAGCAATTATATGATACAATCCAACACATTTATACATAAGTTTCACTGGATTTTTCTTAGCTGTAGGACACTTTGGGTGTTAAATATGAAATTAACTATTTTATGACATTTTTTCTTCATTTTGATTGTTGATAGATTAAGTGTCACTTTTTTGCTTGTTGCAATATTTTGTCCCATATTGACTATTTCTTTCCTTTGTTTCTATTCAGAATTTGGCTATCGTGGTCACCTAATACTCATATCGCTTATTTCACCAAATTGTTAAAGAAGAAGGATATCATTTTCTAGCATTCCATATTTTATTAAAACACTTGTTTCATATAGGGAGATAATATTGTATGAACTATCTCAACATATGATAGGATGAAGATGTTTATTAACTTCTGAAGTTATTATGCTTATTTAGTAACTTTTTTCTTGTTTCTTGCATCAACTTATAGAAAAAAATTAGTATATGGAATTTTTTCACAAAAAAATATTAAAGATTTTCTTGTCCTTTGTGATATGAAACTTAATGCAAGGGTTGTTCATTGTTTAGATGACTTGCAATTAATTGGATAAAGTCATCATATATTTTTATAAAATATATGTTTGATTTATAGTAGATATACTGTTGTCGTTTCTTATGTTGTCATATGATAGATTGAAGATGTTTATTAATTTCTGAAGTTGTTATGCTTATTTAATTGGATAATTTCATTTACTGGAAGCTTGGTTTAGAGAGGATTAGGCCACTATCACCGATATTATATTTATGGAATGTTTATGGTTATACAGGTTGTCATGTATTTTAATATCATGGTTGACAAATTCAGTTGCTTATATTAGATTTTTTGATAAGGCATGCTTTTGTGGATATATGTTTTCTGAAACAAGTTGTTTGTCATAGAAACTCCACTTGTACTACTATTATCCTTTTGGGTGTGATTTCAAATCATATATGGTTCTGAGTGTTAGCATTAATCATGACATATATTCTTTTACCAAATTTAGATTTAAGAATTCTAATGTCTTTCTCATTGTCTGTTTTTTGAATCTTGAAGCATGTAAAAGCATATTTGGTATTAATTACAACCACAGTGGTTGACTTACTACTTTGCTAGATCAAGTTGAAAAAGTGTTCATAATTAACAATATCCATAATTGTTTTAAGCACTCCCATACAGTTCATCAATCTAGATTACTTTTGCATACTGCAGTTACTAGTTGAATTAATGTGAGTCTAGTATGATTGTCTTACTTTGTTTTCAAGTTTTGTGCTTCACTGGATTTGTTGTTACTATTTTCTGTTTGATTAGTTCTGGTATTTCTATTGTTGTTGATATTTTACTGATTATGTACTCAACTAGGTCGATTGAATTACTATTTCTTATTTTCTCTCTTCATTTTCTTTCTTAGGCCACCACCACACTTAGTTCTATCTAGGGTTTTCACTTTATTCTTCAAAGGTCTGACTATGCATAACATATTAGCTTTAATGCTTTGACTGGTGTTGTCACCTATAATGCTTTGACTGGTGGATATTGCATTCAAAAGCAAGTGAATAAGGCCATGAAAGTATTGAAATTGATGTATGACAGGGGCTGTTTACCAAACATTGTAACTTATAACTCATTGATTCATGGATGGTGTAAGATCAAAAACATCAGCAAGGCAATGTATCTCTTGTATGAAATGGTTAATAAAAGATTCATTCCAAATGTTATCACGTGGACCATCTTATAGGTGGGTTTTGCCAAGTGGGTAGAACACTAGCTGCTAAAGAATTGTTTTAAATATGCATACATATGGCCAAGATCCCAGTCTCTAGACTTGTGCCATTATATTAGATGGACTATTCAAGTGCAGACTTCATTATGAGGCAATATCATTGTTTGGGGTAATGGAGAAGATGAATTTGGATCTTGATATTGTGATTTGCAATATTTTTTTTGATGGAATATGCAATGCTGGAAAACTGAATGTTGCCTGGAGTCTTTTTTCTTGTTTGCTTGCTAAAGGGTTGCATAGTTGTAGAAGACGCACAATTCACATTCTGAATCGTGCGTCCCAGTTCGATTCAGAAGCCCACCGATACAGATCGGTGGCCGAATCGTGGATCCTAAAAAATTACGATTTATGTAAGTGGTCACTAAAAACACTTTTAGTGACGATATAAGTTGTCACTAAAACTCATTACATCAAGATTTTCAGTGGCAATTTTTACAAATTGTCACTAAAAATACATTTAGTGATGACTTTTATCGTCACTAAAATTCATTATGTTCAAGGCTTTCAGTGACGACTTTTATAAATCATCGCTAAAACCCCTTTTCAGCGACAACCTATATTGTCACTAAAGGATCAGATTCACAAAACTTTTAGTAACGACCACAAAAGTTGTCACTAAAGATACATTTAATGACGACTGAAGTGGTCACAAAAGATCTTCATAATCTCACTTTGTAATCTTTTAGTGACAACTTTTGCCTTTTAGTGACGCGTTTTATAGGTTTCAGTGACGATTTTAATTGTCACTGAAAGTGTAGCTTTAGTGACGACTTCAAAAATCGTCACAAAAAACCTTTAACGACAATGCTTTTAGCGGCCAAGGAGTGACGACTAAAAGTCGTCACAAAATGTCTTTTGTGACAACTTTTAAGGTTTTCTTGACGACTTTAGTCATCACAAAAATTTTTTTTTCTTGTAGTGACACTAACCATCTCAACAAACTCTTTTTCTTTTAATCGCTACTCCTATCACTCTTAGTTTCTGAATATATGAAAAAGCATTTATTTATACCACCTTACTAATCAATAATGATGAAAAGAGTAGTAATTTTATCAGCCCAAAATATAAATAAAATTAATTATGCAAGTATTTCAAAATCTAAGGTTTGGTTCAAAATATAAAAACTATATTACGACGTTAAATTGTGAATTAAGTTTGTAAAAACAATAAATGTGATTGATAAAAGTATTTGTAATTAAGATCTACAGAAAAATTAAAATGAGTATGCTGTAGAACAAAATTGTTATTAAATTATGTAAAGGACAACGAGCTCAATAAATTTAATAAAATCAAAATTTATTTTATCACTATTACAAATTTGTTACTTGCGCATGCGTCAACTCTTTGGCAAGTACAGAAATAGCAACAAATAGAAAAGAGACTCATTATGATTGCCTGTTTAGAATTTGTAAGATCTCTGAATATATCAGTCTGCAAAATATTATTCACGAAACTTTCTTACTTTATTTTCAATAAAAATTACAATTTTTTTTAAACTGGAGATGCATGAAAGAGGATAAGCAGAGGAGAGTGATCCAGAGAGGTTTCAACATAAAAAGTGGAAGTCATTTCCGGATCAGTGAAGCGAGTAACTTCCGTTGACAGGTTTATATCTATCCTTTACCCAATTTTATCTCGTTTCCAAATAGTGGAATGCTAACTTAAAATCTATTTTTCATCGAAACAAATGCATACGAGTCTTTTTAGTCTAACTTCTTTAAAAAAATATTTTTTATTAATTGTTTTTAATTTACATTCTATTTAGTTAAGACGCAGACTTACTTTTAAATATCAATCTAATTAAGTTTTTCTATTGAAATGAAAAAACAACAATTTATAATTTTTCTATTGATTTAGAAAAAAAGTAAAAAAATTTATTTTGTTATAGTAAAAAATATCCTCTATGTTAAAATTTATCTAACTTTATTATTTTAAAAACTTCTCACTCGCTTCTCTCCCTCTCCTTTTTTCTCATGATTACTATTTTCACTTGAGAATATGATTTTTTCTGAGTTTATTTATAAAACTTATTTTTTTCTTTTTTAATAAAAGAAATCGAAACACTATTTATATAAAAAATAACAATATATATTATGGTCCTACTTTTGGTAATATTTATAAAAACGTTTCTGAGATAATTTGTTCAAACACTATTTATATTTTCGTTACGACATTTTTTTCTGAAACTATTTAGAAGAAAACAGTTTGAAAAGAAATAAAAGTTAGAAGTACAGCGAAATAGGCACTTAGTCTTGTCTACTTTGTGGTAATATACTAATATTCCGTTGCCAACTTCAATGCAAAACAAAAAGACAGAGATTCACACTGAAGTTATCTAGCTAGGAAGGAACTATAAGGCTTCAAATGGACATGGGATTGGACGTAACCAGGAAGTTTTTATATTGACTGTTAGTATGTAGAGTTGACTGAAATCTGGATTTCATTGCAAGAAATTTACTCTAAGATTGGCTTCAAGTAAACGACAGACTAAAGATTTCTTAAGAGGTTGATCAAAAGGAACATCCTCTCTTGCTCTATCACGCAGGTGCACATTCAAATACAAAAGGTAGGGGTTCAGATGAATTCAAGACTATGGTGGAGTTATTAGCTTAATAAGGTTGTAATCTAGACCATAAAATTTTTTACTTCCTTTCAATAAATAGGTAGCTTTCTACGTTCTTTTCCTAGATCTTAGCAATTTTCTTGATGGATATCTCTAAGAAGAATAGATATTAATCTAGATATGCTAACGTGATAAATTTTGAAGTGTTGAGGTGTAGTTTGAACTTGAATAGTTACGTCGTATCTGATATGAGTGTTTAACATAGTTAATTTTTTGTTTAATTAATATTGCATAGCCTCTTGACTAGTAGTGGAACAAATGGGAAGCTACCTGCCCAGATCATAAGAGCCTCCATGGAGTTATTTCACAGCCCTTGAAGTGACAACCACAAAGATGGAGATAATGCTGAGAAATATTATAAGAAAAGGAAGAGCTTTGGTCACAATGCTAATCGCCAAGTGAAAACGGTTAAAGAACTGCAGGGAAGGAGCAGGAGTAAAACTTAGTAACAGAAGTTGTTCTTTCAATAACGACACAAGCAAAATAGCAAATGCTCTACAGATGAATTTCCCTAGCTTTGCAGCTTTTATTATAGGTGCTTCCCTTTGTTGGCTTCTTCACCAATTACTAAATCACAAGAAACGCAAACAAAGAATAAACTACACATACTAATCAAGAAAGACTTGCTTGAAAGATAAGTCTTCTCAAATGATTTTACATTATCTTAATTCATGCAATGTTTCGTGCTTGTAAATTTATTCTTTATTTAAAAATATTTAAGATAAATAAAAAAATTTCAAATTTCAAATAACTATTTATTAATTAAAATTATTTTATCAAAGTAAGAAGTTGGTTTTTTTATGGGTGTTTATTGTTAGGTTTATAAAGGGGTTGTTGACAGATCCCAAGACATCAAGTTTCTAAACTAGTATATATATGTCAAATTGCATCACCTTAAAATCTAAAAGCCTACATAATTTATTTTGTAAATCATTATGTCTAAAGAAGACAGGAAAAAAAATGTTCTCTATCATTCTCCCAGAATTGCTTACACAATATATAACTTGAGAATATGCGACTTTTCCATTTTAATTTTATTTCTTTGCATATCCACCTAAAATAAATATGCATTTCGTAGAGGTTAGGGAAATAAGACCAGTTAGTAAAAAGAGAGAACATCTCTCCTTATCAAATAGAGTTTGATTCTTTGAAGAGTATTATGGAAATAAAATCTTAAACATATCCAGACAATGTGGGGAGAATATACCTTTAAAATCACCCGAAAAGAACATCATTGATTGTAATACCAAAAAAAGGTGAATTTCCCGTCTAGCAAAATCTAATTTGAGATTTATTAGAAATTTCAGCGTGTCAGCTCTATAAATCTTGCATTCTAGATTATAATATGTAGATTCAATTAAGAATACTAGTTAATCAGAAATATATATATACACACACCATAGTTGTCAAATCGCGAATCGGTAGACTTATTTTTGAATCGTGAATCATATTGAATCGTAAGATTCACGAACACGTTCAAATAATAATTTTAAAAATAGAATGTAAAATATAAATACATAAATAACATAAACAAAATACTTAATATAGTATATTTATCTTAATAATTTTAAACATAATTAACTAAAAGTCTTAAAAAGAGATAATTAATTTGAAAATCATAAGATTCCTAGACCTAAAAATTAAAATAAACTAGTGAATTTTAATGATCTTTCTCATTCTTCAATATTGATATCTCTATCACTGTCGTTATCATCATTGTCATTTAACATGACTAATTCTTCATTTTCTTCCTCTTCATTATCACTAACACCATCATCTCTAGTTTCTTCCGCTTCATCTTGTGTCTCAATCACTTTTCCTTTGTCTTTCTTGTTTGCACTAGCAATAGCATTAAGATTTCTTGAACCTAAACATATATATATGTAAGTGAGTAAGTATAATTAAAAATATAGTTAAGAAATAAGAATGGTGGATTAATTAAGAAATTTAGGACTTTGGAATACCTCTTTTTTTCCTTTTATTTGGAGCTCCTTCATCAATGTCAAAGCACTCTTGTACATCCATCCAAGAGTTATCTCCCCCCAAGCAAGGGTCTTCCTTTTCAGTAATCCACTCATCATCTGATTCCACATCCGATAAGCAAATAAGGTCATACGTATCTCCTTTCTCCACTCTATGCTTTTGTCTTATTTCAAGTTGAATATTGTATTTGACAAATACAAGAGCATTCAACCTTTGTTGCTCCAATCGATTTCTTCTCTTAGAATGCACATGATCGAAAACACTCCAATTTCTCTCACAACCCATAGCACTACAAGTGAAGCTTAAAATGCGAATGGCAAGTGATTATAGTTCTTTGCACTCATCTCCATAACTATCCCACCATAAAGCTACAAAAGAGATATATATATATATATATATATATATATATAAATATTAAAGTTGATACTAAAATATTACTTATAATTATAGTTAACTACTTAACTATAAAAAAATTAATTTACCAGGTTGTTTCTTATCTCTAGTTGCAATTGTCAAAGTATATCCAAACAATCCTTCTGCATTCTTGAACTTCTCAAGTTGTGCATCAATTTTGATTTTTGTTTCTATATCTGGACACATCTTGTCTACTGTCTTGTGCCATCCTATTTTTACTTCACGATCAGGGTTAAAATTTGGATCATAATGGAACCTATAAAATTAATAAAGTAAACTTTAAATATAAATAAATAAATTATAAATAGTTAGCAACACAATTATTATAAAAAAAATAATTACCTAGGATTAAGATAATATCCTGCTGCATAAAGAGGCCTATGGAGTTGATAATCCCAACGCTTGTCTATAAGCTCCCATATCTTCTTGTATATGCTTTCTACATTATCAAAATTCTTTGCTATTTGTTCTTTTGCTCTATCCATAGCCTCATATATGTAACCCATGGCTGGCTTTGAATCTCCATCCACAAGTCTCAACACTTTTACAAGAGGACTCACGCAATTTAAGCAATATTTTATTGATTTCCAAAATCTTTGATCACTTAATACAAAATTTTCTACCACTTTACCTTCACTTCTAAGGGCATAAGAACTTGTAACCCATTCTTCTGATGCAAACATAGATCTAAGAGCTGTTTTTTGGTCCAAAATAGATTTTATTGTTAGATAGGAGGTTGCAAATCTTGTAATTGCTGACCTTGCTAACTCTTTACCTTTAGAGTAACTCTTATACAAATTGAGCAGCCAAGTATGCATGTAAATAAAAGTTGTAATTTTTTTGGCCTTTCCAATTGTGTTATAGAAAATCGGAATAACACTAATGTCTTCAAGAATCAAGCCAAGACAATGGGCTGAACAAGGAGACCAAAAGAGTTGCTTTCTTTTTTCCATCAACTTGCTTCCAGCAGATACAAGGGCCGAAGCACTATCAGTCACTACTTGAACGAAATTCTCTTCTCCAATTTCCTCCACCATATCATCAAGCAATTCAAACATTTTTTCAGCATCTTTAATAAAACTACTAGTATCAATAGATTTAATAAAAACGGTCCGTTTTGGACTATTGACAAGAAAATTAGTAAGGGACCTACCTTTTCCATCAGTCCACCCATCTGACATTAAGGTGCAACATGTCTTTTTTCATTCACTCTTATATTTTTCTAAATTTTGATGCACAAGATCAACCTCTTTTTTCAAATATGAAACTCTAACTTCATGATAAGTTGGTGGCTTCAAACTTCTACCATATTCGCTTACAGATTTCAACATATTGATAAATAAAGGACTCTTCACTAAATTAAATGGCAATGCATTGCCATATATACATCTACATATATCTTTGACGACTAATTCTCTATCTTTTACCATCTCATTCAAAGTTTGTTGTCTACTAGATGTGCCTCCCCCTTTTCCTTTCATAACAAAAGCATCCATAGTCCTTTTTCTTTGACTATTTTCCTCTTGATTTTTTTTCTTCAAAGTACTCAATAACCTCTTCATCTTTCTTTTGCATATCATTCAGAATTTTTATAAATAAATTTTTAACATCTTTAGGAACTTGTTCGCATGGAGCAACTTCTTTGTGTGTTCCTGCTAAATGATGCTTCAATCTAAATGCACCCCCCCCCCACTTTGTTTTTGGGCAATAATTACACTTGATGTGTAATCTAGTTTCCAACGATGTACAATAATCTCAAGCAATATCCTTTTTAACTTTCTTTCTAGGAGGCATGATAACAACACTGCAAAAATAAATTTAAATATAAAATATGAAGTTTTTTTAGTAATTTAAAAAAACTAAAAAAGATGAAGGTTGAAAACCTAAAAGTTGAAAAAAAAAACTCACCTTTGCTTATCAAAAGAAGGAGAATATTGATTGACAGTAAAGAAAATTATTTGATACCTTGATAAATTCACCTTTGAGCTAGGAATAAATTTAGGGTTGTGGAGAGGAAGAAGTGAATTTGAATAGGTCTAAAATTGTGAAAAGAAAAAGGTTATTTAAAGATTGGTTATTTGTTTTTGAATATGATTAAAATTACTTGTAGATAAAGTTTTTATAATTTAAAAAAATATTATTTAAATAAATAAAATACTCCCATAGTTTCCTATATATATATATATATATATATATATATATATATATATATATATATATATATATATATATATATATATATATATATGTGTGTGTGTGTGTGTGTGTGTGTGTGTGTGTGTGTGTGTGTGTGTGTGTGTGTGTGTGTGTTATAATGTTATTTAAATAAATAAAACTCTTCCCTCAGATAAACCCGCGGCTTTTGGATTCATTTTGACAAAAATAGGGATCCCATAACTCCATAAGGCAAAACGCAGCATTTGCCTTATTAAAAAAAAAAGATTGCAAGCAGTCGGGACTTGAGGGAGACGAAGAGAACGTTGCGCAGCCATGGCTGCTGTGCGACGACAAACTAGACTTCGAATCGCAGAATCGTCTAATTCTGCTATTCATGCCGGAATCGCACCAATCTGTGCGATTTCGGCCACGATTCGGACCCATCTGATTCTGTGATTCATGCCGGAATTGCACCGATCTGTGCGATTCCGGCCACGATTTGGCCACCGATCTGTATCGGTGGGCTTTTGAATTGAATTGGGATGCACGATTCAGAACGTGAATCGTGCGTCTTTTACAACTATGATACACACACACACACACCGTTGTGGTCTTTTATAAGCTCAATAGTCATTTGCAAACCATCTTGGTTGGGAATGAACATTTAATGGAGATTTGGCTTTCTTGAAATTAATGTTCCTCAAAGAACCCAACATCTAGATCCCAATTTCAAACCTATGTTTTTGGTGAAAATTTTTATGTACACTGACTTGGCACATACTACATCTCTGTCATGATGTTGAAGTAATTTATACAACAACAACCAAACATTTTTTCATTAGGTGGGATCAGCTATATAGATCAAAAGTCCCTACAATGGTCTATTATAAATGAGATTAATAGATAAATTATTAACTATTAAATCTTTCTTAATAGTTTTTTAATTGTTTTATTTGGTCTTCTTCTATCTCTAACTATCAGACTATTCTCTATTTAATCTACTCTTTTTAGTAAGGCTTCTACTGGTCTTTTCCACACTTTAAGTGCAATTTTTAAGTAATTACTATCATGTTTCAAAATATAAAAAAAAAATGACATATAGATTATATTATTGACTCTTTTAAATAAGTTTCTCTACATGTCATATTCTTATTAAGAAACTTGGTGACAAACATATAAGGAACTTTAACTAAATTTGTTTCCTTCATAAAATGATAGTTGCACATTTTCACTTCTCTTCTCATTCATAACAATATTTGAAACAATTGTAATCTACAAACACCACATCCTTGAACTTAATAGTTAAAGAATCAAGCTAAATAATGACAATTAATTGAAGACATATACCATCATGTAGCATCTTGGCAAGAAGCCATGGAAGAAGATTATATAGAAACATATTTAGATGTATTGCAAACTCCTTTTGATGTTTGTTGTTACTATTTATCATCGCAAAGGAAAAAACTTGGTTAAAGTTTTTAACTGTTTGCTTATCAGGTTCTTCAAAAAAATTATTTCAAATGAATTTTAATTTTTTTTGAAAGAGTCAATACTATGATGTTGATTGTTAAAAAATATACACAAATTATTTTTTATTAAAAAACCTTATAGCAAATATTTAAAAAAACTTCACCTAAGTCCTTATCTCTTCACAAACTATAGCTTTCAGATCAATTATATTGACCAAACCATCTCCTAACGTATCATTTTGGAAAAGAACAAATACAAATGGATATGATAATTCAGATGGAAATTAATTGACAAACCCAGCTGTGATCTGTATAACATCAAGTGCTTGAAAGAATTAGTTTATTTACCAACCTCCATCAGGTGGGCCATTAATTAAGCTTTCACAGAGGTAACATTCTTGAGTAGCATGTCAACAATTTCTGAGGTGATCCTTGAGGCTGATTCTTTTGAATTTTTGATCTTTTTATCTGTCTCCTCTTCAAGCCTTTTTACATTAGATCCAGAATTCCCACTGGTCTATGGAAACATAAGTCAGCAGCAAAGAAGGCAATTGCGTTACTTAAATGAAAATGCCAAATTTCAATTTCTATGTAAGCAAATATATAGCACGTATCAGCATGCCAAGGCATCACTTTAATACCTCTGAAAGTTGCTTTTGGTAGTCATCTTCCATGCGGGATCTGTACAGAGCTGCATCCCTCTCAGCTTCATCTTTTGCCTGCTTCAGTCTTTGCGTTCTCACTGAGGAGTTAATACAATCACATACTATGTTTATCATACTGGTCAAGTAAGGAGAAGAAATTGTAGAATATGTAAAAAGATAGTGCTTTTTGGCAAGTGCTATCTCTTTGAATTAATTAAAGTTCAGAGTGTAGAATTTTAAAACATAAAGAAGATAATACAAGCCATTGGGTCTTACGGTTTCTTGCAGTGGAAACAATGTGTTGAGCTTCTTGTTCTGCTGTTAATAGCATCTGAATGCCTCCTTGTCCTCTAAAGGGGTCCATGGTAACTGTAAAACAAACAAAAAGAAACCCATGAAAACCTGATCAGCAGTACCATGTTGAATGAATTTCACAAGCTTTCATCTTTTTTCATTTCTTTTTCTTTTTTCTTTCGAAAGTAAATAAGCTTTCAAGATGCAATTTTACAATAAAAGAAAAAATAAATTGATTATAAATTTGAAAAACATTACATTTTCAAATTTCTACTGAAGCTAACTTCACAGCAAAGCAATTTCCAAATGGTTATGCAAGAGGGTGCCTCTGCAGACAATTCGCAATTGATCATTTAGATGAAAGCTATTAGCTATTTTTCTGCATATCAGAATCCAGATTACAGAATACTATGAACTGATTTAAGCATGGTCTCTCACATTCTGGTTTCCAAAATGAACGTCTCCTCCAGAATGACACAATAAATAAAAAAGGGATAATATCAAATTGAAGAAAGATGAAAACTTCTTTAATGGTGGCACGACCATACTCACTATGATCCTGTTATCTTTGAAGAGATCAAAATGGGATAATTTATCAGCATTTTTTACATAAAGAAATTTGACTCTTGAGAAAGAGAAATTAAGCCCAAGTGGGACATGAATTTGTTACCTGAATGGAGGAAAGCTTTCTTCTTTCTTTTCTCCCAAAATCTCCTGCAATAGAAAGAACGTCGATGTGAGCCCAGTTTGTTGACGATTGTCCTCCAAACTCTCCGAAACAGGGGGTGGGATAGTTTTGTTATGTACCGGGTCAAAATCCTTTACGTAGAGCAAATGTGAAGGGGCAATTTAATTATAGACGATATAGATAACATAATACCTACAATAAACAAAATCTAGCACAAAAAATAATACAAAGTTTGAATGTATAAATTCGGTAAAAGATTTTTACATTTTAACATATTATTAAGGCATGATTTTATCTTGAACAAATATGTGGTTAGAAGTTTATTAGTATTATTAGCTCAATTGGTCATATAACCACTTTTGAAATTAGAGAAGTTTAAAATCTAAGGATTTGTTTGAAAAGTAGAAAATATAACGAATTAAATGACAAAGGAAGATAGTGCATGGATAAATAATAATTTTTCTTATTTCTTATTTTGACCTTAAAAATTAATAAAAGAAAAAGAGAAAATAGATAGTTAATAGAAAAAATTAATGATATTATATTTTTATAAAGACTCTTATATTCCTTAATTATATTAGTTTATTATTATAGCTTTTAAACATCTATGATTATAAATATCAGTGGAAGTTAAGATTCTACCAATTTTACATAATAAGACCAAACTGGTCAACTAGAATGAAAAAAACCGATGACCTGGTGTGAGGACCCGTTGGTTTAACCTTTAAAACTATTTAGCAAAATCCGGTCCAAAAAAAAAAAAAAAAGGATTAAGCCAGCGAAAATCAGAGAACTAGATCGGTTTGAATGATTTGCAATTTTCACTTTTTATTTTTATTTTATTATTAAAATGATGCCATTTTGAATAATTGTTTTTACTCAAAACAATGTAATTTCACTAATTTCTTATAAAAATTATAATTAAAAATGTATTTTAATTTTTTTATATGATTTAAAATGATAGTTGTAATGAATATTTTTTAACTATTGAGAGCTATGTTACATAAAAGTACGAATTTATTTCACATATATTATAGTTATTAGTAAATTTTCAAATATACTATTATATGTACTATTTGATTACTTCTATCTTAAATGACCTATTTAACTAATTTTATATATTAAAGTTTTAACATGTCAAACTCATTTTTGAATTCTAATAGAGACACATCAATGTCATTCAAATCTTTAAACCACATCCAAATAAACTTTTTCTAATACTCCATATAAGATTCACCTACTCACCATGGCAGCATAGCATAGCTTGCATACCAATAACATATCTAGGAAAAACAAACACCTTACACATCACTATCCAAGTTAAATAAAAGAAGGGAAGGGGGTTTGAATACAAAAAAAAGTTATTTCCTTGGGTCCAAGTTATTTTGGTCATAGCATCTGCTGCCATGTTTCTCCTCTATATGTGTGCTGCACTCTAATTTGATTAAAACTTTTCATCGAATCCCAACAATCAAAGATAACTGTAGAGAAATCATGGTCACGATATTAACTTTTAAAGGTCAAATTGATCGCCACTTTGAGTCCACCTTTGTTGTGAAACCTTCTTTGCATTGTCCAAGGTGATCTCTAATGGTTTCCCCTTTGATGATGCTTCCTGGATTAGAGGTAGCTGAGCCATCACAGTTAAGCTTAAACCAATTTGACTGTGGGGATTTCCAGTGAACCAGGCTCTCCTGCCTATGGAGTTTATGAACAACGTTTCTACCAAGATGAATGAACTCCAGTACTCTACTTTTTGCAAGGAGGCTGACTTTCAAAAAATCGAAGGTGATCTTGCAAAAAAAAACACGTTGTTCCTTGTTAGCCAAACTGCCTAGTATGTGTATAAAAAAAGAACTCTATCATAGTCAGGTCTTATTGGGTAGCCACAATTCTCCTTGAACACTCAAAGATTTTTGGTCCTTTCCAACTTACTATAGAATCTCTCCACACCATACTAACTGGACATTCTCTGAATAAGTGTATGGTGTGTTAGCCCCATGGGTTTAGCCAATCATTCGGATTTACAAAATTTTATAAAAGAGGAAATTATAGAATTAATGAAGTTTAAATTCAAAATATTACAGCTTTATTTGGAAACTAGTTATTAATAAGAATATCCTATTTAATACTAATTTTCAGCAGTTTCAAATAAAGTTACCAAATTTATTTAGTCAAATCTCTTGATTAAATTTCAGAATTTCCAAATTGAATGCAAGGTGTCATAGAGAAGAAATTGGCACATTTATGGAAGTCAAATATAATAAAAGCTCATGAGACCAAGAAGGAAAATAAAAAGGAAGTGCATCAAGTCAGTGTGGCTTTTAAATTCAAATCAAGGTTGCTCTTTATAAAAATTAGCTAGTATAACGTCAAATGGCACTACAAAAAATATGATATTTAGCGATCAAATTTTTGTGACGACTTTAAAAATTGTCACTAAAAAATACTTTCAATGATGAGTAGCAGAGATCGTCACCGAAATGTTAAGTTTTAGTAATTTTTAGCGATAACTTTTATAAATCGTCAAAAAAACATATACTTTTAGTACAAAAAGTTTCGGTCATCATAAAAAAGTCATTTTCAGTGATGATGTGGTCGTCGCTGAAAGTGAGAAGGAGGAAAAAAATTAGAAGCTTGTATATTTTGTCTCTTAAAAAATAAGCCCACTTCTTTTTTCCTTCCCTCTGTCTTTTTTCCCGTGAAAATACCTCTCCTTGTGAAAAGCCCTAAAATCCTTGATGCTTTTGCCCGTGAAAGTTCTTTCTCTCTGTCTTTCTGCAGCCCGTGATTTCCTTCTCTCTGTTTCATTGTCACCTTAATCGCCCGTGAAAAACCCAGCACCAACTAGTTCGGCATAGCGTTGTCAAGGAGCTTGTATTTAAGGTTCTCCCATCTACTTCCTCTTGTTTTTGTTGTTTGCTTTTGATTGAACTTAGAAATTATGCTTTTAAGGGTTTTATTTTGGAATTGAAGGTAAGAACAAAAATGTGAAGATTGAGAAGTTTTTTGGTGTTGTTCGGGTAGCTTCTGTGTTGGTGTAAACTGAGGGTTTTTCTTTGTTTTTGTGTATTCAAGCAACTTCCATGCTAGGATGCATTCACCAATAGGTCCACAACCCCTCAACATTGTGTTCTGTTTACGAAGATAGAGAGTTTTTCTTGCTCTGCTTCTTCTTGACCCATCCTATAAGTCATATTCACTCATTCTTTCGAGGGAATATCCTTTTTTTTTCAAGTTTATTTGTGTAATTCAATTGAATCAAGCTTATGACTGTGAATTGAATCTATCGTTGATTGTGCAATATATTGCTGCTAGTGATCGTTTTATTTTCCTTTGAATAAGTTTCATGCATGTTATGTTAAGAGACTTAGTAGGAAGTTGTAGTTTGAGTAGATTAAACAAGTCTTACAAAGACATAGTTCTATAGAATGGTAATCCTAACTATGTAGATTGGTTAAGGTAAGATAGGCTCTTGATGATTTGGCTGCTATCATCCATGGTCAAAGGCATTCTTACAAGAATGGAGGGCAATAGGTCAAGGTTTCAAGTATAGAATAAATTAGAGGCATTCTTTTCTGCATAGACCCAAGAAAAGGTGTGATAACATCAGTGACAATTGAGGATTTTCAAAGAAAGGTAATAATTTGATTAATGAATTCATGATACAAATCAATAAGATATTTGATTCTTTAAAGGCAATGGGGGGAATAGGTTAGTGATTGTGAGAAGACAGAAGAAACTTTTGAGGCTCTTTCTAGTGAGAATGATGGACTTTTACCTTTGTCACACCTGGTTCCTTTTAATGGCCTAAGAAGAGAGGATAGAGAAAGAAAAATGTAACATAAATTCTATAGTCCCACAAATTCATTTGGCACACATCAACACGAACAATTCAAATAGTAGAGATTATGCTGTAAATTGGAACAAAAAAGGAACTTTTTCTAGAAATTCTGGTAGAAGTCACAATGACTTTTGTAGAGAAAGAAATGGTAATTAGAATGGAGGTTATGGTAGATGTTAGTTTAGTTAAAGAAGTAGAGGCAGAGGTTTTGGCATAAATTTTAACAAGAAGCCACATTATTAAATCTATGGTAAATTTGGGCATATAGTACTTCAGTGTTTTCATTATAATCAAAATTATCCACCTTATCTTCATAGAAATTAGAATAACAACTTCAGTGGACATTCTGCTCATTTGGTTCAAGGATACACTCCAAATGATAGCTACTACTTCTTCCTCATCCATTAATCAACATTAGTTTCCTAATTCTGGTGCTACCTCACATGTCACTTTTGTCATTGGAAATAAAAAAATTAATGATGCCTTTATGAAGGTAGGTGAAGATTTATATGGAGAATGGTTGAGGTTTGTCAATCAAGCAAATTGGCACCTCTCTCATTCAAACTCTACTTGAAAATCTTGGGAACATATTCAGTTTAAAAACCTTGGAAGTGCTGATTTATTCTATTCCATTTTGTTTGATTGCTCCTGTTTGTGAATGTTTCTTGTTTTTTTTATCTTACTTTGGAATCTTTAAAGTTCTTGCATTTTATACTCATTACTTTGATGGATATAATAACATCATTATACTCATTACCTTGTAAGAAATTTGTTATGGATATATATATATATATATATATATATATATATATATATATATATATATATATATATATATATATATATACTGCAAACTGCAAAGTAAGGGCAAAAATTTTTGGGGTGCTCAGATGCCCAAACACGCTCTCTCTTTACAATCTTGTGATAGGGACTAGTCTGTGAGAGCTATGGCTCTGCCTATTTATCTCCATAAACAAAAACATTGCAAGAGATATAGGGATGCCTGCCTAATTAGTTTGTAGTCCTGTGGTGGGTCTTAATTTATAGTCATTTGGAATAAGGGGTTGTCATTCCAAAGTGAAAAAGAGTACTTGCAATTTCCAATTTCCAATTGTAGGTAAATATCAATTTGCATCCAACTGTGTGAGATCAGTTGTGTAATTAAGGTGCTAATCTAGTATTAAAAAAATACTAAGGTACCATTGGAGATGAGTTTCAGAAGAATCCCCAAAAGGTAATGTAATGATTTCTATTTTAGTTCAGGGTTCGAAACATGATTTCTGAGAGTCATTATTTGACAGGGAAATAGATTTCCCACATAACATGAGAAAGTCTCGCCCCTATATAGATTCTTTGGATCCTTCACATTCGTATCTACACATGCCCATAATACAATTTCTTGTCCATTTTTAGATTTTTGAGTTCACCCATTATTTTTGAAATCTAGAGCATACTGGCTTGGTTCAACTGCGAACCAGCTGTTACGCTGGTTTAATAATGATGAGCCAACTATAATCAAACCTACTAAAGACTGCTTAAATGAGGTGGGTCTTAGCAAAACAGTTGACCCAATATCAGTTCTTTAATGATTCTGGATCATTAAGCTTCATATATGTACACATATTGCAGTAAAAGAGAGAACACTTTTTACAATTCTTTATGCACACACTCATATCGAGAATCCTGAACTCCTCACCTTGTGAAGGTTTACTGTTAAAACCCCTGCCCCTCAATTTGTATTGGACAAAACCATCCTCTTTACTCCTAAAAATATGCAAGGCTTCAAAAAAAATAATTTGGAGGGGGGGAGTATTTAAGTCATTTTGAAAAAACAGTTAGAGGTTGAAGATGAGTACACTCCAACCCGACATACCTTTCCTTAAATTATAATACTCTGAAAACAGAAACTAACTGCGAGATAAACTCCTACAGATAAAAATATTACAAAGCAATTTAAAGATAAATAAATCCCCTATCTTTAGAATTAAACTAGAGGAAAATCCAAAGAGATACGTAGGATCATATTAAGAGATAATCCTTTAACACTCCCTCTTAATCTTTAAAACTTATCCTAAAATAAAAGATAGGTCTTCAAGATATACAAATCACATTTTTTCACATCATTTAATTTTCTTTCTATCATTATTTCTCCTAGAAGACATTATCTTCTATCTTTCTTTATTGTAAATTCCATCTCCATATTTGAAATGTCCTCACTTTGGTCTATGTTATGACTAGATTGTGGCAGAGTATACTTCCACTTCACTCTTGTTAAATCAAAGATTTCAAACCACTACCAACCAACAAAACAACCCCCACAGTTCAGTTGCTATAATAAAATGATAATCCAAATTAGCTGCAAACTGTCGTAGCCATCCTTTCCCCCTTATCTTTCCATTAACAATCCATCAGCCCCAATAAATAAATTCCACCTTTACAAAAACTATCAACGTTTAGCTTAGTCCAAACTAGCCATAGTCATCTCACTTTCACCTTTCTCTATAATAGAAAATTGTCTTTATAAGAACTTCATAGTCTTGCTATTGATGGAAAACCAATCACACAGAATGTTCAAAAAAATGATGACATAAAAGAAAAACATAATGCATCAGGACTTAAATTTGGTTCTAATCACCCTAGAAAGACTAATATTTACCTGCAATTGGAGCCTCCTCCTCCTTTTTTGGGAACCTCATCATTTCCAATTTCAATTAATTTTTTTTTTGGAAGATGGCTTCTTTCTTCTTTTTATGACTATTTTTATATCCATAGATTTGTGAGAATTAATTTCACTAACAAAAGAGTACTTGCAATCACTCTCAAATTGACTTGGAGATCACTTTTTGCATTCCCTTTTTTCTTACTTTTCCACTCGTCCTCACTAGTCAGCCAGCCAGTTATGTCTCTTATGGGCCCCTATGACATTGACTAATTCACCCTAACAGAATGTGATAGAATGTGATAGAATGTGATATGTTCTTCTCATTTTCTGCAAATACTATGTTCTGCTCATTCAAACCTGCTCATTCAAACCTAAGGAGTAGACTATCATATTTTGGAGTTATAATACAACTTTCAAAGTTTATAATCTAGACCTAAAGAGTAAACTGTTGTTAGCTTTTCAGCATTTAATCATATCTATAAAATTTGAGACAAAAATCAACATTTAATCACTACTTTTCAGCTTCTCAGCTTCTCAGCATTTTAGTGCTATGAACATTTGCCACTATTACATATGTGTGTCACTGGATATTTTTTAGAGATAATACATGCTTTTTGACTCCACAATTCACACACTATGTCTAAGATGCTATGCAAGATTTGTCTAGTATACATCAATTATTTGTCTTGCAAAGATCATATATAAACAATGCAAAGTAACGAGGAAAATTATTATCATGTGAAAATAACTAAAAACTAAACCTTCAAACAATAATATACTGAAAAATATAGTAACAACACTTTACATCGGACATAACAGCTATCAATTAAATTTTCATCTGCAAAATATAGTGGAAAACTACTTTTTTATTTGGGAGTGAGTGGAGATCTTCATTGTAATATGCATACATAGACCAATGACATGTCATAAAGAAATTTCCCTTCTTTAGGGTTTCTTGAGAGCAAAAAGCTTAAATTCTTAATGCTATCGCTAACGAAGGCCTTTTGGTAATGGTTTACCCTTCCCAAGTCTATAGCTATATTAAGGGAAACAAACAAAATCTCAAGGAAATGAATTTAAGGGCAGTATGCATCGAACAGTACAAGCATGTATGTGTGATAGTATCCTTATAATCCAAAATCAAAGACCTTCATCACCAGATTTCTCATAGTCTGGTTGAAAACATTGCCTTAAAATAACATAGAATGGAAATCTTACAAATTTTATAAATATAGCAAAAAAATATTATGAGTAAACATCATGTAAGGGCAGCATCAGAATGTAATTGATGGTAACAAGAATTTAGGAGACCATTTCATGCAGAGTTCGTACTCTGGTTGCAATGGATATACATAACAGACAAACCAATAGACAATGATTGATAGCCCTGGTCATATGCTCACAAAGAGAATTACAAGAATAAGTATACTTGTATCATACTTTCTTTTCAGTGTCATCAGGACGAGTGACCAACCTTGCTTTAATTTCTTCAGTCTCTGTTGGAAAATATTTTAAATGATATATCTTCCCTGTCACTCGGTCCTGCCTTCTCCCAACACATCTGTCGATCATAATTTCATCAGGAACCTGAGTATTAGAAAACTTATAGACTCAGCAAAGAAGACAGAACTACTTCTAATTAACATCTATATGAAAGATGTAACTCTAGCCAATCAAGATTCTAGTAATATGTCAACAGACCCAACACGGAAAAACCACCCATTTTTTACATGTAATATAAATGATATAGAAAAATCATTTTTGTTGTGTGAAGTTATGAATTTTTTTAGAGTGACAGTTAATGTAATACTTAATAGATCTCCAGCAAAAAAAAAAATCAGTAGTTCATATTAGAAGAAAATGCCTAAAATTTTGAAGGGAAAACAAAAGAATATGCTATAGTATAGAAATAATATGAAAAGTTGCACATATTACATAAGAGTTTTTGCAAGGATGAAGAGGATAGCAGCATTACAAAACAATCAGTTAGAAGTAATAGCAGTATAGATTATGGTTATCGATAATTCAACTCTGTTTTCAAGCTACAGGTTCATTTTCCTAATTCTTTAAGTTGATTATTTGGAAGTACTATTTTCAAGCTACAAGACAAAGAAATCTTGACCCAAGTTTTAGGTCAAAAGACGAGGTATGTTCGTGGCAAAGGATACGGCGTGAGACCTCCTTCTAAGAAAACTTCTGCCCAAATCACTCATCAACGTCTTCAAGAGAAAAAGAGGAAAATACGTGAAGAAGTTGCTACAGAACTACGTGAAGAGATGCATGAAGAGATGAAATTACGAGAAGAAAGAATGCACGTAACGTTGTAAGCACAATTGCAAGCACAATTTGAAGAAAGTCTGCAAGCACATATGACCCCTTTAATCACATCTCTTCAGTAGGTAATTCTGTATGTTCATACTTTTATATTGATCACAACTTGATGAATAAAGATGTCAAAATTATTATTGAACTTGCACTTATAAACCTACGTCTTTTCCATTACTATGTTTATAAGTGTTTGTGCATGTGCTTTTTTACATCCATGGGTGTTTGCATGTATGTAAATGTCATATTGGTTTGTATTACCAGCATATTGAAGCTAAATTTTATGTTCAAAGTTTGAAACCATTTCATCATTTTGTAATTGTGAAGGTTAATGTTTATTATTTTCCTTCATCATTTAGTAAATGTCATGGCAGTGTTCCTTCATCATTTTGTATTACCAGCATATTTGTTTAATTTTCTTTGAGAGTTTAACTTTGTATCCTTACAAGGCTGATGAAGTGTTCTTTTTGTTTTAAGTTTTCAAGTCTTATATACCTCTTTGATATTCAACGTTTGTGATTCATTTCTAAGGGTAAAATTTCTTTGATATTTAGAGTACAATACATATAATCTTGTGTTCAAGTGTATGAGGTAAAGCAATCTATCCTCAAGAAATATCAGTAAAGTATCTGCTTATGGGAACTGAGATAACAATAAATCATTTGGGTAGTAGTTGATGGGTAACTTCAATTGCTAAGGATAATTTTTTCCCATCTTTTCCTTTCCATATTATTTATTATCAAATACATTGTTGAAGTGGCTTTTGGCATTGATTCTTGTCAAGGGGGCATGTTTCCAGATTATCGGTTAAATTACAGAAAGTGGCTTTTGATTACCTTTGGTTGAAGCCTAATACACCCCTTAATTGGCTGGGATTCTATTTCAACTCAAGATGATTAATTAGTATTCTAGTATTGCATATTTATTGATATTTTATAGGTATTATTTGCTTATCTAACAAAATAAATAAATAATATTGCGTGTGTAAACTCTGCAAGATGTAGGAAGAGGCATGGCTCGTATAGGCTCTCTGCTATTCCACCTGAAACATTGCATATTTTTTATTACAACCATTGGAAATAAAATAATAAATATCTATTAACTATATTTATTTATTCATACAAGTATTCTTACATCTTTTGATATAAAATTAATATTATTTAAAATTTTAAAACTATCATTTTTTACAAATGTAATTTTAGGAACTCAAATTTTAATATTATAGAAATTTTTTTAATTATTAAATTTAATTTTAGGATATCCTCAATGTATTCAATGTATTTTAGTTGGAATATGACTTGGCGCATTAGGTACAGTAACTTATACGCATTCTATCATAATCTACAAGAAATAGTAATTGATTTGCTTGTTTCAGATTCACTTTCATTCACCCGATCAAGTTTCAATAATGAATGGGTATTTCTCTAATTAGTGAATGATTTTCTTTTGCCTGGTAACTGTTAATATGCTGCTAAGTTTTGTTCTGTTGTGTGAACTGGTTTTGTATTCACATTTCTAAGTATCTTTTTGGGGTTTTGATTTCTCTGTTGCATTCTTTTAAAAATCTCCAGTTGTAGTCAATTTGTTGCATTCTTTTTGTTTTAAGTTTTAAAGTTTGAAATAACTCTTTGGTACTCAAAGTTTGTGACCCATTTCTGAGGGATAAATTTCTTGTTTTTGGGTCCCTAAAATTCAAAATGCGTTAAACCCACCCATTTGTATGTTACACAGGTTTTTGCTTCCCTATTTTCTTAAATGTTTGGATTTTCTGTTTTGAATGAGTTCCATTACATTAACATTACAAGTCATTATGTGGTGCTGATTTACTTTAAGAATAGATGTTACAATAGTGAAATTTGAATCTTATAAGTTGCTCACATAAATGCATTTTGCATTTGCAAGTGAAGTGGTTGTCCTTTTCATCTCCCCTTGATACTATTTTTTATATTGCTTGGTAACATTCAAAATTGAATCTTATAAGTTGCTCTTAAAAATTAGAACAAATATTTGTGTGTGAAATGAAATTCCAAAATCTATTTTGTGCTCAAGGGTCTGCATAGATTCAATCTTATGAGCTGGCTGGTTTACACATTTTGTTTCCATTTGAAAGGCTAAATGGTTGTATATATAATTTGAAGGGTTTGGATGAATTTGTAGATATGCATTCCTTTTTCTTTCCATTTTCTAATTTAAGAAATAGAAGTTATGAAAAGCTTCTTAAGGTATATATATATATATATATATATATATATATATATATATATATATATATATATATAAACATAATTATTGTTCCTATTTAATTTGTTTTAATTTTTTTATTTTCGAGTATTAATTTGCTATTGTGTGTCATTGACAGGGACAAATCCTAATAGTTTCAACGGGTAGTGTTGTATCAAGTTCTACAAGTAATGTAGCACCAGTATCTCCAAATGAACCACCAAATTGATTGTAGCACCGGTATTTAATAGCTCTCTTGTTATATATAATATTTTCAGTTAATTGACATTTTGTAATTGTTTACAATGTTATAGTTAAAATTATTCTATATATATTTTTATTATTTCCTTTGATTCTTTTTTTTTCTTTTTTTTATTTCAAATGAAATAATAAATGCAAAAAAAAAACTTCACATAAAGGATTTAGTGACGACTAAAGTCGTCACTAAAACATCAATATTTGAACTTTTAGTGACGACTTTATAAAAGTCGTCACTGAAAATAGATTTAGTGACGACTACATTCGTCACTAAAAGCCACTGTATAAAATAGATTTAGTGACGAACTCAGTAAGTCGTAACTAAAAGTTGTCACTAAAACTAATCACCATATGACACTTTTTGTGATGACTTAAAAAAGTCGTCACAATTTTTTTTTTTTTTTGTGACGACTCTAGTCGTCATTAAAACACTAATTTTCATTGACGACCTTAAAAGGTTGTTACTGAAAATACATTTAGTGACGACTTTAAGGTTTTTTGTGACAGTTTTAAAGGCTTTCAGTGATGACTTTAGTGGTCACTGATAGTTAAGTTTCAGTGACGACGGCAAAAGTTGTCACTAAAAACTTTTTGCAACGGCTGCATTTGCAATGAGGTTATGACGACTAAAAGTCGTCACAAAATCCTTATTTTCTTGTAGTGTGGGTCTCCAAACCAAGCATTTAAGAAGAATCAAGACCCAACTTCAAAGGGGACCTTTGTTGGTGATTCAAATGGTCATTTTCCACCAAGGGATGTGCATTTGAGGGAAATCAATTTGGAAGTTATCAAAGGAAGATAAGCATGGGCAGAATATTAGTTGACAAAAAAATCCTTTTTCAATCCACTAAAAGATCGAACATAGTTAAAAATTAGTAATGGCTATCTAGTGCAAGTTATTTGGGTCAATTTCAACAATCAAATCAACTTTAAGATAATATTAAATCCCCTTGGACGTGTTGAAGAGGAAGAAGAACTAACCAAGAAGTATTTGAACCTATTTGAGCTATCCTAGGATGCTTTAACTTGCTTTTTGATTCATACTCTATCCAAGCTGTCTGAATCTATTATTCGATTGTATTTGCTCGTTTAGAAGCTTAGTTTTTGCGCTTGGGTGAGAGTCTACATTGTAATAGGCCTTTTATCCTTTTATTTTGTATCATTGTTGGTGAGTGAGAGAAAATCAATATTGTATTCTTTGTTAGTAAGCGAGTAAAAAAAACCTTGTGGATGTTCTAAGTAAGCATATAAAAACTGTGATTTTGTTCATGAATAATGAAAATCTACTTATAATTTGTTCTTGTGAGTGAATTTGAAAACAAGCTTTTGGAATAGTGACACTACAAGAAATTTGGCTTTCAGTGGCTGAAAGTCACAAAATTTCGCCACCAAAAAGTCGTCGCTTATACGACCGTCACTAAAGAGTTTATGTGGCGACAACAAAAAAGTCACCACCAAAAATAACCTTTTCAGTGGCGACAATATTAAGCGATACAGAAACTAGATTTTTAGTGGCAATATAAGTCACTACTGAAAGATAAAAATTGCCACCAAAACAAAAAAAGTTTCCACTAAATATTAGTAATAGTGCTGACTTTCTAGAGTCGCTGTTGAAGATGGATTATTCGGTGGCGACCATACAATGTCACCACTAAAACTTTATTTTTAACCAAGCCCATTTCAATTTTATGATATGTTTATTGTGGCAACTACAAATGGTCACCAATAAATGTCCCATTTAGTGGCAATATTAGTCACCACGGAATCTATTTTCCATGGCGAATTATTCATATGCCACTAAATCATTTGTTATGTGTTCATACTGGATTTCACATTTAGTGGCGACTTCCTGTTGCCACTGAAGCTTTTTTTTAATATTTTTATTTAAATTTGTACAATTTTTTGTTATAAAAACCTAATAGTATAAAATTATTTTTATTTTATTTTTATTTGCACTATATTTTGTGATAAAAATTTGATAATATGTAACGAAATCAAAATAAGCGTAGAAATTAATAAAATGTTTTTCATTAACATAAAGAGCACAATTAAAAAAGATCCTTTTAATTGTTATATGTACAAATAAAAAGATCCTTTTATACAAAATAAAGTGAGTATAGATACACCCTGAGTTACATAAAGAGCACAAAACAAGGCAATTATCATACTTGCAAAGAATATTATAGCTGTAGCATAGATAAGAACAAGATCAAACATGGTTTAAATACAATTTGATAATAGGCACGCAACACATGCAAGTTCCGTGAAAGTAAAACAAGAGACTAAATCCAATACAAACTTCATATATACAATGCATTTACAAAACTAAGGATCTATACATATTCCTTCTCTTCACTAAGTAAGCAACATTGAGTAATCTTATTAGACAATATTTTGATCCGGACGAAATATATTGCAATAGTAGAATGCCTTTCTATTAAAGCAACAACTTTGTAGTATTATATATAAATCACTTGCTATTGGTGTTGTTGTCAATATCTTTTGGGACATGATAAGTTGAGTGATAAAATGTGTTATGAATTTTTAATAAGAACCTGCATCACAAGATGGATAGTAATGAAACGCTATTTAATAGTAAAATGTAACTGTTGTTGTTTTAATCAAAACTCGTAAGCGCATGAATCTATTGGAGTATAAACTTAGTTGTATGCTAGGTCGATCCCATGAGAATTGCCAATTGAGAGAAAATATAATTTAAATTCAAAATAAATATTTCTAACCTAGTTGGCAAGACTTTTGTTTTGTGAGAAGAACATTGAACAAAGTATGCAAAGAATTAATATACTGATATTAAATAGGCATGTATCAAGGCAAAGAAATATGTTAAGGCTAAGGGATCCACTTTTGGTATATCAAATAAAGATAAATTTAACTCTTTTGTAACTTAATTAGAATCCTCACATGAATGAGGTTCCAATGTTAATTTAAGTTCACCTTTGTTTATACATAAATTATATTTACCTCCTTTTTATTGTATTACTAATATCTAAAATATTATTGTAAAATGGATTTAAGCGTACATTGTGTTAATCATTATATTGTCTACAGTATATCAAGATTCACACTTTATAAGATTAAAATATGTAAAAAGTGAGAAAGGTAGAAAACTAATTAACATAATAAAATAAAATAGGTGATAACATCTATCATAATAATAACATAAAGTAGATGACAAAACCAACCATTAAGAAAGAAAATAACAAGAAAATAATAATAGAGAGGCGACAGAGCTGTCATCTAAGAAAGAATATAAGAAAAGATATAAGAAGGTAAATACAATCATCAAATATAAACATTGAAATTAATAGTTTGATGAATTATTATTCTCATACCAAGAGTTTCACCCTTTCACTTTAACATTAAGAGATTAATTCTCCATAATCAAGTCAATAAAGCAAAACGAAAGAAGAAGAAGTATGATAATATTATGAAAGAAAATAAAAATACAAAATGTCTAAAGAGAAAAGAATATTACAAGCACTTAGAATTAAAATAAAACTTTCCCAAACTCTGCTAATTCGCCTCCCCACAAGCCTTCTTAAACCCTCTATTTATAGATACAATTAGGTGTGATAATTGTCAACAATGGTGGCTAACAAATTGTATTAAGTTGATAATTTGAGTTCTATCATATGCACCGAAATTGGACCTTAAAAATTTCTCCTTGAAATCCACCGATTTTTTTGACTCCATGAACATGAAAGTTGTATGAAATTTCATTATCTTTTCATCAAGACAAATTTTGGATAAATTGTATATGTAATTTGTGACTTATTGTCAAAATACCGGAGAATGGTCGGGCTGGACTACAACAGCAAACATATTCTATTCTAGCCCAATTATGGCTATTTTAATGTCCGCATTTGCAAACTATGTGAACATAAAAATTGTAGAAAATTGTGTCTGCTACTTACCTGCCAAAATTTAAACATGTTGTATATGTATTTTTTGATATACTACCTAAATACTACAGCAATATTGAGTTGAAAAGCAAGCATATTTTCAATATTTAGTGTTCTGCCTTGAATCTTTATATTTTAATTCTTTTGAAAATGTCGCTAAAAATCAATATTGAATTTATGCATATATTCATTAGGATGTATCTCAAGAGTCAATAAGATAACGCTCCTTACTCAGCCATCCTAAATGAATTTATTTTGTCTGCTTGATTTAAAGACATAATTCTCAAAGAACTACAATTTAATTTTGACTCCTCCAATTGAGTCCATTTTCTATTCTTCTTTATATTTGTAAAATATACAAAAACTAAAGACATATAAGGGAGATAAATTCTTAATTATGACAAAAAAATAAGATGAAAATATTTAATTTTTGATATAAAACTCACTCATCAAATACTTCAAAACTTAATCTTTTGCTTGTCCTAAAAAAACACAAAAACTTCAAAATTCAAAAGATGAATGAGTGATGAGTTGTTTTTATCTTACTAAGCATTCCCTCAAGGATTTAAAATGTGCAACCAAGGAAAATATCAGGATCCCAAGGTTATGTAAAACTTCAATTCAAATGGAACGTATGGTTTACTATTGAATCCCAAATGTATGTGTGGTAATCTTATGACATTGGACTTTTTGCATTCAGATAAATTTATGTAATCAAATATTTAAAATAGGTCTCCAGATTTATGTATTTGAGACTCCATAAGCTTATTTTTATATGACTCTCCACTAATGTAGACTAATAATAATATTTAAGATCATTAGGACTTTCATTAGGTTTGTAATGTATAACATAGGTTAAAGGTGGATAGAAAGATATTAATGAAAGCTCAATTCACTCTACAACATACATGATCATTCAAGTCCTTCTAAATACTTTTGATATTATCATGTGAATTCTATATCCACCTTATCCTTATCCTTATCCTTACGTTATTTGCTCATACTGTATTTTTTTTATGTCAACACCTCCAAACTTATTTTGGGAAGTTCTATTTTTTTTCTCTTTTTTTTGAAACTTCTTCCATTCACCTATGAACCATAACTTTTCAAATGATCATTCCTGTGAGTGAAAGGTAGAAGTTAGAAATATTTTTGTTTAAAGACTAGATAATAATATAGGTGTACAACAAATGATAAAAATATGCTCAAAATGGGTTACTAAGGATGGCATAATTCAGAATTAATTACCAAGTGCAAAATGTCCAAACCAGAATTTTAAATAAATGGCAAGAAATCTGAAATTAACTGAGTGAAAGCTTTTAGTGGCCAGTAATGCAATGCAGCAGAGGTAATGCAGGGGAAAGTGAAAATGAGATTTCGGGTATTGAGTGGGAGGTAATACTTAGAGAAGGGTGGGCTACGGGTGAAGGTAGTGCAGCGAAGTGGAAAGGCTGGGTGAGGGAGTTAGGACGGGTTTCTGGTGTTCAAGGGAGTTGGGTAATGGGAGGATGATTTCAAGTGTGTTGCTTAGCTAGGGCACAGGCTAATTGGGAGATTGGTGAAAGGAGTGGTTGTAGAGGGAATCGCTAAGTGCAGTGATGGTGGGAAGCTTCGGGTATGGAAGAACTTGTTTAAGGCACGGGTAGCAAAAGGGATGGAGGGCTTCGGGTTGTTAAGCTAGGGCACAATTTAGGAATAGGGGTGAAGAAGATTTAAAGTGGAGAATGGCAAGGAAATTAAAGGGAAGAAGGGAGAATAGAGCACGGGATGCAGGGGAAGGAGACACGGGCTAAGGCACAGTGAGAATGATGTGAGACATGGGGGAAGAAAAGGAAAAAAAAAAGGGAAAATGCTTACCTAGGTCCAAAGCACGGCCGTGCTTCGGGCTGCAATGCCCTATTCCCCTAGATTAGGCCCGTGTTGAGGAACACAAGTTGGGTGTGCTGGATGGGGGAGAGAGGCACAGCCGTGTCTTGAGACACGGCCTGCCCGTGTTCTACCCTGAAAACACCAATTTTTCCAGAATTTGGCCCGTGCTTGAAGCACGAGCGTGATGGAGGACACAGGTAGGCCGTGTTGGCTGCTGGAATCCCAAATTTCTCGAATTTTGCCTCTGTTTTTGCTCTGTTTTAAGATTTCTTCAAATTCTTTCCTTCTTCACTCTTGGAAATGCAAATTGTGACCTGCAAAACACCCGAAAACACTCTTAAACTTATTGCCTACAAAATTAATTAAAATTTGAAGATAAAAACAAAACCAAAAGTAATGAAACTAAGCAAAAAAAATTCAAAAATTAAAATATGGGTTGCCTCCCACAAAGCGCTTGTTTAAAGTCATTAGCTAGACTCCTTAGCATGCTTTCCACTCAAAGAGGATTGAAGAGAGTTTGAATAACTCTCTTTGCTATACATGACTTCTTAGTATAGTGCTTAGAATGTTGCCCATTAGCCTTCACGGATCTTTTTTTGCTTATTCTTTTCCTCCTTAGCTCCATTGAGGTTGAGAGGAGGTAGTTTAAGTTCTACTTTTGGAGCTTGGATTGCCTCCTCAACAGCTTTCTTTTCTTTTCCCTTTTTATCATAAACAAAAGAAATTTTCACAGAGCATAACTTAAGTGGGTTAGAGGGAGGAAAATTCATGGCATTATCATTCATATTAGGTTCAAGTAAGCCTATCAAACAGCAAGATTCATTTAGAGAAGGAGGTTTCATTGGATCATTTAAATTAAATTTTACTTTTTCATCTCCTACATTCAAAGAAATCTTTCTATCTTTTACATTGATGTTTGCACCAGCTGTGGTTAGGAAAAGCCTTCCAAGAATGATGGGGATTTTATCATCTTCCTTCATCTCTAAAATCACAAAATCAATAGGTATATAAAACTTATCCACCTGTAGAGGAACATCCTCTAATATACCTACCGAATGCTTGATGGATCGGTCAGCCAAATGAAGAGAAAGAATGGTAGGTTTTAAGTCACTCATTTGAAACTTCTTACAAACCGAAAGAGGCATAAGGCTCACACTTGCTCCAAGTTCACATAGGGCTCTATCAATCTTTATGTCTCCTATAGAGGAAGTAATTGAGAAGCTTCCATAATCTTTAAGCTTTTATGGTAGCTTATTTTTAATTAAAGCACTGGATACCTCTCTCAATGCCACAACAACATGCTCTTCAATTTTCCTCTTGTTTGAGAGGATTTCCTTCAGAAACTTTGCATAGGAAGGCATTTGGGAGATGTCTTCTAAGAATAGGATATTGATATTTAACTTTTTCAAAATATCCAGAAACCTCCTAAACTGCTTTTCTAACTTAGCCTTAACCAATCTTTGAAGAAAAGGGATTGGTGGCTTGTAAGGTGCAGGAACCACATTTTTGGGCTATTCTTCCTTCTTTTCCTTTTCTCTTCTCTTCTCAGATGCAGCCTGAGGTTCATCTTCTTTTACCTCTCCTCTTCCCTCTGATTCAGTAAATTGTTTACCACTTCTCAGGGTAATGGCATTACAGTGCTCCCTAGGGTTCTCAATCTAACCTGAAAGTCTGCCAAAGTTCCTATTAGATAGACTTACTTGCTGTGCTATCTGAGTTTCCAACATCTTACCATAAGTAGCAAGCGAGTCAACATTAGATGCTAAATCTTTTATAGCCTCATTCATTGAGTGGTGCTAGGTTCTGAATTCATCATTCTGTTTACTCTGTGTAGTGATGAAATTCTCCATCAAAGCCTCTAGATTTGACTTTGGCTGAGGGGGAGGATTGAAAGGCCTCTAATTTTAAAACCCAGGAGGTTGCCTAAAATTACTCTGAGGCTGATTTGTATTTGGCCTGTATGAAAGATTTGGGTGATTTCTCCAGTCTGGATTGTAGGTGTTGTTGTAGGGATTGTTTCTTTGGTTATTCACAAAACTTACCTGCTCATAATCTTAAGGTGCAGAGTTTTCAAGCTAGCATTCATTGGCCATATGACCAACACCTCCACAGATCTCACATGCAGAAGATGGAGAAGGGGAACCAACAACATTGGTGCTTAACTTATCTAATTTCTGAAACAAGGCATCAACTTTAGAAGTTAGATTATTAAATGCATCAACTTCATACATACCAGATGGTTTTCTTGATGGCTGCCTCTCACTAGACCAAGAGTAGTGATTTTGAGCCATATCTTCAATTAACTTATAGGCCTCATCCATTGTTTTGTTCATAATGGCCCCTCTTGCTGTAGTATCCATAGACATATGGGTGCTGCAAATTAGTCTATTGTAGAATGTATGGACTATGAGCCACTTCTTTAACTCATGGTGTGGGCATATTCTGAGGAGCTCTTTAAATCTCTCCCAAGTTTCATATAAAGACTCACCATCTTTCTGAGCAAAGGTAGTGATTTGATTCCTAAGGTGAGTTGTCTTACTTGGTGGGAAGTATTTGGTCAAGAAAGCTTGAGAAAGCTATTGCCATGTAGTTATTGACCTCGATGGAAGAGAATGCAACCATGCCCGGGCCTTGTCCCTCAGAGAGAATGGGAACAGTCTTAGTCTAATGGCATCAGAAGATACTCTATTCAGCTTCAAAGTATTATAGTATTCTAAAAATACTGACAGGTGGAGATTAGGGTCTTCAATAGGTGACCCTCCAAATTGATTTTGCTAAACTATCTGCAAAAGAGAAGGCTTCGGCTTAAATTTTTTGACCTCAACAACTGGTCTGACAATACTGGGATTCAAGCTATGAGCATCCAGGGCGGTGAAATCCTTAAGAGAATGGTTATCTCTTTCTGCCATGGTAGATGCAGAATGTTCTTACTGCTGTCTTCTTCTTCTCCTTCGTAGTGTGCGTTTAATTTCTGGATCAAATTCAGTGATGAACTCACGTTCTCTTCGCATGAAAGAGAAACACACCTATAAAGGAACAAAAGAGGAAAAAATCAGCAAGATAAAATTATGCAGAAAAATTAAAAGAGTGATCTAGTCTAGCTATTTTACAAGATATCTAATATTGGCGATTGTTCCCCAGCAACGGTGCCAAAAACTTGTTTTGTTTGTTTTATAATTAACCGCAAGAGCACGTCATAACTGTAGCTAGTCCGACGAGTATGGGTCGTATCCCACAGAGAACAATGTCAACTACTAGAATTATACAAAATATGCTATCTAAATCGCTGTAATGCGATAGAAAGTTTGTCACAATTAAGTAAATAAGTAATTCAATTAATAAAAGCATAGGGTTAGGGTTTACCACACTTATGATATTCAACATTCAACATGTATCTCTAATTACAAATATCTAGATAATTGGAGATGGTTTAGCCTTAATTAACTAGCAACCTCTTTCAAGCATTACTAATCGTACCTAGGTTAATCCAATTGTCTACTTTCTTGGTTCTTAGTTTAACCTAGGTCCATTAAGTTCTATGCCAACTATGGAATACAATTAATTGGTTTTCTCTTGCCAATTAATTGATTCATTCCTAGAGAACCTTAAACTACTTTCGTGATTAAGATATTCCTAATTAACTATTAGGTTTCAGTTTTAACTTTCACCTTTCAGTTCATTAACTTAATACCTAAGACGTGATAGATTGGTGATAAGGCATTCTACCAACTCTCATTCATACACATAATAATTAATCCTAATTAATCTAGAAACAATCACAATTAGGGTTCCAACATTCAACTCAACAATGCAGTATCATCATACCATAATTAGGTTTACCAAAACCCTAGATTAATATCTACTCAAGCATAATAAAATTAGAAACCAAAATCATATTCATTAAGTAAACCATTAAAGTTCAATACAATTCAAAAGAAAGAGTAAAAGTAGAAGTAGAGAACTAAAGTAGAAAGATGAAACCCAAATTGCATAATGTAAATAAAGAATACAATGCTTCAATTGCTATAAATCCTACTCTAAAACATGAATTCAACAATGCATCTAGTAAAAACCTAATCTAAGAATGTTTTCTAAGCCTAAAAATTGAGTCTAAGATGTTTGTATCAGTCTGTATCTCCTTGGCTGCACTTCCCCTATGTATTTATAACTACTTGGCTACTCAAAACCCTAAAAATCATGTGGTGTAAGGACATGAAGCACGGCCGTGCTTCATGACACGGGCTGGCCATGCTTCAGGCTGGATTCTAAGAATTTTCTCCATCTTTCGCATAGAGCACGGCCTGGTCGTGCTTCATGCACACCAAGCACGGGCTGACCGTGCTTCCAGCTGCAAGTCTCTTTTCTTACCAATTTCTTAAAATTTGCCTCCTTGCTTCCTCCTTAGCATGTTTCAAGTCCATATGGCTTCTCTCATGAGTGTTTTCCCTTGTTTCTTGGCCTCTTTTGCTCTCCTACAAACATAAAATAAACCAAAGCAGTATCCAAAGCAAAGCATAACTAAATGTAGGGAAATAATCACAAGTTTACTACTAATTAGGGGATAAAATATAACCATTAAATACTCAAATTTCCCCTTTACCAAAGGGTCATTTGATGATAAATTGTCTACAATTACAAAATTTTAATCAAGCATCAGTACAACCAGCTTCATTGCTTCATTCTTTACATCTATACCAGCATGACCAAATAGAGCAACTTCAGTACAAGTAAGTAGTGGTGGTACTGGTAGAGGATTAAGAAGTCAAGGCCGAGAACAAGCTCGAGTTTTTTCCTTAACAAGACAGGATGCTCAGACTTCAAATGCAGTTATGACAAGTACATTATCAGTATATTCCCATAAAGCATATGTCTTGTTCTATCTTGGTTCTACTCATTCTTATATATTACCTTGCTTTGCTAAAAAATTAGATAGAGATCCTACTAGTTTACATTGTTCTTTCATTGTTGCTACTCTAATGGGAGAATTCTTATTAGTAAATTATGTGTATAAATCATGCGAGATTTCAATAAAAGATAAGGAGACTTTTGTAGATTTGATAGTTCTAGATCTAGTAGACTTTAATGTGATACTGAGAATGGATTGGTTGTCATCATGCCATGTCATTCTAGATTGCTACCTTCAGGTGATTAAGTTTAATATTTCTGGAGAATCTTCCTTCTTAATACAAGGAGATCGTAGTGAGGTGCCTAGAAACTTAATCTCAGCTCTAACAGCTCATAATCTGTTACAAAAAGGATGCCAAAGGTATTTAACAGTAGTCAAAGATGTTGATATAAAGAACACCAAGGTAGAGCAGGTTTTAGTGGTTAGGAAATTTTTTGATGTGTTTCCTGATGAATTGCTAGGGTTACCCCAAAACGAGAAATTAAGTTCAGTATTGATTTACTTCTTAGAACTCAATCAGTGTCTATACCCCCATATAGAATGGCACTGAATGAGCTCAAGGAATTGAAAAACCAGTTACAAGACTTGTTAGACAAGGGATTTATACAATTTAGTACTTCTCCTTGGGGTGCTCCGGTCCTATTTATGAAAAAAAAAGATTGCTACAACTGTATATTGATTATAGACAGTTGAATAAGGTGACAGTACGTAATAAGTATCCATTACCTCGTATAGATGATCTATTTGACCAATTACAGGGTGCCCAATATTTTTTAAAAGTCGATTTAAGATCTGGGTATCATCAATTGAGAATAAACAAGGAGGATATTCTAAAAATTTCTTTTAGGACTCGGTATGGGCACTATGAGTTCTTAGGAATGCCATTTGATTTAATAAATGCTCCAACTGCATTCATAGATTTGATGAATAGAGTATTTAAACCTTTCTTGGATCAATTTGTTATTGTATTTATAGATGATATCCTGGTATATTCAAAGAGTATAGAGGAGCATGAGCGACATTTAAGGATAACTTTGCAAATCCTAAGAGAACATCAGATATATGCCAAGTTTTCAAAAAGTGAATTTTGGCTTAGTAGTGTTACTTTTCTAGGGCATGTGGTTATCAAATATGGTATTTAAGTTGATCTTTAAAAAGTGAAAGCGGTGAAACAATGGCCACGCCCTACGACAATTACAGATATTCGTAGTTTTCTTAGTTTAGTAGGCTATTACCACAGATTCGTTAAAGATTTTTCAAAAATAGCTGCTCATTTGATAAGATTGACAAGGAAGGGAATAAAGTTTGACTGGTCAGATGAATGTAAAAGAAGTTTTCAAAAACTCAAAGAATGTTTGACTACAGCGCTAGTAATGTCTATTCATTTAGGTACCGGAGGATACATGGTATATTGTGATGCATCGAGAATTGAATTAGGGTGTGTTGATACAATATGGTCGGGTCATTGCATATGCAATTAGACAGCTTAAACCATATGAGAAAACTATCCGACTCATGACTTGAAAATAATAGCAGTAGTTTTTACTCTCCAAATTTAGAGGCATTATCTGTATGGTGAGACATGCAAAATTTATACATATCATAAAAGTCTCAAATATATTTTTCAACAAAAAGATCTTAACTTAAGACAAAAATGATGGATGAAATTACTTAAAGATTATGACTGTACAATACTATATCATCCAGGTAAGGTCAATGTAGTGGCTGATGCATTAAGTAGGAAGTCTATGAGTAGTTTGGCTCATATCATAGTGATAAGAAAATCGTTGGTTAAAGAAATGCATAAATTAGAAAGTAATGGGGTAGTAATGGAAATTAAGGAGCTTGGGATATTATTGGCCCACATACATTTTCAATCGTCTTTGATTGAGCAGGTGAAAAATGCACAGAAAGAGGATGCCTATTTATACAAGAAAATTGAAGAGGTAAAAAATGGTGGTGAAGTTGAATTTACTGTAGACCTTGAAGGCATTCTGAGATTGGGTAAGTAGTTATGTGTACCTGATAAAGAAGAACTTTAGAAAGAAATTTTATATGAAGCCTATAGATCTATATATACCATACATCTTGGAATAACTAAAATGTATAAGGATCTAAAAGAAATTTATTGGTAGGAAGGTATGAAAAAAGACATAGTTGATTATATTTCTTGATGCTTAACTTGCCAACAGGTAAAAGTAGAACATCAAAGGCTTGCAGGACTACATCAGCAAATAGAGATACCTGAATGGAAATAGAAAAGAATAACTATGGATTTTGTTACAGAGCTACCACGAACACCAAAAGGGTTTGATTCAATATGGATGATCATTGATAGGTTGACTAAATCAGCATATTTTCTACCAGTGAAAACTACATACAACGTAGCTCAGTATGCAAGTTTATATATGAATGAAATAGTGAGGCTTTATGAAGTGCCAATATCAATTATTTCTTATCGAGAACCATAGTTCACAGCTCGTTTTTGGAGAGTTTTTCAAGAAACTTTAGGCACAAAGTTAAATCTCAGTACTGCATTCCATCCTCAAACAGATGGACAGTCTGAGCGAACCATCTAAATATTGGAAGACATACTATGGGCATGTGTGCTAGACTTTCAAGGTAGTTGGGAAAGATTTTTGCCCTTAGCTGAATTTGCTTATAATAACAGCTACCAAGTTAGTATACAAATGGCCCTTTTTGAGGAATTATATGGTAGACGTTGTCGTTCTCTGATTGGATGGTTTGAGATGGGCGAAGCTAAGATTTTAGGGTCTGATATGGTAGAAGATGCATTGGTCAAGGTAAAATTAATTAAGGAAAGGTTATTAGCATCTCAGAGTAGACAGAAAGCCTATGTTGATAATAGACGTCGACCATTGGAATTTGCCACAGGTGAACATGTCTTTTTGAAAATATCTCCTTTGAAAGGAGTAGTAAGATTTGGAAAGAAAGGGAAGTTTAGCCCACGGTACATAGAACAATTTGAAATTCTTGATAGAATTGGCTCAGTAGTTTATTGTTTGGCTTTACCCCCTGAATTGGGTAATGTCCATCCAGTTTTTCATGTAACTATACTACAAAAGTATTTATCGAATTCTACACATGTTATACAGTGTCCACGTGTTCAGTTACGGGAAAATTTAATTTATGAGGAACAACCAGTAACGATAGTGGACAGACAAGTAAAGAAATTGCGTTCAAAAAAAATACCTACAGTGAAAGTGATATGGCAAAATCACTCTTCTAAGAAGGCTACTTAGGAAAGAGAGGATGACATATGCGCCAGATACCCATATTTTTTTGAACAATGAGATTAGTGTTTATTTGTAACTATGGTAATAAAATTCAGGGACCGAATTTCTTAAAGGCGGGAAGAATGTAATAGTCTTAAAATTTAAAGGAAATCATAAATTAAAGAAAATTTTGAATAAAAGAGAGGATTTGGAAAATAGAGATAAGAACCGTTGAAAATATGTTTATTTATTACATGGGTTGAAGAATTATAAAAAAAATATATGAGAATTTACGTTTTGGGACCAAAATGCAATTTCTTAAAAGTTTAGGGATCAAAATGTAAATAAGAAAAATTTGTAAAGACCTCACTCTAAAATTGAATTTTTGTAGAAAGGTCCCCCGGGATATTTTAAGGGCCTCAACCACACAAGGGGCTGACAATTTCGGATTTTTCTCTCTCTCCTCCAAATTTTTCCCTCTCAAAACCCCAAAACTTCTCTCTAGAATTCTACTGCTTTTGGACCTCGAATTTCGACACCACCACCGCCAACGGACTCAGGACGAAGAGTTCTACAAATTCATCCAATTGGTTTCTGAAAAATTAGCCGCAGATTGGTCGAAAAATGGAGGAAAAAATTACCTAAAGAGGTAATCTCCGAAACCCCTATATGTGGTATTCAAACGCAAGAACTAACAATATAGATGGATCTAGAAGGTGCCGAAATTTTAGGATCTCAAATTTCAGGTTCATCATCCTTTGCACACGCCCCTACACGTCGCTTCTCCATCAACAAGTGTAACATCCCGTAATTTTTATTTTTCAATAATAATGTTTTGCTATAAACAAATATATTTTTATTTGTTTAAAAATGATTATGTTATGCTAAAAGCAAGTATACTTTTAATTAAAGTAATTATTGTTTTAAAATAATTATATTGGCCTTTAATAAAAAAAAATTTATTTTTAGAAATACTTTTTCTTTTATTATATATAAAGATATTTATTTTGTGATTTGTTTTATTAAGATTTTTATCAAGCAAAATCATGATTTAAGAGTTTAACTAAAGGTTTATGAGAATGTAAATTTTTAAAAAAATTTGGAATGTTTTAGGATGCAAAACGGTATTTATATGAATATATATAAAATAAAATTCTATTATTTAATTATTAAATTATTAAATTATTATTATTATTATTATTATTATTATTATTATTATAAAGAATAAAGAAAAGGGGGAAGGGGAGACAGAAATCGAAACGTGAAAATGGAAGAGAATGAATAGTGTGAATAGTAACCTTCATTTTCTTCTCTAAATTTGGAGTGTCTACAAGTCTTTAATCTCAAAACTAAGGGTACCACTGGATTTAGGACAGAGAATATTACGATTTTGACTGAATAATTTCTCAAATCAGCCGTAGAATCACCGTAGATCAAAAATAGAAAATCTCAAAAAAATGTAAACTCTGAAACTCTTACTTAGAGACTTCAAATTGAAAATCTGAAACCGTAGATGAATCCAAGAGTTAGATAAACCTTAGGATATGAAATGTTTCAACTATTTGACAACTTTTTATTTATCGTGAATAGTATTTTTCGGCAGTACATAGTGACCAAGTTTTTGGAGTCATTTTCTTGAATTTTGGATCCTCCGGACACATTTTTGAAATCTGTTTAGTCAATTATGGATTGGAAAAGTGCATTTTGAGGCTGTCCAATCTGAAACCCTTACCCTGTGAGTGGATAATTCTTTCTATGACTTGCTCTATACTCTTCTTGATCTTTAAATGTGTATTTGATTATGTTTATAAGATATTTACACTTTTATTTGTTTCTGAAATGCATTAAAATTATCTAAATTGCTTACAAATTTGATTATAGTTCAAGAAGAGTATAGCTTTGAGAAATGGATTTTTGAACTCATGTTATATCTGATTTCACATGTATTTCTCATTAAATGGTGAAATGAATATTTATGCACGTGATATTGATTTATAAAGTTATATGATTGCTTTGAGAAAGGGCATGTATATGTGATTTTAAATGTATTTATCATTATTTGATAAAGTGAATATTATGTGCACGATGCATTGTTTTGAAAAGCTATACTGTAACATCCCTGATTTTTCCTTATGTTACTAATTGAAATTTATTTTTTTAGAGAGGAGAAAGGATTTTGGATCTCATGGGATGATTAAATTATTTTACTCAAGTCAAATAAGATACTAGGAATGGTTAAAATGGCATTTATGTAATTTCATTAAAATGACATTTAATTTATGTAATTTATGGAGGATGGCATTTGTGTAATTAGTGGATAATGGCATTGGCATTTTGGTGATGAAGAGGTGGTAGGTAGGAAAAATAATTAAGAGGTGGTAGGTAGGAAAAAAATGAGAAGTTAAGAAGGAGAAGGGGGAGTGTCGGTAGGAAGAGAAAGGAAAAAAACAGAAGAAAAGGAAGAGGAGAAAAAGAAAGGGGAAGAAAAAAAGAAGAGAAAGAGGAAGAAAAAGAAGAAGAAGAGAAAGAAGAAGGAGAAGGAAGAGGAAAAGGAAATCAAGGATTTCTGGGTGGTAGGAATGAAGCACAAGTTTAAGGAGTTATTTGATGTAGGTTTAACATATTCTAATAAATTTTGTACAAAATGATATATATGCTTTTAGAATTGTTTAGATGTCATTTTGAATAGCATGTGGTCTGAATATTTATATGAAATTATATTTTGGTTGTATGGACATGCATATGGGTGCATGGATTACATAAAAGAAAAACAAGGGAGAAGTTAGACTAAGCTGAATTTCGGAATAATCTAGGAAGCCTTTATTTTTGAAATTTTGGGAACTTTGGACAAGGATGTTAAAGAAATGTTTAACATATTAATTTTAGATATATGTCTCACGGATCTATAGGCTTTGAAATTACTTAATTTGGAGTTCATATGAGTGAGATATGGCTGATTAATTGGTCAGAGGTCGAAATCCAGGATAGTAAAAATAAGCATTGTTGTTTTAATTTTTTGGGAATAATCCATAAAGAATTTGAAGAAATGATAAACACAAAAGTTGTATATAATTGTCTTATTTGTTTATAGGATTTAAAATTAACTCAATCGGAGTTCGTATGAGGGAGATATGGTTGAATAAGTGAAGAAAGGTCCCAGAACATGGCCAGGCCGTGTTCTAGGTTGCTTCAGCACGGGTAGGCCGTGTTCGAGACTGTTTTTAAGCCTGTTTGAAGTATTTTTCAAGAATGACTGTGTCTTGAACATGGCCAGGCCATGTTGGGTGCTGGATTATCATATTTTTTAGTGTTTTTTGCCTAAAAATAATCATGTTTGTTGAAATATTTTTAAGAAACATATATCCAATAAAAATACTTTTACAATGATGATTTTGGTATAAAAAATTACTCTTTTTCTTTATTTGATTTAAAATGAATCATATTGAATATTGGTATGTGATAAATGATTATCAATCATTTGGTATAAAAATGATGCATCATATTATGAAAGTGATTAAATGACAAGCGTAAAACTCATGGCGAGTTGCTTGATAATTATATTTTGTATTTGAAGAATATGAATTTTTATATATATATATATATATATATATATATATATATATATATATATATATATATATATATTTATTTATTTATTTATTTATTTATTTATTTATTTATTTATTTATTTATTTATATGTATGGATGAATATCGACGGTTTGTATGGCTTGAGACAGTACCTGTAACATCCCTAATTTCGTTTCTTTTATTGATAATTAAGGAAATAAAGTTTATTAGACAATATTTTAGATATCTAAGGAAATATAATCCTTAGAAATTCTTCACCTTATGTATATGCATAGAAAATGTTTCTAACATTAAAAGAACAAATAAAGAGGGAAAACCTAATAGGAAAAAAATTAGAAAGAACATACTAAAGAGATGCAAAATTTTTGGATAAGGAAGATAAATTTTTAGAAACAAGTAAAGGTCTTAAATTTTCAAGAACATTGGATTAGGGTAATTTTTTCTAATTCAAGAACTAGAGTTACTAAGTTTAAAATCTTTACCCATACATTGAGCTTTTACCTATGGACACTTTATATAGAGTTTTTCCACTTCACATAAGTTTCTAACAAGCCCATTGGATAACCTAAGCAAGAAATAAAACATAGACTTGGACTAAGATATAGTAATTGGACTAATAGCCCAAAAATTATGAAAATGTGACCAAACCCTCCAAAAAAAGGTAGAATTTTATCCAAAGCAAAGAAAATGGGTAGGAATAAACCCATAATGGGTAGGAATAAGCCCAAATCCAAGAGGAAAAATAAAATAAAATAAATTAGGTGATGATATAATAATGTAATAATAATAAAGATTAGGTTACATGACATTAAGACAAAAATTTAGCAAGTGGTGTGATTCTACATTCATCATTTTGGCAAGTGGCATGATAATACAAGGCTTTAGGACAAAAACATCTATATCCTACACTCATAATTTTAGCAAGTTGTATGATAATACATGGCATTAGGACAAAACATTCATATGCCACACAAATAATATCAACCAAATAATGGAGATTCAAGGGCTACAAATTTGCCACCTAAAAAGGCAAACCTATCATACTTGTTTAAGACAAAAGAAAATGGAAATGAATCCCTAAATCAAAGGGACCTTATCCCTTATCTTAAGAACATATCATCATAATTTTCAAAATATAAATCTCCTTTTCCTATGCATATCTTGACTAAGGAAGAGGAAGACAAGAACATAAGTTGTTTGTTTTCCAAAAATTCAACAAAGTGTATCCTAATTGTGATAAGGTAGACCCATGATCATGAAAGGTGTATTATTTGGTGGCCTATATAAGCAAAACTCACCCCTACAACATTTTAATTTCGTCCAAGTGAGGAAGAGAGAGAAACAGAAGCAAGGTAGAGTGAGGAAAGGAGAGAAAGAGAGGAGAATAAAGGAAGGAAGAAGAAGGAGAAGTTTAGAAGGCTAAGTACTCAAGGTAAGTTACCTTAATCTCTACTTGAGTCCATTTTTCTTTTTCATCCTTGAGGTTCAAAAAATTCACCCTCCTTCTCTTACCTAAGCTGCTAGAAAAGCTAAGGGAAGGAAGGAATCTTGCTACTTCTTTCAAGAGGAAACAAGAAAACCAATTCACTAAGTAAGCTAGGGAGATTCTTAGGTAAGTTTAACAATATTTCTTTTTGAAGAAAACTTTTAAAACTTATAATATTTATATGAGATTTTGATCTTAGAACTTTAATGATTGGTCATGGATGTTGCTATAGCATGTTACATATTGATCTTGCATGTGATGTATATTTGAATACTTAGGTTGGTGTAGATAGTTCTGCATGGGTATGGCTATGGTTGGCAGAATTTTAAGCTTCGGTGTTTTAATTTCTGGGAACAAGTTATAAGGAATTAAAATAAATAGTTAACATAAGTATTAACGATATATGTGTCACGGATTTTTAGCCACTGGAATCATTCAATTTGGAGTCCATATGAGGTAGATATGGTCTGATTAGTAGTCAAAGGTCAAAAAATGGTTCATTAGGGAAGAATATGTTAGGATAGTTTCTGTATTTTAATTTCTGGAAATTATCTGTATGGAATTAAAATAAATAGTTAACATAAGAATTTTAGCTATATGTGTCACGGATATTTAGCCGCTGGAATCATTCAATTTAGAGTTCATATGAGGTAGATATGTTCCGATTAGTAAACAAAGGTCAGCAAATGGTTAATCGGGGAAGAATATGTTAGGATAGCTTCGGTGTTTTAATTTCTGGAAAAATTATATAAGGAATTAAAATAAATGGTTAATATATGAATTATATATTTATGTGTCACGGATGTTTAGCCACTGAGTCACTTAATTTGAAATTCTTATGTGGGAGATATAGTCAGATTAGTAAGTAAAGGTTAGAACCTACCCGAGAAGAAATATTATTGAATTTAAGGGAGTAATAACACTAAGATTTTTTACTATTTTGCTAATAGGATTAACATAATAGTTTTAGATAATTGTCTTAACTTTCCATAGACACCAAGATCACCTCAATCAGAGTTAAAATGAAGGAGTTATGCTCTGATTAGTGAGCAAAGGTCACAGAGCACGGCCAAGCTATGTTCTGGGTGCTTCAAGCACGGGTTAGTCGTGTTCGGTGCTATTTTTGAGTACATTTGAAGTATTTTTAAAGTATAGCCATGTCCTGGAACATGGCCAGACCGTGTTGGAAGCTGGTTAAGCCTATTTTCAATATTTTTCTACCCTAGATGAACCTCTTTAACTATAGGGTAATAGTAGAAATCAAATTGGAGAACAATGCTCTATAAATTTGTTAGAACATGTGTTGGAAATGATATAAATAAGAAAAAAATTACTAAAGGCCAAGCATAAAGAGAAGGTAAAATATGATGAAAATCTGCATCAAGAAAATAAAGAAATAAAATTAATATTTAAAAAAGAAGACGAATCTTATAAATAAAAATAATAAATGACTAGTATATGCCATAGTCATTGCCATTGTATGAACTTCTTACCATCTTAAGTGTGAAATTCTGACATGAAAATATTTTATAAAGTGATATTTGAAATGGTTATGTTTATGGCATGATTACCAATAATTTATGGTAATAGTTATATTTTGATGAACATACTTGTTATTGAAAGCATATTTTTGGCTATCATTGTGAAAAGAAAAGAAATGAGCACGGTCACATGGCAATCTGTGTGGTGCACCAGTAGGGGACGCCCTACCAACGGTTATGATCATGTTAATGAGAAAAGAAAGAGAAAGTGGGCCATGTCGGACGGAGCGAGAAAAGTCCGTACCGGAGAGTAGAATATACTCACCCTGACCGGGGTAGCTTGAAATGAGAATAAGTTAATGACCATCATATGATATTCTGAAAATAGTTAATCCTGTCATACATATTATTATTGTATGATTCTTATGTGCATAGATATAATGCATTCATGTGACCAAAGATATTTTCTGTAGTTTATACAGCTGAACATGACATGATGAACTATATTGGTGATAAATTATGATTTATTGTTGAACTTACTGGGATTTAATTCTCACTATATTTCCATATCATGTTCAGAAGAATAAATATGCAGATTTTCTCTGACACTTATTATTTCTGTACGTTGGATCGAGGTGCCCTACCTTGGGCAACTTCCAGTTATTTCAGATGTATCTGTCGTAGATGTAACTGAGATTCCGGTGGACGTGCCACCCGCACCAGTGTCCCCGAAAGTAGTCGACATAGATGATTAGAGCTAATATGTATCTTTGTACAAATGTTTGTAAAATAATAGTATATATGAAAACTCAGTATGGTATCACTGTTAATAACAATTATGCTTGGTTAAAGTGATTATTATTACGAGTTAAGTGGTTAGAATTAAAGTGGTAATAACGTCATGGAATTTTACAAATATAAAAAAAAATTTGTTACATTTACATAAATGGAGTTGTTACAGTACCGAGTAGGGGACGACCTATTAGCCTAAGTGAGTCAAGGGAGGGCCACTCCAACTGGGTGACAGTGGTAATGTAAGAGGGCAGGAGGGTGATGTACTCACATTCCCCGATCATTTATTGTGACTGTAGTCGATCGGTCAATATACGTATAGCAAATTGCATTGACCAGACGCCGAGTGAGGCAGGTCATTTCAAATTAAGTGTACCAGATTGCCGAGTGAGGTAGGTCATTTGAATTAAGTGTACCAGATCACTAAGTGAGGCAGGTGCATTAAAAGTGATGATTTTATCTCTAAATCTTAATATTTTCTGTAGCTTATACAGCTGAACATAACTCATGTTTTTCTCATTATATTTTATTTATGTTAAGTCTACTGGGAACCTTTATTCTCACTATTATTGTGGTGTTATGTTTAGATAAAAAGAAATGAAATGCAACACAAAATGACGTTACTGATGGAGATCTAGATGTCAGCACTACCTCCTCACCCTTTGTATTTCAAGGGTGAAGTGCTGTATAAAGACTCTTATTTATGTACTAAAATGTTTTATTGTATAAATATAAGATGTGTGAGGTTTGTAATATATATGTAAACATGTATATTGTGTTTTGAAATGTTGTATTGTATAATTATAACATGTATGAGGTTTGTAATAAATATGTATATATATATATATATATATATATATATATATATATATATATATATATATATATATATATATATTGTGTTTATACATATGCCGTATTTAACATGCGTAATGTGAAAGAAAAAAACCGAACATTACATATATACTTGTGAAAATGATGCATGTCATATTATAAATGAGATTGAATGGTAAGCGTAAAGCTCATAGCGAGTTGCTTGGTACTTATGGCAAGCGTAAAGCTCAATGCGAGTTGCTTGATAAATATGATAAGTGTAAAGCTCATGGCGATTTGCTTGATAATTTTGCATATATTTATATGTATGGATGAATATTGACGAGTTGTATGGCTTGTGACAGTATCGATAGAGGACGCCCTATTAGCCTGAGTGAGCCGGGGGAGGGCCGCTCCAACCGAGTGACAGTAGTAATGTGGGGGGAGCAAGAGGGTGATGTATTCACATTCTTTGATCACTTATTATGATTGTAGTCGATCAGTCAATATGCGTATAGTAAATGAGTTATGTTTTCATTGCATTGACTAAATCACCGAGTGAGGCAGGTGCATTAAAAGTGATGATTTTATCTCTAAATCTTAATATTTTACTATAACTTATACAATTGAGCATAGCAACATTTTTTTAATGATCTTATCGTCCTGCATATGGTTTTGGATATTTGAATATCCTTTGAATTGAAAATATTTGAAATGCGGGTCCCTAAGAGGTCATAGGAGGAATTATTTATTCACTAAGTTATCAAACTCACTGCACGATATTTTCACATTTTTCAAATGAAAATACAGAGTCTAATCCTGCAAATAGGTGATCAGTTAGGTGACATATTCTGTGGGTGAGTCTATGTTGCTTCTAAGGCTCACAATTTTTGAATTATACTGTATTTGTATTCTAGAGTGCTTTGAACGTTACATGCAGGATCCTCGTTTTGTAATAACTCCATTTATGTAAATGTAACAAATTTTTTTTTATATTTGTAAAATTTCATGAAGTTATTACTCCTTTAATTCTAACCACTTAACTCATAATAATAATTAATTTAACCAAGCATAATTGTTATTAACAGTGATACAATACTGAGTTTCTATACACACCATTATTTTACAAATTACACACCATTATTTTACAAATATTTGTACAAAGGTCTAAAATATACATATTAGCCCTAATCATCTACGTAGACTACTTCTGGGGACACTGGTGCGGGTGGCGGCACCTCCACCAGAATCTCAGTCACAGCTACTACAGATATATCCGATATAACTGGTAGTTGCCTAAGGTAGGGCACCTCGATCCAATGTACGGAAACAATAAATGTCATGGAGAAAATCTGCATAATTATTCTTCTGAACATGATATGAAAATATAGTGAGAATTAAATCTCAGTAGGTTCAACAATAAATCATAATTTACCATCAATATAGTTCATCATGTCATGTCTATCTGTATAAACTACAGAAAATATCTTTAGGTCATATGAATACACTTTATCCATGTACATGAAAATTGTACAATTATGACATGTATGGCATAAATACTATTTTTCAGGATATCATATGATGACTATCAATTTATTCTCATATCAAGTTATCCCGGTCAGGGTGAGTATTTTCTACTATCTGATACGGGCTTTTTTCGCTCCGTCTGACATGGCTTACTTTCTCCTTCTTTTCTTATTAACATTATCATAATCGTTGGTAGGGCGTCCCCTACTTGTGCACCACACGGATTGCCATGTGACCGTGCTCATTTCTTTTCTTTTCACAATGATAGCCAAAAATATACTTTCAATAACAAGTATATAACTATTATAAAAAAAATCATTGATAATCATGCGATGAACATAACCATTTCAAATATCACTTTATAAAATATTTCTATGTCAAATTTTCACACTTAAGATGGTAAGAAGTTCATACAATGGCAATGGTTATGGCATATACTAGTCATTTATTATTTTTATTTATAAGATTCTTTTTCTTTTTTAAATATAAATTTTATTTCTTTATTTTCTTGATGCAGGTTTTCATTCTATCTAACCTTCTCTTACTAATCAGAGCATAACTCCCTCAATTTAACTCCAATGTAGATGATCTTAGTGTCAATTTAAAGATAAAACAATTATCTAAAACTATTATATTGAATAGTTTAGCAAAATATTAAGAAATCAAGGTGATATTAGTCCCTCAAATTACAGGTTATTTCTTCTCGGGTAGTTTCTGACCTCTACCTACTAATCTGTCTATATCTCTCTCATACAAATTTTAAATTAAGTGATTATAGTGGCTAAAACTCTGTGACACATATATCTATAATTCTTATGTTAACCATTTATTTTAATTCCCTACATAATGTTTCCAAAAATTAAAACACATAAGTTATCCTAACATATTCGTCCCTGATTAACTATTTTCTGACCACTGCTTACTAATCAGACCATATCTACCTATTATGAACTCCAAATTGAGTGATTCTAGTGGCTAAAAATCCGTGAGACATATATATATAATTGTTATGTTAACAAGTTATTTTAATTACCTACAAAATATTCCCAAAAATTTAAAAATATAAGCTTTCCTAATAGATTCTTCCCTGATTAACCATTTTCTTACCACTGCTTACTAATCGGACCATATCTACCTCATATGGACTCCAAAGTGAGTGATTCCAGTTGCTAAAACTCTGTGATACATATATCTATAATTTTTATGTTAACAAGTTATTTTAATTCCCTACATAATGTTCTTAGAAATTCAAAAATAGAAGCTTTCCTAACAGATTCTTCCCTAATTAACCATTTTCTAACCATTGCTTACTCATCGGACCAGATCTACCTCATATAGACTCCAAATTGAGTGATTCCAGTTGTTAAAAATCCGTGATACATATATCTATAATTGTTATGTTAACAAATTATTTTAATTCTCTACATAATGGTCCCAGAAATTCAAAAATATAAGCTTAAAATTTTACCACCCATAGCCATACCTATACAGAACTATCTACACCAGTTTAAGTATTCAAACATACATCACATGTAAGAATAATATGTAACATGATAAAGCAACATCCATGACCAATCATCAAAGTTTTTAAGATCAAAATCCCATATAAATTTTACAAATTTCAAAATTTTTCTTCAAAATGAAATATTGTTAAACCTACCTAATAATCTCCCTAGCTCACTTAGTGAATTTGTTTTCTTGTTTCCCCTTGAAAGAAGTATCCATTCCCTTAGCTTTTCTAACAGCTTAAATAAGAGAAGGAGGGTGAGTTTTTGAACCTCAAAGATGAAGAAGAAAAATGGATTCAAGTAGAGATTAAGTTAACTTACCTTGAGTACTTAGCCCTCTAGACTTCTCATTCTCCTTCCTTTCTTTCTTCTCCTCTCTTTCTCTCCTTTCCTCTCTCTACCTTGCTTCTATTTCTCTCTCTTCCTCACTTGGACCATCAAATAATTCATCTTTCATGATTATGGGTCTACCTTATCACAATTAGTATACACTTGGTTGAATTTTTGGAAAGCAAATAACTTATGTTCTTGTCTTCCTCTTCCTTAGTCAAGATATGCATAGCAAAAGGAGATTACTAAAGAAAGGTGAAATTCTTAGGTAAGGAAGATAAATTTTTGTGAAGGTATTAAAATTTCAAGAAGATTGGATTAGGGTAATTTTTTCCTAATTTAAGAGTTAAAGTTACTAAGTTTAGTATCTCCACTCATAAATTGGACTTTCAACTATGGACACTTCATATAGAATCTTTCTACCTCACATGAAATTTTAGCAAGCCAATAAGATAGTCCAAGGAAGAAATAAAACATAGACTTGGATTAGGATATTCTAACCCTTGAATCTCCATTATTTGGCTAAAATTATTTGTGTGGGATTGGAATATTTTGTCCTAATGTCATGTATTATCATACCACTTGCTAAAATTATGAGTGTAGGATATAGATGTTTTGTCCTAATGCCTTGTCACCTAATCTTGATTACACCATTATTTCATCACTTTATTTTTATTTTTTTTATTTTTCCTCTTGGGTTTGAGCTCATTCTTGCCCATTTTCTTTACTTTGGTTAAAATTCTACCTTTCATAATGGGCTTAGTCACATTTTCATGATTTAGGCTACCGGTCCAATTTCTATATCTTAGTCCAAGTCTATGTTTTATTTCTTCCTTGGACTATCCTATTGGCTTGCTAAAATTTCATGTGAGGTAGAAAGATTCTATATGAAGTGTCCATAGTTAAAAGCCCAATTTATGGGTAGAGATACTAAACTTAGTAACTTTCACTCTTAAATTAGGAAAAAAATTACTCTAATCCAATCTTCTTGAAATTTTAATACCTTCACAATAGAGATGTTACTTCGAATACTTTTGTACTTTTATTAATACATGAAACAAAATTAAGGATGTTACACGTTTCTGTTGTACTTTGATGTTTATAGACTTGGTCTGTATATTGTGTATACATGAGAGAAATGACAAAGAATTGAATTGTGCATCTTTATGGAAAATATATGATTGCGAAAAAAAATGTTTGTTTCACTTGCTCATAAATTGGAGGCGTTACAAGTTGGTATCAGAGCATCAGGTTTCCTTGTGGCTATCGGGGCAAAGGATTATTTAGTAGAACCTTTAGTATGGGTATGAGCCAGACATATTTATACTTCTGGTGCTGCTGAGGGATTCTATAGGATTTCAATTTCCTTTCTATTTCAAGTTATTAAATTTCCTAATATAAAGTTGATTGAATATTATGACATTTTAAGAGGTATCTATGGGTTAATTACTGCCTGAAAGTGAAAGGGATAGGTGTACCAGAGAATTTAAAGAATTAAATGTCAAATATGATCATTTTTGAATATAATATCTGTTTTACCTGAATGTCTAGATATAATAGACTTTGATGTGATATTAGAAATGGATTGGTTGGAAATATGTCAAGCCATTTTAGAATGTCATCCGAAGATGATTAAATTCAATATTCCTGGAGAATCTTTTTTCTTGATACAAGGAGACTATAGTGAGGTACCTAAAAAACTAATCTCTATTTTAGCAGCCTATAAGTTATTACAAAAAGGTGCCAATGATATTGGGCAATAGTGGGAGATGTTGATATAAAGTATATCAGTGTAAATCAAGTTCCAGTGGTTAGAGAATTTTCTGATGTAATTCTTGAGAAATTGTCAAGATTATCTTGAAACGTAAAATAGAATTTGGTATTGATTTACTTACTAAAACCTAACCAGTGTCTATACCCCCATATAGAATGGTAACAACTGAATTCAAGGAATTGAAGAATTAATTGTAGGACTTGTTGGACAAGAGATTTTTAAACCCTAGTACTCCTTCTTGGAGAGCTCCAATACTATTTGTGAAAAACAAAAGATGGATCGTTGCGATTGTGCATAGATTATAGACAATTGAATAAGGTGACAATGTAGAATAAATATCATTTACCTCGTATAGATTATCTATTTGACTAGTTACAAGATGCTCAATATTTTTTTAAAAAAATTGATTTGAAATATGAGTATCATTAATTGAGGATAAGGAAAGAGGATATTCAAAAAAAATCTTTTAGGACTCATTATGGGAATTATGAGTTCTTGATTATGTCATTTAGTTTGACAAATGCCCTATCTACAACTATAGATTTAATGAATAGTAATTAAGTCATCCTTGAATCAGTTTGTTATTATATTTATTGATGATATATTATAATATTTTAAGAGTTCAGAGGATCATAAGCAACATTTAAAGATAGTTTTACCAACTCGAAGGGAGTATGGTTGGTAAAGATGGTATCCAAGTAAATCCTAAAAAAGTAAAAGTGGTATAACAATGGCTACGTTTTACTACATTTAAATTTGAAGATCCAAATCCAATTTGCGCTTTCTGCGGTTGTCTATTATCTATTCTATTTGAGTTGTAATTGGATCAGGTACATGAATATATGTTTATAAAGCATCAATCAACTCCTCAGCATTTGAAGCTAAGATGAGAATTCGTCGTGCTGAGTGTGAAATGAACCTTTGTTCCACAGCTTGATCTAGAAAAGACAACATACCATCAAAAAAATGGTTAACATTTAACAAACCTATTTAGAAAATCTCTTCTAAAGTACCAAAACCACCTGAAGGCATCAACATTGCTTATCATTCTAGCCATGCGCTCATGCATGGAAGCTACCCTAAACTCTTCCCCAATTATCTTTCCTACGATGTTGAATACATCTAGAGCTGTAAGAATAGTACCTAGAACTTGACATCCTCCTACATGTGCAGTTGTAGATACACACCCCATTAATCCATAGTTATCTCCACCATAGATTAAATGAATCTTTTTCCTAGCCAGCACCATACTTAGGTTTTGTGCTACTTTCACATACTATCCATCTTTTTCAGGACTGGAACCACAAAAGAAACAAATATTTCGAAACTAACGGAATGCGATTCCCTCCATAGTTGTACACACTTTAACTTTGAGTATGAAAGTAAAGATATTAACATGTGCATTTATAGAACTCAAAGAAGGGCATACTTATAATAGTTATACGAATAAGCTGGGAATAATTTGAACAGTTAAGTGAGTGATTGGTGGATATAAACTAAATTGAAGGTGAAATTTTCAAAAATGACGACAAACATGTATATGTACAATAGTTGTGATAGTCGCTCATATTAGACATATAAAGAGAATAAGGTTAAGATATCACCAGAAATTTGTCTTTTCCTTGTTGTCCTTGATGAAACATTGATATTTTGATTCTTGTAGGGAATTTGTAGGTAATAGGCGTAATTGAAAAAAAAAGTGAAAATGAAAATAAGTTAGTTGTTGAAGAGGGACAATCAAATGATTTATTTTGTTTTTTCAATGTTTTTGCCAGTCAACTATCGGTATTATTAAGTCGACTAGCTATTTTGAGAAATTTTAATTTGGACTTATTATTTTACAATTGATTGATTACTTCTATTTTGAAACAATCAACTACATCCTACCAGTTAAGTACATATTCTTTGATTTTTATAAACTTTTATAAGCTCAGAAATATTTCTTTTTTACTAAATATCAACAACTTTAAAATAGATTTTGGCACATATATTCAAAATTTACGGCCACCGATTTTTTGCCGAAATAATAGTTAGATTTTGTTTACAGATTTTCAAGAGATACGACCACCGATATTAATTTTCTTTCAATGCTTTGTCTAAATTTTTGACTTTCTATTTTGGCACCATTCTTTATTATGTTTTTTGTATGTTCTACTGCATTCTTCCTTATTAATATTTGGTATTAAATGCAAAGTTCTTTTCCCTCATTACAAGAAAAGTTAATTTATTTTCTTTGAAACTCAATTATTATGATGTCCAAGTTGTTAGTAAGTTAAAGTAATGAAAAGTTTGAAAGAAATGGACGGATGATGGCCTTATGGTGTTTTGACGAATGTAATTAAGAGGATTAATGGTGTTGAAGTTCTTAAGGAATAAAATATGGGAAGTAGGATTTAAATTAATCTTTGAACTCTTAATTTAGAAATAAAGAGATTTCAAATGAAGTCATAGATTGTAAACATGGATAACTCGAGACAATAAGGTTATACTAAGATATGAAATAATTGTACTAGTATAATGGTAAAAGAAGATACAAGTGAAATATTTTTCGTTGTTTGGTATGTCAGCAAGTAAGAATTGAATATATTGTTTTAAGAGAACTAATCAGAAAGTTTAGAATCTTAACTAGATTATAGTATAGTTGATAGTAAATTTAAATGATGTGTTTATACATTAGAAAGTATGCTTTAGGTATCTTTATATATTTGGTGAAATTTTGGAGAAAATCATTTATCCTTAGTTGAACTTGTCCATATCAGTAATTATCAGGCCTTACAAACAAATGGAACTATTTGAAGTTTTACATTAAGCATCGTAGGACTCCTAATAGGTGGATGAGTTGAATAAGGTTAAGTTTTTTTAATCTAATTTGGAATATCAAGAAATAGATAGAATATGATTAACCTAAATCGATGATATTAATTTAGAGAGTATGCTTCAAGCATATGTCTTCGAGTTTGGAGGGAGATCCCTTAACAGAATTTGCTTATAATAAAGTGTTATTAGATGATTTAATTCCTAAAGTAAAGGTGTTACAAAAGAAATTTTGATGACTTAGTGGAGTTAGAGTTATGGTAAGATATCGTTGATGAAGTGAAATGGAATGAAAAAAAAAATACAAGCAACTCAATACAAGTCAAAAGTCTATAAGAACCATGAATGTTGAGCACTAGAAATTATCAGTTAGTAACCACATATTCTTGAAGGACTCACCAATGAAAGAGGTAATGCGATTTGGAAAGAAGGAAAAAGTTGAGCTCTAGTATATAGAATCTTTTGAAAATTTGAACAAAGTAGGCATAGTAATACATTGCTTAACCTTGCCATTAGGATTGAGTAATGTGGATACAAACTTTCTTGCATCAATGCTAAGGAAGTACCTATTAGATTCTTCTTATGTTACCTAATTTCAAGAAATTTAATTGGACAAAAATTTGGCTTAACTATGGGTATAATCGATGCTTATTGTTGATCGACAAGTGAAGAACTTATGGATGAAAAAAATCCCTATGGTTAAGTTATATGGAAAAATTATTCAAGTGAAGAGACATACTAAAAAATAAAGATGATATACATAAAAGATATCTCAAATTATTTGAGTAATAAGGTTGGTAATTCCAAATTATGCCTTGATTTCATTCCTTACATGTGGTAGAATGGGTTGAAATAATTGGGGATATCTTAAGGGGAGAAGAATATAACATCCCGGAATTTTTATTTTTAAATAATAATGTTTTGTTATAAAAATATATATTTTTATTTGTTTAAAAATGATTATATTTTCCTAAAAGCAAGTATACTTTTAATTAAAGTAATTATTATTTTGCTTAAAATAATTATATTGGCCTTTAATAAATTTTTGTTGTATTTTTAGAAATACTTTTTCTTTTATTATGTATAAAGATATTTATTTTGTGAATTTTTTTACTAAGATTTTTATCAAGAAAAATCATAATTTAAGAGTTTAACTAAATGTTTTTTAGAATATAAATTTTTAGAAATTTTTGGGATATTTTAAGATGAAAAACGGTATTTATATGAATATATATAAAATAAAATTCCATTATTTAATTATTAAATAATAATAATTATTATTATTATAAAGAATAAAGAAAAGGGGAAGGGGAGACAGAAACCGAAACATGAAAATGGAAGAGAATGAATAGTGTGAATAGTAACCTTTATTTTCTTCCCTAAATCTGGAGTATCTACAAGTCTCTGATCTCAAAACTAAGGGTACCATTAGATTTAGGACGAAGAATACTACAATTTTGACCGAACAATTTCTCAAATCAGCCGTAAAATCGCCGTAGATCGAAAATAGAAAATCTTAGAAAAAGGTAAACTCTAAAACTCTTACTTAGATACCTCAAATTGTAAATCTGACATTGTAGATGAATTCAAGAGTTAGATAAACCTTAGGATATGAAATTTTTTAGCTATCTGACAACTTTTTATTTTTGGTGAATAGTATTTTTCGGCGATAAATAGTATTTTCAAGCGGTAAATAGTGACTAAGTTCTCAAAGTCATTTTCTTAATTTTTGTACCATCCGAACACGTTTTTGAAGTCTGTTTAGTCAAATGTGAATTGGAAAAGTGCATTTTGGGGCTGTCCAATCTGAAGCCCTTACCCTGTGAGTGGATAATTCTTTTTATGACTTGCCCTATATTCTTCTTGATCTTTAAACGTATATTTGATTATGTTTATAAGATATTTACACTTTTATATATTTCTGAAATGCATTAAAATTATCTAAATTGCTTACAATTTTGATTATATTTCAAGAAGAGTATAGCTTTGAGAAATGGATTTTTGAACTCATGGTATATCTGATTTCACATGTATTTCTCATTAAATGGTGAAATGAATATTTATGCACGTGATATTAATTTATAAAGTTATATGATTGCCTTGAGAAAGGGCATGTATATGTGATTTTGAATATATTTATCATTATTTGATAAAGTAAATATTATGTGCACGATGCATTGATTTGTAAAGCTATATACTTGTGAAAATGATGCATGTCGTATTATAAATGAAATTGAATGGCAAGCGTAAAGTTTATGGCGAGTTGCTTGGTAATTATAACAAGCGTAAAGCTCATGGCGAGTTGCTTGATAAATATGACAAGTGTAAAACTTATGGTGAGTTGTTTGATAATTTTACATGTATTTATGTGTATGGATGAATATTGATGGGTTGCATAGCTTGTGACGGTACCAATAAGGGACGCCCTATTAGTCTGAGTGAGTTAGGGGAGAGTCACTCCAACCGAGTGACAGTGGTAATGTGGGGGGACAAGAGGGTGATGTACTCACACATTCCCCGATCACTTATTATGACTGTAGTCGATCAGTCAATATACATATAGCAAATGAGTTATGTTTTCATTGCATTGACCAAATCGCCGAGTGAAGTAGGTGCATTAAAAGTGATAATTTTATCTCTAAATCTTAATATTTTACTATAGCTTATACAGATGAGCATAACAACATTTGTTTAATGATCTTATCATGCTACATATGGTTTTGGATATCTGAATATCCTTTGAATTGAGAATATTTGAAATACGGGTCCCATATGAATATACTTTTGAACTATATTATCTATGTGCCAAATTTTAAAATATAAGTACATCCATATGCTGACCTAAGAGGTCATAGGAGGAATTATTTACTCACTAAGTTGTCAAACCCACTACACAATATTTTCACATTTTTTAGATGAGAATACAGAGTCTGATCCTGTAGATAGGTGATCAATTAGGTGGCATATTCTATAGGTGAGTCTACGTTGCTTTCAAGACTCACGATTTTTGAATTATACTGTGTTTGTGTTTTAGAGTGCTCTGAATGCTACAGGCAGGATCCCCGTTTCTGCTGTACTTTGATGTTTATAGACTTGGTCTGTATATTGTGTATACATGAGAGAAATGACAAAGAATTGAATTGTGCATCTTTATGAAAAATATCTGATTGCGGAAAAAAATATTTGTTTCACCTGTTCGTAAATTGGGGGTGTTACAGCAAGTGACGGCCACGCGTAGCCCCTGCAGTGGCGCATGCAGCACGTGACTCCAACACTCTATTGCGTTGAATTGCATTGACTAAACTCTTAAAGGCTAAATTTTGCGTATCTGGACCCATTTTCAAAGATTTTGGACCCTTCGAACTCATTTTTGGGATTTATTTGGTTAGATTTGGACTGAAAACATGGATTTTGGGGTTGTCCAACTTGGAACCCTAACTTTGTAAGTGGATAATACTTTTTATGATTTATTTTACATTTTTTTTATACTTTGATTTTGATATTGGTGCAGTATATGAATTTATTACTACATTTTCAACTCTTGAAAATTTATGAGTGATTATCTTCACTTATTGGATATTATTCCTTTCAAATATGGTTTTATGAAAATTGTATATATTCATATGTCATGAATTTGGAACCCTTGAAATATGTGTTGCATCTATGCATTTCACTACTTGAGAATGATGATTCAGGGGTATTTGGAATTGATAAACTCTGATTGGGAAATTTATGACAGATGAGATGTATTGAGATTAAAATTCTGTATTATATTGAAAGTTCTGTTTTGAATAATATGGAATATGTGCATATGATAATTTTTGTGGAGAAATCCTATTAGAAATATTATTTGTTAATAGTAGGTGATGTTAACCATGGTGTACCTTGATACCTCAGTTAGCAAGGGTGATGTTAACCTCATGTAAGGACCAACACACAAGATATGATATGTGATAGAGAGCGAGATGCCTCATATCTGGGCAAAATGCTAGTTAGATGATATGTGATTTGCCTTCCCTTGTTTTGTGCTTGGAAAATTACCTATATTAGAGTCCTTTTGCGTGTCCTCTTAAATGGTAGTAGGGTAAAACTTGGCTGAGATGCCAAGTATAGGCAAATCCTATACCAACAAAATATAGAAGGGATTGAACTTTGATATGGTGGTTCTGATATGAGATTCTCCTAATATTTTTATAGGAAATGTTTTGATACATATCAATGTTTAATTAACAATCATATTGTATCATATATTGTTACAGATATCTGAATGTAATTTAAACTAATAATATTTGAAAATGCGGGTCCTATAAGGATGTACTTCTGAATTGTAATTTTCAATGTGATAAATTTTAATATATGAGTACATCCATATGTTGATATGAGAGGTCATATGAGATATTATCTACTCACTGAGTTGTCAAACTCACTACACGATGCTTATATTTTTTTCAGATAAAAATATAAAGTTTGGTCTTGCAACTACGTGATCAGCTAGTTGTCATATTCTCTGAGTGAGCCTATGTTGCTTCCAAGGCTCGAAATATTTAAAATATTATGTTATTGTAATTTAGAGTATGCTCCGAACACTATAGACAAGATCTTTGTTTCTGCTGTAATATTGATAAATATAGACTTGACATGTATAATTGACTATATTGAAAACTTGTAAAAGTATGATATTTTTCATAATATGTGATATTGTGAAGCCGTATACAAATAAATAAGTGATAAAATTTTCTGTTAGTTGTATTATTCGCGTTTTATTAAATTAGAGCATGACAAGATCTTTTAAAAAGATTTTTTTAGTTTTTTAATTTTTAAAACAAGTCTTCTAAATAAATTTTTAATTTTTTTAAATTGGTCTTTGGAACCTATTTTATAAAATTATTTCAAAACACAATAAAACAAAAATATTCCCCATAATTCTTGTCTCTTTTCTCCTATAATTCTCTCCCCATCTCCCGGTGGGATTGTTGTTAACAAGAAATCCACTTGGCTCTTTCGCCTGTCCCAACCGGCCAATCGTGCCATGTTGGAAGACTTGCATATGCCATTAAACGCCACTAATAAGGAAAGGTACCGTTTCATTTACTTTTTGTTTTGTTTTGTTTTGTTTTTTTTTTTTCGGCTCGAGTCTTTGCTTGACCAGCCTTCTGAGTTTAGCCTCCCTCGCTGGGCCACCTAACTCCGAGTTTGTAATTTTCGTTTTCAGTATTTCCACTTCCTTTGGCATACCAATTTCAAAGTCAATGCTTTTGCTATCTGTTTCTTTCATAATATTTGTCTCCATCACTCGATCTGTAGAATCCCCACATAACCCAGGAGAGGCAGAGAGGGAGGAGATCCTGGGTTGATCAGGCACCATGTCTGAGATAGTCAACGATGCTTGGGAGAAATATATGAAGCAGCTTCAGCTCCATCCTCTAAGAACTAAGGTTTGTTCTTTCCCTGCTTCAAACTCCTTTCTCTTCTTCACTCCAATCCCTTTGAAGCTTCCGTTTCCACCCTGTTTTTCTTTTTCATTTGAGGAGACTTATTGGTTTTGTTTTCCCTCTCCAAATGTGTGATTTCGTAGGCAATTACAGCATCAGTTCTAGCTGGTTTTAGCGATGCAGTGGCGCAGAAGATTTCTGGGGCGAAGAAGCTTCAGTTGAGAAGAATTCTTCTTTTTATGGTACCTTCATTGCTGTTTTGTTAAATGGTTAAATATGGGATATGGACATTTTAATTTGGTTTACAATCTGGGTTGTTACTTTGTATGTGGCTATTGGAAGCAATCCAGAAAGTTGAATCGGTCCTGGTAAGATGGAGACAAAGTAATTCATCAATCTGAGCTAATGAACAACAAAAGAGTCAATGTTTTTCTTTTCTTTGTCACTTTCTTAGAAGATAAAGCAAAAATTAATTTTGTTAGTGGAAGTTTAGAGGACTATTCAATTCTGAAATGAAATTGTTTCGCAGCTCTATGGTTTTGCTTACTCAGGACCCTTTGGACATTTTCTCCACAAGTTGATGGATAAGCTTTTCAAGGGGAAGAAAGGCAACGAAACTGTTGCAAAGAAGGTATATTGATAACTTCTCTTCTTGTCTGTTACTTTGACTTATAAGGATAGCTTTTTGTGTCAGGCTCTATTTTTTCCATAGCGGCTTCTCTACAACTTTTTAACTATCCGTCTGATGAATGAATTTTCTTATTGTTAGGTGATCCTGGAACAGTTAACTAGCTCTCCATGGAACAACTTTTTCTTCATGATGTACTATGGCCTGATCATAGAAGGTATACTCATAAAAAGAATTATTTTCATATTGTATTTCACATATCAAGTTACATACTGTGATTTTGAAACAAATACATGAGTATAGAATTATGCATCTTTAGTTGCAACTTGTAAATATGTCTTCTGTCCTGTGCCCCCCGCTGGGGGCCAAAAAAAAGGTTAAAAAAAATTCTCCTTTTCTTTCTTTCCTTGTATACTTGCTTGTCCTTTGTTTTCTGGTTATAATGGGATAGCAGAGTTTGAAAATTAATAGTTACTTGATTCTTAACTATGATCTATTACAGTAGTACTGTTGTTTAGCTGTTAAAATTAGGATATATCACCATTAAGTCCAAGGCATGGTCAACTAGTACGTCAATGTGGTTTCCTGATCTGCAGTTCTTTACATGGGAATGTCTAAGCTTTCTCTTCCAAGGTTTCTTAACTATACTATTCACTGTTTGCTGGGTTTAATGTGTTGTTGTGAACAAATGATTGGCAAAAGAAAACAGAACGTGAACAATTGGCTTGATTCCTAATCCTACCTCATGAGCATTTAAAGGGGGCTATTTTATTATGGATAAGCTAAATTGTATTTTTCAAATTAAATTTCATATTGCATTGCAAATTTAGGTGTGTTATATAAGTCACCTCTTTTATATGTTTGAATTAGGATCTGCTCATTTGGCACATGTCATTTTCGATTAAGAATATCTTTTCAAAGCCCAGTTAGTTCTTTCTTTTCGGCATCCCAACCTCTATTAAAGTCTGTTTGGACTTTGAAGAAGGCAGAGGGAGTCTGCCTGAATATTGATCATTTTACTTGTTGAAAGTATAAACTTTGTCACTGATTCTCGCGTAATGGTGACCAATTAGTTGTTATCGGCCTATCCCTAATTTTTATAGTTTCCTATTTGTTGCAATAGTTTCCTATCTGCTGTAGCAGTTTCATTTCTTTTTTATCTAAGATTCTGTTTCTTAAATCTAGGAATTTATTGTTGCTTAAGTTTAGGGATTGATTGTACTTGATTTTTAGAAACTCGTTGTCAGACTTGTTATCAAGTTTTTCCTATAAATTACAACTGTTAGCCAGTGAATAAAATTATTAGATAAGAATTTCTTTTACTCTTTTTCTACTTAGTGTCAGTCTGTCAGAGCCCGCAGGCAGTACCACAGTGTCTCTTCTTTAACCCACATGGTAGGTAGACCTCTTGTCACTTTTCCCTAGGGGCAGCCATGATGTGCATAAAAGGGAATGGCAACTTAGAAACTTCTTTTTCCTTCCAGTCGACCCCGATGACGGCTGCCACTCTTAATACCACCTACTCTGATAATAATTCTTTGCAAATTGCCTCAAACTAACTTACTAGAAAATATTACCTACCTTGGTCACCATCCTTGGAGATGGTTGTGCATGAAAAAGGGAAATACAGTTACCTGAACAATTCGGTTGAGAAATTAGCAGAAGCGGATCCTTTGTTCTAGACTTGGAATGCCTAGAACTCAGTAGTCATGGTTTGGTTGATCAATTCCATGGATGAACAAAAGTTTGTGAGAGCTTTATGTGCTATAGAACTGCCAAGGACAGATGGGAGACAGCAAGACGGCAATATTCCAACCTTGAGAACTCATCTCAGCTATTGAACCTCTTTCCTAACCAAAGACAGTCATCTCCATCTGTCTTGGGCATCTCTCTCTTGGCTCAAAAAGATACTTTCCTGACTATCCTTAGTGTGACTTCTGGGATTACTGAACCTTTGGTGATAGATTTTGAGACTATAGACAATATGACAGGTTGTGTTAGTCTTTTTTTTTTCTTATAAACCCAATCCAAGAAATTTGAAAATTAAGATTGTTGATGGCTCGTTTGCAGCCTGTTGCTGGTACTGGTACTGTTAATATTAGCCTACAAATATATCTCAAAACAGCTCTTTATGTTCCAAATTATCTTGCAATTCACTATCTGTGAGTAAGATTATCAAAGACTTTATATTGATAGTTCATAGTAAACCTTTTGTCTTAATTTATAGTAATATATGTGATCCTTCACAATACCAAATGCCACTAGAAAAAAATGTTTTATCATTTTTATTGATGATCACGCATGGATCACCAAGATTTACCTTTAAAAAAGATAAAAATGAAGCAAAGCAAACTTTCAAACACTTCCATCTAATGATAAAAAATCAGTACAAAGTTAAAATTCAAATTCTTCAAAATGATAGTGGAAGTGAATACTTTAACTCCATTTTAGAAGAGTACCTTTTGAGCAATGACATTATTCAGCAAAGCAATTGTGTTGATACCCTTCAACAGAATGCGGTAGCTAAAGAGAAAAAAAAAAACCTCCTTGAAGTTACTCGCTCTATTATGATTACCAATAATGTTCCTAAATTTTTTTTGGGGGATTCTATTCTTATAGTTTGTTATCTCATAAATTGCGTACCTACTCATATACTTAACTACAAAACTCCTACTCAGCTCTCCCTTCAAAATTACCCTCAAACAAGGTTGATTGGTTCTTTACCTCTTAAAGTGTTTAGTTGTAAATCCTTTGTTTCTTTTCTTGACCATAGTCGAAATAAACTTGATTCTCATGCAGTTCCTTGCACATTTCTTGGATATTCGGCCACTCAAAGGGGATATAACTATAAGTGTTATTCTCTAGCCAAACACAAATATTTTGTCACTATGAATGCCACTTCTTTTAAAAATTAGCCTTATTATTTCGGCTATCCAAAGGGGATATGAGTGTTATTCTCTAACCAAACACAAATATTTTGTCACTATGAATGCCACTTTTTTTTTTATGAAAATCAACCCTTACTATTCCAAAAAATCCGCTTAAGGAGAGATTGAGGGTGAAGCTCTTTTTTGGAAACCTATTGCTACAACTCTTCCCTCCCTAGATTCTTGTACCCATACTGAAAACATACCTAAAACTCCCTTAGTTCATACCAAACACACACAGGACCTAATACCTAAAAATGCCTCAGTTGACATTCCTACCTAGCCTTAGCCTACACTCGAAATTGATATCACGAACACTACCAACTCTAGGAAAAGAGATGATTTATAGCCTGAACTATTGGTTTATTCTTGGAGAAATTCTTCCCAATGAGTGGAGAATGTTGTGGACTAAACACACTGTCATACCCTTGAGCTGGATTCATCTCCTAAAGTTAGTCATCTTGATTGACCTAATGCTTTGCCTTTGCACTTAGTACCCTATATCAAATTATGTCTCCTACAATCATTTTTCTTCTCCTTTCCAAGCTTTTATAACTAACCTATCTAAAGAAAAAAGTTCCTAGAGACATACATGAGGCTTTGTGCATACCTGTATGGAGAAAGATAGTAATGGAAGAAATTCAAGCACTTGAAAAAAATATAACCTTGAACCTTGTCAAAAAACGCCAATGAAAAACTTTAGTTGGGTGCGAGTGGGTGTTTACTATTAAGTATTGGTCAAATGAGACTATTGAGAGATATAAGATAAGACTAGTTGTAAAAGGCTACACTTAAACCCATGGCAATGATTATAATGAAACTTTTTCTCCTATTGCAAAAATAAATATAGTTTGGATCCTTCTTTCCATTACAATCAACCTGGACTGGAAATTGAAATAATTAGATGTGAAAAATTCTTTTCTTGATTGTGATTTAGAGGAGGAAATTTATATGGATCTCTCACCTAGATTTGATCAAGACCAAAAAATGGAATGTTCTACAGATTAAAAAAAGCTCTCTATGGGCTGAAACAATCTTCAAGTCTTTGGTTTGACATATTTACAAAAGCTTTGTTACAATAGGAGTATAAGTAAGCTCATATTGATCATACTCTCTTTTATGAATATAAGGATGGTGAGAATACTATACTTACAGTTTAAATGGATGATATCATTTTAACGGGAGATGATACTATTAAAATGTCTAAATCAAAAGTTAGACTTGCTGTTGAATTTGAAATAAAAGATCTAGGCTCCTTACATTATCTTGGTATGGAAATTGGTAGAAACAAGAAAGGAATAGCTGTTAAAGAAAATATGTTGTAGATTTTTTAAAGGAAACAGGGATACTTGGTTGAAACCCATTGATATACTAATGGAACCCACAACAAAAATGGAGAACAAAGGGGAAGGAATCCTAGTTGATGTTGGAAGATACCAACGCCTAGTCGGAAAGTTTATCTATCTTTCTCACATTAGGCCAGATATTGGTGTAAGTGTTGTTAGTCAATACATGTGTTCTCCTTGTGAAGAGCACATGGAGGTTGTTCTCAGGATCCTAAAATATCTCAAAGGATCCCTTGGCAGAGGGCTGTTCTTTGAAAAAAAAAATGAGTCCAAGAGCATAAAAGGATACATAGATACATATTGGGCTGGGTTCTACTAAGGATAGAAGGTCTACTTTTGGGTATTGTGCCTTTATTTGGACAAAATTGGTTACAAGCAAGAAGCAATTGGTTGTGGACCAAAGTAGTGCTAAAGCTGAATTATGGGCTTTAACCCACGGTACATGTGAAATGTTATTGTTAAAGTTGTCACTCGAAGAACTAGAGGTGAAGCAAATATTTTCCCTTGAAAATCTATTTTGATGATAAAGCAGTCATGAGTATTTCTCATAATCCAATTCATTATATTCTCATCTCTACGATATTGAATTTATCTTCATATTGTCTTTTAATTGTCTAACATTTAGTACCATACAATATTGTCGGTCTTATAATTGTATGGTAAAATTTTTTTTTTAACTTTGAGCGGTACTTTTATATCACAAATGACACTTGAAGTCATATTTCATTTAATTCTCCTGCTTGAATCTTATGGTTTACGTTCTCCTTTACTTTTCCGTTATTTTGTATAATTCAATTCATTATGATTGAACAAAATATGTTGAAGTGGATAGACACTTCATCGAGAAAAAGATTGAGGATGGAATACTATGCATACTTAAGTGTCCATCGAAGTTCAAATTGCAGATGTCTTAAGAAAAGCCTTGGTGTGATCAAGTAATAAGTCTTTAATTCTTGGGATTTTATTTTGTATATATCTGTGATGGTATTATAGGAGTGATAGACTTTTATTTTTTCCTTATCTATCTGAGATATCTTCCAAATTTATAGTCCCTGAATGTTGTATATATGTATCATTTCTCCATTGATAATATATGAAGCATTTTCGCTCATGAACACATGGTATCAGAGCAAACCGAAACCATGCAGGAGTTGAACCCGAAAAGTGAGTGATCTTTGGGGGCCATCTTGCACAACTAATCGCACTAACTCAAAATGGTTCATTACCTTTATTGATGATCATACACGCGTAGGTTGGGTATATTTACTAAAAGAAAAATCTGAAGTGCCCTTAGTGTTCATGAGTTTCTATAAAATGATCAAAACTCGATTTTAAACTAGTATCCAAATTCTGCATACTAATAATGACACTGAATATTTCAATAAACATCTCCATGTTTTTTTATAAGAATATGGCATTATTCATAAAAGTACATGTATCAATAGTTCTTAACAAAATGGTATTGTTGAGAAAAAAATAGATACCTTCTTGAGGTTGCTAGGGCCTTAATGTTTATTAGTAATATACCCAAATTTTGTTGGGGAGATGCTATTCTTATTGCTATCTCATCAATAGGATGCCAAATCGTATTCTCTCATTTAAATCTCCTATTGAAAAACTTAAAAAAAAACACATAATATATCTCATCTTGAAACTAATCTACCTCTGAAAGTCTGAGTGTTCTGTATTTGTTCATAATCACCAAACTAATAAACTTGACCTTAAAGCTATCAAATGTTTGTTTTTTGGTTATTCTGTTACCCAAAAAGGATACAAGTGCTATGATCCTTAAATCAAGAAACTCTTTGTCAACTGTGATGTCACTTTTTCTGAAGAAGAACCCTTTCCCAAGTCCTCAAATCTTGAGGAGATTGAGAGAGTTTGAGCATGAATCTCAATCTTTGAAACCTTACTGTCCTATTCCTGAATCTATACCTAAGCTTACTCCTCCAAAAAATAGCCCTTATATATTTGAGAATAATTCCTTAATGCCAAAAACAAAAGTGAATTATGATACAAGTAATGAGAAATATGCACAAAATAAAGAATTAAAAGTCTACTATCAGAGGAAGCGTTTGGGCAGTACACTTTTTGTACTTGAGGCAATACCAAACTCTAAACTGGTATAGGATCTTGGAGAAGAAGAACAATGTGCTGATGAAAAAGAATAGGAACAGGAACAGGTAAGTGATAATCTAGATTTTTTTATTACATTAAGGAAGAAAGTTAGAAAATGTACTACACATCCAAGAGAGTTCTCAAATCTGAAACATATACACAAGTTCAATCATATCATACTATATTTTTCAGAGTCAAAGAAGGTAAGAAAATTATTTTGATTGTTTATGTGGATAATATCATAGTCACTAATGATGATACAGAAGAAATAAAAAGACTTAAGACAGCCTTGACAAAGGAGTTTGAAGTCAAATACCTAGGGGAAATGAGGTAATTTTTGGGAATGGAAGTGGCTAGATCAGAAAGGGGGATATATATTTTACAAAGAAAGTATGTCCTTGACCTCTTAAAGGGAACTAGTATGCTTGCTTTCAAACCGAGTGCTACTCCCATAGTGAACACCAAGTTTGAGGATGATGGTAAATTGGTTGATCGTGATAAATACCAAAAATTTGTTGGGAAGTTAATTTAACTATCTCATACTAGACTAGATATTGCTTTTGTTGTAAGTATGGTGAGCCGTTATATGCATTCTCCAAAAGAGAGGCACCTTGAAGCTATTTATAAGATTTTAAGATATTTGAAGGGAACTCCTGAAAATGGATTATTGTTCAAGAAGAGAGATCAAAGAACTATAGAAGTTTATACGGATGCTAATTAGGCAAGTTCAATAAAGGATAGAAGAGCAACCACTGGTTATTACACTTTTATATCGGAAAATTTGGTAACATGGCAAAGTAAGAAGTAAAATGTAGTTGCTAGGGGTAGTGCAAAAGCAGAATTCAGAGTAATGACAAAAGATATTTGTGAAGGACTTTTGTTAAAAAGATTGTTAACAAAATTACATATTATATATGAGTCACCCATAAAGCACTACTGTGACAACAAGGCTGCAATTGACATATCTCATAACCCTGTTAATCATGACAGAACTAAATATGTTAAGGTTAATCGACATTTTATCAAAGAAAACATAGAAGATAGAGTTATATAACTAACATATGCGCCAACAAAAAGGCAATTTGCTTATATGTTCACAAAAGGGCTTTAGAGACAAAGTTTTGAAGATTGTGTAAGTAAGTTGGACATGATAGATATATATGATCCAAATTGAGGAAGAGTGTGATTAAGTTTATTTGATAAGTCCTTAATTCTTGAGATTTTATTTTGTATATATCTGTAACGGTATCATAGGAATGATAGGCTTTTATTTTTTCCTTATCTATCTGGGATATCGTCCGGATATAGTCCCTGAATGCTGTATATATGTATCATTTCTCCATCGATAATATACGAAGCATTTTTGCTCATGAACACACTTGGCAACAAAGATGTTCAAAAAACAGATTGACACCATGTTTAATCTTGGAAACCCAGCTTTAAGAGGGGGGGGGGGGAGGTGTTGTTGCCAATTCTGAGGTAACGGTGACTGATTAGTTCTGTTGGGTCTATATCTGATGTCTACAGTTTTCTATTCTGCAGTTTCCTATTTCCTACAATTTCCTCTTTCCTGCAGTAGTTTCCTTTCATTTTTATTTAAGATTTTGTGTCTTGAATCTAGGAATTGATTGTTGCTTAAGTTTAGGGATTGATTTTACTTGATTTTAAGAAACTCATTGGCAGATTTGTGGTTTTGTTGTTTTTCTATAAATTACAACTGTTGACCAGTGAATAAAATTATCAAAGAAGAATTTCTTTTACTCTTCTTCCACAAACTTCAAAGGTGTACATGCTCTGGTAGTGAAACCATTCAGCTATCCCATGACCTGAAGATCAAATTCTTGTTGAAAAAATTGGAGAAATTTGTTTAATTTTCTAACATTCATGAAACTTAAATATAAAACTATGACAGTGTTGCTAGGCAGATTGTAGATTTTTATCACCCTGTATCAGGTGATATGACTGTGTATTTCTTCTCTAGCACTAACACACATTTCCTCAGATTTCCTTATCTGGCATACAAATAATTCCTTCTTGTATAAATTATATTGTCATCCTATAAGTTCTTTTCTTGTACATTGCTCATTTCATAGGATTTTTATGTTTTTTAGCTATGTCCACTTCCGGGAATTTGTTAAAATCAGAAAATTTGAGAAATCTGATACTGGTACTTGGAAAATGCAAAAAAAAAAAAAAAAAAGAAGGAATGACCTTTTACAAATCTCATGTACTGCATGGAAATTAAAGCATGATTCTACATTTCAGGAAGGCCTTGGGCTGTAGTCAAGAATAAAGTTCAAAAGGACTATCCTTCTGTTCAGCTGACCGCATGGAAGGTATGGCACTGAGAACAATCTTCTGTTGTTTGGATGACATGGAAATTTGAAAATTTTGGCATGTTGAAGTAGTTGTTATATTTTGCAGTTTTGGCCTATTGTTGGTTGGGTGAATTACCAGTACATGCCTCTGCAGTTCCGTGTTATATTTCACAGCTTCATTGCTTCATGCTGGTGAGCTCTAATATCCTTCAACTTTTTACGTTGCTATTAATATTCCTTAGCTGGCTTATTTTATTACATCTCTTCTGTGGTTAGTTCATGTATTCTTCCAAAATTAATGATTAAACTTATTTATTTGGTAATACTGTGAGATTCTGGAGAACAAAAAGTTACCATCAAGCTATATTATGCTTAGCATCTTAAAGAGGCAAGTTCAATATGAATTTTTAAGTCTGGAAAGCTTCTTAACAAAAGGAATCTTGTAGATAGTAGGAAGTACTTTCCTGAATTTTCTTGAAATCTACATACAATAGAATTATATGATTAAACCACCATATCCCAGTTACAACGTACAAGGATAATGCCTGGTAAATCCTACACAAGCATAATGTGTAGTCCAGTATTTTTTTTTTATTTTTTATTTTTGTTTGTTGCGGCATTTGATTTATATAACTAACCTTACCTAATAGAAAAATGTTTTGTTATTATTATTGTTTTGCCAGTTATGCAGATCAAATCTAATTTGTTGTTAGAATAAGATATAAAAATACTCCATTTGAACTGGCTCCCTTAAACTTTGGCCAAAAAGAAAAACTGGATCCATAAATGTTGATGTTGCTTAATTCATAAAGTAATCTAGATATTCATTTACTTTATGAAACTTAAATGGTTTGTTTATACTGTAGATTTGGGAAGATATCTTAATCAAATACACTACAAATGTAACACTTAAGCCAAAGGGCAAGTGTTAGTGTTTGATTGAATTCAGGTCAGGCCATGTAAGAATCAGGTTTAAACCTTATCAGGATGCTTACATAAACATTACCTTTGGACTTTTGCTAATTAAGCTCAAATCAAATCACTATGCTGCTAACATTCTCATTTTAACATTTTTCTTGTATTTACTACATGCTCCTCAATTGAACCAACTGTTGTCTATGTCCTTGATGCAAATCAGCGACATATTGTCTCTTTCTTTCTACGTGGGATTTGATTACGAATTAACTTAATGATGTAAAGGGGCATCAATAATTACAACGTAGTTGCAAATATTGAATGTTCCTGTCCTGCCCAAATTACTTGCTGACTAAGCCAAAAGAAAACATGCAGCTGTACTCAGATGATAAAGTTTTATCCCTAATTCGTTTCATCAAGAATTTTCATTTTGAAAGTGTCTTTAAATTACAAGTCAATTGCTAAACAAGTGTGGAGGCAGCTATGATCATTTAATCTCATATATTTATGCTGATGTATGTGCATATTAGATGATTAAATAGTTAATGGACCTCTGGTGTACTTTCTTCCATCAGGGCAATCTTTCTGAATCTAAAAGCAAGATCTGTTGTGATTAAGAAGGCATAGGACAGAGCGGAGCTTCTCATTCCCCTCACTTTTGGCTTATTTTCTTTCTCTTTCTTTTTTCACACCTCAAATGCGAGTTTGGAAGTCCCCCACTTTTGTAAATAGGGGAGCATTTTGATATATTATCATGATTCATGATAATTTACTTGACATATTGGACTAAATGTTGTTTCCTATTTCCTTTTTTTTTTTTTTTCAGTTGACATTTTGAATTAGTTGTTTCTTATTGACTACTTGCAAGTATGAATTTGATTAGTTATTTCTTTGCTTTTTCTTGGTATCATTCTGATAAGTCTGCCAATCAAAGTTGCTCTGATAATGTACAAACCAAGAGGCATTTGTGTTCTAGTCGATTTGTAAGGCAATTGTTGGAATGCAAATAGAGTGTCTGTTATGTTTGTAAGCAGTTACGAAAACCGGATTAGATCAGACTGTTTAATCGGTGAACCAGCGGGTGTTTGGGTCCAGTCAACTTATAAAAAAGGAGTACGGTCAGTCAACAAATAGCACAAGCGATCACTGAGCCAGCATGATTTGTTCGGCATATAACATGCACAACTTTTTTACCAGAACCTTTTTAAGGTTATAAAATTTATATTCACTCCTTTAAGTTTTGTAAAATAATTATGCTAATTATCTTATTTTGTGTTTTAGTAAATTATTAATTTAATAAATTATATTGTATTGAATTTGTTTATTTATAAATTTTTATAATGAATACATAAGGTATAAGTTTCGGTACCAATTTTGTTTATTGAGGGTAGAATTTTGTATAAATTAATTCAAAAATTTCTAAACAGATAAGTATATTTTTTTAATAAAAAAAAGATAAATATAATTTACTCAAAAAATTAACGTATACCATATCAAATTATATTTTTATTGCAAAAGCATTTTTAACATGCGTTTTGCATAAAAGTTGTAGGCTAAATTACTATTTTCGTTCTTTAACTATATTTAAAATTTCCTTAGGGTTCTTGAACTTTTTTTCTCACGAAAATCGATTAACTTTTTTCGTGTTATCAAAAATTGTCTATACGTCTTATTCTATTAACTCTATTAAATGTCTGGCATTTTATATCCATTTTTTATTTTTTTATTTTATTCGTGTATTTATTTATTTATCGTTTACTTATTATCTTTTTACCATTCTTCTTTTACTTTATATAACACAAAATTTTGTTTGATAAAATTAATTTATAAATTAGTTTAAAATTAATAAATTAATTTAAAGTTTATAAATTATATATTATTTAAAATAATTTATAATTTATAAATTTTTAATTAATTTAAATTATTTAAATAAATTTATTTATTAAATATTTTTAATTTAATAAAATAAATTTATAAATTAATTAAATAAATTATAAATTAATTTATTAGACTTGATAAACACTCTTATTCTCTTCTCCTCTGGCTTTTTCTGTTTTCGTATTTTTAACTCTGATCTCTCTCACGACAACAGATACCCACAAGTGAAAACCGAAAACTCCCCTCCAAAAAGAAGGAACGAACGACAATATAGCAGGGATACCCATGGGGAAAAAATCAAGGAATCTTTGTGGGAATTAGAAATTGAAGATCTAATCCGAGCAGCCTCTCTTCTATTAGCCTTTGCATCCTTTTCACTTGTATTCCTTCGTACCTTGACCATATTTAAGGGTCTGTTTGGATGGGGGATAATGGTGGAAGGAAAGGAGAGATTATACGATATCATTGTTCTTGTTTAAGAGTTTAACTTTAGGAAGACAAGTAAACAAGAGATTTTGAAATAATTTTTCTTAACCTCCTTCCTTCTTTTTTTTTTTTTAAAAGAATTCCTTTAAACTGAGAGATTTTGGGGGAGATCATTATCATAATGATTATTATACCCGTATTTACTTGATATTAATATTTATCAAGCAAGTTTATGGTTAAAAATATTATAAGATGTGTACTTACAAGTTATGTATTTTTTTATGATTGATATTTTTTTTATTTACAATTTACGTTCATTAATTGATTCTTTTAAATATTTATTCAATTAAGAATATTTGTTAACCTCTTTACTTGATTTAAATGGTCGAATTATAATAGTAGAGAATGTTAATATACAAATTTAATAATAGATGAAAATTTTGTAAAAGTGTATTACAACTATAATTTAATTTTTCATTTTTTTTCTCTAATTTATTTTAAATATCCAAAAAAAAGGAGAACTTAATAAATAACATTCACTTCCTAACTCCTGTTCATACCCTAAAGGGAAGGCTAGGTCAAACAAAATTGTAAATGGAGAAGTTATCAAACGTGGAGCAGTGCTTTAGCAAAGTTTGTCAAAATTAAATTTCTTGTTTAAGACATATGAAGAAGGGTAGCATTCCTTATTGAATAATTTTGGGTGCCGGGAAGAAAGCGTCCTCAAGTCCCCACATCTCCTACATTGTTCTTCTCTCTTCCTTGTCAGTGTGAGAGTGTTCTGTTAGATGTCTAAAATAATCTAAACATGCTTCTAAACTCAAATCAATATGTATAAATCAAGGAAACGCGAAATAAAAAAAGTTTTACCAACCTTCCGCTATTACTTTTTTTCTCAACTTGAAGGAACTCTTCCAAGCTATTTTTTGGTCTTTGTGTATGGTGCACACTGATTTTCTGTGTTAACCAAAATAGCTCAAGGACCTTTCACTTATAGTAATCATTCCAACAACTCTCACCATTATAGAGTTGTTGGATACAATGATAAGGATTAGTGGGAGACAAGTGGGTCATGATTTACATAATAATATGTCCATAATACAGATAATGATCTGTAATGAGATATCTGGACTACCAATAATTTACATTCTCCCACTTGGTCCGAATATCTTTAAATTTCTGAAGAAAGCCAAATACATGAATCATGACGGTTGGTCCTCTATATTCAAGTATTACCTTCCATGTATTACAATGTATTTATTTTCAACAACTTTAATGAATAAGCCTTACGCTTATTCTGGGTCCTCTTAATGTTGACTTTTCTTTAAACATAAATGTATACACAAAATGAGAAAATCAACTTCAAATGAATAAATGTTTTATTACAATTATATATATAATTTAAACATCAAATACTTAATATGGAATGTAATCCCATTCTCATTACATGATCCTTAAAACTTGTAGGTAGCATGCCTTTTGTCAGAGGATTAGCTATCATCAACTCAGTCTTAATGTGTTCAATGGAAACTTTATTTTCCTTGACACGTTCCCGAATCAGTAAGTATTTAATGTCGATGTGTTTACTTCGACTTTCGCTTTTGTTATTCTTAGTTAGAAAAACTGCAGCTGAGTTGTCACAATACATTCTCAATGGCTTAGAAATTGAATTCACAATTCTAAAACTAGTAATAAAGCCTTTGAGCCATACACCATGCAAAGTTGCCTCAAAACAAGATACGAATTCAGCCTCCATGGTAGAAGTAGCAGTTAATGTCTACTTTGCACTTCTCCAAAATACAGCTCCGCCAGCAAACATAAAGACGTATCCTGATATTGATTTTCGTGAATCAACACATCCTACAAAATCCGCATCTGAGTAGCCAATTACTTCAAGATTTTCAGTCCGTTTGTATGTCAACATGTAATTTTTAGTACCCTTAAGGTACCGCATCACCTTCTTGACAACTTTCCAATGGTCTATTCCTGAATTACTCTGATATCTGCCTAACATTCTAACTACGAAAGCAATGTCAAGTCTTGTGCAAACCTGAGCATACATAAGGCTCCCGATAGCAAAGGCATAAGGAATGTTACGCATCTGTTCTCTTTCTAAATCATTTTGCGGACATTGTTTCAAATGGAACTTATCACCCTTCACAATTTGTGCTATACTTGGTGAACAATCTTTCATTCGAAACCTCTCTAAGACCTTATTAATATATGATTCTTGTGATAGACCTAAGATACATTGAGTTCTATCTCTATAAATCTTAATGCCAATAACATAAAATGCCTCACCCATATCTTTCATGTCAAAATTCTTAGAGAGAAATTGTTTTACCTCATATAACAATCCCTTATCATTTGTTGCAAGTAGTATATCATCCACATACAGTACAAGGAAACATATTTTACTCCCACTGATCTTTTGGTATATGCATTGATCCATGAAGTTTTCTACAAAGCCAAATGAAGAAATAACATCATGAAATTTTAAGTACCATTGACGGGAGGCCTGTTTCAATCCATATATAGATTTCTTAAACTTGCACACTAAATGTTCACCAATACTAGAGGAGAAACTTTCAGGTTGTTTCATATAAACCTCCTGCTCTAGATTACCATTAAGAAATGTCGTTTTCACATCCATTTGTTGTAACTCAAGGTCAAAATGAGCAACTAATGCCAAAATAATGCGACGAGAATCTTTTTTAGATACGGGAGAAAAAGTCTCCGTGTAATCGATTCATTCTTTTTAAGTAAATCTCTTAGCAACGAGTCTTGCCTTGTATCTCTCAATATTGCCTAATGAATCCTTCTTGGTCTTGAAAACCCATTTACAACCAATGAACTTCGCCCTATTAGGCAACTCTACAAGTTCCCAAACTTCATTACTCTTCATAGAATTTATCTCTTCTTTCATGGCATCATACCACAAATTTGACTCTTTGCAACTTATGGCTTGTGAAAATGTTTCAGGATCATTTTCAACTCCTATATTATAGTCAGACTCTTGTAGATACACTATAAAATCACTAGGAATAGCTGATCTTTTTTTTCTAGTAGATCTTCTTAATGTTGTAACCCCATCTCCCTGAAGATCCTGTGGTTCAACTAGTTTAGGAACTACAGGTAATTTCTGAACATTTTGATCAAATTGATCAGCTTATGGAAACTTAATGACTAGTTGTTCAGCACCTGTTTGTACTTGAGAGGTGCTATGAACAATAATCAATCTATCACTTGAAATGGAAGGTTGAGACTGTATATGATCATATGCAAAAACTGAGTTTCTAAACTGATCATTTCCACTGATCAAGCCATTCTCTAGAAATTTAGCATTTCTTGATTCCACTATCCTAGTTGTGTGAGATGGACAATAAAACTTGTAACCTTTGGACCTTTTGGCATATCCAATGAAATATCCACTAATGGTCCTTGGGTCTAGTTTCTTCTCTTGTGGGTTATATATCCTCACCTCAAACTTACATCCCCAAACGCACATATGTTATAAACTCAGTTTCCAACCTTTCCATAATTCAAAAGGTGTCTTTGGGACAACCTTAGTTGGAACTCAGTTTAATATATACATAACCGTCTTTAGTGCTTCAGTCCACAAGGATTTATGAAAATTGGAGTTGTTAAGCATACTTCGTACCATATCCAATAATGTTCGGTTTCTTCTTTCAGCAATATTATTCTGGTCTGGAGAACCAGACATAGTATATTGGACAACAATCCCATGCTCTTGAAGAAACTTAGCAAAGGGACCAGGTGTTTGTCCATTCTCCGTGTATCTACCATAATATTCTCTACTTCTATCTGATCTCACTATCTTTATTTGCTTTCCGCATTGGTTTTCAACTTCAGCCTTAAAGACTTTAAAGGCATCCAATGCTTCGTTTTTATTATGAAGCAAATAGATATACATATATCGTGAGTAATCATCTATAAAGGTGATGAAATACTTCTGACCATGCGCATCTATGTTTGGACAACATATATCAGTATGAATGATTTCTAATATGTTCGAACTCCTATTAGCACCTTTCTTAGACATGTTGGTTTGCTTTCCCTTAATGCAGTCCACACAAGTCTCAGAGTCAGTAAAATCTAAAGTACTAAGTACCCCATTTTTTACTAACCTCTTAATTCTCTGTATAGAGATATGTCCTAATCTCCTATGCCATAACATAGAAGAATTCTCGTTAATATTACTTCGTTTAGAACCAATTTGAACTTGCATTGAACAATAAGTAGCATCACTTTGTAAATTAAGACGATAAAGACAATCAGACAAAATACCATTCACAACACAATCAGAATTATATAGTAAACTTAATTATGTGTCTTTAAAGTTAAAGGAATATCCAAATGGCACAAGTCTAGGAACAGAAATCATGTCATTTCTAACTTTAAAACATAGCCATTACTTAAAATTAAAGTGCAAGTTCCTATTGCTTCCACATGTGAGCCCATTTTATTGCCTGATAAGATGTTTCGCTCACTTCCCACTGGTTTTGTAACAACCTTTTTTTTTATTATAAAATATTGAGTTCACATACACGTCACTAATCAAAACGAACATGCAACATATCAAACACATAGATATTTACATCTTGTTTATTTTGATTGACTAATTCAGGAGATACAGGTGCCGGTGGTTACACCTTCACTGGAATTTGAGCCAACTCGACCACAAACATCTTATTTGATTCTGAGATCTGCCCAACATAAAGTAAATCGATTCAATGTACACTAAAAACCAGAGCCATAGAAAAAGCTGCATAACTAATTTTTTGAACATGATATGGAAATATAGTGAGAATTAAATCCCAGTAAGTTCAACAATAAATCATCATCAATATAGCTCATCATGTCATGTTCAGCTGTATAAATTACAGAAAATATCTTTGGTCACATGAATGCATTATATCTATGCACATAAGAATCATACAGTAATGATATGTATGACAGGATTAACTATTTTCAGAATATCATATGATGGCCATCAACTTATTCTCATTTCAAGCTACCCCAGTCAGGGTGAGTATCCTCTACTCTCCGGTATGGACTTTTCTCGCTCCGTTCGACATGGCACACTTTCTCTTTCTTTTCTCATAATCATAATCATAACCGTTGGTAGGGCGTCCCTTACTGGTACACCACACGGATTGCCATGTGACCGTGCTCATTTCTTTTCTTTTCACAATGATAGCCAAAAATATGCTTTCAATAACAAGTATGTTCATCAAAATATAACTATTACCATAAATTATTGGTAATCATGTCATGAACATAACCATTTTAAATATCACTTTATAAAATATTTCCATGTCAGAATTTCACAATTAAGATGATAAGAATTTCATACAACGGCAATGACTATGGCTATACTAGTCATTTATTATTTTTATTTATAAGATTCATCTTCTTTTTTAAATATTAATTTTATTTCTTTATTTTCTTGATGCAAGTTTTCATTCTATCTAACCTTCTCTTACTAATCAGAGCATAGCTCCCTCAATTTAACTCTGATGTAGGTGATCTTGGTGTCAATTTCAAGATAAAACAATTATCTAAAACTATTATGTTGAACATTGTACCGAAATATTAAGAAATCAAGGTGATATTACTCTTTAAATGTACAGGATATTTCTTCTTGGATAGGTTCTGACCTCTACCTACAAATCTGTCCATATCTCCCTTATAATAATTCTAAATTAAGTGATTCCAGTAGCTACAAATCTGCAACACATATATCTATAATTCATATGTCAACCATTTATTTTAATTCCTTATAGAATGTTCCCCAAAATTAAAACACCGAAACTATCCTAACATATTCTTCCCTGATTAACTATTTTCTGACCATTGCTTACTAATCAGACCATATCTACCTCATATAGACTCCAAATTGAGTGATTCTAGTGGCTAACAATCCGTGACACACATATATATAATTCTTATGAGAACCATTTATTTTAATTCCATATAGATAATTCTCAAAAATTAAAATACATAAGCTATTCTAACATATTCTTCCCTGATGAACTATTTTCTAACCTTTGACTACTAATCGACTCATTTCTCCCTCATATGGACTCCAAATTGAATGATTCCAATGGTTAAAAATCCATGACACACATAGATATAATTCTTATGTTAACCATTTATTTTAATTTCATACAGATAATTCCCAGAAATTAAAACACTGAAACTATCATAACATATTCTTCCCTAATGAACCATTTTCTGACCTTTGACTACTAATCGGCTCATATCTCCCTCACATGGACTCCAAATTGAATGATTCCAGTGGTTAAAAATCCGTGACACACATAGCTATAATTCTTATGTTAACCATTTATTTTAATTCCATACAAATAATTTCTAAAAATTAAAATACAGAAGCTATCCTAACATATTCTTCCCTGATGAACCATTTTCTAACCTTTGACTACTAATCAGCTCATATCTCCCTCATATGGACTCGAAATTGAATGATTCCAGTGGCTAAAAATCTGTGACACACATAGATATAATTTTTATGTTAACCATTTATTTTAATTCCCTACAGATAATTTCCAGAAATTAAAACATAGAAGCTTAAAAGTTTGCCACCCATAGCCATTCCTATGCAGAACTTTCTATACCAGCCTAAGTATTCAAACATACATCACATGCAAGATCAATATGTAACATGACATAACAACATCCATAACCAATCATCAAAGTTCTAAGATCAAAATCTCATATAAATATTATAAGTTTCAAAAGTTTTCTTCAAAAAGAAATATTGTTAAACTTACTTGGAGCACTCAGTCCCCTAGACTTCTCCTTCCTCTTTCTTCCTTTCTTCCTCTCCTTTCCTCACTCTACCTTGCTTCTATTTTTTCTCTCCCTCACTTGGATGAAATTCTCATGTTGTAAGGGTGGGTTTTCTTATATAGACCACCAAATAATTCACCTTTCATGATCATGGGTCTACCTTATTACAATTAGATTACACTTGGTTGAATTTTTGGAAAACAAACAATTTATGTTCTTGTCTTCCTCTTCCTTAGTCAAGATATGCATAGGAAAAGGAGATTTATATTTTGAAAATTATGATAATATGTTCTTAAGATATGGGACAAGGTCTCTTTGATTTAGGGATTCATTTCCATTTTCTTTTGTCTTAAACAAGTATGATAGGTTTGCCTTTTTAGGTGACAAATTTCTAGCCCTTGAATCTCCATTATTTGGTTGATATTATTTGTGTGGGATAGGAATGTTTTGTCCTAATGCCATGTATTATCATACCACTTGCTAAAATTATGAGTGTAGAATATAGATATTTTTATCCTAAAACCTTGTATTATCATGCCACTTGCCAAAATTATGAATGTAGAATCACACCACTTGCTAAATTTTTGTCTTAATGCCATGTAACCTAATATTTATTATTATTACATTATTATATCATCACCTAATTTATTTTATTTTATTTTTTTCTCTTGGATTTGGGCTTATTCCTACCCATTTTCTTTGCTTTGGATAAAATTCTACCTTTCTTGGAGGGCTTGGTCACATTTTCATAATTTTTGGGCTATCGGTCCAATTACTATATCCTAATCCAAGTCTATGTTTTATTTTTTGGTTAGGTTATCCAATGGGCTTGCTAGAAACTTATGTGAAGTGGAAAAACTCTATATGAAGTATGCATAGGTAAAAGCCCAATGTATGGGTAAAGATTTTAAACTTAGTAACTCTAGTTCTTGAATTAGGAAAAATTACCCTAATCCAATGTTCTTGAAATTTTAAAACCTTTACTTGTTTCTAAAAATTTATCTTCCTTATCCAAGAATTTTGCATCTCTTTAGTATGTTATTTCTAATATTTCCTCTTATGTTTTCTTTCTTTACCTATTCCATTAATATTAGAACATTTCTATGCATATATGTAAGGTGAAGAATTTCTAAGGAAAATATCTAAAAATTATGGGATGTTACAGGTTTCCTTAGGTTTTGCATACCCTGCAAAGAGTTTGCAATATGTATTTTTGATCTAGAGTCAATCCACCAGGTGTTAATATTAATATTGGCCATATTAGATTCATAACAGACAAACGAGATTAATTTACCTTTCTTCTCAAGCTATTTTTAGAATTTGGTGCATCCATTCTTCATGTGTCCCTTCTTTTTACAGAAAAAACACTTCGCTTCCTTTTTAATATCAGCTTGAGGTGGTATTTTACCTTTCCCCTTCTGATTAGCTTGAGACTTATTATCCCACGATTTGTTGTCAGTAATGCACTCTCACCCATCTCCATCACTAGCCTTTCTTCTTCTTGAACACACATGGTCATTAATTCATTAATTGACCATTTGTATTTATGTGTATTATAAGAAATCTTGAAAGGCTCGTACTCTTGCGGAAGGGTATTCAGAATGTAGTGCATCAGGAAGGACTCCGACATATCAATCTCGAGTTTTTTTAAGTTGAGCTGAAATGTCACCCATTTGCATTATGTACTCGCGCACACCTCTTATACTGGTGAGTCGAATATAAGAGAATTTCATAATTAGGGTGCTTGCTAAGACCTTCTCAGAAGTGATGAATTGTTTGTCAACAGCTTTTAGCAAATCTCGGACCTTCTCATGCTGATCAACAAAACCACGTATACCGGCGATAATTTTTGTCTTGATGAACATCACACTGAGCCGATTGGATCGCTCCCATCGCTCATATAGTGCGATTTCCGCCGAAGTGCTCTTTTCAAATATTGCAGGTAGTTCATCTTTCCTTATAGCATAGTCTATGTCCATCCAACCTAGATGGAGAAGAATTCATTCTTTCCACATCTTATAGTTATCTCCTTTAAGTTCGAGAATATCACAGTGGATATCAAAGAAATTAGCAGACTGAATAACTGTATAAAATCCAAAAATTTATGTTAAAATTTTTGAAGTTTATTTGTCTAGTTACATGTATTACCAATGTAAACATGTACATATGAATCTAGTGACATAAAAATTGCCTGTGGGCTAAATTTTTAATTCAAGTAGATTCATTTATATTTTATGATAGAATTATCAAATTATGTACTTAATTTCATATCTTATGGATACTTTATGAAAATAATTTGATTTTTCTATTCAAATATCTTTATGATAAAACTATCAAATTATATACCAATTCATAATTTCTGTGGGTAAATTATGAAAATAATTTGATATTTTATCCTAATTAATTATATAAATATAATAAAAATTCCTCTGGGATAAAATCTATTATATTAAATATAATTAATCACAATATTATATCTAATTCCTTATGTGATCCTAAACAAAATTAATATATAATTTTAATTAATTAAAGATGCTGTGGCTAATCCCTAATTAATTAAGATTATAAAAATCACTAGATATATTATTAAGTTTTATGAGAATCATCCTAAATTACATACATTCTAATATTATCAAAACTTAATGATATATTGGAGCATATAAAAAATTATTTCATAAATAAACAAAAATTGCATAATTAAATTATAATATTATGCACAAAATATACTCATTCTTAATAGCATAAAAACAAAACATAGAATTTATTTATGCATCCTAAGAGTATTTAATCTAAATTGCATGTATATAAAATAACAGAGTAACATATATACATACACATAAAATAATTCAAAGAATTATAAATCATGGTAATCAAAAATTGAGGAAAATATTATTTTGATTACTCAAAACCCTTAACAATATTTTTCTGCCAAACTTAAATTAACAAACACCCACAGCCCAGTGGCAGAATATATGTTCACTCACCAGAAGGTCATGGGTTCAATTCTTACTGTGGGTAAAAAATTTATGTGCATTTAAAAATAGACTTTAAATATTAAAATGGTCCAAACTTAACCCAAAAAGCAGCCATGGATCAGTGGTCAAAATATATACCCACACCCATGTGACCATGGGTTCAAATCCCACTAATGGCATTTTTCAAATGCCTACATAATGCTTTATGCTTTAAAAATAAAATCTACACATATGTGACTAAAGATAGGCCACTGGACTAGTGGCCAGATTGCATGACTTCTTGTAGGGGCGTGGGTTCTAGCCTTCCTATTGTTGTTTTCTTAAATATTTTCATGTAAGCCTTTATAGAATAAAATCAGCACAAATAGAATTGAACATACGCTATAGCGTAGTGGCAAAACATACATATCATTCCCGAAGGAGATGCGGGTTCAAGACCAATGAAGGCTGCGTCTCGCGTGATTTTTTTGGGGACATAAATACTGTTCATCTTCTTCTTCCTTAGATGGGTCACGAACGGTTAAAACCCGCGAAAAAACCCGAATAAAACCCACCTTTTTCTCTCAATTTTGACCACCAAAAATTATGTATTTCTTCTTCCTTAGACGGGTCACGGAGACCCGGTTAAAACCCGCAAAAAACCCGAATAAAACTCGTCTTTTTCTCCCAATTTTGACCACAAAAAATTATGTATTATATACCGAAATGATCAGAAAACAATTTTTAAATGATTCATGATCTCAAATAGCATCCAAAACGCCGATAAAATTTCAGCAAAATGATGAACAATATCCATATATGCAAAAACAAGGCAGAGGCTAAAAGAGGCTCTGATACCAACTGTTAGATGTCTAAAATGATCTAAACATGCTTCTAAACTCAAATCAACATGTATAAATCAAGGAAACGCGGAATAGAAAAAATTTCACCAACCTCCCGCCATTGCTTTCTTTCTCAAGTTGAAGGAACTCTTCCAAGCTATCTTTTGATCTCTGTGTATGGTGCATACTGATTTTTTGTGTTAACCAAAATAGCTCAGGGACCCTTCACTTATAGTAATCATTCCAACAACTCTCACCATTATAGAGTTGTTGGATACAATAATAAGGATTAGTGGAAGACAAATGGGTCATGATTTACATAATAATCTATCCATAATACAGATAATGATCTGTAATGAGATATCTGGACCACACAATAATTTACACGTTCTTCTCTCTTCCCTCATTGGTGTGAGAGTGTTTGTCCCTTCCGATTCTTTTCCCAGATTTTGTTTTTCTTTATCTAATCTTTCTTTTGTCTCTATTGGTGTCTTAGTCATCTCTGGTTGTTTCTTCCTTCTTTTTCCTTAGTGCTTTTACCTTATCCTTCCTTTGTGTTTCCTTCTTGCTCCAATTTTCTTCCTTTCTCCTGTTATCATTTGTCTTTGTTTCTATTAGGGTCCTTTTACATCTTTTGCTTTTTGCCTCCTGTATCCTTTTCCTTTTCGCTCTTTTACAATGGGTCCCATACATGATTTTCTTTTACCATTAAAGGGGTGGGAGGTTAGGATTATGGAGAGAACTGAACACAAAACAGAGGATTTAGTGGTTTTGGATTGGGGGAACTTACTGTGGATAATACTGAGAAGAGATTTTTAGTGAGTAAAATTCACACAGATAAGTTGTTGAATAGGGCTACGGTGAAAAACATGATTCTAGAGGGTTGGAATCTTGAAGCAAGTGTCATCATATATAGCAGAAGTTAGTATTAACATGTTTTTTTTCACTTTTGAAAAGGAAGATGATTGTAGAAGGGAGGTTCGAGATAGGCTATGGACTAATATGGATGGGTTCTCATCCATTCGTGAGGTTGAATGGAGCTTTTGTCCCTGCTGGATCCAATTTAATGGTTTGCCTATTGAAGGTATAACAGGGAGCAATGTTGCGAATATGAGTGCTATGGCTGGAAAGGTTTTGACAGTTGAAGATCCATGCTACAAGGGAGTTATTGCGAGAGGTTTTGTTATGGCTAAGGTAATTCTTGATATTTGTGAGCCTTTTCTCACTTGACTCTGGGTACCTAGACCTAACATGCTTTTGAGTTAAGGTTGAGGCTAGATATGAGAAATTATAAAACTTCTGTTTTCCCTATGGGAAGGTGAGCAATGAGCCTAAGATTTGCAGTATTGATCCTAGTGAAGTTAGAGACAACTTGATGTTTGGTGCATGGCTGGAAGTTTCTCTGGTGAGGGCTATTAGCCGAATTGTGAGGTTTTATGCGACTGAATTGGTAGAGAAAGTTTAGCTGGTTACTCGGGTTGGATGGAGGTTGGTCAAGGAAGTTTGGTTACGTGTGAAGCATTTCCCAGTAATGTGGACGATCCCACGTGGGTAGGGCATTATCTCATGCAGTTACTTTTTTTTTTTTTTTTTTTGAAAAAATCAAACATCATAAATTCATCAAACAAATATAAAAACCTTAAACTTAATAAGTTTGAACAAGGCACAATATAAAAATAATAATTATAAATCAAACGTGTACTCTTGAAAATTAAACAATAAAAGATATCACATCTCTTAACTATTATTAATTAATATTATATAAAAATTATAACAAATTTTATCAAAATACAATTGACTAGAATCTTAAAAGAAAAAAAATCTTTTAAAAAGATATAATATTGCTCTCAATTTTAAATAGTTTTTTTTTTCTAATCTTAAAATATTATAAGTTTAGAGAGTAGGTTATAGATATTCAAAAAATTAGTTAACACGGAATCTCTTCTAAGAAGAAAAAAAAAGGAACTTTTTTAAGAAAAAAAATTCTCTAAATAATAGAAAATACTTCTTAAAAGAAGGAAAAAAAATTTCCTAAAAAAAGAACGAAATTTTATAAAAGAAGAAAATTACTAGAGAACTCTGGGAAGAAAATTACTACAGTAAAAGAGCTTAAAGATTCAAGTAGAAAATTACAACACTATAATTGGTTTTCCTTAAGGAAACCAAAATTTCTTCTCAAAAAATTGAAAAAATTCGAAGATCTCGTAGACAGTTATAAATTTCATGTATGAGTGTGTTTGGCAAGTTCAATAAGCTAACTTATAGCGTATTTGATTAGCTTATAAGTTTGTTTGACCAAATTAGAGGTGTTTGGTAAACGAGTTTATTTAGGTAACTTATAGCGTTTTATCATACGCTACTTTGAATAACTTATAGCTATTAGCTTATAGTTTTTATAATTTTTTTTTTTTATCCTTGTTATTTTATTGAAATTCCAACACTATTATACTCATGACCCTTGACGCAATTTATTGATCTTCAAGTTTTTTGTGTGCACTTTTCTTCTACTAATCAAGCGACACTTCCTAAAAGTGGATGAATTTATATTCTTAGAATACTGATGAAAAATAATCACAGAATAAAAGAGAAAAAAAAATTAAAACTAACAAATTATATTCTTGTATTTTTTGGAATTACATAATAAAATATAATTACTAACAAAAAATGATAAATTTTATATAAGTATGTACTTTTATGTAATTTTATACTTATCAGCTAATTCAATAGCTAATTTTACCAAACACTTCTAATTCAATAAATTAACTTAACAGCTTTCAGCTATCAGCTAACAACTTTCAGCTAAAAATTAACTTTTCAGCTTTCAGCTAACTTATCAGTTATTTTTGCCAAACATAGCCTATGTTGAACTTATAATAGGGCTGGCTAGAGGTTTGAGTCTTTGGTAGACAAACAATATAATGGTTGAAGTGCTTCAGTATGATAAAAATTTTATACATTCTGAAATAGTTTCCAACTTGATGTATGAACCAGCTTCACCATATTTCCATATATGGGCCTCCTAAAAGGATAGATAGTGTGTTTGAGAGATGATTACACAGCTTGCAACTGATGATGATGAAGCATGGGTTTGTTTGGGTGATTTTAATGAGATTGCATCTCCTTTGGAGAAATATGGGGGTAGACCCACGAATGTTGGGTGTTTAATTAAATTTCACTAATTCCTTTCTGATTGCAAAATATCAGATAAAAAGGATCTCAATATACATGGAACAATAAACAGTTGGAGGCGGATCATATTAAGGGGTGCTTAGATAGGGTTGTTTGAAATCCTTGTTTTTGATAACTATATTCAAGGTCACAACTATTCCATCGTGAGCCCATCGGCTCGAATCATTGTTGAGTGGCTCTTCACTTTGATTTTCAGGCTGTTCAAACTACCGAATCGTTTTAAATTTAAGCGTGTTGGCTGAAAATTTCTCACTTTCTTAATATGACCAAGGAGGCCTGGGAGGTTGAACCGAATGACACAATTAAAATTTTAGATTAGAAGCTTTTATTTGGAAACTTGGTTGTTGTAAGAAGAAATTAATTGCTTGGAGCAAATTTGAATTTCCTAATAATATATCTCTATTAAATAGTTTTAGAAGTCAACTTAAGGAGTGCCATTTAGGCATGTGGGCCAGTGAAAAAGCTATCAAGGATGTTGATATTACTGGCAAAATGGAGGAAGTTTGGATTAGAGAAGTTTACTAGGCCTAGCATTCAAGAATACATTGGCTGCAAAGTGGAGATTTAAATACTCGATTTTTTCACCTTTCCGCAATTCAATGCCGTTGAAAGAATGAAAGTGTTGAAAATCCAAAATGAGGTAGATGAATGGGTGGAAGATGAAATTGAAATTGCTGAATGACAGAGAAAATTTTATTCCAAGTTGTTTATCTCTTGTGGGGATGGAGATTTGTCAAGCCCGTTGATTTTTGTAGATAAAGTGATTTTCGATTATGATAATATTCATTTGCTTAAACCTGTCTCACTTGTGGAAGTTAAGCTAGCAGTCTTCCAAGTTTTTGTGGTAACAAAACACGAGGGTATTATGGTTTTTCAGGACTATTTTATCAGCCTTCTTGAAATTGCATCTGTGATTTTGTGGTGTAGATGGTTCAGGATTGTTTTGCCGTTGGTTATTCTATTGATACCATTAATGAGACAGATATTATCCTCATTCCAAATGTGGAGAAGCCAGAATCAGTAAGCCACATTAGACCCATTAGTTTGGGCAATTTCTCATACAAATTATTTTTAAAATTATTGCGAATTGGATGAAGGGTCTTCTTCCCTCTTTCATCAATTAACAAAACAAGCTTTTGTTCCTTGAAGATTTTAAACGTGAAAATAGCATTCAAAATTTTTATTGATAATTTACTAGCTAAATCAAAATAATGCTATCTACTAAGAGTCTTATTTCTAGTTTTTTTTTTTTGGTAAACAAAGAAATTGCATAAACTAGCAAACTAACCTAGGGAAGCTAACTCCTCTCGTGTCCTCTAAATACACATCAACACAAAATAAAGGGGGATTAGTAGAAATATGCTATTTGCCAGACTATTAGCCATCCTGTTTCTTTCTTTGTAAATATGCCCAAGCTTGATATCCCAGCCTCTTCTCATAATGTTCCTAATGCTAGCAATCAATTCCAATAGAGGGTTTCTTAGTTCACATCCTTCCTTAGCAAACTTGAAGGCTATAAGCAAGGTCCACACTTCAGTTGTAATGGAGTTTCCTAGGCCAAGGTTTTTTGCCAAACCCACCATCCAGCTCCCATTATCATCCCGAATGACACCTCTACTCCAACAGGAGCCATCCACATTCAATTTCCACCATTGGGACTTTGGAAAAACCCAACCAATCAACTGTTCCTTTTTCCTTCTGCCAACTCCATGCAAGTTTTTTGAGTAACCATCAAAGGCCATTTCCTCTGCGTTATAAAGGATTTTATGCAATTGCAAATGCAATTACATTAATATTATAAAGAAATTATGGCGACAAATTGTATAAATATATAGTATTTCTTTGTGAATTTTTTGTATAAACTAAATCTATCAATCCTTGTATAAGTAATATATTGTTTTTGCAAATTAAGCTAATGAGAAACAACTACATGCATATATCAAGAGCGATAACTACTAAAAAGTTAATTGTATGTTTTTAATTATTAGTTTGGCCTATCAATATTTTATAAATTAAATTTATAAAGACTTTTTTAGTATTTTTTTTTAATAATTCGTTACTAATGAGAAATAGTTCAAGATTTTTGTTTAGTTTTGTTATCATCTCTGTAACGAATTGTTTTGAGTTCAAATTTTAGTTCAAGTCAAATGAACTAATATACTTTTTAGAATCAATAATAAATTTATGATTAAAAGTTTGTATCCAATTTTTTAATTAAAAATATGACAAATGAAAGAATTTTATTAAAATATTCAATGATATCAGAGTAAAAAAATGTATAAATATTATGGACATTTTTTAAAACAGTTTTCAAATTTTTTTTTTTTTTTGAAAAAACAAAAAACAAACTCATGTTGGTTTTACAAGTTATTTTTAAAAAATTCTTTTGTAGAAGTGTAATTCAAAAACACTTTTTAAGAAAAACCATTTTATTGTTTTTTTTTTGTGTAAAATTAGTTTCAATTTTTTTAAAAAAAACAAGAACTATTTTCATTAATGGAAAAGTTCTAAATAATTTAGCAAAATTAATTTCTAACCATTACATAAATCACACTATTTTATTCTTTTGTTTTCAAAAAATTATTCTCAAAATTAAATTTATATCCAAACAAATTTTTTGTTCTTTTATTCTAAAAAAATAATTTTGAGAATTGTTTTTAAAAAATAATAAAAGAAAAACTCTTAAAAATATTTCCAAACAAACTATATGTTTTGATTGAAGAAGCCAATAACAAATGCCAAAATAAATAAATTTTGACCTAGATTAAACGGTTAGAACTATGCTAAGATGGACAGGGAAGATACAACTACCATTAGAATTTCAGACTCAAATCTCCATATATCTGGGGACCGTAGCCTACAAAATTGAACAAAGTCATATTTGTGCTCTTTACAAAAGCTAAAACTAAAAGTTCAAGCCACCAGTTTGAGTGGCTCCTACAGCTTCTGTGCGCTCCATCACACTACGTTCCAAATCATAAACCAAAGGCTCTGGAATTTACACCCAAACATCCCTTCTTTCACAAGCCAATATAAGGTATTAGGAACCCTCCATCCATCACTAGCACTAAAGAAACAACCTCTTAGTTTCTTTTCACACAAACAGAATCATAACTACGTACGGAAAGAGAGAGTGCAGAAGAGTTTCCAAAATGGCTACTTCAATAACTGCAACTGGGTTTAAGGGATGTGTGGGTTCCTCCTTCCATGGAAGCGGAGGAACTTCATCCATGGCTGGTGAAGATTATAGCATGTTGGCCAAATCAGTGCCATCGCAGGTTCAAATTAATAATGGGAGAAGGAAGGCTGTGAGGTTGCAACCCATGATGAAAAATATCAATGAAGGGAAAGGCGTGTTTGCTCCTATTGTTGTGGTTTCCCGCAATGTCATTGGCAAGAAGCGTTTCAACCAGATTAGAGGCAAAGCAATTGCCTTACACTCCCAGGTAAAATTTAACTTTCTCATCAGTCACCATGCATGTCTTGTTTTACTGTTTGTTATGCCTTTTACAGTTTTATATTCAATGGGTGTAAAGGGAATTTATAGTGAAAAGAAGCTGCAGCAGCAACTTTTCACCTTGTTTTATATTTGCATCACTCTTCTGTCTGTTCCACCCTAAGAAGAATGGACTGATAATATGGAGACACTGCAAAATACGAACACGAATGCATATACGGATACTGTGACAATTAAATTTAAAATGCCATGTCATATTTAATACGACATATTAGATACGAACACTCTTTTTACTCTCTTTTTGAAATGACTATGCTTCAAAAGTTTCACCTTTTTATTGTGGTTTAGTCTCATGAGTTTGACTAAAAAGAAAACCATAAAGGGTTGGAAGCATAGTTATTTAATTTTAATCCACATAGAATTTATGGAATACCGATGAACCATTCTTATATTATTGTGTTTAAGACGGAGAAAAAGAAAAGCTGGGAATTTGGGCACAACTAAGCTAGGGAGGCATTTTTTAGTGGACACAATCATAAATCTGCGTCACACATGACTCAAAATCTTATTAAATAAATTTCAATTTGGTTACTCAAGATTCCAAAATTGAAAAAAAGAAAAAAAAGAAACTCTTTCCTTCCTTTCCAGTTTTTGTTTTCAAACTCGTAACAATATCAAAATGGGATTGATGATTGTGGTTTTTGAAAATTATAGTTTTGTTCAAAGGAATTATATCCAAATAGCAGTTTTCGCTGACATTTTTATGCTTTTGAAATGATATAGGTAATCACTGAATTCTGCAAATCAATAGGAGCAGATGCAAAACAGAGACAAGGATTGATCAGGTTGGCCAAGAAGAACGGGGAGCGCCTAGGATTTCTAGCATGATTAACGTATATATGCTTCTCATTTTGCATTAATCACCACGGAAGAAACTTGAAGCTTAAACTCCCATGATATTCAGTTTTCACATCGGATTATGAACTAGGAACTCATCTGTTCAAGAGTCTTGTGTTTTTTTCATTTTCCAGTACTAATGATTTGAAATTTTATTATTTGGATAATTGAAATAAAACTAAAGAGGCTGTATATCGATTCTGATACAATGGAATGTGATCAAACTCTTTCAGATTATTATTATTATTATTATTTTCTGGTCACGCCCCGTTATGAACCATAGTCATCTGATTCAGCTTCGTTGTAGTGTTCAATCTTTATAGTTTGTTTTGTTTAACGGTGAGATATTTGCATAGTTTGATTCTGCTAACATACATAGAAAGTGCAGGTAAAGAGAGGCACAACGAGGAGAGAAGAAAGAGCAATGACCAACCACTGCTTAACGGACTAAACAATTCTCTAACTAACTGACTATGCCCAGGTGAACTCAAAGTATTGAAGTACTATATTTTGAGTTTACTCCTTAAATAGCTGAACTGGGAATTGGGCAGTAACTTAGTAAGAATATCTGCAACCTGTTCAGATTGAGAGATATGCTGCAATAGGATTTTTTTTCTGTGCGACCTTCTCTCTTATAAAGTATAAATCTAATTCCATATGATTTGTTTTTGAATGAAGAAACGGATTAGCAGTCAACTGAACTGCCCCTTTGATTCTCACAACGTATAAGATGCATCTTTGTTAAGGTGACATCAAGCTCACTCTGTAAAGATTGTAACCATAAGTTTTGAAACAACTGGTGCCCTACTTCTGTATTCAGCTTCAGTGTTGGATCTACTTACCACATCCTTTTTCTTAGAGAGCCAAGAAATTAAGTTCAAACAAAAAAATATACATATACCCGACACAAATCTCCTATCGTCTAAGTCAGAACCCCAATCTGTCACGATAAGCTTGCAACTCTAATGAAGTGGAATTGCCCAGCAACAAGACATGAGATAAAGTCCATGCTAGATATCTCAATATTCTTCTTTACAGCCTTCCAATGCTCTTTTAACGGCTTATGCATAAATTGACAAGCATTATTAATAGGATATGCTCTTTTGGGTCTGGTTATTGTAACATATTGCAATGCCCCTACAACCAACCTATACAGTTGAGGATTATGAGCCATCTCTCCATCTGCTGTTGTTAACATTATGTTCGCTGCCATGTGTGATGGCATAGGCCTTACTGATAACAATCCTACCCTCTTGAGTAAATTTGTAATGTACTTGGTTTGACAAAGAAGTAAATCACCACTGGAAGTTCTTTTAACTCGTATGCCCAAAAAATAGTATAAAGCACTAAGGTCTTCTAAGGCAAAAATGTCATTTAGTTGTTTGATCAATGGGCAAATCTGATGAGTGCTACTCCCAGTGACTAGAATATCTTCCACATAGAATAGAACTATCAATGTAGAGTTAGATGAGAATCTAATAAATAGAGAATTATCATACTTAGTGGCAGTAAATCCAAGAGAGTAATGTTTGAGATAATTTCTCAAACCACGCTTGAGAGACCTGCTTAATACCTAGCAAACCCTTTTTTAAGTTTGCATATCCTTGGATCACCTTTATTAGAATATCCTGGGGTTGATCCATATAAACTTTTTCTTGCAAATCTCTATTTAAAAGGACGTTTTTAATGTCAATTTGATGGATAGGTGAATTATTAGCCAAGGTTAAAGTTAAAGCAACTCTCACACGCGATGGTAGACTTGATGAGAGGTGTTGAGCTTAAAATATTACAACCACGCAGGTACACGTATTATAAGCAATACAATGGTTAAGTAGAAAATCGTACCCAAAGAAATACGCAACTAAAATTATTAAACACCACAAGACGAGTAATCCTATTTTGACGAACGATATAATAATTGTCAAAAAAAAAAAGGAAAAATAAATATAGCAATCGTATCAGCAGATAAGAATGTTCAAGTAGAGAATTTTATCTAATATTTCATTATATTGTTTCTCTTAATCTAACTTTGATTTCAATACTTTTTTTATTAGTGAAAACACTAAATTATTTATAAGTCTTTTTCAAAATTAATAAAATTAATTTAATTCTCAATAATTTTAACATTATTAAAGCAAACAATAAGATTAAGAATTTAGATATTAAGATCAAGTCTTACGGCTACATATTACATGTTAGTATATCACTATTATACACACAACTTAATTAATTCACTAATTTAACTACTACAACTAATCACAAGCTACTCAACTTAAATCTCAATTAATTAAATTTTTTTTTACAAAGAAAATACTCATTTTAAAAACAATTGGTGATCAAATAATTGTAACATCAAAGTACAAAATTGAATAATTAAAATTTAAAAGTAAACTAAAATTCTAATAAGTTATATATTATGATGTATTACTCCATCGAGATGAATTAATTTACTCTTAAATAGTTTAAAAAATCTAAAAATTAAAAAAAGAAAACATAATAAACAAATTATTAAGAGAATTTTGCCAAATCCCTCCTCTTAAATCCCTCTTCTTGAATCAAACGATATTCTTCAACTCAGGTATCCTTATAGCTTCTCACAACTCTCTAAACTTTGTCTCTTTCCTCTCCCTCTCTCTCTCTCTCTCTCTCTCTCTCTCTCTCTCTCTCTCTCTCTCTCTCTCTCTATATATATATATATATATCGGGATGTTCATAAACCGTAGTTTAGCACGCTCAATACACGCTTCCTGTGCAAGAAGCCCTCCCATCGACCCATCGAAGCAATTGATATCCGACAGAACAAAATCTTCATTGACTCTACAAAGTACTTATTTATCAAATTCGAAAATGAAATTATGCCATTTGAATAATTAGCCTTTTCATTTTTCTTGAAATATAAAATTTATTGCGGCTAGATGAATATAAATAATTCATACATGCGCTTATAGTTGAATAGTTATATGCCATCCGTCACCATTTCAATTTTTTCAATATTTAAGAATTTACTTTTAAGATATTTAGCTCTGAAAATATTAAAATTCCAAGTGTTATAAATTCTTAAGCAATATAAGAATTTCACACAAATGCCGCTCAATTATTTTATAAATAACTCTAAACAAGCTCTAATATTTTGTAAATATCTTAATTAATAAAAAATTAGAATTAGAATGTTCACTTTGCAAACAGATTTTAACAAATTGTCCCGCCCTCCGAATCTTAACTCAATGTGAAGAAATATATATATTTCATTAATCTTCCTTACATTGTTAATTTAAAAAAAAAAAATTAATAAATTTAAGAGAAAATACGAAGACACAACTGTTAATAGCAAAAAAAAAATTACATTTGTTGTCCAGACAGCTGTGGATCCTATTCATCACAATAGTGTATAGAATAATTCCAAAATACAAATCATAATAGAAATATGAGTTGGATGGAGGAGTTTCACAAGTTCCCAAGCTCTAGATTACACACGAATCAAACTAGCAATAAATCCCAGCTCACATATTTAATCATTTTTCAAGCTTCTGGAAAATTAACTGAACTACCTTAAAAATCAAAACATAATATTGTATGATATCCAGAAGGGAGAACCAAAATAATAATATAGTAAAGGGTATTAAAAAAAAAAAAGGGTATCAGCCAAAAAGTCAGTGTGTACTGGTAAACATCTATCAACATGATTTAAAGATAAAAAAGTCAATGCTGTCCATTCTCCCTTTTGTTGGCAGTGGTAGCATAATTGTAAGAATATGCTCCAGTAGCGTTTACACATTGTATCGACTCTTTGCTGATCTTTCCCTTTTAGAATCATTCTGTAAAAACTTGAAACGTAAGAACCTCAGAGATATCATCATGCATTAGTCAATCAAAATAAATGAGCAGAAGTTTACATGAAAGCTATAATATATTTTGTCAAATATATTTTGTCATTAACATCAATGATCTCCTTCCACTTCCTCCCAATGCTCATCTGCAGAATAAATACAAAAAATCAAAAGGCTCGTGAGTTTTGGATGACTGGACTTACATACAAAAGAACAAGACATATTACCGCATGACTTTTAGCAAAGAATGTGGATATCGCTTAGTACAAGACTTAAGTGAAGTTTCTGACTTGTTTGCTATCAAGTTTTCTAATGAAATACAAGTGAACATGATTTTAGAACAATTAGAGTTAACGAATAGAAATGAAATGCAGATTTACTTCAAATCTCAACTAGACTTATCACAAGAGATTTAACTAAAAGATTTAAAGAATTCACTTAAATATGACTCAAGACCAATCAATCTAAATATAAACTTAAAGAACAAAAAGAATAAAAGTTAAAGATTGAATATAAACTCAAAATCAAAAAGTTATTTAATGACTCAATCTAGGCTATATTTTTTTTTAATTTATTTACTTTTATTTTTTTGTTTATTTGATTAGAAAAAATTTTCTATTTGATAATTTTTAGAAAAGTTTTCTATTTTTTAATTTTTCTTGTTTTGTAGGAATTTTCTATTTAGTTTTTTTTATTTGTTTAGGTAATTGGCCAATAAATAAGCATGTACACTCTTAAAAAAATTAATACAAATTATCATTAATAATATTAAAAGTGTTTTCTCTTTAGTTCTTTAAAAAAAAATTCTGAACTTATCAAGATTTTTTAATAGCGTTCAAGTAAGACTTATGACTCAATCTTTTTTTTCTTTCTTAAGAGTGGCGTCTATAATATTTTCGTATACTTTTGGTTCTTATCTTTTTATAAATAACGAGTCAAAATTATTTTATTTTAATTTATTTTGTTATAAATCTAAATTAAAATACGATTCTTTCCTATTAATTCTGGGTCTCACTACTATTAGTGAAATTCATATCAGAAGTTCACATCATTTAATATCAGAGCCTAAGTTTTAAATCAGATTTAATCTATCCTATTTATTTGTTTTCTTGTTATTATTCCATCTTGATATCTTGTATTTTCTTTTTGTGTTCTTCATTCTTCTTATCTTCTTTTGATTTTTTGTGTTCTTTATTGTTCAAGAACATATCTAAAAACAAAAAAAAACAAAATAATTCAAAATAAAAAGAGTGCAAAGTTCTAGAAAAAAAAATTAAAAAAAAAAAAGTTAAAATTCATTATTGTTAAAATTCAAGTTTTTCACTTGCAATCTAGTCTTTAAAAGAAAAAAAAAAAGTGATGCGATAATTCTAATTGCATCAATTAATTTTTTCTTATTTTGATCTTTTATTTTGTTTAATTTTCTTACTTTGATTATTTTTCTTATCTCAATTATTTTCTTTCCTCTAGTCATTGATTTCTTTCTATTCTAATTGCTTTCTTGTTGTGATTTTATTATTCAATTGCTTAGCTTATCTTTAATTTTTTTTTCCTAAAGTTATATTGCTTTGTTCCTTTGCTTCTTAAAATTCTATTTTTTTCCTCCTTTACTCTTTGCATTCTATCAGTTGAGTTTAAATTGTTGTAAGAAGATTTTTGTTTGAATTCGTTTGAATTCAATAAAAAACTAAAAGAGAGGACAAAGAGAGAAAAAAGCCAAGAGAGTAAACTTATAAGAGGGTAAAAACCAAAATTTGAATAAACACGAGTGTAAGTGACATTAATCTTGAGAGAAACACGTGAACTAGTGTCGTCAGATTTTTTTTACTCTAACATTATTTTGTAGGGAAATCATGTCACATAACAAAGACAAAAATACTTCTGAAGGTGTGTCAAGAATGGTGAATCCAAAATTGATGATGGAAGCTTTAATAAGTGAAATGAGAAGAGTTTTGAGAGTGGAGATGAAGCAAATTCATAAACGTTTAGATCGGATAGAGAATGAACATATAGAGCCGTCACAAAATACTCCTAATATGCATAGGAGGGAGAGAGTTCAACTGAAGAAAATGAGTTTTGAAGGTGGAGAGCATTATTGATATGGTTTTGATGAAGATAACAAGTATTTGAGTATTAATAATAGAAGATATAGTGTGAGGTTTAAAGAAGTTAAGAATTAGAAAAATGATAATTTGGGTAGTATTAAATGAAAATTCTATTATTTCAAGACAAAAATGACTCTGAAGCTTATATAAAATGGGAGAGAAGGATAGAGTTGCTGTTTGGTTGTTATAATTATTCTGAGTTGAAAAAGATAAAGTTGGCTATCAAAGAATTTACTAACTATGCTACTATTTGGTGAGATCAATTATTTTTAAGTAGGAGACAAAATGAAAAAAAGCCTATTAAAACGTTGGAGGAAATAAAAGTGATTATGAGGAGGAAGTTCATTCCAGGTCACTATCGTAGAGACTTATTTAAAAAGTTGCAAAGCTCTACTCAAAAGTTTAAAAGTGTCAAATACTACTATGATGATCAAGTGAAAAGAGAGTGAAGAAAATAAAATGAGTAAAAATAAAAGAGAGAGAAATAGAAGCCAAAAAAAAATAAGAGAGAAAAAGAGATAGACACTAGTGTCGTGAGATTTTTTTTACTCTAACATTATTTTGTAGGGAAATCATGTCACACAACAAAGACAAAAATACTTCCGAAGGTGTGTCGAGAATGGTGAATCCAAAATTGATGATGGAAGCTTTAATAAGTGAAATGAGAAGAGTTTTGAGAGTAGAGATGGAGCAAATTCATAAACGTTTAGATCGGATAGAGAATGAACATATAGAACCGTCACAAAATACTCTTAATATGCATAGGAGGGAGATAGTTCAACTAAAGAAAGTGAGTTTTGAAGGTGGAGAGCATTATGGATATGGTTTTGATGAAGACAACAAGTATTTGAGTATTAATAATAGAAGATATAGTGAGAGGTTTAAAGAAGTTAAGAATTAGAAAAATGATAATTTAGGTAGTATTAAATGAAAATTCTATTATTTCAAGGCAAAAATGATTCTGAAGCTTATATAAAATGGGAGAGAAGGATAGAGTTGCTGTTTGATTGTTATAATTATTCTGAGTTGAAAAAGATAAAGTTGGCTACCAAAGAATTTACTGACTATGCTACTATTTGGTGAGATCAATTATTTTTAAGCAGGAGACAAAATGAAAAAAAAGCCTATTAAAACGTTGGAGGAAATAAAAGTGATTATGAGGAGGAAGTTCATTCCAGGTCACTATCGCAGAGACTTATTTAAAAAGTTGCAAAGCTTTACTCAAAAGTTTAAAAGTGTCAAATACTACTATGATGATCAAGTGAGAAGAGAGTGAAGAAAATAAAATGAGTAAAAATAAAAGAGAGAAAGAAATAGAAGCCGAAAAAAATGAGAGAAAAAGAGATAGAGACTAGTGTCATGAGATTTTTTTTACTCTTAACATTATTTTGTAGGAAAATCATGTCACACAATAAAGACAAAAATACTTGCGAAGGTGTGTTGAGAATGGTGAATTCAAAGTTGATGATGGAAGCTTTAGTAAGTGAAATGAGAAGAGTTTTGAGAGTGGAGATGGAGCAAATTTATAAACGTTTAGAACGGATAGAGAATGAACATATAGAGCCGTCACAAAATACTCCTAATATGCATAGGAGAGAGAGAGTTCAACTGAAGAAAGTAAGTTTTGAAGGTGGAGAACATTATGGATATGGTTTTGATGAAGATAACAAGTATTTGAGTATTAATAATAGAAGATATAGTGGCAGGTTGAAAAAAATTAGGAATTAAAAAAATGATAATTTGGGTAGTATTAAATGAAGATTCTATTATTTCAAGGCAAAAATAACTCTGAAGCTTATATAAAATGGGAGAGAATGATAGAGTTGCTGTTTGATTGTTATAATTATTCTGAGTTGAAAAAGATAAAGTTGGCTACCAAAGAATTTACTGACTATGTTACTATTTGGTGAGATTAATTATTTTTAAACAGGAGACGAAATGGAAAAAAAGCCTATTAAAACGTTGGAGGAAATAAAAGTGATTATGAGGAGGAAGTTCATTCCAGATCACTATCGTAGAGATTTATTTAAAAAGTTGCAAAGTTCTACTCAAAAGTTTAAAAGTTTCAAATTCTACTATGATGATCAAGTGAGAAGAGCGTGAAGAAAATAAAATGAGTAAAAATAAACGAGAGAAAGAAATAGGAGCCAAAAAAAATAAGAGAGAAAAAGAGATGCAGACTAAAAAAGTTGAGAAAAAGAAAAGATGAGAAAATTATGAGAAAAAAAGAGACAGAGGCTGAGATAATTAAGAGAAAAAAAAGAGAGAGGGCGAGAAAATTGATATAGAAAATTCAATCATTGAAAAAAAAATTGCAAGAAAACAAATGAGTTTTTATGCAAGAGAAAGAGATGCTAAACAAAAAATTTGTTTTCAAATCTTCCAATGATTATACTAATGTGTTTAATTATTTGCCTAATATTGAAGTTTCTCTTTTCTAAGATAATGTTCTCAATGTATGTGAGAAAGTGGCATTTGATAAGTTTTGAGCATAATAAATTTCTGTTTAGAAAAAATAAATTGTGTATGCCTAAATATTTATTGAATAAATTGCTTGTTAAGGAAGTTCAATAAGGTGGTTTGATGAAGCATTTTTACATATCTAAAACTTAAGATGTTTTGCATATAAAATATGATGTAGAACAAATATATGAGTAGTTTATCACTTGTATACAAGTTAAATTTAAGATGAAGTCTAATGGATTATATACTTCTTTGTATATTCCTAGTGAACCTTGAATTGACATATCTACAGATTTTGTGTTGCATTTAACTAGGTCAAAATGAAGTAAAGATTATATATATGCAGTTGTTGATAAATTTTCTAAAATGACACATGTTATACCATGTCATAAAATCAATGATGCATTACATATTACTAATTTGTTTTTCAAAAAAATTGTGAAATTACATGTCATGTCTAAGAGTATTGTGTCTAATTTATTTTTGAAACATATCAAGTTTATATAATAAGAGTGTGCATTTTGCGAGTAAATTTTCACATTCTGAAATTGTGCATGGTTTTAATCCATTAACTCCTTTGAATTTAACTTCTTTACTGATAGCTGATTGTGTTAACTTAGATAAAAAGAAAAAAGCTAATTTTGTTAAGCAAATCTATAAGAAGGCGAGACAAAATATTGAGAGAAAAAAATTGAACAAAATGCCAATCAAGCTAAAAAAAGGCACAAAAGAATTATATTTGACTAGGGCAATTGGGTTTGGTTGCATACGAGGAAGAAAACATTTTCAGATCAAAAACATTTTAAACCACTTCAAAGAAGATATGGTTTGTTTCAAATGAATAAAAGAATCAATGACAACGCCTGCAAGCAAGATCTTTCAAGTAAGTATAATGTAAGTGTGCATTTCAATATTAATAATTTAACTCTCTTTGATATAGATGCTGATTTGAGGACAAATCTTTTTTAAAAGGAGGGGAATTATGTGAGCACAATTAGAGTTGACAAACGAAAATAAAATGTGGAGCTGTTTCAAGTCCCAACTAGACCTATCACAAGAGTTTGGACTAAAAGATTTAAAGAACCCACTTAAATATGGCTCAAGTCCAATTAATCTAAATATGAACATAAAGTACAAAAAGAATGAAAGTTAAAGACCGAATATATACTCAAAATCAAAGTTATTTAATGTCTCAATCTAGGCTATATTTTTTTCTAATTTATTTACTTTTATAATTTTATTTATTTGACTAGAAAAAAAAATTATTTGATAATTTTTAAAAAAATTTCTATTTTTAATTTTTCTTACTTTGTGAGAGTTTCTTATTTAGTTTTTCTTATTTGTTTAGGTAATTGATCAATAAATAGACATGTACACTCTTAAAAAAAATACAGATTATCATTAATAATATTGAAAGTGCATTCTCTTTAGTTCTTCAAATAATTTTTTTGAATTTATCAAAACTTTTTTGTAGCATTCAAACAAGACTTATGACTCAATATTTCTCCTCTTTCTTGAGTGTAGCGTTTGCAATATTTTCTTATACTTTTGGTTCTTATCTCTTTATAGATAACGAGTCAATATTATTTTCTTTTAATTTATTTTGTTATGAATCTGAATTAGAACACGATTCTTTTAATTGAATTCTGTATTAATTCTAAATCTCACTACTATGAGATTCATATCAAGAGTTCACATTAGAACATTTTTTACAACTCAAGAACACATTATTAACTCCTTAAAAAAAGTGTTTCCACCAATCATAATTTTATTAAAGTGATAGAACCCCATGGTTAAAAAGAAAAATAAAAGTTTATTTTAGGGATTTTGAGAAAGGACACATGATAAATTGTAATAGAATAGTTAACTAAAATTCTAATTGTAAAAAGGGAGAGAGGACATAGATGAGTTATGCAGAATTTAGGACAATCATGTGGGGAAGCCCTAGATCCTCCAAGTACTAGGAAAAAATTTTCTTGTTTTCTTTGTTATTTTTCTGTTGTTTTCTTCTATAATTATGGTTAGGAATCTAGGTTCCTAACATAAAAAAATTAAGCAAAAATCTAAAAACTGCACCTAATTATTTTTCCTGTTGTTTATAGTAATTACAATTATGAAACTCAATGAAGAAGCCTCTGTGAGAAGTTCAAGATAAAATGAAGTGAAGATAGTCTGTTTACTAATAAATGCATCGTATTTATTCATAAAATATGGGCAGAGCCATCGGAAACAAAAATGCCATATGTTGTAAGCAGCGTAGGTCATTGTAACACTAGAGTTGCTTGTAATAAAGATTTCAATGTTGATCCTTTCTAGCACATCATACATTGTGCCTTGGTAGGAGCAAACACAGAAGGAATGGAGATTAGAAAAGTATCTCTAGATGTACATTATGTCCAAATGTCTAGCCAATTTTGATTCCTCCCGCTTTCACTCCTTCGAAGCACACCCCATCCCTTTTCATTCCTCACATTAAATTTGTAGTGCATGAATGAAATTAAACTATTTACATTGCTGTAGCATGTCTTTCTTTCCACAAGTTATACACTATGGGCTATGAATATAGTGATTAAGCATTAATCAAATCAAATTCCAATTATAATAAATCAATAACTACTTGCTTGGCAACCCCCTTCTTATCTGACACTGACTTCATATAACCAACTTGGAGCTACTGTAGTTGTCAAATCGTGATTCAAATTATGAATCAAATAACTTATTTTTTAATAGTGAATCGTATCAAATTACAAAATTTATTAACACAATAAAAAATAACTTTAAATACATAAAATAAAATATAAATAAATAGATAGCATAAATAAAATACTTAAAATAATATATTTATTCCAATAATTCTAAAAATAATTAACCATAAATCTTAAAAAAACATAATTAATTCATAAATAATAGACTCCAAGACCTAAATAACTAAAGTAAACTAGTGAACTCTAATCATCAATAATTCTAAAAATAATCAACCATAAGTCTTAAAAAGACATAATTAATTCATAAATCATAGATTCTTAGACCTAAATAACTAAAGTAAACTAGTGAACTCTAATCATCCTCTTCATTTCCTCAAGATTAATGTCACTATCACTATCACTATCATTATTATCATCTAACATGACTAACTATTCATTCGCTTCCTCTTCATTATTACTAACACCATCATCTCCAATTTCTTCAACTTCATCTTATATCTCAATTGCTTTCCTTTACATTTCTTATTTGCATTAGCAACAACATTAAGATTTTTTGAACCTAAACATACATATATAAGTGAGAAAGTATATTTTAAAATTTTAAAAGTTTAAGAAATAAGAATTAATTATGAAAGTTTGGACTTTGGAATACTTTCATAGCATCCATCCAAGAGTTATCTCCCACTAGGGCAAGCGCTTCTTTTTAAGTAATCCATTCATCATCAGATTTCACATCCGATAAGAAAATATGATCATACATATCTCCTTTCTATGCTTTTATCTCATTTCAATTGTATTCAAAAAAATACAAGAGCCTTCAACATTTGTTGCTCCAAGCTATTTCTTTTCTTAGAATGGACATAATAAAAAACACTTCAATTTCTCTCACATTCCATAGTACTACAAGTGAGGCTTAAAATGCAAATGGCAAGTAACTGTAGCTCTTTGCACTTTTCTCCAAAACTATTCCAATATAAAGCTATGAAAGAGAGATATACAACAACAACCAAACATTTTTTCACTAAGTAGGGTCAGCTATATAGATCAAACGCCACTACAATGGCCTATTATAAAAAAAGAGAGATATATAATTTTAAAATTAATATTTAAATGTTACTTAAAGTTAAAACTATAAATAATTGTTTTTTGTCTTTACTTTATTGAACTTCTCAAGTTGTGTATCAATTTGGATTCTTGTTCTTATATTTGGACACCAATGTCTTGTATCACTCTATTTTTAATTCATAATCAAAGTCGAAATTTGGATAATAATGAAACCTATGAAATTATTAAAGTAAACTTTAAATATAAATAAATTATAATTATAATTAGCTATAAAATTATTATAAAAATTATATTAAAAAATACTTACTTCGAATTAAGATAGTATCTTGTTACATGAAAAGCTCGTAGAGTTGAGAGTCCCAACGCTTGTCTATAAGCTCCCATACCTTCTTGTGTCTACTTTCCACATAATCAAAATTCTTTGTTATTTGTTCATTTACTCTATCTATTGCCTCATATACGTAACCAATGGCTAGTTTTGAATCTCCATCCATAAGCCTCAATACTTTCACAAGAGAACTCACACAATTTTGGCAATATTTTATGGATTTCCAAGATCTTGGGTCAACCAAAACAAAATTTTCTACAACTTTAACTTCAATTCTAGGAGCAGCCAATTATTCTTATGCAAACATAGATCTATGAGATATTTTTTAATCAAAATAGATCTTATCATTAGGTAAGAGGTAGTAAATCTTGTAACTGCTAACCTTGCTAACTCTCTACCTACAGAATAACTCTTATACAAATTGAGCACCCACGTAAGCCTTTAAATGAAAGTTGTAATTTTTTTGTTTTGCCAATTGTGTTATAAAAAACTAGAATAGCACAAATGTCTTCAAAGATCAAGTCAAGACAATAGACCGAACAAGGAGACCAAAAGAGTTGCTTTCTTTTTTTTATCAACTTGCTTCCAACAAATAGAAGAGCTAAAGCCCTATCAATCACTACTTGAACCACATTCTCTTCTCTAATTTCCTCCAACATATCATCAAGCAGTTCAAATATTTTTCAGCATCTTTAATAAAACTACTAGTATCATCAGAGTCAATAAAAACAGTCCCTTTTGGATTATTCACAAGAAAACCTGTTTTCTTTCACTCACTCCTATATTTTTCTAAATTTTGATGCAAAAGATCAACCTCTTTTTTCATATATGAAACCCTAACTTCATGATAAGTAGGTGGCTTCAAACCTTTACCATATTCACTTATAGATTTCACCATATTGATAAACAAAGGGCTCTTCAACAAATAAATGGCAATGCATTGCCATATATACATCTACATATATCTTTAACAACTAATTCCCTATTCTTTACCATCTCATTCAAAGTTTATTGTCTCATCTCATCATGCTTGATGTGCCTCCCCATTTTCCTTTCATACCAAAAGCATCCATGGTCTCCTTTCTTTGAATATTTTGCTCTTGATTTTTTTACTCTTCAAAATACTCAATAACCTCTTCATCTTCCATTTTTTTTTTTTGCATATCATTCAACATATTTGAAAACAATTGGTAAAACTATTAAGAAAGATTTAACAATTAACAATCTATCTATTGATCTCATTTATAATAGACTACTATAGAGGCATTTGATTCATATAGTCGACTCCGCCTAATGAGAAAAGACTTGATTGTTGTTGTTGTTGTTGTTGTTGTATCATTCAACATGTTTATACATAAATTTTTAACAATTTTAAGAACTTGTTCACATGGAGCAATTTCTTTGTGAGTTCTTGCCAAACGATGCTTCAATCTAAATCCACCCCCTCCACATTGTTTAGGCAATAATTATACTTGATATGTAATCTAGTTTCTAAAGATGAACAATGATTCTAAGCCATATCCTTTTCAACTTTCTTTTTAGGAGGCATGATAACAACACTGCCGCGGGAGCAGATAAATGGCTATTTGAAGGTTGCATAAGATTTCAGACTTTGAATAGGTTTAGAATTTGAAGAGAAACATTGCATTTTGTAACTTCTAACCTTGAACTCCAATTAAGGAGAACATTGGGTACAGTTCAAAAAAAAATATTAGGTGAATCTTTGTTCTGAGTTGATGCAGGACCTAACAATTTGGCCACCGATTTGTACCAATTGCCATATGAATCGAATCAACACATTTGATTCAAAACATGAATTGAATGTTTTCGATTACACTAGGATCTACTATTATCACCACCCCACCATACATGCATAGTGTATGTTTATCATGGTCATTTGTTGCATAACTTTAATACTACAGATCTCACTACCACATCCGAACATCCTTTTATTTAGCTAGTTGTTCAGTCAGTGTAGCTAATGGATGTTCGCCATCCAAATTAGCCAATAAGTCAAAGATTCATATGAAATCGCAAAATCTTGAGTCTATTTCAATCTGGTTTGTGGTGACTGCCATGACCACCATGGTGGAATGGTGTGGTGACTTGGAGCCCATCTGCAGTAAAACCTCCAAGGTAGGGTGGCCTTACTTGGTGGTGTTATGGTGCACACCATGTGCATGGCATCTATTAAAATGGCAGCTATGGCATCCACCATAGTGAAGGACAGCAATTTTTCTCATTGATTCCCCTTTTTTCTACCTCAAGCCAATGGGCTTGTGATGTTGTGATGTTTAAACATAAATCAATCTTTCAGCGCACTCTGTGTCAGAAGAAATCGGTAAATTAAAAGGAAAAATCAATAACACTCACTCAGACCCAACCACACTGCTGCAACATGGGCTCTTAACTCAATGAGATCCATTGAGTCTACTCCTCCCAAAAATCATCACAAAAAGTGCCAAAATCCTCAGTCAGATTAATTTCATCTTTCTTTTTAATCATTTCTTGTTTCTTAACTACCTACAGACCTCTGTTCTTTTTCCCTAAGTCTCTCCAAATTTTTTCATCTTTTGCAAAAATTATAAAAGGTATTTTTTTGGGTACATAGAAAGTATTTATATATATAATTATATATACATGTGTGTGTGTGTGTTAAAAAAAAATTAAATAGCCACCTTTGCCTCAACATGGTGGCCACCATGCCTCCCACCATGGCACCATAGTGGCTTTAAAGCTTGTTGCCACGGGCAACTATACACAATTGACAACACTGGTTTTAGTCAACTGAGGACTTGAATAGATTCCGTTTAATAGAATTCCAAACCTAGCAAGGACAGATATAATCATTTCATATGAACTCATACAACATGAAGATCTTCATGATTCTATTTCTCCATATATCTTCATTTCAGTGAACTTCAATTTTAATATAGTCCTAAGAAACATAATTAAATGCTGTGATTCGCCACTGCAAGAACAGATTGCCTATTGCATGTATCAATCAGTAAAATTGAGTGTAAAAAGTCACCCCTTGTATTTTGTTTTCTAACCTAAGCCCATAGTGGTATTAGAAACAGGACAAAACTCTTTTGTTATAAATAAATAAAAAAATAAAATATGGCTTAAACATTTTTTACACTTCTTAATGGAATGGGTGTAAGGTGACTAAAAGGTCAATAGAAGATGATTAAAAAATGACCAGTGATGTTAATTTTGTTTTATATATTAGGCCCCTGGTGTTGATCACATAGTTACCTTGAAAAACTTTAGTTTCACCTAATTTAAATATTACATGATGTCTTAGAGTCAAAAGACAAAAACACGGGTCAACATTAATGGGCCTAATGTTCCACGGAAGGTCAGCAGATTTACTTCTTTGTCCTTATATATATAACAAACAAGTGGGGAGATGTCCTAAGTGTGTCAATCTCATATTTATCAATGTTACACAGACATTATTATTATCATTATTTGGGCCAAATGAGTTGAGCAAATGAACTAAAGCTTAACTAATATCAATCTGGCTAAGGTAAAAATAGCTCAGTAAGACTTGGGAGCCCATTTGACCCATGTAAGTGAAGTGAAACTCATCAAGCCAAAGTCAAACGGCAAGCCCAACTGAGCTCAAGCTTAGAAAATCAACTCACATTGAAATTGAGTCAAGATATGAGCTCAGCAAAATATGACTGCGCTAAGCTGAGCTAAATTTCCAGTCCTGCCAGAAGCACACAGATTAATTTGCACAGCTAATTACATACAATTACACTCCATTGACAAAATATAATGTGGCCAGTAAAATTTTATATCAAACAGTACAAACACAAAACAATACATAATAAGAAAAAATGTCTTAATCAAGGAATAATTTTCCACATACAGAAACACATTAAAAGAATAGCATATGAGGTGTGCTTCTCTAGAGCCTATATTGATGCTCCCCAAAGGAGAAAAGAATTCCGCCCCCAACGTAATACTTCCATGGAAAAGGAAGGAAAATTATAAACTGAAGTTTCCTTATAATATAATATGCATCAAACTTAAGCAAACAATACATCAAGATAATAGACACTAGCATGATATCACCCCGTAACAGTGAATCATATTTTGAATATTTGACAATGAAGACCCTGTCATTCTCTAGAATCTGGATCATAGATGATTGTTGAACGAACAATTATATCTATATCAATGATGATTTTAAGATGAGAAAAAAAAAGACAGTACACCCAATCACAACTTCTATCTAGTGTGACAAGGTGTTCACAAAAATGCAAGTATCCAGTAGTGCCATAGAAAAGCATGCAGCCAAGATTATACAACAATTAATTAATATTGCAAGGATATCAAACCTGGGCAGCTTCGTTCGCTGCTGTCTTTGTCCACAATTAAAGTTTGTCCTGCCTCTGGCGCACACTTGCAACCACACCACATATGTCCTCCGCCTCATCAAATTGCTCTCCAATCAGAGCCATCAACTATTCCACAGGGATTAAATAATTAACAAAGATTGCAAATAATATATCTCTCATATTTTGCAAATAGGAGAACAAAATGGCCAGAGATATTATTACAGATTCAAGCCACATGGTGTCAAGGTTAGCCTTTCTGCTGCTGGCGACAGTCCACTTTCCTCCACTAGCACACTCAGAATCTTCCCATTTTGGTTCAATACCAGCTTTGAACAAGTGGAAGTCCGCATTTCCCGGCAACTTGCTGGGCTTCAAAATCTGATCATACAAACTAGAGGAGAATTTCACGTGACAAATCATAAAAATTCTTCACTATCTTTAGTAAATCTGATTATTAGAGGGAAACAAAAAAAAAATTGTAAAACCCATATAATCATAAAGCCCATGTTTTGTGTATAGAAAAGTTTGACACAAAATCAGCAGACGAAAAAGATTCAGGAAACTGGGGTTCTCTACCTTCAACAAAACCTTGTAATAATCTATAAGTTTATCAAATTTTCGACAACGTCCCCTCAAATTTATCAGAACCGAAAAGAAGATTGAAAATTTTCAATTTAACTCAACCCCACCAAAATATGAATGGAGTAAATATACGAAAGCAAAAGCGAAAACGCATCAAGCAAAACTTACCACCAGAACTCCTCGACAGTGTCAAAGGTATAAACCTTGCGAAGAGAGGTTCCCCAGGCAGCACCTTGTTTAGGTTTTGATTGATTATCGAACCAGAAAATCCATTTTCTCTCCAGTTTGTTTTGGGACCCTGTCTCCGCTGCCTCCACATCCTCTGACGATGCACCTTCAACTTCGGCTATTGCTTCGCTTTCCATGTCTCTCTCCCTCGCTCAGGCACTGCAGACTTGGAGGCAGCTAGCTTTTTTTTTTTTTTTTATCAGATATCATTGCATTCAATATATAGGTCCGAAACCTGTAAAAATTTTAGAAGACACACCAATTAAATAAAATATATCTTAAATTTATATTTGTAAAGAGGATAAAAATATTAAATTAAGAAGTAACGCATTTAATATTAATTAAATATTATAAAAAAATTATAATATATTTGACTAAATTATAATTTGTTAAAGATCTCGTAAAAAGATAAAAAAAATTATACAAAAAGCGGTTATACACCTTTTAATTTTTTTCTTAATATTAAAACTCCTTCTTCATTTAAGTCTTTTTTTAATTTTGAAATATTATAAAGAGTAAATTATAAATTTTTTAAAAAAAATTTTGATTAGCACTGAATCTCTTTTGAATATAGAAAAAAAAATCTCTAAGAATAACATTTTTTAAAAAAAAAAAATATTTGCTTAATAGAAGAAGAAAGCTTCTCTAAAAGAAAAAAAAAATTATTCAAAGCTAATAGGAAATAGTAGAGAAAGAAAGGAGGTGGTAGCCACTCCCCAACATACTGCAATTTGAGAGAGAAGATATCTGCTAGGGTTTTTATTGTGCGGGTTTCTCTTAGAGGCAACTCTTAAGTTGAATTGAATGGCCATATGAGAAAATTGGATATTTTGATGAATCGAACGATTGCGGGCTTTCTCTTCTTTTGGTTGAAGCCTCGCAAAATATTTTAATGTATCGATTCGGTTGTGGGCTTTCATTTTATAGGTGAATCCTCGTTAGATTTGAATATGCACAACACATTCGGATTGGACTCAAATCTATGTATGACCCCCTTTTTTCCTAAGTTTTTTGGTGGCCCACCCATAGTGTACACCACTAATGGCCGAAGGCCCACAAAGTGATCAGGGCTTCTTGCCCTAAATCAGGCTCTCTAATCAACCCAACCCTAAAGTCTTGTTTGCTTATTGACAAAAAAAAATGAATAAAATAGAATAAAAAATTTATTTGATATGACATAAAATAAAATAGAATCTCCTTCACTTTTTCACATTTGATATACTTTAAATAATGCAAAAATAGAATAAAAAATTAATAAAAAAATAAAAATATTTTTGAAGAATAAAATTATTAAAATAATTTTATTTTTATATAAAAATTATTTTTAAAAAATAAATAAATAATAAAATAAATAATTGGTAAAATAAAATTTTGAATTAAATTTTATTTAAAATATTAATAATATTAACAAATAATTTGCAAAAAAATGAATAGAATAGAATGGAAAGTTTATTTGGTATGACATGAAATGAAATAGAATCTCCTTCACTTTTTCACGTTTGATATGCTTTAAATAATGCAAAAATAGAATAAAAAATTAATAAAAAGATAAAAATATTTTTGAAGAATAAAATTATTAAAATAATTTTATCTCCTTCACTTTTTCACGTTTGATATGCCTTAAATAATGTAAAAATAGAATAAAAAATTAATAAAAAGACAAAAATATTTTTGAAGAATAAAATTATTAAAATAATTTTATTTTTATATAAAAATTATTTTAAAAATAAATAAATAAATAATAAAATAAATAATTGGTAAAATAAAATTTTGAATTAAATTTTATTTAAAATATTAATAATATTAACAAATAATTTGCAAAAAAATGAATAGAATAGAATGGAAAGTTTATTTGGTATGACATAAAATGAAATAGAATCTCCTTCACTTTTTCACGTTTGATATGCCTTAAATAATGCAAAAATAGAATAAAAAATTAATAAAAAGACAAAAATATTTTTGAAGAATAAAATTATTAAAATAATTTTATTTTTATATAAAAATTATTTTAAAATAAATAAATAAATAATAAAATAAATAATTGGTAAAATAAAATTTTGAATTAAAGTTTATTTAAAATATTAATAATATTAACAAATAATTTAAACATTATTTTTTTATCTATCATTAATAAATAAAATATTTTAGTCTTTTTCACTTCCATTCTATTCATTTCATTCCATTTCCATCACTTTTCAAAAGTAAACCACTTTTTCATGTAGAAGGGAATGCACATTCCATAGAGATCCATTTCCATCAACCAAACATAATTAACTAATGGAATGGAATCTAGATTCCTATTCTATCAATTTAATTTTGCGTACTAAACGGGACCTAAAGGACCTGACCAGGATTTTCTATTGTTCCCTTTAGCACAGTACACAGTGTTGTGGTCAAAATACACCGTTTTGACTTAATGAAACAATGTGTTTTGACCATTTTCTCCTCAGATTCATTTAACTCAAAACACCAAGCAACTAGTTAAAGTCACCAATCGCCTGATAAGAGAACTAGTGGACTGACTTACGGGTTCCTTCATTTTAGAAGCAGCTGGGCCATGAACAGTCGCTTGGCTCAATGCCTAGATGTTTCTAGTTTGAGAACTAGTCGAATGGTTCTTGAAACTAGTCTGCTGGTGAAGAATGGTGCACTCTAGAATCCACCAGGCCATGGGCCAGGCAATTGGTTCTAGCTTAGCTACTTCTTCAATTGTTAGGCAAAGGATCCTGGGCTTTTTCTGCATGCTCTATTGCTTTATATATAATGGAATTCCATGTTTTATATGTAGCTATCAAGCAACTTTCTCTGTATACTAGAATCCTAATAAATAAAGATGCAATCCAAGAAGAGTTTGAGCCTAACTCTAGCTCTATGTGAAATCGTTTAGTTTCAATCAAACTACATGGACGTCAAGCAAGTTTCATTGTTAATTGTAGTTAGATGACGTGAAAATGTATTCTTGGGCTTCTATGATGGAGATCAAGGTGCTGTCAAAGCTACTATAAACCGTTCCCAAGATCCTTTGCAAGGGATAGGTGGTCCAATGACTAGGAGCGAAACGGGCCAAAGAAGTTTTACTAGGCTAGATCTTGAATGTGCAGGATAAAGAGGAAGTTATTGGGTCAAGTCAAGACATCAAGTGGGCTACACTTTGTAGCCTTGAGGATGACATTAAAGAGGACAGTCCAGAGGCCATGTAGAACTTATAGGATCTTGAAGACAACTAGCTCAAATTTGCATGGATTAAAGATGTATTATGGGCTTTAGTTTAAATGTTTTGTTTTGGATATTATTAGTATTTGAGCCCATTCTTTATGCTGGTTAATTAGTAGTTTAATTATGCGTTTGTTTTTGTTAATTTAGTTGGGTCAGATAACTAGTGTTATTTGGGCCATACTCTATTAGAAGTCCAATTAGGAGTTTAAGGCCTTCTGACTTTCCTACTAGGGTTAGGATTGATTGCCTATATAAGGGTTCTTTAAGTTCATGTAATTAAGACTTTTGATGATTAATAAAGATTGAGTTTTCTCCTAAAGTGGGAGCTTCCCTTAGTTCTTGGGCAAAGAACTGAATCCGATTTTATCGAGGCAACTCGTGGCGATCAAACATCCGTTGAATTTTCAAGATGATCCTTACTTTCGTCAAACACTGTTTCTTGGTATAGAAGAACGCATCATTTGGCATCAGAGCTTTGACTCCTTGAAATTTGGTTGGTGTCCTGTCTTTTCTTCTTTAAATTTTGTTTTAGAGTTATTCTTTTTCTTCTACCTTTCTTTAAGTTAAATTAGAGTCCTAGTTCTAGTTAATGATCTTCTAGTTCCTTCAAGAAAAAAAAGAGTTCTAATTTTAGTCAATTTCCTTTTCCTACTTATAGTCTAATTCCTTCAACAATAAAAAAAGAGTCCTAGTCTTAGTGCAATTTAATTTCTTCTTCCAAAAATTTAAATTTAAAAAAAAATAGAGTTCTATTCATATTTCAATTTAGTCTCTTGTTCAAAAAAAAATTCATAAAAAAAATAGAAATTCGCTAAAAAAAAAAGGTGAGCTGAAGTTTATTCAAAAAAAGAAGAAGATAAATTCATTCAAAAAAAAGAAGCAAAAAAAAACAGCATACTGATATTAATATCCCTCATATTTTTTCAAATTCAATTCCTAGAGTTGTCATTGTCTGAAATTTTATTCTTATCATTCTTATTTCGCTTGTTCCTTTTGATAAGTTTGTTGATAAGGTTCTTGTTTAAGAACTTTAAGGGAAAGAGAGTAAATTGAGTGCAAACACGTGAGGTTTGTGAGACAAACATGAGCACTAAAATAAATCAACCTAAAGTTGATCTTAAATTTTACATGAAGGCAGTTCAGGAGCAATTTAAGTTGATACATATGAAGTTAGATAATTTTGAGTCATTATCCAAACCTAAGCCTTCCAAACAGTTTGGCTTTGGTGAGGAAGAAAGGGGACGTATGGAGAGTGAGCATTCTAGTAAGGATGATATGCCACTAATGGAGGATTATAATAATGTGGAGATTAGTAAGCTAGTGAATAGAGAAGTATTGGTTATTAGACGTGCTCTTAATATGCAGCCTAATGATGATATTGATGATGAACAGTGTGAGCACATCTTCCACACTAGGTGCCACGTAAATAACAAGGTATGTAGTTTGATTATTGATAGTGGAAGTTGCACTAATGTAGCTAATACCTTGATGGTTGATAAATTGGGTCTACCTACATTGAAACATCCTAAACCATATAAGTTAAGATGGTTGAATGATAATGGAGAGATATAAGTGATAAATCAGGTTTTGGTATCTTTTTCTATTGGTAACTACAAAGATGAGGTGCTTTGTGATGTAGTACCAATACATGTTGGACACTTGTTGTTGGGACGTCTATGACAATTTGATAGAAGTGTTAATTATGATGGCTACAAGAATCGATATTCATTGACCATGCATAATTGAACTTTTATGTTAACAACCCTAAAGCCAGCTGACGCTTTTGTTGATCAAGTGGGGATTACAAAAGAGTGTAAGTTGAGGGAAACAAAAGAAAAAGAGAAAAAAAAAAGAGTATGGCTAAAATTGAGAGTGAGAGAAAAGAAAGAGAGGCTGAGAGATGTGAGCAAGAAAAAGAGAAGAAAGATAGTAAAGCCACAATTGAGAGTGAGAGAAAAGAAAGAGATGTTGAGGTATGTGAACAAAAGAAGAAAGAGAGTAAGACCAAAATTGAGATATGTGAGCAGAAAAAGAAATAGAATTGTGAGTCAGAAAAAGAGAAAAATAAAAAAGTGAGTGATTTTGCATTAAAAAGTGAGGTGGAGAGTGCTTTGGTATGCAAGCCAAACCCCCTTGTTCTAATGTACAAGGATATTTATTTTACTAACACTTATAACCTTTTTTTATCTAGTATGGTTGAGTCTTTGATACAGGAATTCATAGCATTGAAATATCCTACTTATGATAAGGAGTTATATGCATTGATGAAGACTTTGCAAACTTGGCAGAATTATCTATAGTTGAGAGAATTTATTATTCATTCAGATCATAAAAGTTTGAAATTCTTGAAGTTACAAGGTAAGTTGCATAAAAGACATGCTAATTGGTTAGAATTTATTGAGACATTTTCTTATGTGATTAAGTGTAAAACTGGAAAGAAAAATGTGGTAGCTTATGCATTGTCTAAAAGATATGTGTTATTGACATCCTTACATGCTAAGTTACATGGTTTTGAATATATTATAGACATATATGCTAATGATGTTAATTTTGGATCTTCTTGGAATTTGTGTGATAAGCGTGCTATTGATGGTTTCTATAGACATAAATGTTACTTGTTTGAAAAGAATAAACTTTATGTGCCTAAGTGTTCTATGCTTAACTTATTAATTAAGGAGAGTCATGGTGGAGGTTTAATGGGGCATTTTAGAGTAACTAAAACTTTAGAAATTCTGTATGAACATTTTTATTGGCCTCGCATAAAACATGATGTCATTTCGTTTTGTGCTAAGTGCGTGACATGTAAACAAGCTAAGTCTAAGGTTATGCCACATGGTCTTTATACTCCATTACTTGTACCTACATAGCCTTGGCATGATATTTCTATAGATTTTGTGATAGGGTTACCGAGATCTCAAATTGGTAAAGATAGTGTTTTTGTGGTTGATAAGTTTAGAAAAATAGCTCATTTCATTACATGTGCTAAAACCAATGATACAACACACATAGCTAATTTGTTCTTTAAAGAAGTAGTGCGTTTGCAGGGTTGTCTAGAACAATAGTAAGTAATAGAGATGTTAAGTTCTTAAGTCATTTTTGGCATACTTTATGAGATAGATTAGGGATTAAACATCTATTTTCTACTGTTGCACACCCTCAAACAGATGGGCAAACTAAGGTAGTTAATAGGACACTTACTACACTTTTACGTGCTATTATGTCAAAAAAAATTGAAACATTGGGAAAAAGCTTTACCATATGTTGAGTTTGCTTACAATAGACCTGTGCATTCTACTATTGCTTATAGTCCTTATGAAATTGTTTATGGCTTTAATTCTCTAACACCTTTGGATATTTTACCTTTGTCTACTAATGAGTTTGTTAACTTAGATGGTAAGCAAAAGGATGAATATGTAAAGGATTTGCATGCTAAAGTTCGAGCTAACATTGAGAGGAAGAATAAGCAATATGCAACGCAAGCCAACAAGAGCCGAACAAAAATTGTATTTGAACCTGGTGATTAGATTTTGGTACATATGCGCAAAGAGAGGTTCCCGATTTAGAGAAAATCTAAGTTACATCCTAGGGGAGATGGACATTTTCAAGTCTTGGAGCGAATCAATGACAATGCCTATAAGATTGATTTACCTAATGAGTATGGCAATATTAGTGCTACATTCAATGTTACTGATTTGTCTTTATTTGATGTAGGTGATGCCTTTGATTCGAGGACAAATCCTTTCGAGGAGGGAGGGAATAATGGAGATCAAGGTGCTGTCAAAGCTACTATAAACCGTTCCCAAGATCCTTTGCAAGGGATAGGTGGTTCAATGACTAGGAGTAGGGCAAAGCGGGTCAAAGAAACTTTACTAGGCTTGATCTTGGATGTGCGGGATAAAGAGGAAGTTATTAGGCCAAGTCAAGACATCAAGTGGGCCACACTTTGCAGCCTTAAGGATGATATTAAAGAGGACAATCTAGAGGCCATGTAGAGCTTATTGGATCTTGAAGACAACTAACTCAAATCTACATGGACTAAAGATGTATTATGGGCTTTAGTTTAAATGTTTTATTTTGGATATTATTAGTATTTGGGTTCATTCTTTATGCTGGCTAATTAGTAGTTTAATTATGGGTTTGTTTTTGTTAATTTAGTTGGACCAGATAACTAGTGTTGTTTGGGCCATATTCTATTAGAAGTCCAATTATGAGTTTAAGGCCTTTTGATTTTCCTACTAGGGTTAGGATTGATTGCCTATATAAGGGTTCTTTAAGTTCATGTAATTAAGACTTTTGATGATTAATAAAGATTGAGTTTTCTCCTAAAGTGGGAGCTTCCCTTAATTCTTAGACAAAGAACTGAATTCGATCTTATTGAGGCAATTTGTGGCAATTAAACATCCGTTGAATTTTCAAGACGATCTTTGCTTTCGCCAAACACTCTGTTTCTTGGTATAGAGGAACGCATCATTTTATTACATTGTTCTCCTTCACTTTTTTTTCCAAGTCATTGATTTTTTTTCTAATTATTTTTTGAATTTTGACATTGGTTTGTAGTATCCATCTATGCGACAGCTCATCCTTTTCTTTCATGCTTTTTATGTTTCTTGGGCAGAAAATCTTCCCTGTAAATGAAATATGAAAAACCACTAAATGTAAATATATTTTTTGTGGGTCAACATTAGATTAGCTTACTTTTCATTGATTTCATTCTCAAGTTATGAGCTTCTTCTATTTCTTTACTTGTCCCTACTGCATATGGTTCCTATCATCTTATTCTAAATATTTTCTTTTTCTTGTGGCACATTCAGCTAGAAAGCATATGTGAGGACACAGTGACTGTAGACAAAAAATAGAACCTAATGAACTTTATCCCTTCTCTACAGGCTGGAGAATGGTCTAATATTAGACGTTGCTCTTATATGGAAAACACCCATATATGCATTGGAGACCTAGGAAAGAAGTTGCCATATTCATCTTCTCACTTTATTTCAATTCTTGCAACACAAATTAAGAATAGACCAGTAAAGAAAACTAATAGAATGAGCATAAAAAAGACATTGTTCCATCCCTTAGTAGAAATATACCCAGCCATAAGTGGTCAAAAAGCAGTTCAACAGAACCAGCACCATTTATGATTGCAATCACATGAGCCAGTGCCTGAGAATTCACGCCATTCAACCTTTATGTACCAAGATTAGCAGCCACAACAGTCGTGATAAGCAAGTATGAACCATTCACCAAAAGGTCAGAAAGAAACATCAAAGCAATGTTGGTCAACAAAGAGAGGCTCTCATACACTTGATAGGAAACTATAGTTGGAATGGATAGAAACAAGAATAAACTTGAAGTAATAACTCGGGCTTCAATCGTATAAGAAACGAAACTAGCCATAACTTCACCAAGGACTCCTCCTATGTCAAATACTATTAAGAGTGTTCCAACAATTTTGTGAGATATATGCACACCTGCAACAACTAAAATGGAAAACCATATTAGTAATAAAGTGAAGAGCATCACAAAAAACTGTATTGCTTAAGATTTGTGGTAACATTAATACTGGCTCTATTGCTTAGCATTCCAATTCTAGGTGAAAAGCCTTAAAAAACTGTATTGGAAATAAGGAGCCCATAATAATTTAAAAAATAGTAATGAGCTAGGAAAAATCCAAATCAAATCTAAGTGAAGACATATATATACGCACGTTACTTGTGTGCCTAATGTAGAAGGGTAACCAATAGAGAAAAGTGTAAGCTAAAAGTTTTGAGAAAAAGAGACAAGAAGTAGAGTCATTCCTTGTAACTTCCATGCCTCTAAAAATATGATTGTAGATGAAGAATCTAAATTATCATACCCAAGGATATTTGCTTTCTCTTATTTTACTTTCTGCACATTCTTTACTCCATCTGTTTCCATGTTCATTTCAATCTCAATTCCAAGATGCATAAATCTCAAGTTAAAACTTTGATGAGTTGAATTAGATTGAATTATGGGTCCCATAACACTCTTCAAAATGTTGGGAGGCTTTCAAGAAGCAATGAAGGAAGCATATGTAAGGAATTTTAGGGGGTTTAAGGGCTAGGAAAAGAGTTAGAGCTGGAGCTAGGCTTGGACTATTCTTGGATTGCATCGTTATTCATCAGGATTCTAGTATACAAAGGAAGTTGCTTGACAACTACATATATAACATGGAATTTCATTATATACAAACCAATAGAGCATAAAGGAAAAAGACCAGGATCCTTTGCTTAACAACTCTAGAAGCAGCTAGGCCAAAACCAGTCACCTGGCCTATGGTTTGGTGGCTTCTAGAGTGAACCAGAAGCATCCAGGCCTTGAACTTGAGATTGTTCACGGCCTGGCTATTTCTTAAATGACTTTAACCAGTCGCTTGGTGTTCTGAGTTGGGTGGGTCTAAGGGGAAAGTGGCCAAAATGCGCCATTTCATTAAGTCAAAATGGCGTGTTTTGACCACAGCACCATGTGTTGTGCCAAAGCACATAGCAGACGATCCTGGTCTAGTAAATCCACACAGTCTGCAAAACCCAAACTAAACACTCTCACCCATTCCCCTTTACTTTCCTCCATGTTATAGTTTAACCTCCTCGCCATGCTCAGCTTCTATATCCACAAGACTATTTGGACCTAATGGCATTTGATAAATCCAACTCCTATAAAGCTTATTCTTTGAATCCATGGCAGGTATCACGTAGGCAACAGAATTAGTGGCTCACCGTATCTAGGAGACACGATTTTATGTCCCTCATGAGGTAATTTTCTCAATAAAATTGAGAATATGGTTGATGTTCCAGCTTTGCTTCCTTCAATTACATGCATCCACATGAATTCTACAATATGATTCCAAAATGATCTTATCCATCTACAAATTATCAATGAGTATGAGACCTTCCTCCATTTCTTTACCTTCGGCCTCTTCTGTAGAGTGAGCTAGGCAACTCTTAGTGATTCTATTAAGCACTCTCTCTTCATGATTTATTGTAATAACTACTAGGTAAACTTCTAAAATTTCTTTGAAAAATGCTACATTTGTGTTAATTTTGATCTATCCTTACAGTAAGGGTTTTCACCTCTTAATTTTGTTTGCTTACATTTTGCTTTTGGATTCTATAAATATATTACCAGATGTAGCTTTATTTCTAGCATTTGTTTGCATAAATTGTATGGATGCTAGGTTAGTTAGCAGACAATTAGATATGAATAAATTTACTTGGATTAATTCTTTTTTGTTCATGCATGAAACCATTTTTCTCCTTACAAAAACCACAGCATTGTAAAAAAAAATTCACATAACCCCTTCATATATGCTACTTTTGCTTGATCATATAGCTCAATTTTTGACCAAATCCATTCATCTTACTCCTTTATGAGACCAAAATACTCTGAATGCCTGCATTAAACCAAATAGGTCTAGTCTAACTGCATTGTAGGAATATGTGTTCTAAAGTTTCATCTACACTATTACAAATGGGGCATAAAAGGTCTAGGGGAACTCTTCTTCTAAAAAGGGTATCTCTACAATGAATGACTTGATTTATGATCTTCCATACAAAAACCTTAATCTTGGATAGGACTCAAGAATCCCATATTCTCCTTTATAAGCTTGGGTTAACCGAGGTTGAGGTGGATGCCCTGTTAAAGTCAAAATCTAAATTTTAGTGCTTCAACTGATTATTCCCACTCTTTATTTTATACTATACATCTTTGGAGATGGGCCAAATAAATTTATCTTGGCAACCAACATAGGGAGTAGGGGTTGCTAGGAATTCTTTTGGTTCGGAAAAAGCTCTCTAATTATCTCAATTTTTCACTTTTTGGCTGAATGGTCAATTAAGTCCTTCCTACATATCAAGCTACTGTCAATTCTTTTAGTTACCATTTGCCTACTTCTCAACCATATATCCTCTTAAATGTTTATCAATTCACCATTACCCACCTTCTATCTTTCATGTTTTTGAATGAAATATCTCCCTTAAAGAATGCTTAGCTAACCCTAAGAACAACATCTTCCCCTTTTCACCTAGAGGAAATTAGTATATAGGTAGTATTTCTATTTAAGGACTCGAACCTAGAAAGAGTTAGGGACCTCCAAAATCCTCTAAGCTTGTTTGGCTAAAAGTACAAACATTCATACACCTGAAATCTTTGAACCCCACGCCCCCTTCTCCTTTCTTTTAGTCAACCTTTCCCATCTAACCTAAAGTATACCATTTTCTTTGTTAGAGTATTTCCACCAAAATTTTGCAACCTTAGAGCACAACTTAGCACAAAATTTCTTAGAAAAGAGGATAATAGACATAGCACATGTAGGAATAACTTGTATCATTGCCTAGATAAGTACTTCATTTCCATCCTATAAGAGAAATTTCATTTTCCAACTAGTTAGCTTCTACTAGTTTCTCTCCTTAATCCATATGAAGCATGCTTCTTTGATCTCCCCCGGATAACTAACATCCTTATGTATTTACTATTTTTCCAAATAGGAATGACAAATCACCATTGTACTTCTTCCTTTACATTATATAGGGCTGCTCTACTGAAAATCACTCCTGACTTTTCTAAGTTTATTTTTTGTCTCGAGGCTAGGAAATAATCATCCAATATTTTCATAAGCTTCTTTGCTTGTTAGGAATCCACTACAACAACAACAAAAAGATTTAACGATAGTTTTAACCATGGCTAAATTGCTTAACGATGGTTGTATAAACCAATATAGAATCCATCATCGTGACCGTCTTAGTGATAGCTTTAGGAAACTATTGCAATGCCATAGCTTAATGATAGTTAGTAAACAGTTGTTAAACAAATGAAAACCGTTGTTATACCAATTTTTCTTTTTTTAAATATTTTGTATAAAAAATCATATATTTTCTCTCCATCTTCTTGTTTCTTTTCTTTCACAAATCATTTATGTCCAAAAATTTTTTGGATGGAGGGATAAAGCACATTCTTGGCTCCAGCAGCATCCAAAATCTTCTTACTATAGATTTCCTTTGTTGAAATTCTAAGCTCACTTAAATGCAAAATTTTGAAGCTCTATTGCTATCACAACATAGGAAGAAGCTTGATATAAAAAAATGACAAGAAAAAAGGAAAAAAATTAAAGTGCAGAAATACATAAAAGCTATTAGGAAAAGGACTTACCGATTTGCTAGGAAGGGATTATTAGAAGTGAAGCACTTCAGTGAAAAAGACGTAACAACAAAGGGAGAAAATGGAGAAGGAAATAGCTTGTTGGAGAAAAAGGTTAAGGGATAAAATAGAGGGAGAAGCAGCGGAGAAAAATGACAGAGGAAAAAAATTTAAGGGGGCTCATATAGGGGGAGACAAACTAGGATCTAATGACAGCTTTTAGAAAAATCATCACTCAATAACGATGATTTTTAGAAAAACTATCACTTAATAACAATGGTTTTTAAAAATCGTAGTTATTTAACGATAGTTTTTATAAAAACCATTGCTAAGTAACTATGGTTACAATGCCATCATTATTTTATGTTTTAGTGACAATTTTACTAACCTTCACTAAAAGTTTGTTATTAAACCACCATTTTTTTTTGTAGTGATTGGTTCTAGTAAATAAGATGGAATCATTAGTAAAAAAAAATGAGTTAACTCTAGAGCATTTTTGGCTAAACTTAAACCCCTTATTTCTCCTTCATAATTTGCTTTAGATATCCCCTTAGAAAGTTCTTTAGCATCTATAATGAAAATATTAGCGGATAAAGGATCTCTTTGTCTCAATTCTCTTTAGGGGCAAAAGGAAGAACTTAGATCTCTATTTATTTTAATTTTGTAAGTAACTAAGGTGACACAAGTGAAAATCAAATTGATCTATTTTTCATTATATCTAATTACTTCAATTACTTTCAGCAGAAAAAGCCTATCCTAGCCTATTATAGGGCTTGTTCATATCCAACTTAATAACCATAAAGTGCTTCTTGTATTCTTGTTGTTTATGAGATAGTGAAAGGCTTCCACTTACAAAGGCACTTTGGTTTTATGAGCTTATATCATTCATATAACCCTTCATTCTATTAACCATAATCTTTGTTATAATGTTGTAGCTGTAGTTACCACAACCGATTGGTTTATACTAGCATAAACTCTCAAAATGCTGGGTTTTAGGGATTAAAGAGATGTGATTACATTATCTCTTTTGGTAAAACCCCTTTCTTCAAAGGAGCTCTTTATGGCATTACGAACATCTTGCTTTATCACCTCCCAAATGTTGGGATAAAACACCCTATTCATACCATTAGGCCTTAGAGCCTTTATAGATTCCAAATTAAAAATTGCCTTGTCTATTTCTGCATCTAACACTTTTTTAGGAGCTTTTTGTTGATCTTAGGAGAAATGTATTTGGAAATAACATTCCCAATACCATCAAAATTAAGAGGTTAGAAGATTGGAAAAGTTTCTAGTAAAAGCTTTGAAAAAAAAATTTGGACATTATCTAGCCTATTTCTACTCACCCTTGTCATTCTTGATTTTGATAATGATGTTCTTTCTTCTCTGGATAATGTTGATAGAAATTTTTTGTATTTTTGTTACCACAATTAAGCCATTTCACTCTTTCTTTATAAACCTAATACTTCTCCTCTTGTCTTCGTATACTGCTAATCTTTTTTTCCTACTATCTTCCACTATTTGTGGGGTCTGCATACCATTTTGGATTTTATATAATTCCTTGTTAACTTTCTTATTTGTACATCTGATCTTATAACTTTTTTTCTTTTCCATTGGTCTAAACTCTCAACCATCATCTTCATTTTATTATTATTCCCTTCAAGTTTGCTGTAGTATCTTTGCTCTTTTAACTATGCTTCACAACTTTAGTAAAATCCTCTTGGTTAGCCCAATATGCTTCAAATTTAAAGTTTCTCTCTTATTTTTCCTTTCTTTATCTTTAGTAAAAAGAACAAGAGGGCAATAGTTTGACCCAACTATAAGGAGGGCTAGAACCATAGCTTCTTTGAAAGTGTTAAACCAAGCCTCATTTACAAGGTGCTTGTCAATTTTTTCTCTCCCCCTCGCCACCCTCATGTTACTCTAACTAAACTTACAACCTTTAACTAAGGAATCAACTAAGTCATTATCATTAATAAAATGTTTAATAAGTCAAATTGTACATTATTATAGGGTCTCACCCCTTCTTTTTCAAAACGATAAAAGACTTCATTAAAATCACCCATACTTTGCCAAGGACATTGAATACCTAGGTTAAGGTATGCCAAATTGTGCTAAAGCATTCTTCTAGATATAAAATTTAGATGAGCATAAACAAAAGTGCTCACAAAGTTGCTACTTATGTTTTTTTAGCATGAATGAAGTTATGGTATTTCTTTAAAACTTCTACATTACTTTCTTCCTCCCACATAACATAAAGTTCCCTTACTCAGCCTATAGAATTCATAACTTCCATCTTTACAAAGCTTGACGTCCTTCTACTATTCTCAAATTTTTTCCCTTGCTTCAGTCTCTATCAAAAATAAGAAAGAAGGTTTATTCTTGAGATATAGGTCTCTAAACTCCCGAATTATCAAGGCTAACCCATTCCTTGATAATCTAACTTATGGTCATCATTTCAAGGGGTGAGGTTTGGTAAGGCCTGCCTCTTCAGCCATAATACAATTTGTTAATAGAATTCCTCTTTCTCCTACCTTATTTGCTCATTCATGGCTTTTAAATCTTTTTGCAATCATCCACTTTGGTACAACTTATGTTTCTCTCCCCACTTCCCCTTTTTGTACTTATAAGATTATTCCCCTTAAAGCATCGTTTAACTCTCATTTCTTTTTTTTAAGCATAATATTTTTTTATTGTTGTAACTAGATCCATTTCCACTATAGCCCAATTACTTCCTTTTCATCTTCCCCTTCCTTTTTATCTTCACAAGAATCTACAAAGTAATTCTGATTTTTAAGCACCATTATTTCTTTTATTTGGGCTTGTGTTTAAGTTTGAATTTGAGTTTAAGTTTGAAAATTAGAGTTAGGGGTAATGGATTGCATAATTTATGAGGAGAAAAAAAAATTCTTCATTATTCTTCTCCCCCTGAAGGGAATTTTTTGAGTAAAAGGGAGTGTTTTCATAGAAGATAAGTTCCATAGTTACAATTAATTTTTTCTTCTCGAAAAAATAACATTTATATCCTTTCTGATTTGCTATATACCCAATTAAAATGCAGTTAAGAGCTTTAGCTTAAGTTTGTTTCGGTTAAATTCATGGTTGTGAGCAAAAATAGTACATTCGAACCCTTCTTAAGGATGATTAGTAATAGTTCTGTGGTCTAGAAAAAATTTGGAGAAAGTTTTTAAAGGTGTTTGAAATTGGAGTACTTGTGTGGGCATTCGGTTAATAAGGTAATATGCAGTGAAGACAACATCTTCCCAAAAACAAATTTGGAACCATTGGTGGTGAACAAAAGGAATCTAGCCACTTTCAATAAATGTTTGTTTTTTCTTTCAACAGTTCCGTTTTGTTGGGGTGTATTAAGGTAAGAGCTTTGGTGAACAATGAACTTGTTTATTGAAGTAGTTGCCTAATATGTTTGTGAAATATTCTCTACCATTATTAATATGTAGAATTTGAATATTTGTGCCATATTGAGTCTTAACCATGTTGTGAAAATTGATAAAAACTTGTTCAGCATCAGATTTATTTTTAAGTAAATAAACCTTACACATCCGAGTATGATCATCAATAAAGGTTATAAACTATTGCTTGGAATAGATGTTGTGAGATCTCGAGGGTCCATAAATATCACTATGAATTATGGAAAAAGGTTTGGTAGCCTTATAAGGTTTAGGTTTGAAAGTAGATCTTTGGTGTTTAGCCATTTTACATATTTCACATTAAAAATTGTCTTTATTCTTGAATAAAGAAGGGTACAAATGCTTTAAATAATTAAAACTTGGATGTCCTAACCTATAATTCCATAGCATAATTTGATTTTGTCTTGAAGTCGATTCCTAGTATGAGCTTGTCCAGCCTCTTTAGTGTGCTCAACAAAGTAATATAGTCATTTATGCTCTTTAACATTGTCAATCTTCTTCCTCGAATTCAGGTCCTGAAAATTTACATTATTTTTTTAGAAGACCACTCTACAATCATAATCTTTAGCAATTTTGCTCACAAATAATAAGTTACAAGATAAATTTAGAACATGTAACACATACTTAAGGATAAGAGTTGAGTTAATCATAATAGTTCCAATTCTAGCAATATAAGATAGGGAACCATTTTCTATGTTTACTTTAGTCTGACTATAATTTTGGAATATATAAAGAGAAAAGTTATACACAACCTGTCATATGGTCTGAGGTCCTAGAGCTAATGATATATGAATTTTTTTCTTCCTTTTTGCAATTTAAGGCAGAATAGAAATTACCTTGTTGTGCTATAAATGATGTACTTGTAGTTTTTTTTTCAAGATTGAGCAGTTTATATAGGCATTCAATTTGGTCTTTATTAAGGTTGAGATTGCTTACATTTTCTCTCATTATCTGATTAACAGGTTCAAATTTAGCTTGGTAGGCACAGGATTCCCTTAGGTGATGTCTAGTTTGCTTTTGTTTCTCACGGTTAGATTGATTTGTTGGTTTCCCATGCAGTTTCTAGCATGTTTCTCTTCTATGGTTTCCTTTCTTATTACGCCTTTGCTCATTTGAAGGATTTTAATTTTACTAATCCCTTCTTGAGATGTGTAAAGTTAAAGTTTCTATTTGGGTAACTTTAGCATCCCTCAAGATAATTTTCCTCTTGCTCTCTTCCCTTCTAACCTCAACAAATACCTCTTCGATTCGAGCTATTGGATGGATGCTAATCATTCTCCCACAAACCACATCAAGATCTTTATTCAGCCCTACAAGGAAGTCATAAGTGAGGGTATTTTCCACAAGTTGTACATATTTTTCCTGGCACTTGTCACACTAATCATTTAGTTCAAATAAATCTAGCTCTTGCCATATTTTTGTAAAGGTGGTATATTATTTCATGATAGTCATAATCCCTTGTTTAAGGTCTCTAGCTTTATCTTTTAATTCACATAGTTGTGCTGAATTTTCGTGATAAGATTCGGCAATTTTTGCCTTATCCCAAATGTCTTTGGCAATGTTATGGATAAGATACAGTGATCAAATGTGTTATTCCATAGAGTTGATGAGTCAAGACATTACAAGAGCATTCTGAATGTCCCAAGCTGAATACATTGAATCGGTTGGCTTCTGTTTTGTAGTAGTGTTATCTAAGAAATTGATTTTTTCCCTTCCTCGTATGACCATTTGGACCAACCTTGACTATTAAAGGTAATTTAGCCCATTAAGCTTGTAAGGCGTGAATTAGAGAGGTGAATTATCAAAGGTTGCAAAAATAAAGAGATTTGATGCAGTGGGGTTAATTATAAGGCTTAGGGCAATGGAGGTTTTTGTTGACCTTTCCTTTTGCCCATCCTTGCTTAATCTAATGAGGGCCTACTTAAAGCTAGCCATTATTTTTCTCCCCTCAATGGTATTTAGGCTCTAATACTATGTGAGAAAAAAATGCTAGAGAGGAGAAGGGAACAACATTGTTGAATTGCTTCTGTTCTTAATCATTAAAGTACAGAAGGAAGGACAAGAATTTATAGCATTATTCTGATGACTAATATCCTGATATTTTAGGGATTACAATTAGAAAAAAAGAAAGAAAAAAAAAGAATAACTATCTAGATTGTATTCCTTAAGATAAGGACTGATTATCTGAATCCTTTTATTGATAGTTATCCTAATTATCTCCAAGAATCTTGGTAATAAGGATAATTCCCCTAATTATCTCACACTAATCTCGGTAATTAGGATCCCGAGATTAGGATTGCTTTCCAACATTTATCTATATACATAACAACACTTTTATATAGATAAGGATCATAGTTGAGAAATGATGAAACAATTAAATTTTAAGTCCTAACCTACATTGCATAAGGAAGAAGGAGTTGCTAGTTTAGCCTCCTTTTATGTGTGTATGTGTGTGTGTGCATGTTTTTTTTTTTGCGGTTGACCGAGTGCCATTTGGCTAAAAGGAAGTGGTAGCTATGAATATAGATAAAAGGAGGAAAATTTATGAAAGAATTATCCAAAAGTTCCATCCTAACTTTCTCGAGAAAAAAAGGGATAGCTAACCAAAACCTTATTCATATCTTATAGTTTTGTGGGAGGTAGCTAAATTTCATTATGATTGAATTTGAAAATAACTACTGCATTATTTAAAGAGGCTAGAGTCATGAATTGATGTAGATTTTGGAAGCTAAAAAGAGAGAATTAGCATAAAAAAAGTGCAACAAAGAGGGGAGAAGGGAGCTAAAATTAACTGGAGTTTGAAGAAGTCAGAAGAAAATCTTCAAGAGTTTTTCTTTCATCTTTCCATATGCTTATTTATTTGAATGCAAATAATTAAAATGATGTTTAGTTTTAGAATTAGTATGGATTAGTTTATTCTTCTAAAGCTATGATGTAGCTGAGCTTTGGAAACACAATTCAAGTTTTTATGTTATTTAATTTTTTCTTTTCTTTCAAAAATTTCTATTTAATTTTTGGTCTAAATGCTTTCAATTTTAAAGCCAATTATTGATTGATCTAGGGATCTATAATTTAATCGAGAGGTAAAATTGTGATTTATACCTAAGATTAAGCTCTCATCAATTGAGCGAAAGTTAAAAGATTCTTTACAATGATTAGTGTGACTTTATATTTAAGAAAATTCAAATAACTTAATGAGTTTTCAAATAATTAAATTCACATAGAGATATTTTGGGTTATTAGGTAGAGATATTCTTGGCGTAATTTGACAGAAGACATTGAGTAGCTTAAGAATTTGTATCAACAGTTTGGAAATGTGGGATTTTCAAGAAAACATGTAACAATGAATTTTGCAAAATTAGTTAGGTGAAATCAAAAGCTCTAGAGTTGTTTTTCATTAATCTAAAAATTATTGAACTTTGTTACTTTGTTTTATTTCTTTCTTTAAATTTCATTTTTTTTTCTATTTAATTTAATTTAGGTAATAGAAATAATCTTAAATTTTAGTTTTCCCAACAGTAATTAATGTAATAAATATTAGTACTTAGTAAATCAATTAATCATTGTGAGTTCGACGTCCTTTTCTTAAACACTTTACTACTTGTTGCAATTTTGTACACTGATAAATATTACATCAGTGGCGGAGTTACAAACTAGTTGTAAGATAGTTAATATTCAAACTAATAAGGGTGGTGGGTACACTAATCAAACCTTCAAGAATGGGGTAGTAGAAAGAAAGCATAGGTACATTGTAGAGATGGGTCTCACCCTATTGCCATTTCTTCCTTACCCTTTTCCTATTGGGATGTTGCATTTCAAACGTATATGTACTTTATTGATAAAATTTTCACCCCTTTGCTTAATCACAAAACTCCCTTGGAAGTGCTATTTCACTCAAAACCCAATTACAATGTCTCAAAAATTTTGGTTGTACATGCTTTCCATTCACTAAGCCTTATAATTCTAATAAGTTAGCTTTCAGGTACCTCAAATGTGTTTTTTTGGGGTTTTAGCACATATCATAAAGGATATTTCTGTCTTGATTCTACATCTGGAAAACTTATGTGTTAAAGGATGTGATTTCATCATGAACTTCCCTTTCCTTTTAAAGAATTGTTTGTCACTCAATGCATTTATACTCCTTTTTTGTCAAATTCAACTCCACTGAGCATTCCTATTTTACTTTCTCCTTCTTCTAATCAAAGTGCACCATGTGATAATGTTATTGCTTGTCACAAAATAACTAATGTTTGCCTTACTACACTATCTCAACTAATAGCCAATGTTGAGCTAAGAGCTCCTCTTTTATCAAGTTAGCCAATGATTATTGGTGTGAATAAATTTAACACCTTTAAACTTGCTTTTGGTTAGTTTTTAAGTGAAATATGTTAGAAATTAGTGTAATTTTATGTTTTTGTTATAGGAATTAAGAAAGTGGAATAGAGGAGAAAAAGAGAAAAAGTTCAACAAAAAAAATACACAGAAATTTAGGACATCCTAAACCTTGCTTCATTAATCGGGACATAACTGCCTCATATGAACTCCAAATGAGGTTATTCAAGAGCTCTAGAAAGTTCAGATAAAGTGTTACAATTTTTTTGTATTGTGTTTTGAAAAATTTTATAGAATACTATCGTTATGATGGTGGGAATTCAATGTTGCAGCGTTGGTGTGGCAGTAAGAAAAAAATGCTATACAACACGAAGTTTGACGGAAGTTGCAACCCAATGGGCCAAAAATTGATCAAAAGAAACCCTAGAGCATCTCCAATCATCTTTTCTTCTTCATCTTTTCATTTTTCATTAGTTTTGTGACATTGTTTTATTTTATTGGTCAAGGAAGATTGAAACCTCAAATAGGTTAACACTATGAGATTAGAATTTGTATTTTATTTATTTCAATTCAATTTTAGGTATTGAGTATTATTCTGTGCATATATTTTCATGGTTACCTTGCTTGATTTTTGAACCAGCCATTTGGTAATTGAATAAGTTAATCTAATATTGAATTAAAATGCCAAATACATAATTGTTTGATCCCTTTACTTAAGGGGTAACAAGGGTTTAGTAATCTGCTATGTCAAGAATTATTAGTGAAAAGTAGACTGTCAGTAATTATTAGGCTTTTGGAATAATAATCAACTAAGTTAAATTCAACCATATGTGTTTGGTTTATTTAGTTTCATTGATATTTCTAGTGTGTATTATAATTATTGGGTTAAATTATAGACACATGGATATGATTATTTGATAATTAGGGTTAATTGGAACGCATATTGAAGATTTAGTAAACCTAAGGAAAGATTAGATTAGATTTCAGCAATGAATATCTAACCTAAATTGAATAATTCATATCGATGATCAATGAAATAATCTGATGGTGGAAGTTGACCCCGACCAAAAGGTTATGGACTTCCTAAATTTAATTTAATTAGAGATTTACACTTTAAATTTTTGGAATGTATAAACTCATCCAAGAATATAAAAAATTAACTTATCCAAGGACATATATATACTCATGATTTAAGAGGATGAAATATAGATTACATTTGAGTTAAACTTGTACATAATTATGACCTTTTAAAAAAAAAATTGAGTATCAAATCATTGAATTCTCTTAGGCACAAGTTAGTAAGCTTGACACTCATTACATATTTTTAGTTTGTTTTATTTTTTTAGAGTTTATTTTGCTCAAGGACAAGCATAATGTTGAGTTTTGGTGTATTTGATATGTGTATAATTAATCATACATTTAGTAACTTAAAACTTGCTTTATGTTAGTTTTTAAGTAAAATATGTTAGAAATTAGTTTAATTTTATGTTTTGTGTTGTGGGAAATAAGAAAGTGGAAAAGTGGAGAAAAAAAAAAGAAATTCAAGAAAAACATGGAAATTCAAGAAATCTTGGACCTTGCTTCACTAATCAAGATATAACACCTTCATCCAAACTCTAAATGAGGTGATTTAAGAGACTATGGAAAGTTAAAGGTACAATTTTCATGTTTTGCATTTTGCCACCGCTTCGATAGTGAGAAGCTAACGCTGTGATGTTGCTAAAATAGCAAGAAAAAATAAAAAACACCGTAAAATATAGAGTTTGACCTAAGTTGAATCCGAATGGGATGACAATTTATCAAAAGAAACCCTAGGTCATTAGGGTTGCTAAGACTTATAAATAGATGGTCAAGAAGGCATCAAAGGGCATCACCAAACATCTCAGAGTATCTTTGATTCATTTGTCCATATTAATTATGTCTTGTTGAATTTAAATTTGATCTTCTCTATTATCCATTTATTTTAGTTTTGTTAATAACATTACTTTTAGTTTTTTTTTTACTTTTTCCTTGTTGTTGACTATAAATCTTGTACAAATCAAAGAAGTGGCTCCAACTGCAAGGAGAAGAAATGCAAAACTATCATTTGTTTATGCGTATCTTGATAAACATGGTCATTTCTTAGTTAGAGAGGTATATCTTAATCTTTGTGCGTCTGTGTATTCACTCGTGCATGTTTTTCTTATTTGTATAACTTAACAGCCATGTCTTTATGTATATGTTATATAATTCACTCATCACTTTTTCATAAGTTATATTTGATTTTACGAGTATGTTCTTCACAATATTTATTTTGTGTGCATATATGGTAGATGTGTCAAATTGACTTGCCTATAATGCAAGTGCAAGTACAAGCATATCTAATAGGTTTATACTCATTATATTAAAAACTATCCATTACTTAGCATTTTTTAATCTTCTCAGCAAAAGTTTGTGAACATCAGGCGAGTTGGGTGACTCTTTTAAAAACTTTTCTTAGGCCCTACCTAATCAACCCGTCATAACCCGATTCAAATTAAGTCAATTTTTTTGGGTAACTCAAAGACTTGGGTATATTTTTTCCAACTCAACTTGACCTGATGTTTCGCTCACCCCTATTATCTTGCACTCCATCCTTATAGAAATAGACATAAAAATTCCTACAGTTTAAAGAACTAAACACTCAAGAATTATTACTAATAACATAAAAATGAATATTCTTGCAACTAGGTTTTCTTTTATTACTAGTAACATATCTTTTTTATTTTTAGGCACTACGTGATCAATGTAGTGACACCTACCTCTAGACTCTCCAAATTGATTTATATTCTTACTATAAATTTTATGTAATTGTAATTAACATTATGATTCAAATTTAATTAATATTAGTTTTGATTATAAAATTTAGCTTTTGATCATTAAATTGGTTATTTTGTAGATATTGTTATTAGTGTGGATATCATTAAAGCATGATTTAGCAACTGTTGCAAAACCGTCATTGAGCCATGGTTTAACAATTGAGTGCCCACAGTTCCCAAAATCTTTGCTAGGACGATCATGACGGTGGATTTTGTGATGGTTTGTGTAACTGTTGTTGAGTGGTTTAGCGATGATTAAAATCGTCGCTACAACCTTTTGTTGTTGTTGTTGTTGTTGTTGTTGTGTGTGTGTGTGTATATGCTCTATAAATTTAGATAGAATTAAATAAGGATATTGTTAAAATTTTAAAAATTATTACACAAGCGCAAGTATCAACTAGCAATACAATGGATAGAGTAGCAAGTCATCTCCCATAAGGGCTTTAATGAGCTAATTATCTAGTTCAATTCTCACAACTTTATCCAAGTAATTAAATTTAGAAGAGAAGGAATAAAATTAAAATAAATGAAATAAAAACAAAATAAAGAACACTTCAATTGGATTACTATATGGAAAATGGCTTAGGCGTGGAAAATCACTTATGACTCTTATTTATCTCTATTAATTAATCTTGACATCACAAGTTATTGACCAAGTACCAAGTTATTTATAATATTTCTCAAGATAAATAAATGTATTTACACCTAAGATAAAGCCCAATTCATGCAAGTAATTCAAAGGTAATTAAAGATTAATAAGAAAAAGATTGATTAGTCACATGGGGTGATTAGATATATCTCTATCCTAATCACAAATTAATATATTGGCATTAGGGCTACTAGAATTAATCCTATGTTGTTCAATTCAACAGTCTTTAGTTAGTTATCTTTCTCAAAATTAATTAATCAAACCCTAACAATTCTACCCAGTGATCAAGCATATAGAACGAAAATAATAATAAAATTTAACAAATAAATGATATATGTCATTCATAGAAAATAAGAGAGAATTCAAGTCAAGCTACATAGCTAATCTCCCTTATATACTTAGATAAGAAAACTACTTCATATTAAATAATAAAATCATCACAAAATTACCAAGGAAGGAATCCATAGAATTAAAACAAGAAGGAAAAAAATAGAGAAGATAATCTTTCTAAAGAACTCAAGCCCTAGAACAACTCTTCTTTGGTACCGTAACTCCAATTAGCTCTCTAAAATGTAGAGGTTGCACCTTTGAAGATTTTTCTCTCAAAAACTCTTAAAATCAGTCCATAGATGCTCTGCTAGAAGCCCTAAAATGTCCTTAAATAGCTAGTGTTAAAAAGCTAAAATTACAAAACTGTCATTCCCTAAATTGAAATTAGGAAACCAAGGGAGCCTCCTGATACCTATGCGCAAAGCTTTTTTTTTTTTAGATAAGTGAAAAAACTACATTCATACATGATGATGAGACATTAAGATCAGTAAACAGAAGATAAAGACTGAATAAACAAGTCCTGCAACTTCTGAAAATACAAAAAAAGAACTTAGTACTATGACTAGAAAATAAAGAAGCAGCACACTCTTAAATTATAATCCATCAAATAATACATATTAACATTTTAAATACACAGTTAATACAACATTAAAAAAAAGATATATTATTGGAGAGGCAACACACCCCTCAACCTTATCTAAAAATTAACTATTTTCAAATTTTATTCAGTTGCAATTTTAGTGTTATAAATTTAATTTTTAAACTTAAAATGATAAATCTGAATTCAATGCTATAGATTTAGACAAGATATATGTATATCCTTGAAACTCTAAAAACTCTTTTACAAAGAGAAATAATCTTTTCTAAAGGAAGCAAGAAACTCTACATACTAAAGAGAGGAAAAGTATTTCTTACAAAAAAAATCTAAAAATAAATCTTTAGTGAAGAAGAGAATGGAGAAAGGGAGTGGAGGAGGGGTTGGGATTTCCATTCCCTCCCCCAAAGCTCTGCTTCATTTCCTGCTAAATGCCACGTTTTTGCTTCATACAACATGTTTTGGTCCTTTGGGAATGGGCCCTTTCAAACTCCTTTGTGTTTTTGACTAAAAATTATTTTTTTAGACCTCCATTTGAATTATGTTCTACACAAAAACATATTAAGGGCTCAAATATCTATTAAGCACTACAATTTAATAAAATTCAATCAATTTAAGTGTAATTCACCAAAGGACACGCCAAAACAAGCAATAAACATAAGCTTAATAACTCACTAAAGGCCCGTTTGGATAGCAGAACTTACAACTTATTAGAGCTTATCTATCAGTATACGTGCTTTTATGTTAAAAAAAAGTGTTTGGATAAGTTTAAATAAGTAACTTATCAATCTTCAATAAGCTAATTTTTTAAGCTTATTAAAAAAAAGTTTCTGTGAAAATTCAAATTCACATGATCAGAAAGTTATTTTATACTTTTATAAGTTAAAATTTCATTAAAATTATACCATTCACCTCTCTCCTTCCATCAAAACTATATTCAAATATTTTAAAAAAATTTATAAATTTGAAAAGTACTTTTTCAAATATGTATCCAAACACTAAATAACTTAATTTAAAAGTCTTTCTTTTATAAATACTTTTTATATAAGACTTTATTCTATAAGTACTTTTTATATAAAATTTTATTCTATAAGTACTTAAATAAATTGTATACCCAAACTGAACCTAAGGACACGCCAAAACAAACAATAAATTCACAGCTTCTCCTACCAAAAAGTACGAAAAGCACAAGTCACGTCATTTCCAAACGTGCCCTTGCATGGACTCTAATATTTGAGAATTTACCATTCCTGCCGTTTCATTACATACTTTGCCACCCTCTCCTGACACAATAGTCATATCAAAATTGTGCATGTATGCCACGTCAAATCGGTGGACCTTTGCTGGCTCTTGCTATTCTGTCCATCTATCTCTCCTATCTCTCTCTAACCGACCACCAAAATAAAGTTATATTTTTTTTATATAAATTTATTGCATATAAGTAATGCTGCTATTCTGCCGAAGAATGAGTTGTAAAGGAAGAAGAAAGAAAAAACTGAGGCGAAATCTGGGAGAACTGATTCAGAAGGTATCCAGGAGTGAGAGAAAGAGATCAAAATAGCTGCAGAGATGGACAGGGAGTCATTAGTGACTGTGGCTCCTAATGCCCCTGTTACTGCTCAGAGAAGGGTCAGGGATGACTTGGAAAACTCTATTCCTAACCCTTGTAAGTTTCATCACTCTTTCGCTGCATTCTTTGAAGATTAATTCATCACCTCAATATGACATGAAAACAATTCAACCCATTAAAGGGGAAAAAAGAAAGAAGGCCAAAAGTCACCATATGAAAGCGATCCTACGCTCGTGTGCAAGTTCTTACTATCTTCTTGGGTTGTTTTTGGTCTTTATTTTATGGAGGAAAATGCTAACTTTTGAACATACCCTCCTTTGAACCGTCATGTACTCATATTTTGTTTGCGCATGGTACGTGTATTTATACAAAATTTGTTGATGAAATATATTACAAAAATTAGTAATATGCGCTTTAGAATTCTTATCTTCTTTAGAACTCGTACAAGATATAAATTTTTATTTTTTTAATATTTTGTATGCTCAAATATCTTATAATTTTTTTTTGGGTACATAATATCAAAAATTAAAAAATCAAAATTCACCAATGCCACCTAAAGGAAAAGCAGTAACATGTCCACCTTCTATCGCGCGCGCCAATTGTATTTTGGACCAATTTTTGCACAGGTTACAAAGGAGAAAAAGGGCCTTTCACCAATAAGGTCACTTCCAAAATCACAAAACAGAATTGCCTTGCCCCATATTGGGTTGACATGCTTGTGCTTGTTATTATTTAGTATCAAAATAAATTTAATCTGGAAAAGGATACTGTTTCCCAACACAACATATTATCTTCCTGGATTAGTTGGCCATTGAATTTTGCATTCAACTTTAGAATTTTATTGGCCAAAAAAAAAACTCGATATATATATATATTAAAATTTTCATCCTAAATAAAAGAATATAATCCATTATTTTTTCATAAATAGGTTTTCAAGTATGGGCTTGCACTACAGAAGTCTCACCATTATCTTTTAGTAACATTTTCTTTTTCTATCATATTATATTCATGTTTGGCAGACATTCCCAGAGCATTGACAGTTCCTGATACAAGCCACCCACACGGAAGTACACCAGGCCACAGGCATAACAACTTGACTGTTCTGCAGCAGCATTGTGCTTTTTTTGATCAAGATGACGATGGAATCGTTTACCCTTGGGAAACTTACATGGGTTAGAATATTATAAGATTTTTGGTTTACTAACATAGTCTTTACGCTCTTGTTCGAATTTCGTTATTCCAAAAAACAAAAAATATGACACCTAACGAAATTTTCAGGGATGCGCGCTATGGGGTTTAACATCATTGCCTCTGTTATCATGGCAATTGGTATCAATTTGGCAATGAGTTATCCTACTCAGCCTGTAAGTCATTCTTCTATTTACCCTATCAAATATGAGAAAACAAAATTGGACAAATGTGCTTTATACATTCCATTTAGGATTGATCTCACAAAGTACATTTTACATTCATATTTTACATTTTAGAGAGTAAAGTGCATTAAATTTGGATTCCATGAGCCTGTGGATTATTACCAATGTTGATCATGATTCATAACCAAATTAAGATTGTATAGGCACTTAATGCCAAACAATATTGATTGTGAGTCGAGTTTCGGATTTTATTTTATTGTTGAGCAATAAACTTGATTGCTGGGGTGAGTTTTTTATTTTATTTTACATAATTTGTTGGCTTAAAGCTTTTAAAACTAGGTTGATGAACAGCTATATTGTTAGCTATCCATCTTCTCTGCTGTCTTTATCAGTTAACTAGGTTTCTTGTGACGAGCATGAAGAAATTTGCATTTAACAGTTTCCGTCCAAGCACAATTTTTGGAGGGGAAGAAAAGTACTTAGAAAATTTAGCCTTAACTTATATTAATGTAATTTTGCAGGGTTGGTTTCCTTCTCTCTTCTTCCCTATTTACATACACAACATACACAGGATAAAGCATGGGAGTGACTCTGGAGTTTACGATACTGAAGGACGGTAAGTGATGAATGGTTATATATTTATAACAAGACAAAATTTGGATATGAATCCTCTGTTGCGCATACGCGACTTTTTTGCCGCGTTTTTATTTTTAATCTTTTTTTTTAAAAAATTATTTTAATAATAATATATTTATTTTTATTAAATTAAATTATCAAATTTTTTTTAAAATTTAAAAATAAAAGAGCCAAATTTTATTTTAATATTTTAAAAATATGTGTTTTAATTTAATTGTTTTAAATTTTAATTTTTTAAATAATTTACTTAAAATAACAATGAATTTTTATTTTATTTTAAAATAAATATTTTTTTAAAGACATATACAATTTTAATTTAATTTTTTTTAATTTAACTTTATCAATTTAATCTTTTAAATTTTATTTTATTTTAAAAAAATACTTTTAGATTTATTCTATTAATAAATATTTAACATATTTTTTATCTATTATAATTACACAGTTAATATAAAAATATAATTTTTTTAAATAATAATTTTAATTAATAAAAATATAATTTAATTTATTTTAGTAATTAAATTAAATTAAAATAAATTTATTGTTATTAAAATAAATTTAAAATAAAAAAATAAAAACAAATTAAATATGATAAATAACTGTGTTAAATATATGTTCATATATATTATAATTAAAAATTTATATAATTTAAATAAATTCTTATTTTAATTAGTTAAATAAATTTATTAAGTTTTTATTTATAAAATTAAGATAAAAATATTTTTTTAAAAAAACTAATTTTTTAAGTAGGATTTTTAAAAAAATAATTTTATTAAAATAAATTTAAAAATAATTTTAGTGATTTAATTAAATTAAAATAAATATAATATTATTAAAATAAATTAATAAAAATATAAAAAAGCCAAAACGCGTTTTGGCCGCGCAGCAACCTTTGCTGCGCCTTTGGCGCAGCAGAGGATCCATATCCACAAAACTTAGGTGCAGTTTTTGAAGAAGTCAATTATTTAGATTTAAGTCGGAAAAAATGCCCACTTATTATGTTTTATTAAAGAACGTTTTTATTGAAGAGCGTTCGCTAAGGACGAAACAATTTGATTATGAACTACTTTACAATTTTCATGTATGAAAAACCGCAGCTATGTTCCAGCAAATCTTGAGAACATGTTCAGCAAGTATGCTCGCACAGTACCTGACAAACTCACACATGGAGAGATCTGGGATATGACTGAGGGAAACCGAAATGCATTTGACCCGTATGGCTGGTGAGTTTAATTTCTGGGCTCTCAAGCCCACTTAACTGTGCTACAGAATCAGTAAGGTTGCTCATTTGGCTTCTTCTTAAGGAAAATTATGGTATGTGAGTTGCAGGACTGCAGCTAAACTGGAATGGGGGATTCTCTACATTCTTGCTAGGGATGAGGATGGTTTCCTGTCTAAAGAAGCTGTGAGACGCTGCTTCGATGGGAGTTTATTCGAATACTGTGCTAAAATGCAGGCTGGCAGAGATGCCAAGATGAGTTGAATTCAATTGTGGGGATCATTACGAGGGCTTGGCCTATTATAAGTACGGGGAACTTTGGGTACAGAGGTGATCATTGCAGAGATCAGAGTCAATAGTACGGAACTTCAGAATGCCACCATTGACCTCTACCTTTTCTCTGGTGATCCTCACTTTTGTATCATTGATCCCACTATACTGGTTAGTATTTTCTTATATTCTGATTTATAAGTAGTGTTAGAATTCGCTGTTTGGTTAAGGGTTTTATGAGTAAGTAGGCCAACTGCGGTGAAAATTTAGGACCATTTGGTCTGGATTGTCTCAAGGTTTGTTTCAACAATGCAGTAGCAGCATATGCTTGGCTTATCTAGAATAAGAAACTGCAGAGCTATCTGGAACATTGGTATTATGATATAGTAAGTATACAAGATATCATGATTAAAATTTAAACTGACATAAAAAAATACAATTGAGTTTTAATTATAAATTTTAACAAATTTAAAATTTTAATGAAGTGAAATTTTTATAGTTTTTGAGAGGTACGAAATGTATTTAAATTGATATCTTATTTCGGTATTTTGAATGATATTATATATCTTGGATGTCATTTTAAGAAATATCAGGATAAGATGGTGTACTAAACGGTTCTTATGGGATTATATTTTAGCTAGTACAATGAAGAATGCTAATAAAATATTTGTCACTTAAAAAGGGGCATTTGAATTGAGTAAAAGAGATTTGAATTTTTTTTTTACCAACTTAAATTTATTCAAAAGAGAGTGAAAATTTTGATCAAAAGTAGAGTGCTAGTCAAAGGTTTCACGATGCCTTTGTGTACCATTCATAAATGACAAATATTGAAGGTACAAAATTCAAAGCTATCAATGCTCTAAAATTATGATTTATTTGATAAAATTTCATATTTAGGATTTGATATTTAAACTTGATTATTTAAAAATTATTGGCAGCTAATCACTTGATTTTTTTTTACCTAATCAATGAGTTATAATTAGAAGTTATTCAAAGAAGATTTTCAAGATCTCTTAAGTCAAGGAATAATTAATCAAGCTTCAATTAAGGCGCCAGCTGTTAAAAGGCAGGTCAAGCAATCAATATCTACATATTTAAGAAAAAAAATTTCAATATAAGATTGGACAATAAAGTTAATAATAGCTAGTTCACAAGTCCAAGATTTCAAATCCTTTCGATTTTGAAAATAAATTTTAAAAAAGAAGGCTGGATTCAAGCGATGACAAGCCAAATTCGTAGATATTGAAGTTGCTGCTGATTATCAAGATTCCAACCATTACACATGAAAATTTCGAGCTTTGAAGGGACTAAATGCATCAATGTAAAATATTCAAGGAGATAAAGTTATATAAGGCAATTTTTCAACTTTTAAGTTAACTAGAAACTTTCTAGATAATTGAAAATCGGCTACAGGCCAAAATTTTTTAAATGACTATGAGGGCTAGTTCGGACTTAATGAGCATTTCCAACTATGAAGAAGCCTCCAAAGGCTATAAAAGGACTTCAGGAAGACGTGAAAAATAATCCGAGACAAGTAAGCTTCATTTTGAATGCATATTTTGTATTTGGTTCAAGAGTTCTACACCTACCTTTGTTCATTTCTTAAGAACTCAACTTCTGAGATTAGTGTTTAGGCAATATTTCACTAAGAGATGTGATATCTGAGCATCTTGAGAGCCTTATCTTGTATTAGACAAAACCAAACTCTTTATATACATCCTTTCATTTATGCTGAGAAGTGTAGGCAGTAGTTGTTTGTGGTGAGCAAGTGTAAAACCACACTTTATAACGTTTTTGGTGAGTAAGAGAAAATCTTGACATTGTTGACCATCAAGTTGTAAATCATTGCTTGTGAACAAGTGTAGAACAAGCTTTCCCATAGAGAAATTTCTTGGGAGTTAAGGGAATTGGATGTAGGTCATTGTTGGGCTGAACAAAGATAATTCCTTGTGTTTTACTTCTCGGCCTTATCCTTTTACTTTATGCACTTATCTTGTTGTATGTGTGCTTAAGTTTTTAATTTTGCATAGCATTCTACTTGGCTAAGTTTTTTTTTTTATTACTATTTTTAAACATCAACATTGTATTTTATCTGGTCCCCTTTTATAATACATAAAATTCAAAATAAAAAAAAAGAAGAAAATAAAAAATAAAAACAAACAATATATCAAAAAAATAGAAAATGTCAAAAAAAAAAAATTATATGTATCTACATCAGAGTCTTTCTTTGAGTCAAGTTTTATTTTAGTTTGTGTGTCAAATCTTTATGTTTAATCATCACTTCTAGTGTTTTGTATGAATTTTGATACTGTCCAACCTTTTATTTTAATTTTCTTTGAATTTTTTTTAAAATTTTTTATGTATATCTTTCATTTAATTTTAATTTTAGTGTCACCCTACATTATTTTTTTAATTCAGTTTTCTTTTGGGTCACCTAATCTCATATCATGAGCCTATCACTAAAAATAATATGGACTTGTTTTTGGATATTTTCTAATTTTCTTGGACTTTGGTGAATCTCACGTAATAATATCTTGGGTCATGAAACTCTAACTCTCTTGATCAAGAAAGAGAAACCCTAGCGCCTTTCTAGAAGAATTTAGTCAATGGGAATCAAAATCCAATCAAATAAAAAAGGAAAAAAAGAAGATCTAATATTGATTTCTCCTAACCTTTCTAGGTTAAGAGGCTAGAAAATTGCCTATCTTTAATCTCTCCCTTTCACTCTCTCTTAAGTAGTGGCCTCCTTATATAAACAAGAAAGAGTGGTGCTGATATTAAAATAATGTGATTACACAACCTTTGCAACAAGAAAGATTTGCTACTACTAAGGTTCACAAATTTAACTCGTACACGGTTTGAATAAATCAGAAATGACAAAATATACAACAAGAAAGGAAGAAGAAATACTCAAGGATTTATAGTGGTTTGACTAATTGTGCCTACTTCCACTCCCACTAACTCTTATTCCTCATTCACCACAACACAAACGTACAAGATACAACATTAATAACTCTTAAGCTCTCTTTGAGTGATTTTCACTAAATTATATTTCTCACAATAGAATGCAAACCTTCAACGGATCCTTTAGAATGATTTCAGTTACATAATTGAATACAATTACAAGTGAACCCTTCCCCAAGAGCTCTATACTTTAGCTCTTAGTACAAATCACTACAATGCCCCTGCCTAACCGAATTAAATAATTACCTTAGGCTATATATTAAAATCCGGTTGACACTTAAGTACACTCCTTCAATGTAATGCTACCACATCATCAAGTAAACTCTAACTCATAAGCCACAAGTCACAATTCTCCACCTTTATTTTAAGTCTCAACTGCTACTTAATCTTGTTGTTACTCTCCTTTTGCCCTTAAGGACTTCAACTGCTTTTGATGTGAACTAAGTTCGAGCAACAAACTTACTGATTGGTATTGTTTTAGTGAGCATGTCAGCTGGATTATCATCTGTATGCACTTTCTCCAGCACAATCTCACCCTTTTCCACAATATCTCTTAAAAATAAAGCCTTACATTAATGTATTTAGTTCTCTCATGGAACATTTGATTCTTAGTAAAGTGAATTACACTTTGATTGTCACAATTTACCACTAGAACCTCTTGCTTAACTTCCTACTCTCTTGGCATTCCTCTTAGCCACATAGCTTCCTTTATTGCCTCCGTAACTGCTATGTACTCAACTTCTATTAAGGACAATGCCACTACAAGTTAGAGGTTGACCTTACAACTTACAAAACTCTTAAATAACATGAAAATGTATCCAGTAAGTGACTTTTTGCTATTCAAATAACCAACATAATATGAATCAACAAAGGATTTTGTATTATTTTCTCCCAAACTAGATTCATCAAACCTAGGTCAAAGGATCCATTCAAGTACCTTAGAACCCATTTAACTTCATGCCAATACTGTCTAGATGGCTTTGACATAAATATGCTCACAATACTTGAAGCATATGCCAAATCAGGCCTGCTAAATACTATGACATACATAATACTCCCTATTACACTAGAATAGGGAACACCCTTCATTTTCTTGGTCTCTTCCTCTGGGTTTTTTAGCCTTGAGTGATGTAAGTTTTAAGCATTGGGCTATAAGTGTACCACTAGTTTAGAGTCGTTCATTCCAAACCTCTCAAGCACCTTTTTCGCATAACTCTATTGTTATAGAAATAATGCCCCTTTCTACATGTCCCTTGTTATCTCCATTCTAAATATTTTCTTAGCTTATCCTAAATCCTTCAGCATTTAAACCTAATTTTTAAATTCTACTTTAGATTTTTAATTTATGTTGTGTCTTTGCTAGCCAACAGCATATCATCTAGATAAAGTAGTAAATACACACTAATAGAACGTCTCGTCTTCACATGCACACAACTGCCATACTTCCTCCTCTAAAACTATTTCTAATCATAAAGTCATTAAATCATTTAAACCATTGTCTTGGGGAATTTTTTAAGCCATACGAGGCTTTCTTCAAGAGGTAAACATTGTCACTGCTGCCCTTATACATAAAACCTTTAGGCTACTTCGTATAGATAGTCTCTTCAATGGTTCCATGTAGAAAAACTATCTTGACATCCATCTAGTCTAACTTAATGTCCATATTGACCATAATTGAAAGTAGGATTTTAATTGAGTTATACTTTGTTACGAAAGAAAAGATCTCATTGTAGTCTGCACCCTTCTTCTGAGTGAACACCTTATCAACTAGTCTAGCCTTATTATACCTAGCATTTTCAACACTAGGGATCTCTTTCTTCCTCTTATAAATCTACTTGTAATCGATTAATTTCTTTTCTTTAGGTTTATCTACTAGAATTCATGTGTTATTCTCATTACGAGAGGTAATTTCCTTTTTTATAGTTGCTAGCAACTTTTTCTTATACTCACCCTTCATTGTTTAAGCAAAAAAATTTGGTTCAAAGTGTTTAACATCATATGCAGTAGCTAAGGAAAATGATGTTAATTCAGCATAGCCCTATTTGATAGGGGCCTTTATTTTTCTTTTAGTTGTGTCTTCTCCAATTGTTTCACCCCTCTCTACTTAATGATCATTCAGGGTTTGATTGCTTCTTTCATCTACTTGTTCTTCCTCAGATTCATCAACTCTTGAATTATATTTTCTTCAAGTAGGTTCTACCTCAATTTCAAATTTGTTTTCTCTTTCAGAGCTACTATCACCTTGTTCTCTTTTACTCTTTATGCCTAGGTAATCATTTTCATTAAACCTTATATCTTCTTTAATTAGGATTCTCTTGTAGCCTCATAATAAGCACTTTAGTGCTCTAGTCTTTAGCTTGTCTTGCCTTATATATGCAAATGTAGTACAGCCAAATCTCCTCAGATTGGAGTAATTAGTTGGCTTCCCATAGCTCATTTCTTGTGGGGACTTCAGCTCAATTGTTATAAATAGACTTCTATTAATAAGGTAGCAAGCAGTCATCATTGCTTCAGTTATTGAATTTATTTGAGCAAAATTCAAGGCCATTATTAGTTTTGAACTTCACGTTTTTGTTAGTTTGTGTCTCAACCATGGCTTTCCATTGCTTAACTTTTCCAAAGCATCTCCTTTTTACTTCAATAAATAAATCCATAATTTCCTTGAGTAGTCATCAATGATAGATAGCAAGTATTTTCTTTAGTCATGTAACTTAACCCTTACTAGCCTTTAAAGATCAATATGTATATAGACAAGCATCCTAATTGTTGTGCATGATGACCTTCCAAATTAGACCCTACAGGTCTTACCAATTGGTAGAATTCTAGGCCATTTAATTTGTCTTTGCCAAGTAATGTTTACTTCTACAACTCAATTAACACATTTTCACTTATATGCCTCAATATTTAATTTATGCCATAAAGTTGTAATATCTATTGCCTTTTCAATCATGCTTGCCACAGTCTCCATTACAATATCCCCAAACAAAGAGTATAATCCATTTAACAATTTTTCCTTCATTACAATCATTACCACCTTTATGATTTTCATGTAGCTATTCTCTACTTTAATTACACAACCTAAGTTGTCTAGCATATCAAGGGAAATTAGGTTCCTTCTTAGTTTAGGGACACACCTCACATTGGTTAGAATTTTTCTCACAACCATCAAACATCCTAATTTTGACAGAACCAATTCCAACTATCTTGCAAGAATTACTATTTTTAAGCAATAAGTTAGCCCCATTTCTTTCCTCAAATGTCTAAAACTAGTCTATGTGTAAGCTTATGAGAAATGAGCACCCTCAATCAAGGATCCACTCTTTTTTACCTTTATTTGATGAGTACAATAGGAATTTTGCATAATCATAGCCTTCAAAAGTTATAAACACATCCCCTGAGTCTGACTTGCTTTCTCCTTACTTCTTTTGCCTTTTAGGGCACTCTTTTCTGAAGTAGCCTAAGTTCTTGTAGTAATGGTATCTCATCTTGAATTTTTCAACATTCTTTGATGACTTTAGTCTTAATTTCCCTTTTTTCTTTAAAGCTTCCCTCTTTTCTAGTTTGCCCCTCACATTTAGTGCCTCAACAGAATTGATCCTTCAAGAATTTGATTCACACATAGTTTGAATAAACTAGAATTGACAAAATACACAACAAGAAAAGAAGAAGAAATACACAGGGATTTATAGCAGTTCGGCCAATTATGCTTACTTCCACTTTAAAGATATCTAGCAACTCTTATTCCTCAATCACAACCACACAAGTATACAAGATACAACATTAATAATTGTCAAGCTCTCTCAAGGTGTTTTCCACTCGGTTTTGTTTCTCATAATGTAATGCAAAACTTCAACTAACCCTATAGAGCAATTTCAGTTACACAATTTAATATAATTTCTAGTGAACCTTTCCCCAAAAAGCTTTATTCTTCAACTATTAGGACAAATCAGTATAATGCCCCTACCTAATTGAATTAACTAGCTATAGTGGGCTGCAATTAACTAAAACCTAGTTAACACTTAAGCATACTTTTCAATATAATGATACCACATCATCAAGGAAATTCTAACTCACAAACCACAAGTCACAAATAAGAAGAGAGAGCTCTCTCTATTTCTTATACTACAATGTTGTATGGCTGAAGGGATAAGGGGAGAATAGTGGTTACCTGTTGCTAGAAGAAAAGAAACATTCTAAGGTAATATTTTCTGTTGTTTTGAAAATTTTCTCCTTGCAAATTTTCTTATTTTTTATTCTAGTTGAAACTTGATTGCTAAATCTTCTTTCTAGGATACCCAGTTCTATTTGGTTTGGTTTGTTGTGTGTTATCCATCTTTGATTGTGCTATTTTTTTTTTACTAAAGTAGTCCTTAAATCAAGATAGATTTGTGTAGGTTTATAAGTGCATTATTGGTTAATCTAAAAAATGTTCATAAAATGCTATTAGTTGCTTCCAACAAAAGTCTTATTATGGCTAAATCCACTTGCAGATTATGTTGGAATTTTTTTTCTTTATCATTTTATTTTATTTTTCTTCCTTTTCCACTTCCAATAGGCAAACCAAGGAATATAGGGAGTGTGGCTTGTGCATTGGCTAAGCTAGGACTCTAAGGTTAGGGGGTATAAATAAAAATAATAATAAAGATATATATTAACAAATAATTATGAGTATAACATATCAAATAAACAGAAAGCTATACTATTATTATTATAACTAGAAAGTGTACCTCTTATAGTTGTCATCATCATGATTTCATATTTTGAAATTGTTGAATAATCAACTCATTGTCAAAGCTATTAAATACATCTTTCTTCATGTAACAAAAAAAAATCATTCATCCAAATATCTCTAATTTGATTACGTAATAGATTTTTTACTATCTTTGTTGTAGCAAATACCTTTTCTATTGTTGCCATGGAATAGGGTAAAGTTAATTCCAACTTAACAAGCAAATACACCAATGGGCAAAAAAGATGCTTTCAAATCTCAACTAACTTCTTTAGAAGGCTACCAATCCCTTTCAAAATTGAAAATTCATCTCTACTTTGCATATCAATAAGGTGCATCTCTAATTGATTTTCAAGAATTACCAACTAAGTCGATCAATAATCACTTGGATAAAACTTGACAAAACAAAATCAACCTTTGCTTGTCAAATATAGAAAATGAGTCATATGGAATTAAGCATGCCAAACAAAGAAGCAATTATGCAGTTGTCTCAGTAAAGTGATCATTACGTACTTGAAACTAGATATCCACAGCAATATAAAGTAAATTAATGGGATAATGATGTAAATGTGTAATCTCTTGGACTCTACACCGTGATTGCCTTTAGATAGGAACATCTCTTCTATGCTAGGAATGTCAATATCATGAGTTATACAAAATAAAAAGGCTTTATTCAACAAAGGTTCCCCTCCATTATCTCTCAAAATTTGTAGTTGTTGCTTTGAGCTATTGACCAATTTCAAGGCATTAATAATATATTGACCTTTCCTTTGACATGCCTATGACAATTCATTAGTGATCAATTTTTCATCAAATACAAAGTGAATATAAAATCACATGTTTATAACATGTCTAAGAAGACATTAGATTTAGCTCTTTGATTTGGACTCAAACCATCTTTCTTGATAATGCCAAGCACATCAATCATTAATGAATACATAAGAATCAAATGTATTAAATTTCCATATTGTGAATCAAAACAAGTTTCAATATTTTGTTTAAGATTAATTTCTTGATTCATGTCACGTTCATTAATTTAACTTTGGCAACTTGCTTTTCACAAAGCATGTCATGTCGCTTACATGATCCTCCAACAACATAGGAAACTTTGATTGTTTATTAAATTGACAAACTTTACAGATACCATCACAACCATGAATGATTTGAGCTATACCTTTTGAGTGCATATATTTCAATGATGAAAATTTGAAATGTCCAAACCTCTTATTCTAAATAGATGGTTCATAAGTAAAGGCTTGAATATTTGTAGATTTTTTAAATCCAAAGGAAAACTTTTATCTCTTATTTTAGTGGTAATAAATTCTTAACCAGAGGGTTTCATAATTGTGCAAGTAATTTGAATAATAGTCAAAAAAATTTCTTGCATGGTAGGTGGCTGAAAAGAATGTTACTTCATTATTTTCTTCCATCTTCAAATATCTATGTTCATTATATTTCAAAGCATTTACAAGTTTTGAAAGTGTCATTTCTGAAAAATCTTTGGAATATAAGAGAGAAATTTTTTTACTCAAACCTCTAAAGAGGACTCACTAAGACCTTCTCCACTATACATTTATTATTCAACTCCTCTCCTAGTAGTCTAATCAATTTGATGTACAACTTACATGAGACAATCAAAAAACCCTATCATAGTTTTAACATCCTTCATCTTCAAAGCTTTGAATTCTTTTCTCAAGTTAAGGACTTCTGTATTATTCTTTCACTGCCGTAGAACTCTTCCGTGAACTTATGCCAAATCGCCTTTGCAATCTCACAATCCATGGTTTTAACGAATACAACATCATTCATAGTCAAAGGCATAATCATGACAACTTTGCGCCTTTTGGCAACTCTCTAATTATGTTGTCTTATAAGAAAATGCAGCATTAGTTATGACACTAGGTGGATCACCACCTATCTCTATTACCTCTGAAAAACTAGAAGCTTTTAGACAAATAGTTTTTTACTAACAGCTAACAAGGCATAATTTTCTCCTAAACACTGAATGTGAAGGTAAAGTGATATGCTAAATACTATGTTTGTATACTTGAATTTTGGAATCATCTTGCTTGTTTGGATTTTCTCTACTTCCAACGCTAACGATCCCTTAATAAATATGAAGTGCTCTAATACCAATTAAAGGCTTTTAGCAAACCATAATTGGAATGTGGAAAAACTCACATTTTTTATTAAGATCAACAACATACATATATACATAAAATTCATAGAAAATGATATAATAAGTCCTAATTCTCTAACTAAACGTCTCACTCAAATAAATTAATCTAAGGGTTATCTTTATTTTTCTTGGATTAAAATTACAGAGTAAATTTTACAAAATTACATACCATTCAAGTAACATATACATGGCATTCTTAATACAAATATTAAGATCCAAAGTGGTAAAAGTCTTCCTATCAACTTTTGTAATGAAAATATCACTGAATTAGCCTTTGAGATCTTCCTTCATAGTAGCCAATTGTTGGTACTGCACTTTCATAGTTTCTAGCTCGAACAGCACCTTTTGCTTGCAATCGTATATCCACACTTGAAAACCCATTTTGAAGTAACATTTCCAATACCCCTTAAATTCCTTATAACATACTTTGTAGCTTCTTCTATTAGGTGGAATATATAGTCAATTCATTGGAGTAAGATTAGATATATTTTAGGAAGCATATGAAAATTATCCTACCTTTATATGGCTACTTTTTGCAAAACCAGAAGAAAGCTTCCTGACAGTTCCTTGGAGAATCAATAAAGGCTGGATCTCAGTTCCTCCTTGTACACTCTGATGTGTTCATAATTAAGCATGATTTTAATACCTTTAAACTTACATTTTGTTTCATTTAAGTAAAATATCATTAGAAATAAGTTTAGTTTTGTGTTTTGTGTTGTAGGAGTAAAGGAAGAAGAAAAGAGAAGAAAAAGATAAAAAAAATTCATAGAAAGATGTTGAATTGTAGTGATTCCAGACCTTGCAGCACTAACTAGAAAATATCTCCCACATATGAACTTTAAACAAAGTAATTCAAATGGTTATAAAAACTAAGACAATTATCTACAACTCTTATGTTGAGAACTTTGTCCAATTAGGGAGATTTCAGAGTGTTACAGAGCCTGAAAATCAAAATTATAGTGCAGTAGATTAATTCTGACCTTTGGTCACTAATTTAGGTATATCTACCTCATTTTAGTTCCGATTAAGTTGATTCTAGTGACTATAGAAAGATAATAGATAGGGCTACAACTTTTATGTTTCTAGATTTTGAAGAAATCATAGAACCGCAACACTAGCGCACCCAGTAAGTTTCAAATTTTTAGCAACGGGGTGCCGCGATGCCAGATGTCCAGAATTTTGAGTGTCGTGGCGCCCGTAACCGCTATAGAAAGTAAAAAACGCGATGTTATTTTGACTCTAAATGAAGCCCAAAAGCCCAAGAATAATCCTAATTCATTTAGGACACTGTCAACCTATAAATAAGAAGGAAAGAAAACATTAAAGAAGGCATCGAATCTATCCAAGGATTTAAGGATCAATTTCTCAAGTTTCTTATTCTTTTTCTTCTCTAGGTTTTCTTATGGCTTTGTGTGGCTAATTTATTTTAGTTGGTAGAGGAAGATTGCAACCTTAAGGAATCGTCATGCATTGTGAGATTTGGATTTGATTTTGTTAGTTCAATATTAATTAGATATTGATTATTCATTTACTCTTCTTTTCTCAATGATTATTCATATGATTATTAGGAGGCCTACTAGCATATTGTTTGTCTTAATCTATTGCTGAATTATGTTTTGAATAAAGTTTTTATTACCGTGATTCATGAAAAAAATAGGTTTAAGGATTTTGGATTATAAATCATTGAACCAATGATGAATAATTGACTAAAGTAGATATAGCCGATGTGTTTATATTTGTTTAGCTTTATCAGTTTCTCTAATTCTTCATACAATTAATAAATTATGTTTGACTGATGTGCTAAAGGATTATTTGTTAATTAGAATTAATTGAGGCTATTGTCATCAATTACTAAACTTAAAGAGGAACAGGGTTAGAATCCCAATGATAAATAATCAAATTAAGATTGATTATATTGTCAATAATCAATGCAATCCTTTGATGATGGATATCAACCGAAACCAATGCCTTTTTTATTAATTAATCTCTTAATTACTTTCATTATTGTTTAATTTGTTTTATTTGCAATGATCAATTTCCCGTTTCTCAATCACATAAGGTAATTCTAATCTTTGTGGGATCAAACCTTACTCCTACGACTATAGTTAGTTGAGAGGTAAAGTATCAATTTGGGTATACCTACGATAGTACGCACCAAATTTTAGCGCCGTTATCGAGGACTGTGTCTATTTATCTTTTGTGAATTCTTTTCTTTCTTTTCTTTTTGCTCATAACTAAGAATATGGCAGCCAATTTTTAAAAATTTGGTGCTAGGTTAGACTCTCCATTAAGATATGCTAGTGAGGTATGTAGTTCTTCCATTAAACAACAACTTGCAAATTTAATTTCTTTTGTTCGTTAACGTGTAGAAAATATGTAAAGAGAGAAGTGCTATAGAAATCATTCAGCCATGGGGCATCCTTCTAATGGATACCCAACTTTCTATGAAGAATCATTTGAGTAGGTAAATATGGTTAGTGGTTTCCCTAGACCACCATAAGGGAGGTATGATTTCCATTCAAACATGTATAATCCTAGATGGAATGATCATCCCAACTTTAGGTATGAGAATATACAAAATAGGCCTGTAGAATAAAATTTTACAAATTTTTAGCAAAACCAACAGACCTATTATCCTAGACAGATGATGAATGAGTTTTGTACTCATAAATTAAATATTTTTATATTATCTTTTTACCTTAATTAAGTATTTATCTCCCTTATTTGTCTTTAGTTTTGTGTATTTTTATAGATAAAGAGAAGAATAGGAAATTGACTCAATTGGAAGAATCAAAGCTAAATTGTTATTCTTTAGAAATGATGTCTATAAATCAAGCAGACAAAATAAATTCATTAAGGATGGCTGAGTAAGGAGCATTATCTTTTTGTCTCTTGAGAAGCATCCTAATGGATATATGCATCAATTCAATCTTGATTTATGACCACATTTCTAAAAAAATAGAAACATAAAGATTCAAGGCAAAACACTCAATGTTAAAAATTTGTTTGCTGCTTGCTTTTCAACTTGATCTTACTACAGTATTTTGGCCGTATCTCAAAAAATACGTATATATTATGTACAAAATTTGGTAGATGAATAGCTGACATAATTTCATACAACTTTCTTTTTTATATGATCAGCAAATTCAGATATCCAAAGGGCCGAAATTGGGCAAGAATAGAACATGTTTACTGTTGCAGTCCAGTCCAACCATACTGTAGTATTTGGGCCATATTTCAGTAAATACATATTTAATGGACATACAATTTTGTAGGTTAATAACAGATATAATTTTCTATAACTTTGATGTTCAAGTGGTCAACAAATTCAGACACTAAAAGGGTCAAAATTAGGCTAGAACCAAACATGTTTACTGTTGTAGTCCAACCTGACCTTGCTACAGTGTTTTGGTGATAAATCACAAAATACGTGGCAAATGTTTCTCTACCTTATATGGATGGAAAGATAAGAAAAATATCTACAACCTTTATGTTGATTGGAGTACCCGATTCGGTGGCTATCAAGGCAATATATCACGATGACTTTCGGGGTACATAATGCAACACTACTTGTCAACTTTAGTGCAATTTGCCACCCACCATTTTTGTCACCTACTTCCCTTGTTTTGTCTATATATAGAGACATCTTGTGAGCTAAAGGAGGGAGAAAAGGCTGAAGAGTGAGCTTGGAAAATCTTTGTTGAAGTTCTAAGTGTTTGTAATCTTTTTCTCTCTTTATACATTTTGTATCTTTACTTTCTTTCATAAGTTTTATCATGCTTCTTCATCTTTCATTTTGTTTTCTTACCTTGATTATGGAGAACTAATCTCCTAATGCTAAGGTGAAAGGGTGAAACTCTTGGTATAAAAATAATAATTTATCTAACTCTTAATTTTAATGTTTATACTTGATGTTGTATTTATCTTCTTATTTATTTTCTTGTTATTTACTTTCTTCGAGGATGGCTTTATTGTCCCTCTGTTATTTATTTTTTCCTTTCTATTATTTACCTTCATGTTATTTACTTTCTTAGAGGATGACTTTGTTGCCCCTCAGTTATTTATTTTTTACTGTTATTATTTTCTTATTATTTTTCTTCTGAAAGGACGGCTATGTCGCCTCTTTATTATTTATTTTCTACACTTTTATTATTTACTTTCTTGTTATTTAATTTTTTAGAGGATGCCTTTGTTGCCCCTCTGTTATTTATTTTCTGCACTTTTTATTTACTTTCTTATTATTTAATTTTTTAGAGGATGGCTTTGTTGCCCCTCTGTTATTTATTTTCTACACTTTTATTATTTATTTTCTTGTTATTTACTTTCTTAGAGGATGATTTTATTGCCCCTCTGTTATTTATTTTCTACATTTTTTGTATTTATTTTCTTATTATTTCTTTTCTCAATGGCTGGTTTTACTGTCTACTTTATATTATTATTATTGACTTTGTATATTTTTATTTTAAATTTTGTAAAGTGCAAATCTTGATACATTGTAGACAATCTTTGCCACAATAAATACTTGAATCATTCTTGATTTATTGTAGACAATATGATGATTGGCACGATGTATACTTGAATTGATTTTATAAAAGTTATTTACTATTAGTAATACAATAAAAGAAGGCAAATACACTTCATCTATAAACCAAAACGCGTTTAATGTAACATATCTTCTGAATGGAAACTCATTTACGTGAGGATTCCATTTGAGTAATAAAAGAGTTAAAATTTATTATTATTTGATGAACGAAGAGTGGATCCTCTAACCTTAGCATGTTTTTTACTTTGAATACATTCATATTTAATTTCAATATTTTAGTTCTTTACAAGCTCTGTTTAGTACTCTTCTCACAAAACAAACATTCTGGAAATTAAGTTAGAAATATTTATTTTGGATCTGAATTAAATTTTCTCAATTGGCAATCCTCGTGGGATCGACCTTGCATACCACTAAATCTATACTCTAATAGATTTGTGCGCTTGCAAGTTTTAATAAAAATAACAATAAGTTTTTGGCACCGTTGCCGGGGATTCTGACGGAAAAGCTAATTAGATCCAGGTAAGTAAAATTCTTCCACTAGTTATTATTTAGAATATTTATTTTTTGTATAGAAAATTTTCTTTGTGAAAAAAAAATTCTTTGTTGCAAAATTTTGTGATTGTTTTTGTTGTATTTGCATTTTGTTACTTGTAGTTAACATTGTATATATATGTTACTAAGTTGTAAAATTATCCTCTTTTGTAATTGTGTTATATGCTATTAGAAATATTTGTTTATAATTTTCTTTTAGTTTATGCATGTTTGGAAACGTAATAAAGATCAGCGTTTGGTTAGGAAAAGTTTAGGATCACCCTTTGATTTAAAAATTGGAACATTAGACTTTGTTGAGACATCATCAGAAATGGAAGAACAAGTTGTGCATGAGAAAACTCTTATGGAGTACTTCTCACCTATCATAGACAATACTCCATCTTGCATAGTTTTGCCACAAACTACTGCAACTCACTTTGAACTCAAACCAGCCATACTTCAAATTGTACCATCATTTTATGGTTTGGAAAGGGAAGATCCATACATGCATGTGAAGGAATTTATTAAAATTTGTTCAACATTTCACTTTCAAAATTTCAATGATGAGTCAATTAGGCTTAAAATGTTTCCATTCTCATTAAAAGATAAAGCTAAAGCCTGGTTGAACTCCCTTCCTACAGGAACTATTACTAGTTGGAATCAATTGGTAAATAAATTTTTGGCAAAATTTTTTCCCATGTCTAAAACTGATGCTCTTAAGAGAGAAATTTCTGATTTTTGTTAAAAAGAGGGTGAACAATTTTTCGAATGTCGGGTGGTGCGCATTGTCGCAGGTACACCCAAATTGATACCTTACCTCAAAACTAACCTATAGTAGTGGGAGTAAGGGTTGATCCTACAGAGACTGATATTACCTTCTGTGATTAGAAAAAGGGGGGATTGATAATCGTAAATTAAGTAAAGTAAACAATAATGAAAATAATTAAGAGAGTAATTAATGAGAAAGGCGTTGGTTTCAGTTGATATCCACCGTCAAGGGATTACATTGATCATTGAAAACATAATCAATCTGTAATTGAATATCTATCATTGGGTTTCTAACCCTGTTCCTCTTTAAGTCTAGTAAATTAATGACAATCGCACTAATTAAACCCTAATTAACAAGCAATCCTTTAGCACATCGGTAAAGTATAGCTTACTAACCGCATGAAGAACTAGAGAAACTAACAGAGCTAAACAAATATAAACACATCGGCTATATCTAATTTAGTTAATCATTCATCATAGGTGCAAGGATTTATAATCCAAAATCCTCAAACCTATTTGCCTCATGAATCGCAGAATTGAAGACTTTGTTCAAAACACAATTCAGCGGTAGATTAAGATAGACAATATACTAGTAGGCCTCCTAACAATCATATGAATAATCATTAAGAAGAAGAACAGATGAATAATCAATACTCAATTCAAATTGAAACAATAAAATCAAATCCAAATCTCACAATGTATGAAAATCCCTTGAGGTTTCAATCTACCTCAACCAACTAAAAAAAACTAGCCACGCAGGGCCATAAGCAAATCTAAAGAAGAATTGAAGAACTTGGATGAAGGATTGGATCAGTTCTTTGCTTGTTTTGCTCCCTTTTTATAGATTAACTCCTTCTAATCGAAGTAGAATTGTATTTAGGTCAAATCCCAGTCCATCGGGCTTCAATTGGAGTGAAAAAGACCTAAAATCGCAAAAATCATCATTCTGGTGCGACGACGGGCGCCACGGCGCTATGGAGACAAGGCCACGGGGCGCCGCGGCGCTCACTTGCTGGGTTGTTTAGCGCTGCGGTGCTCTCTTGTGAGCGCTGCGTCTCCCAGCAAACGCCAGAATTTGTAAAAGTGCCGAACCTGAAAGTTGTAGCTCTATGTCTCTTATTTCCATAGCCGCTGGAATCACCTTAATCCAATCTAAATTGAAGGAGATATTCTAAAATTAGTGACCAAAGGTCAGAATTCATCTTGCTGCACTGTGATGCTGATATGTAAGCTCTGTAACACTATTAAATCTCTAGAATTTGACCAAGTGTTCAACATAAAAGTTGTAGATGATTGTGTTATAGTTTCACAGCCACTTAAATCACTTTAATTAGACTTCATAAGAGGGAGATATGCTCAAAATAATGTTGAAAGGTCTGGAATCCCTGCAATGTAGCATTTTTCCATGAATTTCTTATCTTTTTCTTCTATTTTCTTCTTTCTTTGTTCCTACAACACAAAACATAAAATTAAGCCAATTCCTAATTATATTTTACTTAAATCAAACAAAAAGTAAATTTAAAGGTATTAATATCATACTTAATTAAGATCACATCAATTACCCCCACACTCAACCTTTTACTTGTCCTCAAGCAAAATAATTCTTAAAGACAAAAACAAAAATCAATATATGTAGTGAGTGTTAGGTTTACCAAAATTTTTGCCTCATATCTTTAAAATATATTCAAGAAATTTTTTGAAAGATCATAGTCATACACAAGATTAACCCGAACGCAATCCATTATTTTATTCTCTTGAATCCTGAGTGTGTGTGTGTTTTGGGCTATTAAATTTTCTTTTACCCGGATGAGTTTATATGTCCCAAAATTTTGGTTGTAGATCTCTAAATAGTTTAGGATTTCCATATGCTTATTCTTCATGCCACTCTCCACTAATGTAGGCCAAAACTACTTCTAGGATCAATAGAACTTTATTTGACTTGTAATGTGGCTAGGATATAAGGTGGGATAAAGGATACAAATTTAGGCTCAATCACCTAACACCACATGACTAAATATGATCTATTGAGCTTTTTCAAGTTTGGAGGACTTTCCCCCACATTCATTTTCTTACTTCAATTGAGTTTGATCCATCCTTTTCCTTGATTCTCAAAAAAAAAAAAATTCACAACATATGCTTTTATTCTCTTTGGAATTTTCTTTTCTTCCTTTTGAATAATTCTTTTTATTTTTTGCATAATTCTTTTTTTTTCTTGCTCCACCCTTCCACCCTTTTGTCAATTTAAACTCTACAAAACAAGCATTCATCAAAATAATCATAAAGTGAGTGAATAGGGTAAAGAAAAATAAGGATATTCATACAAATTTTTGCTTTAGGCTCATTTGTGATTTTTAGAAAGAAAAGTTCATTAAGCTCAAAATAGAGGAACTAGGGATATTTCATTGCTTAGGTTATGCTTGAAAGGCTCAATCTATCAAATAATGCCTAAATCATCTCCTAAATAATAATATTAACCTAGGATTTCGCCTCAAGTAGCATTCAAATAAGTTCTAGAATCCTGTTGAGATCATGAAATATTTTTGAATTATATAAACCTTCTCTAAGTAAAAGATAAATCGAATGCCCAAATTTATTGTGTAAAATATTTCAGGATTCTAAAGTCAAAAGTAATAAATTACAAAAGGGATAAAATTGCATACAACCATGAAGTTTCTACATTTTTCAACAGATAAAAAAAATTGGATAGTCATATCATTGGCTGTTGGTTGTGCCTAACATCCCAAAACATAAATTGAATACTCACACAATCACTCAACTTGCTAAACGCAAAAAAATACATTGATAGTGAAAATCAGAAAATTAATGCTCATAATAGGGTCACAATAATTCAAAAAAATATACTTCCACCCCTACACTTAAACTTTACATTGTCCTCAATGTAAAAGAAAGATAAGAATTAGGGAAGGATATAAGAAAACATATAGGTCAAGTGAACTTCCCTGAATTTGTTTAGGGTGGCATGAGCGTGTTGCATTATTAGACCTTGAATTTCTCCAACTTTCACCTTTTTTTTTTTAATGTTGGGTTGCCTCCCAATAAGCACCTTTGTTTAATGTCGTTGGCTCGACCTAGCTCCTTATCTCTGTTCATGGAGACTGTTTGATGTTCACTTTAAATTTTTGGGACTGATTCATTCCTTGAAATTCAACTGCATAACCAGAAGCCACATTAATAATAACAAGTGGTCCTAACCAAGGGAGAGATTTCTTACCTTTAAGGGCTCGTTTGGAGAGCAGGATATGATAAGATAGCAGGATAGGATAAGAGTAGGATAGGATAACAGTAGGATAACTCCTATCATATCCTGTGTTTGATGTGCAACAGGATAGGATAAAAACTATCTTATTATGTGTTTGGAGTAAATTAGATAATGATAGGATAGGATAAGAATAGAATAAAATGACAAAACTATCCTTATAATAAAATTACATATATACTTATTTAAAATCAATTTTAATACAATTATTTTAATTATTTTATACATTGATATATATATATATATATATATATATATATATATATATAATTAACAAAATAATATCAATAATATTAGTAAAAAAAAAATTTTATTTTTTATTTATCTCTTTACCCACTTGTCAAGAAATTTTTTTTTAATAAAAAATATAATCCTATTTTTAATACATTCAATAAAATAACATACAAAATTAAATTCAAAGCAAAAAAAAAATGCAAAATATAAAATTCGAATAAGCCAAAATAAACAAATTTGATATACAGAACCCAATATTAGGTTATAAGTAAAATAAGCAATATCTAAAAAATTACAATCAAATACGAGTTATAACCCATTTGCAGAGAGATGACAAAGCAACTTCGATTAATTTGCATTTGTATTTGGTATTATTTTTGAATTTTTATTACATAACCAATCTTATAATAGGAGGAAAAAAAACTATTTTATTACAACTGACATGGGCTTTCTTCAACGGAAACTTTACAATAAAACACTGAATTTGCTAATTCCTAATGACTAGGAAAGAGCAAGAATTCTAAGAAAAAGAAACTATCAAACTTCATTGGAGAAAGTAGTTAGCCAATTCTTCGGTCGCACATGAACCAAGAGGGTCTTGTTTTTAATTCTTGTTCATCCTAAGTGTGTGCTTCACCCTGTCCATAGCACCCTAGGCCATGTTCTTCACTGACTCCCTAGTCTGCAGCAAGAAGATAGTTATAACTAATAAAACTTCAAAATTCTAAAAAAAAACCCTCAAATTGACAAAACAAAACAAAGGGTAAAAAAAAATTGAATCTTTTTTAGTATTAAGATAAGAGCTGTCCTCACACTTTGCTGCTAAAGAACTGCACAAGATACCATCAATCATGAGCATAACTTTGTTCCGAACAGGAGTGTTTTATGAAAAGAAATAACATAAACTGTAAAAAATTCAGAATTAAATTGGGGGTGGAATAAGCATTTCAAATGACATGGCATCTTTATCACATCAGCAAAAAAGGAGTTCATTAGAAGAAAAGACATCAAGATAACAATGAATGACAGGAAAGCATCCTTGCTAGCTTCATGAGAATTAGACAGGTAAGACCTACTCTATTTCTCTTACCTGAATGTTCTAAATCTGTTATTTGACATATTTAATAAAGTTAAAAACTTAATTGTCTCATTAAACAGCTGGACAAATAGTTGTATGTAGGATTATTAAAAAAAATTCAGGTTGCCAAGCTAATCTGGGTATTAGAAATCTTCCTTTTCTTTTTTGGTTTTCTTCCTTTCCCTTTCTTCATTTTTATCTTCATGAGAGAATCTTTATCGGTTGCAGGAAGAACTACCAGAATTAGCTAGGCTTCAAAGAAGACCAAGAACCCACTAGAAAAACCTATAAGAAGTTAAATACTAGACTAAACCATCTAAAACTATATAAAAAAATTGAATGACGTTTCCAGTTTATGAACAACCTTAGAAAGGATTTGGCCCCCCATAGCTTTCCAATAGTTTCTTTCATGTGATTAGTCTAAAGCGTAAATACAAAGCATCCTTCTCAAAAATCTTTGGTAATTTTTTTTCATATTTTGGTCATTTTCCATTAGTAAAATTAAAGCCATTGTTACTTGAAGATTGCCCTTTTAAAGTAAATGACAATTAAAAATTGAGAATTGTAAATAGAAATAAAGTAAACTGATTTGTGCAGTGCCTTTAACATGTAATTACTACCATACCTGCTGGATGCTGAACCAGAGTGAGACATGCTAATCAATCGTTGAGCAAGGGATAAATATAAATGCTGAACCACTAAGATGCATTAGAATTGCACAAACAACAAATAAAGAAAATAAATATGAATGTATGGAAAAATGAAATGTCTCATAATCTAATCTCCAAAAGGCAAAGTTCTTCTATTGGCAATTCAGCACATACACACAAGGTAAATGTTGAACCCAACCAGCCCATCTTCTCACTTCGCCAAGAATCAAATTAATGGTAGAAAATATATGACTCAATCAACCTGCTTACTTCACCAAACATGAAGCCTTGTAACCACAAGAAAAAAAAGGCATAGCTCTTGTTTATGGGTGTTAGCGTGTACGTATGGGAGAGAGAGGAGAGGGGGTAGTTTCAATTACATATCCCCTCTTCTCTCTGGCAACTATTTGCTAGCAGACAGTGATGTCACCCTATGTCATACAAAATATGTAATGTTAAAAGATCAAGTGGCAACTTGAACTCGACTGCTTTCTAGGAGAAACATCATGTGCTCTCATTGAACTTTCAACCACATTAATCAGTTTTTTTTATTTTGAGTGTTTAAAAACTGCAAATAAATTCAAAAAAAATACAAAGTTTTCAAAATTTCAAGCAAAAAGAATTCAAAAATAAATTAGAAGATGTACTTTTTTACAAGAATATACATGTGCAGACCTGTGTTGCTTTTGGAAATGGTAAAATATATATCTCACACCTTGTATATGGCTCGTCAGGGACAAGGAACAGAATTTATTAATGCCCAGAATAACAAAAAGGTTTCATAAGCAAACTCTGGCAGAGGCACTACCCAAAAAAATTACTTGAAAGCAAAATGTATTAGTAAACTAGAGACTTTTTGGTAGCATAAAAAATTCAAACAATCAATGTCAGAAAGCTCAATTATGCACAAAGCAGCCAGCAATTTCAACTTTTACAACGTCTATATGAAAATACTAATGTCCAACCACAAGTGAAAATAGGAAATAGGATATGGCAACGATGGTGAGATTAAAAGACAAACTGACCTTTCTCGATCTGAAGGAATAAAAGAAGACCTCATAGGTGAAGTTGGAACTCTAAGAGGAGGGTACTGAAAATAACTCCCATGTCCATAACGCAGATATTGATAGACGAGTCGCATTCAACCAAGCCCGAGAAACGCACATGGAGGCTTACTGTGAGAAAACAGAAAAGCTGGATATGAGGGCAGAGAGATTGAAGCCGACAAGAATTGTGCTTCTTCTTCCCCTTTGATAAAGAGGAGACTAGGGATGCTGTAGCTTGTTGTTTATATTCACTGCGTCACTCATCCCAGGGGTAAATCAATACCCAAATGTTTGAATCGATATAGGTGTGAATCAATGCAGGCAAAAATCGAAAAGGGGAAAATCGATGCAGGCAGAATGACAGAGAATGAAATTATACAGAGAGGGAGAAATCGATGCTTACCTCGGCTGAAGGAGACCATTATGGAGAAATTGATGTTATCGTGGGTTAGGGAGGATGGTGTTCTCAGGGGTGAGACGATCGTTCTAGAGGGTGAAGAGGAGACGATGGAGCCAGGGGGTGAGGGGAGACGATGGCGTGCCGGGGTGAGGGAGACGATGGCGTGCCGGAGGGGGGTGAGGGATCGCTGTAACTTATCCAGTTCCCAACCCAGCCTTACCCACGGGATATGAATTACAACTGAGAAGACAGGATATGATAAGAGATGGGAAAGTAATATGCTATCCTGTCATGCACCAAATGAAAAATAGAAATAGGATAGGATAGTATATCCTATCCTATACTCGCTATCAGACGTGCCAAACGAGCCCTTAAGGGGTATAACCCCTTTGATTTCTAGAACTTGATGCAACTCTATGCCTTTAAGGTTTGCAATTGTTTTTATAATGGCATTTCTTTTTTCCTGAAGAATATGCATCAATTCCTCTTCTTTTTTAACACCCAAATTCTTAGCAACTAAAATAGGTGATGCATCTCCTACTTCTAAGTATTTCAAGTGATTGGGAAGAGGTGATAGATTTGACCCAGGATCCTGCAAAATAGAAGGTGCATTTGCATTAGAATTTGGTGCTGCGGTGAAAAGATCCTTACCTGTTTGCTGCACTTTTGGAGCTTCTACATTATTCTCCTGCAAGTGAACACTCAAGGCTGATTTCTCAACCTTTGTCTCTAAAGGCTCAACATCCTGTGCTATAGAATTTACCATATTAATAGCATAGCCAGTGAGATCTTTCATGGCACTGCAATGACTGAATTTCATAATTTTTCCTTCAAATTCCATTGTCAGTGTGCCACTATGAACATCTATTATGGCCTTGGATGTTTTTAAGAATGGTCTCCCTAACAAAATTGGAGTTGTTTGATCACCACTCTCCATGTTAAGTACATAAAAATCAGCAGGAAAAATCAGATCACCAACTTGTACTAAAACATCCTCAACTACACCCTTAGGGAGGGTGTTAGATTTGTCAGCCAATTGTATTATAACACTAGTTTCTTTCAGAGGTCCTAATGCTAAAGATGCATAGATAGAGTATGGCATGACATTAATAGATGCTCCTAGATCTAGCATGGCCTTATCAAATGTATTGTAGCCTATAGAGCAGGGAATAGAAAACATACCTGGGTCCTTGCATTTTGTAGGGAGTTTTCTCTGAATAATTGCAGAAACATGCTCACCTACTTTTACTTTCTCAGCTCCTTTCAACTTATGCTTCCTCTATTGGGTGTGTAATTCCCTTAAGAAATTGGCATGGTGAGGTTCCTGACTGATTGCATCCAAAAGAGGAAGATTTACCTCACACTTTCTAAAGGTATCATATAGTTTAGAAGTTCTCTCATTCATCCTATTTTCCTTCAAAGTTTTAGGAAAGGGAGGTTTAGATTTATATTCAGAGAAAGGTTCAGACTTACCTTTTGGATGCTTACCTACCATGGTTGCATCATTCTTGTCTTCCTCTTGCTTAGTTGGTGCATGTAACTCTTGTATTGGGGTCTCAACTTCTTCATCACCTTGTAGCATGATTGCACTCACATTTTCCCTTGGGTTTACCACAGTTTGTGAAGATAACTTACCCGAGTTTTGAGCATCTAATCGACACACTGTGGTTGCTAACTGACCTACTTGAGTTGTCAAGTTCTGAATGCTAGCTTTTGTCTCTTGCTGAAATTGATGAGAGTTATGTACAAGAGTTTTCACAATGTCTTCCAATGGATTACTTACCTGGTGATCCTAGGATGCATTCTGTCTAGGATAATGGGCCTGTTGGTTTTGTTGAAAATTTTGTCCTGCAGGCCTATTTTGTACATTCCCATACCTGAAATTTGGATGATCATTCCATCCAGAATTGTATGTATTAGAATAAGGATCATACCTATTTGGTTGGCTAGGAAAACCTCCTACAACGTTAGCTTGTTCTATGGATTTCTCTTGAAGTGTAGGGCACATATCAGTAGGGTGCCCTGTCGCTAAACATATTCCACAGACTTTAACTTGTTGAAGTGTACCTGTAGCCATTTGGCGCACAAGAGAAGTAAGTTCAGATATTTGATTCTGTAGAGAAGTGGTACTTACCTCATGGGCATGCCTAATAGGAGGATCATGCCTAATGCCAAATTGTTGTGAATTGGCAGCCATATTTGATATCAGGATTCTGGCTGCTTCAGAAGTTTTATCTACTAGTGCTCCTCCACTAGCTGCATCTATCATACTCTTATCTCCCTGCAAAAGACCTTCATAAAAATATTAGATTAGTAGCTGCTCACTAATCTGATGATGTGGGCAGCTTGCACAAAGTTTCTTAAACCTCTCCCAATATTCATAAAGCATTTCACCATGCAATTGCCTAATGCCGTATATTTCTTTCCTAATAGTAGCAGCTCTAGATGCAGGTAAATAACGTTCTAAAAACATTCTCTTCATCTCATTCCAGGTAGTGATAGTACCAGAGGGCAAATAATACAACCAATCTTTGGCTAAATCTTTTAAGGAAAAAGGAAAAACCCTGAGTTTTATTTGTTCTTCAGTTACTCCAGGGGGCTTCATACTGGTACATACCACATAGAACTCCTTCAGATGTTTATGCGGGTCTTCACTTGCAAAACCATGAAAACTTCGTAAGAGATGAAATAATCCAAATTTCAACTCAAAATTAACATTATCATCAAAATTAGGAAAAGTAATGCATAAGGGTTGCTGATGCAAATCAGGAGCTGCAAGCTCCTTGAGAGTGGGGTGTCTGGCCATGATCACTTCCTCCTTATCCTGATCAACGTCTTCTTAAATTTCTCTTCTGTGCCTGTATACAGATTTTTCAATATCTGGATTGAACTGTAAATCTTGAGAATTAGAAGAACGAGTTATAGGCATAAATCAAAAAATCACAAAAAGTAATGACGCAGTCCCCGACAACTGCGTCAAAATTTGGTGCGCACTGTCACAGGTACACCAAAATTGATACCTTACCTCAAAACTAACCTGTAGTAGTGGGAGTAAGGGTCGATCCCACAGAGACTGATATTACCTTCTGTGATTAGAAAAAGGGGGATTGATAATCGCAAATTAAGTAAAGTAAACAATAATGAAAATAATTAAGAGAGTAATTAATGAGAAAGGCGTTGGTTTCGGTTGATATCCATCGTCAAGGGATTACATTGATCATTGACAATATAATCAATCTGTAATTGAATATCTATCATTGGGTTTCTAACCTTGTTCCTCCTTAAGTCTAGTAAATTAATGACAATCGCACTAATTAAACCCTAATTAACAATCAATCCTTTAGCACATCGGTAAAGCATAGCTTACTAACTGCATGAAGAACTAGAAAAACTGACAGAGCTAAACAAATATAAACACATCGGCTATATCTAATTTAGTTAATCATTCATCATAGGTGCAATGATTTATAATCGAAAATCCTCAAACCTATTTGTCTCATGAATCGCAGAATTGAAAACTTTGTTCAAAACACAATTCAATGGTAGATTAAGACAGACAATATACTAGTAGGCCTCCTAACAATCATATGAATAATCATTAAGAAGAAGAACAAATGAATAATCAATACTCAATTCAAATAGAAACAGTAAAATCAAATCCAAATCTCACAATGTATGAAAATCCCTTGAGATTTCAATATACCTCAACCAACTAAAAAGAACTAGCCACGCAGGGCCATAAGAAAATCTAAAGAAGAATTGAAGAACTTGGATGAAGGATTAGATCAGTTCTCTACTTGTTTTGCTCCCTTTTTATAGATTAACTCCTCCTAATTGAAGTAGGATTGTATTTAGGTCAAATCCCAGTCCATCGGGATTCAATTGGAGTGAAAAGACCTAAAATCGCATAAATCATCATTCTGGTGCGACGGCGGGCGCCGCGGCGCTCAAGTAGAGTGCCGTGGTGCTATGGAGACAAGGCCACGGGGCGCTGCGGTGCCCAAGTATAGCACCGCGGCGCTCTCTTACGAGCGGTGCGGTGCCCAGAAAATGCCAGAATTTACAAATGTACCGAATACAAAAGTTGTAGCTCTCTGTTTTCCATAGCCGTTAGAATCACCTTAATCCAATGTAAATTGAAGGAGATATTCTAAAAGTAGTGACCAAAGGTCAGAATTCATCTTGCTGCACTGTGATGCTGATATGCAAGCTCTGTAACGCTATTAAATCTCCCGAATTTGACCAAGTATTCAACATAAAAGTTGTAGCTGATTGTGTTATCTATTCACAGCCACTTGAATCACTTTAATTGGATCTCATAAGAGGGAGATATGCTCAAAACAGTGTTAAAAGGTCTGGAATCCCTGCAATGTAGCATTTTTCTATGAATTTCTTATCTTTTTCTTCTCTTTTCTTCTTTCTTTGTTCCTACAACACAAAACATAAAATTAAGCTAATTCCTAATTATATTTTACTTAAATCAAACAAAAAGTAAGTTTAAAGTTATTAATATCATGCTTAATTAAGATCACATCATCGGGAAAGATTTAATTATCTTCTTTTGAAATATCCTCATCATAGTTTTGAAATTTGGAGATTGGTGAAATACTTCTGTGATGGTTTAACTTCATCAAACCGTCAAATGATCCAAAGCATGCATGTTGGGAGAGTTTTACAATTGAATGAGGGAGAAGCTTGGGAATCCTTAGGATCTTTATCTGAAAATTATCAACATTGGAACTGCATAGATTCCAGGGATAAGAAGTCTCAAACACAAAAAAAAGGAGACATTTATGAGGTGAGTGATGACATAGATGTGAGAATTGCCTTAGATAGCCTGACTAGAAAGGTTGAAGCTTTAACTTTAAGCCACACTTTGAACCCTTCTACTAATACTAGGATAGAGGCATGTGCCTTTTGTTCTAGTACATCTTACATTACACAATCTTGTCCATCTATACCAGCTTACCAAGATGCATTCTCTGAGCAAGTTAATTCTCTTCAATTTTATGGAAAATCATCAGACAGCCCTTTCGCACCTATATATAATCCAAATTGGAGGAATCATCCAAACTTTTTATGGAGGCAAAATCAACCTTCAATGAATCAAGGTGGGCAACAATTTGCCCTTCCTAACTCATATCCTTCAGTTCCTCAATATGCTCCTCCTTTCGGAGTATCACAACATAGAAGACCTTCTTTGGAAGATACTTTACAATAATTCATGTAATCAACTCAACAAGCTTTACAATCCCACACTCAATCTATTTCAAAGCTTGAAACACAATTAGGTTAAATAGCCAATACTGTAGGAGAGAGAGAGAGAAAGGAAAATTTCCCAGTCAAATTCCTAATCCTAAGGGTCAATTTGAAGTAAAATCATTAACAAATCCTAATGAAGAAGTGAAGTCTGTAACGACCCTTAGATCTGGAAAGTGATTGATAATCAAGTTCGCATGCCTGGAACTAAAGAACAGAGTCAGCTTGAACCACAAATTAATGACTCAAGTGAGAATAAAAGTGAACATATTTCTTGTACCCCTAAAGCTCTATTCCCACAAAGACTTGAGATAAATAAGAAAGGTACTCAATATAGTGACATTTTAGAGGTGTTTAAGCAAGTAAGCATTAACATCCCTTTTCTTGACGCTATCAAACAAGTACCTGCTTATTCAAAATTTTTGAAAGATCTTTGCACGGTGAAAAGGAAAACTAATGTTCCAAAAAAGACATTTTTGACTGAACAAGTGAGCTCCATAATTCAACAAAAAACTCCTGTTAAGTACAAAGATCCCGGTTGTCCTACAATTTCTTATGTTATAGGTGACCATGTGATTAACCGAGCCTTACTTGATCTAGGAGCAAGTGTGAATCTATTGCCGTATTCTGTGTATGCAAAACTTGGGTTAGAAAAGTTAAAACCTACACCAGTAACCCTTCAGTTAGCTGATAGGTCCATAAAAATTCATAGAGGTGTCATAGAGGATGTGCTCATTTAGGTTGATAAATTCTACTTTCCAGTAGATTTCATTGTTCTTGACACTGAACCTGTTGAGAATATAGAGACACAAATTCCAGTCATTTTGGGTAGACCATTTCTTGCAACATCCAATGCGATCATTAATTGTTGAAATGGAATTTTGAATCTATCTTTTGGAAATATGACTGTGGAACTTAATGTTTTTAATGTCTCTCATCAACCTGTGGATGCTGGTAATTTATGTGAGGTCAACATGATTGAGAGTATAGCTGATGATTCATTTTTAAGTTCTTTTGATGATGAACCTTTAGAAAAATGTTTGGCTTACTTCAACATGGACATAGATGAGGACTGTTTGATCAATGAAATAAATTCCCTGTTAGAGACTACTCCATTGATAGATACCAATGAATGGAAAGTCAAAACAGAGACAATTACATCTTCTGGGTCTGTCCTATTACCATCCATAGAGAAATCGCCCCAGGTAGAGTTAAAACTTCTGCTAGATTCTTTAAAATATGTGTTTCTAGGACCTGCTGAGACCTTATCTGTTATCATTGCATCAGACCTAGATAGAGAACATGAAGTTGAACTCATAAAAGTCCTCAGTGAGCATAAGGAAGTCATAGGGTGGACAATAGCAGACATTAAAGGTATTAGTCCATCAATTTGCATGCACAAGATACATTTGGAGGACAATGCCAAAACCTCAAGAGAGCCACAAAGACGTCTAAATTCAAACATGAAAGAAGTTGTGAGAGCTGAAGTGATTAAACTTCTTGATGTGGGTGTCATTTACCCGATTTCTGATAGTGCATGGGTCAATACTGTTCAGGTAGTTCCTAAGAAGTCTAGCATTACTGTAGTCAAAAATGAAGATAATGAATTAATTTCCACTAGAATACAAACTGGGTGGCGTGTTTGTATTGACTATCGCAAGTTGAATGTTGTAACAAGAAAAGATCATTTTCCACTTCCTTTTATAGATCAGATGCTAGAAAGGTTGGCTGGACATGCATATTATTGTTTTCTTGATGGATATTCAGGTTACAACCAAATTCTCATTGCACCTGGGGATCAAGAGAAAACTACATTCACTTGTCCTTTCGGAACTTTTGCCTATCGTCGAATGCCATTTGGATTGTGCAATGCACCTACTATATTTCAACGTTGCATGATAAGCATATTTTCTGACATGGTAGAGCGATTTCTAGAAGTATTCATGGATGATTTTTCTGCACATGGGTCTAGTTTTGAGGAATGTTTACACCATTTAAGATTGGTCTTAATTAGGTGTAAGGAAAAGAACCTTGTTTTGAATTGGGAAAAATGTTATTTCATGGTTAAAAAAGGAATTGTTTTGGGACATATTGTGTCAAATCAGGGGATTGAGGTAGATAAAGCCAAAATTGAATTGATTTCTAGTCTTCCACCTCCTCGGACAGTGAAAGAGGTACGTTCTTTTTTAAGCCATGCAGGGTTTTATCGCAGATTCATCAAAGATTTTAGCAAAATCTCCAAACCTTTGTGTAATTTGCTTACCAAAGATGCACCTTTTATATTTGATGAAAAATGCTTTCAAGGTTTTGGGAAGCTCAAATCCCTTCTTACTTCTGCACCCATCATTAGACCACCCAATTGGAATCTTCCATTTGAAATCATGTGTGATGTCTCTGATTATGCAATTGGAGCTGTTTTGGGTCAACGTCTAGAAAATTTTCCTTATGTGATATACTATGCTAATAAAACTCTTGATGATGCTCAATTAAATTATTCTACAACAGAAAAAGAGTTACTAGCTGTGGTATTTGCATTAGACAAATTTAGATCTTATTTATTAGGATCTAAAATTGTAGTTTTTTCAGATCATGCTACACTTAAGTATCTTCTTTCTAAGAAAGATGCTAAAGCGCGTTTGATAAGATGGATACTGTTGTTGCAAGAATTTGATTTAGAAATTCAGGATAAGAAAGGATCTGAAAATGTTGTGGCTGATCACTTGTCTAGGCTGATAGTTGAATCAGGTGACAATAACTTACTTATTGGAGACTCATTTCCAGATGAGCAACTCATGTCTATTTCTCAGTTACCCTGGTTTGCTAACATTGCTAATTATCTTGCCACAAGTCAAATGCCTACACATTGGAGTAAGCAAGATAGGGTAAAATTTTTCGCAGAAGTAAAGAAATTCTTTTGGGAAGATCCATACTTGTTTAAGTATTGTCCTAATCAAATCATTCAGAGATGTGTTCCTGAGAGTGAGCAATATAGTGTTATTTCTTTTTGTCATGATCATGCTTGTGGAGGTCATTTTAGTGCTAAAAAAACTGCTGCAAAAGTCTTGCAATGTGGCTTTTACTGGCCATCATTGTTCAAAGATGCCCATTTGTATTGTAGTTCTTATGAGCGTTGTCAAAAATTGGGTAGTATTTCACGGAGGAATATGATGCCTTTAACTCCCATTCTTATTGTTGAGATATTTGATGTCTGGGGAGTTGATTTCATGGGTCCTTTTCCTAATTCTTTCGGTAATTTATACATCTTTGTTGCTGTGGATTATGTGTCAAAATGGGTAGAGGCTCTTGCATGTAAAACAAATGATCACAAGATTGTGGTAAAATTCTTGAAAGAAAACATCTTTTCGAGGTTTGGCACACCACAGGCTATCATTAGTGATGGGGGAAAACATTTTTGTAATAAGCATTTTGAGCAGTTAATGAGAAAATATGGCATTACACACAAAGTTGCTACCCCATACCACCTTCAGACTAGTGGTCAAGTTGAAATTTCAAATAGGGAAATTAAAAATATTTTGGAAAAAACGATTAACCCAAGTAGAAAACATTGGTCTTTGAAATTTTCTAATGCTTTATAGGCTTATCGTACTGCTTTTAAAACCCCTATTGGAATGTCTCCTTACTGACTTGTGTATGGCAATTCCTGTCATTTACCTGTTGAGTTAGAACATAAAGCTTATTGGGCCATCAAACAATTTAACTTTGCTCTTGACAAAGCAGGTTCTCATAGGAAGTTTCAACTCAATGAACTGGAAGAAATAAGAAATGATGCATATGAGAATGCAAAATTGTACAAGGATCGAATGAAAATTTTTCATGATAAAAATATTTTAAGAAAATCATTTAATGTAGGTCAAAAAGTTCTTCTATATAACTCTCGTTTGCATTTATTCCCAGGAAAATTACGTTCTCGGTGGTCAGGACCATTCATTGTTCGTACTGTTTATCCACATGGTACAATAGATATTGAAAATCCCAAAAATGGTGATGTATTTAAAGTCAATGGCCAAAGATTGAAATCATTTTTGGAATTACGCAACCCAGAGGTAGAGGAGACACTTCTGCGTGATCTTGTCTACCAGGATTGATTTGCTTCCTTTAATTGCTACGCACGCTATTTAGGTAAGATTTTTTTTATTAGTTTGCATTAATTTGTTCCCTTATTAATATTTTCTTTTGAGTTGCTATTTTTTTCTTGGTTTTGTCGCTTTTGATCTTTCTTCAAAAAAAAAATTGAATTGAGAATGGAAGACATACTTGCAAACTTGAAAAATCATTTTCCTTTTCTTCCACCCAATGCATTGTTGAAAATTTATAAAGCACGGGTTGAAAGATTAAGGTTGATGATGATAATGGGAATACCTGTTGATATTCGTTGGCTAATTGAAGCTAAGGTATGATTAGCAGGTGAGTCTGCAAATGGTTACATATCTTACATGCCTGGTTTAGGAAAAAGCAGTTTTGCTAAAAAGCGTAGAGCTAAAAGAATGGGTGTCTGCCATAAATGTGGACATGAAACTTGCAACACATGTTATCGTTCTTTGGGATGGGTTCATGTAAATCGAGAAGATAAAATAAAATTCATTAAGGATGGCTTGAGTAAGGAGTCATTGGATGATGAGTTTCATCTAACGTCTCTTGAGACGCATCCTAGTGGATTTGTGCATATCGGGATTGTTGGTTTATGGCCCCATTTTAAAAAAGAACAAAAATGATACAATCTTGGGAATCTGACATTAAAAGACCCTATTTTCCAATTTATAAGAAAATTGGATGGGAAGTAAATCCTCGACCCTTAGAGGATGTTTAAGCCGTTACTGGACGTAAAACCAGAGGAAGATGTGAGCCACAATCACAACTATTGTACATATGCATACGTGCTGTTATTTTTGAATTTTTCATCTTTAATTTAGCTGTCATTCATCGGCTTACTCACATGGCTATTGTAATTATGCCACCGTCTTATTCGCATAGGTGCTCTAAATATGCCTTTATCTGAGTTCTATAAATGCACATATTATTATCTTTATCTTCATGCTCAAAGTTAAGGTGATTGTAGGTATGGAAGGAATCACATTTCATCAATTTCGAAATATTTGTGTCTTTTGTGGTTCCAGTCTTGGAAAAGATGGAGAGTATGTTAAAGCAGCACAAAATTTGGGTATTGTACTGGCCAGGAGAAAAATTTATTTAGTCTATGGTGGAGGTAGTCGTGGGTTAATGGAGTGTGTGTCTACAGCTGCACATGTAGAAGGATGCCAAGTTTTTGGTATTATTCCTACAGCTCTAGCTGTGTCAAACATCATTGGAAAAACAATTGGGGAAGAATTTAGGGTAGCCTCCATGCATGAATGCATTGCTAGAATGGTGAGCAACGTTAATGCTTTCATTGCCTTACCAGGTGGTTTTGGTACTTTAGAGGAAATTTTTCAAATAGTTTCCTAGGCACAGTTGAATCTCCATCATAAACCCATAGGTCTGTTGAATGTTAACAATTTCTTTGATGGTTTGCTGTCTTTTCTTGATCAAACTATAGAACAAAGGTTTATCTCACACTCAGCACGACGAATTCTCATCTCGGCTTCAAATGCTGATGAGTTGATTGATGCATTACAAGCATATGTTCATATTCCTGATCAAGCTACAGCTCAAATAGATTAGACAGCAGAGAACCATAGAAAGTGCAAATTGGATTTGGATCTTCATCTGTAACACCTTTTATTTGATTGAATAATTTTTTCTTTTCTGGTTAGTTTACTGCAGGTTCATCTTCTCCTAGATTTCCTTCCAAGTAATATCTTTTTCAATTTTTGTTGTTTTTTTTGTGCTTGTCCTTCTTCTTTCTTCACAAAAAAAGGACGTGGGTGTCTACCCTCCTATCTCTATATAGGTTCCAGCACCTAGATTTCAAAAAAAAAAAAATTGAGTGGTGTTTTGGGAATAGGCAAAACTAGCACCAATGATGAAAATAATTTAAAGTGCTTGTAACCTTAGGAAAATAGATGAGTTTTGAGTGTTATGTGTGAACCTGAACTCAATTGTAATCTATATTTGGCTTGAGAATCCTAAAATCTTGAGCACTTAATCTTTTACATTTGATTGATTGTTTATTCAGAAAAGATTTATGTGATTCAAATATGCTAAGTGATCTCATGAAACTCTAGAACTTATTTGATTGTCACTTGAAACGAAATTCTAGACTACTCTCTATTTAAGAAATAAATTAGGTATTGTTGGAATTGTTTGAGCCTTTCAAACCAACCTACACATTATGCCATCTCTAGTAACCCATTTTGAGCATATATTTATCCTTTCTTGTACACCTATATTATTATCTAGCCTTTGAATAAAAATATTTCTAACTTTTACCTTTCACTCACAGGAATGATCATTTGAAAAGTTACGGTTCATGGGTGAATGGAAGAAGTTAAAAAAAAAAGAAAAAAAATAGAACCTCCCAAAGAAATAAGTTTGGGGGTACTTTTCAAAAAAAAAAGAGAGTATTATGAGCATATAACATAAGGATGAGGATAAGGTTGAAGATAGAATTCACATGATAATATCAAAAATATTTGGGAGGACTTAAATGATCATGTATGTTATAGAGTGAATTGAGCTTTCATATCTTTTTATCCACCTTTAACCTATGCCATACATTACAAGTCTAATGAAAGTCCTAATGATTTTAAATTTTATAATTAGTCTACATTAATGGAGAGTGACATGAAAAATAAGCTTATGGAGTCTCAAATGTAAAACTTTGGAGATCTGTTTTAAAAATTCGATTATGTAAATTTATTTGAATGCAAAAAGTCCAATGTCATAAGATTATCACACACACACTTGGGATTCAATAGTAAATTATATGTTGCATTTGAATTAAAGTTTTACATAACTTTGGAATTCTGATATTTTCCTTGGTTGCACATTTTAAATCCTTGAAGAATGCTTAGTAAGCCAAAAACAACTCATCACTCACTCATCTTTTGAATTTTGATGTTTGTGTGTTTTGCTTGAGGACAAGCAAAAGATTAAATTTTGGGGTATTTGATGAATGAGTTTTGTACTCATAAATTAAATATTTTTATCTTATCTATTTACCTTAATTAAGTATTTATCTCTCTTATTTGTCTTTAGTTTTGTGTATTTTTATAGATAAAGAGAAGAATAGAAAATTGACTCAATTGGAGGAATCAAAGTTAAATTGTGATTCTTTAGAAATGATGTCTATAAATCAAGTAGACAAAATAAATTCATTAAGGATGACTGAGTAAGGAGCATTATCTTTTTGTCTCTTGAGACGCATCCTAATGGATATATGCATCAATTCAATCTTGATTTATGACCACATTTCTAAAAGAATCGAAACATAAAGATTCAAGGCAAAACACTCAATGTTAAAAATTTGTTTGCTGCTTGCTTTTCAACTTGATCTTACTACAGTATTTTGGCCGTATCTCAGAAAATATGTATATATTATGTACAAAATTTGGTAGATGAATATCTGACATAATTTCATACAACTTTTATTTTTATGTGATCAGCAAATTCAGATATCTAAAGGGCCGAAATTGGGCTAGAACAGAACATGTTTACTGTTGCAGTCCAATCCAACCTTACTGTAGTATTTGGGCCATATTTCCTCAAATACATATTTAATGGACACAAAATTTTGTAGGTGAACAGAAGATATAATTTTCTACAACTTTGATGTTCAAGTGGTTAGTAAATTCGGACACTAAAATGGTCAAAATTGGCCTAGAACCGAACATGTTTACTGTTGTAGTCCAACCTGACCTTGCTATAGTGTTTTGGCCATAAATCACAAAATATGTGGCCAATTTTTCTCTACCTTATATGGATGGAAAGATAATGAAAATATCTATAACTTTTATCTACCTTGTTTTGTCTATAAATAGAGACATCTTGTGAGCTAAAGGGGGGAGAAAAGGCTGAAGAGTGAGTTTGGAAAATCTTTGTTGAAGTTCTAAGTGTTTGTAATCTTTTTCTCTCTTTATACATTTTGTATCTTTACTTTCTTTCATAAGTTTTATCATGCTTCTTCATCTTTCATTTTGTTTTCTTACCTTGATTATAGAGAACTAATCTCCTAATGCTAAGGTGAAAGGGTGAAACTCTTGATATAAAAATAATAATTTATCTAACTCTTAATTTTAATGTTTATACTTGATGTTGTATTTATCTTCTTATTTATTTTCTTGTTATTTACTTTCTTAGAGGATGGCTTTGTTGTCCCTCTGTTATTTATTTTTTTCCTTTCTATTATTTACTTTCGTGTTATTTACTTTCTTAGAGGATGGCTTTGTTGCCCCTCTGTTATTTATTTTTTCTGTTATTATTTTCTTATTTTTTTTTTTCTGAGAGGACGGCTATGTCACCTCTCTGTTATTTATTTTCTGTATTTTTATTATTTACTTTCTTGTTATTTACTTTTTTAGATTATGCTTTTGTTGCCCCTCTGTTATTTATTTTCTGTACTTTTCATTTACTTTCTTGTTATTTACTTTTTTAGAGGATGGTTTTGTTGCTCCTCTATTACTTATTTTCTGCACTTTTATTATTTATTTTCTTGTTATTTACTTTTTTAGAGGATGGCTTTATTGCCCCTCTGTTATTTATTTTTTATACTTTTATTATTTACTTTCTTATTATTTACTTTCTTAGAGGATGGCTTTATTGCCCCTCTGTTATTTATTTTCTGCACTTTTTGTATTTATTTTCTTGTTATTTCTTTTCTCAATGGCTGGTTTTACTACCTACTTTATATTATTATTATTGACTTTGTTTGTATATTTTTATTTTAAATTTTGTAAAGTGCAAATCTTGATATATTGTAGACAATCTTTGGCACAATAAATACTTGAATCATTCTTGATTTATTGTAGACAATATGATGATTGGGACGATGTATAATTGAATTCATTTTACAAAAGTTATTTACTATTATTAATACAATAAAAGAAGGCAAATACACTTCATCTATAAACCAAAGCGCGTTTAATGTAACATATCTTCCGAATGGAAACTCATTTACGTGAGGATTCCATTTGAGTAATAAAAGAGTTAAAACTTATTATTATTTGATGTACCAAAAGTGGATCCCCTAACCTTAACATGTTTCTTACTTTGAATACATTCATATTTAATTTCAATATTTTAGTTTTTTACAAGCTCTGTTTAGTACTCTTCTCACAAAACAAACATTCTGGCAACTAGGTTAGAAATATTTATTTTGGATCTGAATTAAATTTTCTCAATTGGCAATCCTCGTGGGATCGACCTTGCATACCACTAAATCTATACTCCAATAAATTCGTGCGCTTGCGAGTTTTAATAAAAATAATAACAACAGACAACATCTAAGGATTCCTAAGTAAGTAGTTCTTTAGAAGAAATCGTTAAATCTTTTGTACATAATACTTGGTAATTTCAACAAAAGGTAAGAGCCAGCATTCAAAGCTTAACAATTTAAATGGGCCAACTAACAACAATTTTTAGTCGGCTAAAGGCTCATAATTTATAAATTGAAAGCCTAGCCCAAGAATCATTAATGCAAAAAGAGAAAATTTTTGCAATTAATGAAAAAGATGACTTGAAAATTGACCCTAGTAAACCTACTAATAAAGAGGCTATGGAATCTACGCTGAATGCCAAATTTTAAGAGAAAATTACAACAGTAGAGGAAGCACCAAAAGTGCAGCAAAAGGTAAGGATCTTTCTATTTCATTACCAATTGATAATAAGATACATGTACCTTCTATTTTGTAATATCTTGACCTAGGCTTAAAGAGCTTCCCTAGCCACTTAAAGGGCATATACAATGGAGAACCACGCCCAGTGATATCTCAAATAAATATACCTTACTCAAAGATAGAGAAAAACCACCCCATGCTTTGGCAAAATTTCAAAAAGATGAAATTAAATTGGATGCCAAAAGATACTCAAGACATAGGTTATTCCAAGGTAAGTTGAGTTCTCATTTAATTAAACCTTTGATTAATACTGATTTCTCTACTCATGATGCTACTCAAGACATAGGTTATTCCCAGGTAAGTTGTGTTCTCATTTAATTAAACCTTTGATTAATATTGACTTCTCTACTCATGATGTAGTTAAATCTCAAAATTCTACACATTCAAAAGTAAGCCAATTCAAAGTGGACATCAAGGAACCCCTATGAATGACATAGGGAGACTTGAGTCGAGCCAACAACAATAAAAAAAGTCTCTTATTGGGAGGCAACCCAACATAGTATTGATTGTTCAAAAAAAAAGAGAAGGTGAAAATAAAAAATTCAAAGTCCAGTAATGTAACACTTTTATCCTACCCCAAACAAATTTAGGGAAGTTCACTTAACTTAAATATATTCATATCTCTCTCTTTTCATCATCTTTATTTTACATTGAGGACAGTGTCAAGTTTAAGTGTGGGGGTGGAATTATATTTGCCTGAATAATAATGACTCTATTTTGAGCATCAATTTTTTTATTTTCACTATCAATACATTTTTATTGCATTTAGCAAGTTGAGTGATTATGTGAGTGTTTCAATTTATATTTTGTATTGTTAGGCTCAGCCAATAGCCAATGATATAATGATCCAAAAAATTTTAACTCTTGAAAAATGTAGAAAATTCATGATTGTATGCAATTTTAACCCTTTTGTAACTTTTTTTTTTTACTTTAGAATCTTGAAGCATTTTTGCTCAATAAATTTAGGCATTTAATTTGTCTTTTATTTAAAGAAGGTTTATATAACTCAAAAATATGTTATGATCTCAATAGGATTTTAGAACTTATTTAAATGCTACTTGAGCTGAAATTCTAAACTAATACAATTAATTAGGAGATGATTTAGGTATTATTTGATAAGATTGAGCCTTTCAAGCCTAACCCAAGCATTGAAATATCTTTTGTACAAAAGCCATAAATGAACCAAAAGCCAAATTTTGTACAAATATCTTTATTTTTGACCCTATTCACTCACTCCATGATTATCCTTCTAAATATTTATTTTGTAAAGGTTTATTAAAAAAAGGGTGGATTTGTGGAGCAAGAAAAGAAAAGAAAAAAAAAATTCAACAGAAAGGATGAAAAGATATGCAGTGGGTGAAAGAAAAAAATAGAGAACCAAAAAAAAGAATGCATTGAATTTAATTGAAACAAGAAAAAGAGTATGGGGGAAAATCTCCCCAAACTTGAAAAAGCTCAAGAGATCAAATTTAATCATGTGGTGCTGAGTGATTAAGTCTAAATTTTGTATCCTTTATCATACCTTATACCTTAGCCACATTATAAGCTAAATAAAACCCTATTGATCTTAGAGGTAGTTTTGGCCTACATTAATGGAAAGTATCATAAAAAATAAGCCTATAAAAATCCAAAACTAATTAGAGATTTGCACCCAAAATTTTGAGATATATAAACTCATTCAGGTAAAAGAAATTTATTAACCCAAAAACACATACACTCAGGATTCAGGAGAATAAAATAATGAATTGCATTTGAGTTAATCTTATGCATGATTATGACCTTTCAAATTTTTTCTTGAGCATATTTTCATGTTATGAGGCAAAAGCTTGGCAAGCCTAACACTCACTATATATATTGATGTTTGTTTTTGTCTTTAGAAATTATTTTGCTTGAGGACAAGCAAAAGGTTGAGTGTGGGGGTATTTTATGTGTTCATAATTAAGCATGATTTTAATACCTTTAAACTTACTTTTTGTTTCATTTAAGTAAAATATGATTAAAAAGTAGCTTAGTTTTGTGTTGTAGGAGCAAAGGAAGAAGAAAATGGAAGAAAAAGAGAAGAAATTCATAGAAAAATGCTGAATTATAGCAATTCCATACCTTGCGGCATAAATTAGATAATATCTACCACATATAAACTCTAAACAAAGTGATTCAAGTGGTTATAAAAATTTAAAATAATTATCTACAACTTTTATGTTGAGAACATTGTCAAATTAGAGAGATTTCAGAGTGTTACAGAGCTTGAAAGTCAAAATTGCAATGCAGCAAATGAATCCTGACATTTGGTTAGTAATTTAAGTATATCTACCTCATTTTAGCTCTGATTAAGTTGACTCTAGTGGCTATGAAAAGATAATAAACAAGGCTAGACCACTTTTCTAGATCCAGAAGAAATCATAGCGGCGCGATGCCCAAAATTCAGCACCTTGGCACTAGCGCACCCAGCAGGTTCTGGATTTTCAGCAACGAGGTGCTGCTAGAGGTTGCTGCGACTCTCGTACCCACTGCAGAAAGTAAAAAATGTGATTTTTATGTTATTTTGACTCCAAATGAAGCCTAAAATTCTAAGAACAACCCTAGAATCAATCCTAATTCATTAAGAACTCTCCCAACCTATAAATAAGAAGGAAAGCAAGTATCAAAGGAGGCATGGAATCCATCCATGTATTCAAGGATCAATTTCGCAAGTTTCTTATTCTTTTCCTTCTTTAGATTTTCTTATGGTCCTGCATGGCTAATTTATTTTAGTTGGTAGAGAAAAATTGCAACCTTAAGGGATCGTCATGTATTGTGAGATTTGAATTTGATTTTATTAGTTCAATCTTAATTACGTATTGATTATTCATCTTCTCTTCTTTTCTCAATGATTATTTATATTATCGCAAGAAGGCCTACTAGTATATTGTCTGTCTTAATCTACTGTTGAATTATATTTTGAATAAAATTTTTATTATCTTGATTCATGAGGCAAATAGGTTTAAGGATTTTGAATTATAAATCATAAAACCTATGATAAATAATTGACTGAATTAGATATAGCTGATGTGTTTATATTTTTTTAACTCTATTATTTTCTCTAGTTCTGCATGCGGTTAGTAAATTATGCTTTATTGATGTGCTAAAAGATTTTTTGTTAATTAGAGTTAATTGAAACGATTGTCATCAATTATTAGACTTAAGGAAGAACAAGGTTAGAATCCCAACGATAGATATTCAAATTAAAATTGATTATATTGTCAATGGTCAATGCAATCCTTTGATGATGGATATCAACTAAAACCAACGTCTCTCTTATTAATTACTCTCTTAATTACTTTCATTATTGTTTACTTTGTTTTATTTGCAATTATCAATTCCCCATTTCTCAATCACATAAGGTAATTACAGTCTCTGTGGAATCGACCCTTACTCCCACGACTACAGTTAGTTAAGAGGTAATGTATCAATTTGAGTGTACATACGATAGTACGCACCACACTCCAATTTGCAAGACTTACGTAGATTTGTGATATAGCTTGAGTTAATTGATTTGATTCAGTACCACTTTTGTGAGAAGTTGTTTTGCTAAGACCATATACCTTTGATTATATATACACCAGCAAACTATTATTATTATGGTAACGAATTCACAGATTCCATGTCTATCATGACAATTGTCATTTTGCCACAAGATGTTAATCTAATCTAGGGGTTAGTTGAGATCTAAAGATTTTCTACTTGACTAATATCATATTGAAATTAAATGCTATAAATGTTAACTTTATGAACAATAAATGGCATCACTATATTGAACACCCCTATTATGTGTGCAGTGGTATTAGAATGAGATCAAGTCCCATGGATATGATAATATCTAGTTTCAACACCATAAAAAGAGATATACATTCTAAGGGGAGAAACTAAGACAATATGTGAACCATGCACTATAAATACTGAAGTTAAAATAGTTAACAAGTAATGGGAAAATCAAATAAATTAATTTTTACTCATTCATATAATTATCAAGTTGCTTTTATTTTGTAACAATCTAAATGGTTGACTTTCTCATCAAAAATTTAACACTTAATTTCTTTTTTAAATGCAAAGTGCTCTAAATATACAAATATGCATACGAAATAACAAAAAAACTGTATATACAACATTCTTGTCTCAAAAATGCTTTCCACCAGTTAACAATATGGTCTAAATGTTTTCACATTCTAGATTTGTTTCTTATTTCAAAATAAATAGCCAGGGAGGAGCACAGATCGCCTAGTCTTTCCTGAGTTGTTTATTATTGTTAATTCAATCTAACATTTTCTCTTTTAGCCAAAGTATCTTATTGGATCAAGGATCAAATGGAAGGGTTTTTGAAGGGTTATCCTAATGGATAAGGTCAGCTCATTAAGGGTTGATTTGTCCAAATAACATATCATCAATAACACTTAAAGCCTTAGTGAATGGTTGTAATCAGTGAGGCTTCAACTTTCAAGTCAAGAATTTCTATTACGTTCGGTTGAGCAACTTAGTGATTGTTGTTTAGCCCCACCTTTCTGACCTTATCTTCAAGTAGGTTGACATCCATTGCTGAGTGCCTCTCACTATTGGTCAGTGAAGCTAACACCAAAGCACCTCAGATTTCATTCTTCTTTACCATCAATCGGCTGTTGCTTGTCTAATAATGTTTTATAAAGAGATTGATAAGCATGAAATGAACAATTGGGACTCATATACATGTCACACATTTAAAACCCTACATGTGGAGGTATGTTTGTTTTTTCAAGTTGTGTTTTGAGATTTTCATGTTGATACCATTAGTAATGCCCCCAGACATAACGAGTGCTTGTGGTTGCATAACTTTTAATATTTTTTATTTGAAGTATTCTACGTGTTGGGCATTAAGGATCCCCCTATTTTTTATGCAATAAGGCTAGTGGTAATCTGTCACTCACTTTTGCTTGTTAAATAGTTGGTCAAGGTCGATCACCTACTTGGTATGCATAAGTTGCAAGCGTAGAATGTCAATTTAATATCCTACTTCAATAAGTGTCGTGAAGCACATTACTTAGTTGTCATTTACTCTCGATTGATGTTAAATATGTTAGCCCTATTTATGAATTGCTCTTATTTCTTGCAAGATCAATAAGAGTGTCTCGACCAATTGATACGTAGGAATAGGGCAATTTTCCCCTATTAGGTCTTTCATCAACACGGTCAACCAATATTTGGTCCTATTAGGTTTTAGTATGTACCATTAAAGGGGATTGATGTGAGCATAATTAAGCATGATTTTGATACTTTTAAATTTACTTTTTGTTTGATTTAGGTGAAATATGATTAGGAATTAACTTAGTTTTATGTTTTATATTGTAGGATCAAAGGAAGAAAAAAAATAAAAGAGGAGAAAATCATGAAAAATGTTGAATTGCAATGAATCATAACATTTCATAACTAATTGAGGCATAATTCTCTCATATGAAAAGTTAAGACATAGATATACAATTTTTATGTTAACCACTTCAGCAAAATCGGGAAAAATCATAGCACCGTAGCACTGCGCTAAAGGATCCAAAGCACCATGGCACTCACACAGGGCACTACGTGTAAAGATATTCAAAGCATTGTGGCACTTACTACTATAGAGAACAAATTTTATCATGAAAGTTTTTATTTTAGCCCCAAATGAAGCTTGATAGGCTAGAAACTGACCAAGAAGCAATCTTAGATCATTAAGGACATATTAATCTATAAATAGGAGGTGAAACAAGCATCAATGAGACATCTGATCATCAATAATTCTCTTCATTCTTTCTTCTTCTCTTAGGTTCTTTATGGTGCTGTGTGGATAATTCTTTTTTGTTGGTTGAGGAAGATTGAAATTTCAAAAATTTTATGCATTGTGAGATTTGATTAATGTTTAATTGTTCAATTTTATTTAGGTATTGATTATCCATTTATTCTTCTTCTCATAATTATTTCAATTGATAACTAGGGTACACACTGATGGTTTAGTTGTTTTAATCTATTGTTGAATCATACATAAATAAAGTTTTAATCCATTTGATTTAAAAGGAAAATATTATTAATAATTGTATAATTATGAATTGCTATCCTATGATGAATAATTGACTAAATTAAATACAACCAATATCTTTGTATTGTTTCACTATATTAGTTTTTCTAACTCTTTATGCAATTAATAAGTTAAATTTTACCGATTGATTAAAGTTGCTTATTAATAAGAGTTATTTAAAATGATCATTATCAATTAATTAAACCTAAGGAGAAATAGGTATAACATCCCAATGGTAGATATTCAATATAAAATTGATTATATTATCGATGATCAATGCAATTCTTGATGGTGGATATCAACCAAGACTAACAATCCCATCATTGATTCATTCTCATATTTAGTTTTTTGCAATCGTTTCGTTCTATATCTAATCATTTATTTATAGTATTCAAAACCCCCATTTCTATTTACAAAAGATAATATCAATCTATGAGATCGATTTTTACTCCCACTACTAAATATAGTTCTGAGGTAAAATATTAATTATATTTAGTGTATCCGCGACAGTACCTACCAGAAATATGACCCTATTAAGTTTTATGTTTTCTCATTCGACTAACTTTTTTGCACTAATATGGGGGATATATCCTTATTGGGTTTTTCGTCTTCTCAATTAGCCAATTTATGCCCATAAATGGATCTACCTTTATTGGGTCTTCAGTATAAGCTAATACGGGAGATTTGCTAGCCACTTGAGGCTAGCTCAGGCGGTTGGGTGTGGTGGGGATTTGGGATAGGATTGCAGGTTCGATCCTTCTTGATGTATCATAAAAAATAGTGAGATTTGCTTAGCATGTGTTGATAAGAGAATCTACCCCTATTTGGTTGTTGGCCCAACTGCCTGTGGTTAGTTTTGTAACAAGCTCATTTAAGGTGATTAGGCTTATTGGACTGAGTTTTTTTTTTGGACGTATGGCCGAAGCCACAATACACATATCTGGGCCAAAGGCCCTAGACTAAGAGACACAGGGACCCTTGGGTTGCTACCAACCTGGTCCAGCTCTCAAAAAAATCTAACACAGTAACGTGAAAATCGAGCAACACACTCAGCAAAAACATCCCATCAATTGTCATCCAGAACTTCCATCAAATGTTATCCGGAAGCTTCGATCTATACCTTGGTGTTAGGGGTTCGCTACTCCCCTTGCTGCATCCCTTCTCAACAATCCTCGAAGGGTTAATGGAGGGTGAGAGCTCCAGGATCTGTGCAATCTACCTTGCTCTCGTAGTTTGGCTACGGTGTGGGCAACTTGGTTGCTTTCCCTGTGGACCCATTCAAACTTGATCAGCCTTCCTCCTGAGGTAATATCTTCAATCAAACCTTTAATGTAATTAACAGCCCAAATATTCCTCCTCCCATTACATACATCGATCATAATTTTGCTATCTGATTCTATGATCACCTGGTTCAATTGTAGGTTATTCACTAACAAAATGACTTCCTCAATAGCTTTCCCTTTGGCCTCTAGAACAGAACATGCGAGGGCCTGCTTGACGCTACCCGTAAGAAGTTGGCCCCTTTCATCCCTCAGTACAGTGGCTAGGTAACTTTCTGTCCTGAACTCTGTGAAAGTTGCATCCGTATTGATTTTAAACCACCCCTCAGGTGGATGTGTCCACCCTTCATCCTTATTTGGCTCTTCTTCTGTGCATCTATTATCTGTATGAATTTTTTTTCCTTGTATGCTAGCTATAGAAGTCATCAGTAAATTTGTTTTCTGTATGACTCTGATTGGGTTGATTCTTTCTTGTTTGAAAACAAACAAATTCCTCTCCTTCCAGATAAACCATAGGATAATAAAGCATTTAGCAATAGCTTCCTTGTCATTGACTCCCTGGGCCTCCCTGTACATGTTAATTCTAGCTTTTAACCAGCCCTCTAGGTTGTTGCCTTCATTCTGATTTATCTGGGTTTGGATATCTGCCCTAAACCACGTAGGTCTTGTCCAGTTACATCCTAAGAAGATGTGGTTTAGGGATTCTGGGGCTTCATAACAGATAGGGCATGTAGGGTCTTGAACAATTTGCCTCTTATGCAAGTTTTCCATGCTTGGTAGTGCATTATGTAAGATTTTCCAGAGAAAAATCTTAATTTTGGAGGGGACAGAGGACTCTCAGATTCTTCCCCATATCTCAGTATTCATTGACTCTGAGGACGATGCACTGTCACTCTGGGCTTTGAGATCTTCCCTTCTGGCTAGTTCATACCCACTCCTTACATTGTATGTGCCATCCTCTACCCAAGGCCATATGAATTTGTCAGGATGATTAGAAATGGGAATAGATATAGACAGCACTTCTTTAACTTCGTGAGTAGGTATCATTTCTCTTAGAACCTCCCTCTTCCAAGTCCTAGAGTCTGTGTTAATAAGAGATACAACTTTTTCCAAGCTGCTATTGGATTGGTTTTCTAGCTGCACTCTACTCCTCAGCCATTTATCTTCCCAGATACAAATGTCCTCCCCATTTCCCACTTGCCACAGACCATGCTTCCTAAGGAGTTCTTTGACTTCCCACAAACTGAGCCAACCCCAAGAACTGCTCCTTCCCCTCTTGGCTTTCTGCAGATTAGATCTAGGGAAATACTTTTGTTTAAAAATATTTCCCCACAGGGAATTTGGATCCTCTAAGAGCCTCCATGCTTGTTTGGCCAGTAGCGCCACATTCATACTCCTGAAATCTTTAAACCCCAATCCTCCCTCCTTTTTTTCCTTGTTAGTTTTTCCCATTTGACCCAGTGAATCTCGTTCTCTTTACCACTGCTTCTCCACCAGAATTTTGCCACCTCTGAGCATAGTTTTTTACAAAAAGTTTTTGGGAACAGGATTGTAGACATGGTATAAGATAGGATAGCCTCAATAACTGCTTTGATAAGAACTTCTTTTCCCCCTTGGGAAAGGTGCTTCATCTTCTAGCTCCTCAGTTTCTGCTTTACACTTTCCATAATCCAATTCAAGGCATTTTTCTTGGACCTTACCCAAACCGCCGGGATACCAAGATACTTACCTGGATTATCCCAAACAGGCATTCCCATGACTCTCTGTATCTTCTCCTTAAGTGCTTCAGGTGTGGCTTTGCTAAATATAATGCCTGATTTTTCAGCATTAATTAGCTGTCCTGAAATTCTTGAATACAAATCCAGTATCTGCTTTATTTTCCTTGCATTATGTTCAATAGCCCCAGCAAAAACAATAGAATCATCTGCAAAGAACAGATGTGTAAGTTCAGGTACATTTTTTGCTAGCTTGATCCCCCTTATTTCCTTATTAGTGGCTGCTCTTGATATGCTTCTAGAAAGGACTTCAGCAGCTAGGATGAATAGATAAGGGGAAAGGGGGTCTCCTTGCCTTAAGCCTCTTTGAGGGTTTATTGTAGGGCTCAGCTTACCATTGACTTTGATTTTATAGCTCACAGAGTTTATACAACTCATTATCAGGCCAATCCATTTTTCTCCAAATCCTAGACCTTCCAAAACCTTTTGCAAAAAGTTCCATTCCAGCCTGTCATATGCTTTATTCATGTCAAGTTTGATGGCCATAAGGTGGTTCCTTCTGCTCCTATTAAGCTTTAATGTATGAAAAGCCTCTTGGATCACTAGGGTGTTATCTTGTATAAGCCTTCCACTAACAAAAGCACTTTGGTTGTGGGAGACTAGGCCATTCATCAGGGTTTTAAGCCTGTTCACCATAATCCTTAAGATGATTTTATAAGAAAAATTAGTGCAGCTTATAGGGCGGTATTGGCTTACTGATTCAGGTCTCTGCACCTTAGGAATAAGCGTGATTTGTGTCTCATTAACCTCCCTTGGCAACAGTCCATCATCAAAGAACCTCCTAATTGCACCACACACATCTTCCTTCACTACCCCCACGCTTTTTGATAAAAAATGCCATTCATTCCATCCGGTCCAGGTGCTTTTATAGCTCCAAGGCTGAAAACAGCTTTTTCTACTTCCTCCTCACTTACTGGTTTGAGCAGCTCCTCATTCATCTCTCTTGTGATGAGTTTGGGGATCACTTCTTCAATACATAAGCTGTTCTCTGGGTTTGTAGACTCAAACAGGTTTAAGTAGTACTTCTGGAATACCTCCTGAATGTCACTCTCTCCCTCTCTCCAAACTCCCTCCTCATCTTTAATCCTCATAATTTTATTGTGCTGCCTTCTTTGCATGGTGGTTCAGTGAAAGAAATTAGTGTTTTTATCCCCACACTCCAGCCACTTAACCTTAGATCTTTGAGCCCAGTATTTTTCCTCCTGCCTCCATAGTTTATTGATTTTGCTTCTGATGTTTCTCGCTTCCACTAGTGCTTCTTTGCAATGCCTGCCATTTTGTACTGATTGTAGTTTCCCTTTCAGTTTAGCTATCTGGAAATCGGCCCTCTTAAAGCTGGTCTTTTTTCAGCAGTCCAAATGTCTCGCCATCTTACTTACTTTTGAGGATAACATCTTGAGATCTTCAGAGTTTCCATTGCTGTCCCATCCTCTCATCACTTCATCATTAAAATCCTCATGGTCCACCCAATAAGCCTCAAACTTGAAAGTCCTTTCTCTCCTTCTGTGCATGGGGTTGGTTGTCATTAGCAGTGGGCTATGGTCTGATCCAATAGTAGGTAAGGCTGTAATATTTGCCTCTTTAAATCTGTCCAGCCACTTTTCATTTGCAACATGCCTATCTATTCTTTCTCTAACCCCTCCCACATCCCTCATATTGCTCCAAGTAAATCTGCAGCCCTTCACTATGGAATTAAAGAGGTTATTGTCCCATAGAAAATTCCTAAAACTTTCCACTTGCTTTTCACTATGTGGCCTTACTCCTTCCTTCTCCCACTGGTGCAGAATCTCATTGAAGTCCCCAATGCAGTTCCAGGCATGTAATTGGCCTGGGTTTAACTCTGCGATACGCCTCCACAGTTGCCTCCTTCTTCTTGGTTCTGGGTCTCCATAGATAAAGGTGCTATAGCTGTCACTTTGATCTTTCTCATATCTGATTCTGGTATGTATGAAATTGTGACATTTCCTCTTTATCTCCACTTCACATCCCTCCTTCCACATTAAGCATAAGCCTCCAGCTCTTCCTATAGGATTGACAGCTACCATCTCTTCAAATCCCAGCCTCCTCTTTAAGTTTTCCATCTTTTTTTCTTTAGCTTTTGTTTCCATGAGGAACAAAAGCGAGGGTTTATTTTTGAGACATAAGTCTCTCAACTCTCGAACCGTCAAGGCTACCCCCACTCCTCGACAGTTCCAACTTATGGTCGTCATTTTAAAGGGTGGGGCTTGGTAAGGCCCGCCTCCTCGGCCATTAAATCTTCCTTCTCAGCCATAACTCTATCCTCCCCATCCCATTGAGCATACTGCAATTCCTTGCTTACCCCTTGGCTATCCTCCTCCTCCATCCACTTCATCCTCTTGATAAGTTTCCCTTGTTCTGTTTCATTAGTGCTTTTTTCACCATGGTCTACCCCCTCCATACCTTACTGAATTCCCCTGTGTCTGCTCTAGGCCTTTTTAGTTTTAGAACTCTGTTCATCGTTGCTGCCAAGTCAGCTTCTACCATGGCCCACGTTTCTTCTTTTCTCTCCCTGGGATCATCATCATCCTCTTCTTCACTTGGGAACTCCACATAATACTGGTTATGTTCTTCTACTCTTCTTCCCCTTCTTTGCCGCTTCCTTCCCTTATTATATCTTCCCTCTAGGCCCTTGGCGCTGATAAAGTGTTGGTCTGGATAGTCCTCGGGCCCATTTCCTGCCCCTATACCTCCTCCCATCTCCTTCATTTCTTTTTTTCCTTCTTTCTGAGACCAGTCCTCCTTTCTCTGCTTCTGGGCTTTCCCTGTTTGGGCTTTCTGGTCTTTTGGTCCGGCCTTTGTTCCTTGCCTTTCCTTCTCTGAGTTGTTTTCCTCCCTTTGTATTAGGTCCGCATTTAGGTAGGCCTTCAGTTCTTGCGACCCATAGTTTAAACATGGGCCCTCCAATTCTATAACGCTTTGACCCAAGTTATTCTGATAATAAGCTCGGCTCTGTCTGACCTGGCCCATTAAAAGTATCACTTCCACGGGTTCAGATACTTCCTCGCCACCCGGTCTGCTATTCCTCACTCCAGGTGTCTCGTTGACTTCCTGACAACAGTCCTTACTAACGGCAGCTTGCCTACTCCCGGGTATTTTAACTTCTGAATCACCTCTCTCCTCTGTCCTCTTCTTACCTTCTGCATGTTCATTCTTATTTACTTTCCCTCGCTCAGCCATCATATTTTCCTTTTCCGTGCAAGGACTGGGGGCATTCCCCTCTTCCTCCTGAGCCCCTTATGGCCTTCCCTTCTGGTCACCTCGAGCTCCGTGTCATCAGTTGCATGGTTTTCCATGCTGCTCTCTTTCTCGCCTGAGCTCCACTGTCCTCCTCGTTCTCTCCTCCGCCATCTGCTTTCTTTTGCAATAACCTTCAGTGGTTTTGCAGGTGGAACCCCCAATCCTGGGCCATAGCTTGGCCGGTCTTCCTCTCTCTCCGGGTCTTTCTCCTTTCTGCAATCTTTTTTGCTCCTGACCCAAACACCCACATTTGAAGCAATACTCTTGGAGTTTCTCATACCTTAACCTGACCCAGGTGTTTGCTCTGTTTTTCCTTGGAGCCTAGAAACCTGCGATGAAAGGTTTCTCAAGATTCTTGATTATTCTGACCCGTAGGAAATGTCTCAATAATCTCCCTTCAAGGACTAGGTCTTCCACTTCTGCCACCTCTCCCAAACTGCTGCCAATGATGAAACCATTTCTGGCATTCAGGTTTTCTAAGGCTAAACCATGCACTTGAACCCAGTATGGGGCCTTATCGAAACTCATCTCCTGTATGTTCCTTACTGGGTCCCAATATTGCACATTGAGAAGGTGCCCCATAATGTTCCATGGAGTATCTTCCATTATTCTACTTGGGGTTTTATCCTCCTCGAAGTTGAAAAGGAAAGTATTGAATCCCATGTCCACAATGCTCATCTCTTCCGGGTCCCCCCACCCTTTGCAAATCATTGTTTTCACTGTTTTCTTATTCAGTGGTTTGTCAGCCATGATCTTGCCTATCAAACTTTTGCTAGCCAACTCCACCGATCTTTGATCATCCACCTCCAGGTGTAGCATATCATCTCCTCTGGTTCTCTCATTATCCCTGCTACTTTCCTCCAAGTCCTTGTATCCTCTCGTCCTCATTGTCCTCTCGCGGTTGTACACCTGAGCTGATCTCAAGTAAGCAATCTCTGTATAGTAGAAAAGGGTCTCTCTAGCTAGAAGAGCAAGCAATCTCTCCATACCGAGAGCAAGGCACACCCGCAATTTCTATTGGACTGAGTCAATCGACCTATTAAGGGAAATAATCCTAGTGGGATCTAGGTCATGCATTAGATTAGCCCATCAAGGGCGATTAACTCATTAACAGCAATTGGACTTGTTAGATATAAGCTTAGAGCTCGTTCAATCTAAGAGGTTGGCCCAATGGATAAAGTCAGCTCATTAAGGGTCAATTGGACCAAATACCATATTATCACCGTCATTTATATAATTTACAAGACATTTGTCTTTAACAATATTTGCCGTATCCATACGTGTCTCTATTGCCAATGCAATTCCATTTTCTTACAACTAACTATTAAGAAGGGTGTCTCGTATTATTTAATGATCATTGAAAACTAATTCCTCCATGTCATATTCTTAACAAATTTTTAAATTTTGAATGTATCTTAGTACAAGGAAAACAGCCAGCAACCCTTGCTCCTCTAGAGAGCTGCAAGTTTTTTGGGGAGGGGTCTACTGTCTCTCTTTTTTTCATCTTTTTAATTTAGCTTGCATTTTATAGTTTTTACTTTTAGGGAAGAATTTTCCTCTCTTTAGGATAATTTTTTATTTTTTTAGAGAAATTTTTTTCTCTTTTTAGAAGGAGATTTGAAGCTTTACACATCTTTTACTTCCAAATCTACAATTATGAGTTCACATTTAAGTAGAAAAATATTAAATCTACAATTATATACTCACATCTCGATAGAAGAAAATTAAAAAGAGATAACATTCAAAGAGAATTAAAAAGTGTATTACCTCTTCATGAATGTGTCTCTATTTTTTTTTATTGTATTAGTTGTAAATATAAAATGTTGAGTTATAATATTTGGTATACTAATTTTTGTAAAGTATGTTGTCTCTAATTTATCTTGTTGTACTACATATTTCTTTATATCTTTAGAAATTGTAAAATTAAACTTGTTTTTCCTGTTTTTATCTTTTCTTGTTAATCACAGTGTCTGATGTATTTTTTTTCATGAATGGATAATAATTTTTATTTGTCAAAATGTATCTAGTACCACGAAGAAGATATTTCAAGTGTTGAGGGTGAGATATCTTAGTTAATTATATTTGCAAAGCTATATCCATGTATAAGAATTATAACAAAATTAGTTTCTTGAAGTGATTTAAGACGGTGAGAGGGCAAAATGAGAAAATAGAGATTTGGAAGGGAAATAAAGATCATGCTAGGAGCGAGAAAATAATTATGCGTTTGATATTAATTTCTTGAATGTTGAGCAACATCTAAAATACATATATTTAATACACCAATATTCCAAGAGATTAATGACATCTAAAGTACCAGAAACACGGTATGATACGAGTGTATTTCTTGAGAGATGAAAAAGAAAATTCATATGACTACATAAGATTTTTTTTTTTTTTAGTTTTTTTTATTTGGAATCATTAATCAGTTTTGTTTTGGCACTAATTGATTATTTTTTATTATTTAATTTATATTCAAAAATTATATTATTATTAAATTATTAAATATATAACTTTAAAATATATTAATTATGAAAAATACATTTATTTTAATAAATACGTTATATCTTATGATATTAAAAAGATTTAATTCCATTTATAATTTAAAATATGAATTTAATTTTTTAAATTCTATCAAATGCATAAAAATAATCTATTCATTAAATCAACTATCTATTTTGTCATTAATTTATTACATATATACTACATGTACATAATTAAATAACAATTATTATATCCACATACATAACTAAATAACAAATATTACGTCCACTCATACAATATGTCCACATATTGCACCTCTAAAACTCAATAACACCTACAGGCAATCCTCACTAAATGACTATTTCATCTTGGCGCATCTCTACCCTTTCTAGTTTCTTTTTTTCTTTTTTTGGGACAGATTACCCTTTCTAGTTTAATGAATTAGAGAAAGGGCAGTTACCATTGAACCAATACAATCCACCTTACATGAAGCATCGTTAAGCAAGAGTACTATCACCGTTTAGTGTCGGTTAAAAGGACATTATAAAAGAGTGAACATGACAAATATCATTTAATGATGTGAAAATAACTTGATTAACAAAATAAACGATAAAGTCAAAACAAACTATATTAACACTTTCAGTAAAACTTGAAAGACTAAATACATATTTCAAATTATAAAAAAAAAAAGACTAAATCTATTCCCGAAGATAGAAAAAACAAAAGTAAAATTAAGCCTATCCAAAAATATAAATAACATGATATTATATCTTAGTATCTGTTTTTTATTTGGCCAAACTAGTATATGAACATGAAAGTTCAAATTTCCCTCAAAATCTGTTAATAAAATCTTCCATGCTCACAGTTACGTGCAAAAAGAAAAGGAAATCCTTCTTAAGCAATGAACTAAAACAGGAAACTACTTTCAAAAACATTACTTTTCACAATTAACCAAAAAAATTACTTTTCATAGTTACCCAAAAAAATAATACAGATCGACACGCATTGCTCTTAACACCAGGTCTTCATATCATATTAGGATTCAGAATCCACAATTGTAATTAGTTCCGTGATAATGGGACGTGATATTGGGACTGATTGGCATATCTGTATGGTTGACCTGTTTATAGACACAGGCGATTTCTCAGCCTTATTGTTAGGCGGAATAGTAATTAGCGTAATCATAGGCTCCTTAGCTTGTATATAAACAATGTCTTTGAGGAATATACCGACACACAGAAAAGTTGTTTTTACATGGTATCAGAGCCATACTGTGGATACTATAGCAAGAAAAACAGAGCAATCAAAACTTGATGCTAGCAAGAAAAACCAATCGCCCTTCGACTTAAACTCCAATGACAATCCTGGGAACGTGATCACACAGGTGCAGTTGCAAGATGAAAACTATGAGGAATGGGCTCGAGCTATGCGGACATCACTGAGAGCAAGAAGAAAGTGGGGCTTCATTGATGGAACCATAGACCAACCCGAAGGAGAGTCTTCCATAATGGAAGATTGGTGGGCAATTCAATCCATGCTGGTGTCATGGATCTTGAACACGGTGAAACCTACCCTCTGATCGACTATGTCGTATATGGACAATGCCAAGGAGTTGTGGGAAGACATCAAGGAGAGATTTTCAGTTGTGAATGGTCTAAGAATTCAACAACTGAAATCAAAGTTGGCAGAATGCAAACAAGGTGGAATGACTATGGTAGCTTATTATGGGAAGATGAAGGCCTTGTGGGATGACTTGGCCAACTATGAACAAGTACCAATCTGTACTTGTGATGGCTGCAAATGTGATATTGCAGTGAAACTTGAAAAACGACTTGAAGAAGAGAGAATCCATCAACTTCTGATAGGGTTGGATGATGCAATCTATGGAACAGTTCGTTCCAACTTATTAGCTACGAATCCTCTACCATCTTTGAACAAGATATATTCTATCCTAGTACAGGAGGAAAGAATGAGAACTATAACACGTGCTAAGGAAGAACGACAGGAAGTCATGGCTCTGGCTGTTTAAACAGGTGTCAGGATGAAAGGGCGTGGTGGGACAAAGAACAAGTCAGTAATATGCAAGCACGGCAACAAATCTGGTCATGATGAAGCAAGCTGTTTCTTACGGATTGGATACCTGGACTGGTGGGGTGATTGTCCGAGAGGTGAAGGCAAGGTAAATGGACGAGGTAGGGGACAATACCGTGTTGGAGTTAACACTGGACGCACACAAAGTAGCACTATATGTGCTAATGCTGTGCAGACTCTAGGACCCAATGCTAGTACAAATGGAGAACAAATTGGAATGAAAGGATTAAGCAACGAGCAATGGCGCACCTTGCTGGAGATGCTTAATACTTCAAAGGCAAAACCGAATGAAAGCATGGCTGGTAAGGATAAACAAAATTCATGGATTCTCGATACTGGGGCATCCAATCATATGACAAGAAGTTTAAAACAATTATGTGATATACGGGAGATGGCTGGGTGCCCAGTTGAACTACCTGATGGACAATTCATCACAACAACTAATGAAGGAACAGTAAAACTTGGGGTTTGAAATTGAAAAACGTGATTTATGTGCCTAGTTTAAATTGCAATTTGATCTCTGTGTCACAGCTCATAGATGAATCAAATTGCATTGTCCAGTTCAGTACTAACTTATGCATTATACAGGACCACACCTCCAGGATGCTGATTGGTGCGGGTGAACGAAGGGATGGGCTCTATTTTTTTCGAGGAATTCCCAATGTGAAAGCTTACAAAACTGAAGGTGTGAACCAACCAGAATTGTGCACAAGCGCATGGGACATCCATCTGCAAAGATTGTTAAGATGATTTGTAGTAGTGGAGAAGTTAGTAAGTTAATGAATAAAGCCTGCAATGTATGTCAAAGAGCTAAGTAGACTCGAGATACGTTTCCTTTAAGTGATTATAAAGCTTCTGATGTATTTGAATTGATACATTGTGATTTATGGGGAGCATATAGAACTCCATCTTCTTGTGGCGCATCGTATTTTTTGACTATTGTGGATGATTGCTTGCGGGCTATATGGATATATTTGTTTCTTGATAAGAAAGAAGTATCCTGCACGCTAATGAATTTTTTCGCTATGGTGGAAAGACAATATAACAAGAAGGTTAAAACTATTAGGAGCGATAATGGAACGAAGTTCTTATGCTTGACGAATTATTTTCTTGAACATGGAATTGTTTTTCAAACCTCTTGTACCAGAACACCACAACAAAATGGACGAATAGAGAGAAAGCATTGCCATATTCTTAACGTAGCATGAGCTTTAAGATTTCAAGGGAACCTACCTATTGAATTCTGGGGAGAGTGCATATTGACAGTAGGATACTTGATCAATCGCACTCCAAGCACTATTTTGAATGGCAAAACTCCATATGAAGTGCTACATGGTCAGCTGCCTTCCTATGCTCACTTACAGGTATTTGGGTCATTAAGTTATGCACACAATCAAGGCACAAAAGGAGATAAATTTGCCAGTAGAAGCCATAAGTGTGTCTTTGTCGGGTATCCCTATAGGAAGAAAGGTTGGCGAGTATATGATCTTGAGACAAAAGAATACTTTGTGTCACGGGATGTCGAATTCTTTGAAGCTCAATTTCCCTTTGTCCAAGAAGACATTGGACCATGTTCAGACACTGACACAATTTCCATTGGCACCTCTATTCCTCAAGACCATTTTGAAGCAATTGTACGTGCCGCAGATAAGTCTAATGCAGAAGCATTTGAACACGAACATGAGATGAGTGTTGGAGTCAGGGGGAGCACATCCTAAAGATGAACATGACCAAGAAATAGTTGTCGCCTTAGTTCCTCCTAACCTAACTCCACCAGTGCCATCTTCAAGCATACTTGATGAGAATGAGCAATTTGGGCGAGGGTGTCATGTTAAACGTCCATCTACTCGATTGCATGACTATATTACAACCACAGTTCAAAAGTTGAGCCCTTCCTCTTGTTCATCTGCCTCATCACAACATTTAGGTGCCCCCTATCCTCTAACCGACTATGTGAACTATGATAAATTTTCTTTGCCCCATAGACATTTTCTTGTAGCTATTGCAGCAGAAAGAGAACCAGTATACTTTCATGAAGCCGTCAAAGATGCTCGATGGAGAGATGTTATGCAGCACAAGATTCAAGCCCTTGAAAAGAACAATACTTGGACAATGCAGTGCCTCCCACCTAGAAAGAAAGCTCTCGTTTGCAAATGGGTTTATCGAATAAAGTATCATTCCGATAGGATAATTGAATGCTTTAAGGCGAGGCTAGTAATCCTTGGAAACCATCAAGTGGAAGGAGTAAACTATACTGAGACGTTTGCACTAGTCGTTAAAATGGTTACAATGCGCACTGTCTTGGCTGTTGCCGCATCGAAAGCTTGGGAACTTCACCAGATGGATGTCCATAACGCATTCCTGCATGGTGATCTTTAAGATGAAGTTTTTATGAAAATGCCTCCTGGGTTTACAGTATCGCATCCGAACATGGTGTGTAAGCTTCGAAAATCGCTTTATAGCTTAAAGTAAGCTCAGTGTTGCTGGTTTTCCAAGCTTTCTGCTGCACTCACAGCTTATGGTTTCCAACAATCGTATCTTGACTATTCACTATTCACTTTACACCAAAAGGGAGTACAGCTTATCGTTCTAGTTTACGTTGATGACTTGATCATTTCTGGTAGCCATTCCTCAGCCATCCAGTAATTCAAAACCTACCTAAGCACTTGTTTTCAGATGAAGGATCTTGGTGTCTTAAAGTATTTTTTGGGTGTTGAAGTTGCCCGAAGCTCTACTGATCTTTTTCTTTGCCAACGTAAGTACGCTCTTGATATTATTTCTGAAGTTGGGCTTCTTGGTGCTAAACTAGCTGCCATTCCCTTAGAACAGAATCATCGCTTGTCACTAGTACCAGGCCAGTTCCTTCAAGATCCTGAGCCATATCGACGCTTGGTAGGACGTTTGATCTACTTGTGTTTTACTCGACCTGAGTTGTCCTATAGTGTTCATACTCTTTCTCAATTCATGCAACAGCCTAAAGAAGAACATTGGGATGCTGCACTTCAGGTGGTTCGCTACTTGAAAGGCAATCCACACCAAGGCATTCTTTTGAGTAGTGCATGTGATTTGCAGCTTTGTGGGTGGTACGATTCAGACTGGGCCGACTGTCCTCTTACTAGGCGCTCTGTTACTGGTTGGATAATTCTTCTTGGTGGCTCTCCCATCTCTTGGAAAACCAAGAAACAACATACTGTCTCATGCTCCTCTGCTGAAGCTGAGTATAGATCTATGGCAGCGACTACTTGTGAGCTAAAATGGTTAAAGGGTATTCTCTCCAATTTAGGTGTCGTTCATGGCAAACCCATGGACCTTCATTGTGATAGTCAAGCAGCTTTGCACATAGCCAGAAACCCAGTGTTTTATGAACATACGAAGCATATCGAAGTAGACTGCCACTTTGTCAGGGATGAGGTTTTCAAAGATAATATCCGCCCGCTCTATGTTCCTACTACTACTCAGCTTGCGGATATCTTCACCAAGGCATTGGGATGATCATAGTTTTCTTCTTTCTTGGCAAGTTGGGCATTCAGAATCTTCATGCACCAACTTGAGGGGGGGTATTAGGATTTAGAATCCACAACTGTAATTAGTTCCGTGATAATGGGATGTGATATTGGGACTGATTGGCATATCTGTATAGTTGACCTGTTTATAGACACAGGCCATTTCTCAGCCTTTCTGTTAGGCAGAATAATAGTAATTACCGTAATCATAAGCTCCTTAGCTTGTATATAAACAATGTCTTTGAGGAATATACCGACACAAACAAAAGTTATTTTTACATATCACATCCTAAAATCCAAAATTCAACAGTTATGTCTTGTTGATACTCCAAATGAGTCGGCAGAGTCTAACATGTTCCTTTTTTCAATAACTCAAACCACTCAAACAATTGCATTGGCTGCACTTGCAATTCTTGGCCACAGATCAGCGCATTCCTTCCCAATTGGCCCGGTAATGGCAGAACCTGAACAAAAGCATATCCATTGCAATGTCAGACGAGATAAAATATGATAAAAGTTTTTGAACTTTAGAAAAAAGAGATTACGAGGATAACATAAGAGGTAAAATAAGAAAATTTACATATATTCAGTACCTTTCATTTCTCCCTTTGGATTTACAATAACACCAGCATCATGAAATCAATTTGAATCATATGCATATTATCAGAGATGGAAAAGCAAAGAAACAACCGGTATGTTCCATCGCCCAAGAGGCAAGAAATAAGATAACATTAAATAATAAACAAAATGTTGGCATTCTTTAGGTAATAAAATTAGGATTTGCAAAATAAAATCTGAAATTAAGATAAAAACAAATTTGATTTTCTTTGATTCTTTCCTACCTTTTTTAACATCTTTAATTAGATTTTCTATTTTCTATCCTAGATATTTACTGATTAATTTGTTCTTGATTTGGTAGAATTACCATCAATTGAAGGATTTCTCTGCTAGATATAGTGTATTTGTTTCCTCATGAAAACTAAGAATAAGTTTTTTCTCCTCCTAGAAATTTACATGGTACCAAAACTCCAGGCTCTCCCTTCTCATTCTTCTTCCTTCATCTGAATATGTCATACAAAGCAGCAATGACAGTTGCCAAGAGAGGTGCTGCGGCCTCATCCCGCTTCCCTAGTATTTCTGCAACGCTGCTGCCAATCCCACTGCCCCTGCTTATTCGTTCGCATCTGCCACTACTGATTTCTATTTGCAAGTTCCATCTCTTTATCTCACAACAACAAAGCTCAATGGACATAATTACCTAAAGTGGGCTCAATCAGTAAAATTAGCAATTGATGGGAGAGAAAAATTTAGACATTTAACTGGGAAAATTTCAAAATATGCTGCTTGTTATTTGATGTTGAAAAATGGCAATTCAAAAATTCTATGGTTATCATGAGTCATCAATTCCATGGAAACCATAATCAATAAACCTCACCATTCCTTCCTACAACTCAAGACATATGGAAGGCTGTCCAGTACCTTTATTTTGACCTAAAATATTTCTCTGACATTTGAGCTACAAATGCATGGATGAAAATCTATGCAAAATGATCTATACATGTTTTTAGTAGGTCTAAATCAAGGTTTGGATGAGGTTAGAGGCTATATTTTGGGGAGGAGGCCATTGACTCCTATTCAGGAAGTGCTTTCTGATGTTAGACGTGAGAAGTTAAGGAGAAAAATTATGCTACATAATACAGACCCTAGATTTAATAGACTCCGAGAGTTTTGCACTTGTATCAAAATGTGTTGATTCAACCAATCATGGACATAAGATGCCATGGTGTAATCATTACAAAAAATATGGCATACAAGAAAAACATGATGGACGCTCCGTGGTAAATCAATAAATTGGAAGCCAAAATCGAAACACGATGGCCATGTCTATTAAGCTACCATAGGAGAGACCAAGGAGACCTCTAACAGCTCCAAAACTATACTTAACTCCATCTTGTTCTATGGTTCAAATGGGTAACTCTCTTGTTACTACTTGTTTTGGTATCATTCCAAATTTTGTTCATTCTTGGATAATTAATTCTGGTGTCACTGATCACTGGTTCCTCTAAAATATTTTCTTCCTATAATCCTTGTTCAAGCAATAAAAGGATTAAAACTGTAGATGGTTCTCCCTCAGTTATCATCAAGATAAGAACTATCAAACTTGCTTTGTTGATAATTCTACCTTATGTCCTTCACGTCCCAAATTTGTCTTGCAATATTTTATCCATCAATAAAATTACCTCTGATCTTCAATGTCAAAGAAATTTTTATTCTTGTGATTTTCAAGAATTGACCATAGAGAATATTCTTAGAGAATCAAGAGGTGTTGGACCAAAATGTGAAGAATCTTGGTGGTGGGATATAAAGGTACAAAATAAAATTAAGGTTAAAAAGAAGTGTTATAAAGTGTGGTACTTATGTAAAGATAATACAAATTGAAAAAAATATAAAGTTGTTAAAAAAGACGCTAAGAAGGCTGTGAGTGAAACGAGATATAAAGATTTTGAAGGGCTATATCAATCTTTAGAAACTAAGAATAGAGCAAGAAAAAATTTTAGGCTTGCAAAAGGTAAGAAAAGAAAGACAAGAGACCTAGATCAAGTGAAATGTATTAAAGATGAAAAAGGTAATGTCTTGATAAGACAACAAGATATACAAGAAAGAAAAAAGAGTTACTTTCAAAGGCTTTTAATAAAAGAGATGAGTTAGCCTATTACTCTGATAAATTAAATATTGTAGAAGAAGACCGAAATTATACTTTTTATCGTAAAATTCAGGAGTTTGAAGTAGAGAAGACTTTGAAGAAAATGGAAAATGACAAAGCAGTAGGACCTAATAATATTCATGTTGAAGTGTAGAAAAGTCTAGGTAAGAAAGGCATAAGTTGGCTCACTAAATTGTTTAATGTGATAATAAGATATAAGCAAATGCCAGATGAATGGAGGAGAAGTACGTTAATCCCTATCTATAAAAATAAAGAGGACATACAGAACTGTGCCAACTATAAAGAGATTAAGCTCATGAGCCATACTATGAAATTATGGGAGAAGGTCATTGAACAAAGATTAAGACAAAAAACTAAAGTCACAGAGAATCAATTTAGTTTCATGTCAAAAAGATCAACCATAGAAGCTATTTACTTATTGCAGATATTGATAGAAATATATCAAATGAAGCAAAAAGATCTACTTATGGTTTTTATTAATTTGAAAAAAGCATATAATAGAGTATTGAGAAAGATTTTATAGAAAGTTTTAGAGAAGAAAAGAGTATGTATTGCATATATTCGAGCAATCAAATATATATATATATGATAGGATCACAATTTGTGTGAGAACACAAAATGGAAACACAAAAGATTTTTCCACAACTATCAAGTTACATCAAGGGTCATCTCTGAACTCATATCTTTTAACTTTATTTTGGACGCAGTTACTGAATATATACAAGATTTGCGGCCTTCATGTATAATTTTTGCAGATGAAATAGTCTTAGTGGGTGAACCAAAAGGGAAAATAAATAGGAACTTAGAGTCATAAAGACAAATTTTAAAAACACATGGTTTTCATATAAGTAAAAATAAAATATAATACATAGAATGTAACTTTAGTAAAAAGCGAATAAATATGAATTTAGAAGTAAAATTTAAAAAACATATATTAAAACGAGTCACGAGTTTCAAATATCTTGAGTGCATTATATAGAATGGCGGCAAAATAAAAGAGGATGTAAACCATGAGATTCAAATAAGATGGATAAAATGGAAGAAGATTTCGGGTGTCATTTGTGATAAAAAAATATCGCTCAAAGTTAAAAAAAATTCTACCGTATAGCTATAAGACATACTATATTGTATGGTACTAAATATTGGACGATTAAAAGACAATATGAAAATAAACTCAATGCTGTATAGATGAGAATGTTATGATAGATGTGTGGACACACTAGAAAAGATATAATTAGAAATGAATGCTTTAGAGAGAAAGTTGGAGTAACAGTTATTGTGGAGAAGATGATAAAATCTCATTTAAGGTGGTTTGGCCATGTATGGTAAAGACTAGCAAAAGTCCTACTAAGAAAAGTATATAAGATGGAGAGCAATTTGATAGTTAGAGATAGAGAAAAATCAAAGAAAACAATTGGTAAAACTATTAAGAAATATTTAACAATTAATAATTTATCTGTTAAACTCATTTATAATTGACTACTGTGGTGGCGTTTGATCCATGTAGCCGACCCCACCTAATGGAAAAAAACTTAGTTGTCGTTCACCAAAGAGAATATTATTGGCAATGCTACAAATTGACAATGGATCTAATGTGAATAGACAGTGTCAGAGCACTTGCTTATGTTTTCAAGGATAATGATATCATGTTATGACCACAGATTAGACCATCTAAACTACTTGTTAAACATCACGCTACACCTTTTTCTCCCCAACCATATAGACCAACTGCACTTTTTACTATGATCAATAGTGATACCTAGGGTCCCTATAAGACATCTACAGATTTTGTAAAAAGATGGTTTGTGATCCTTATTGATGATTACACATGGTGCAAACACAATTTCAAAAAACATTCAAATATCAAGGAGTGATAATAGTAAAAAAAATTTCAAAAATATAGAAATTTTTCTTGAAAAAGGAATTGTTTGTCAAAGCTATTGTATCGAAACTTCGCAACAAAATGGTTTTGCTGGAAAAAGAAACAAACACTTATTGGAAGTAGCTTAAGCATTACCTTTTACAATCCAATTACCCAAATATCTTTAGAGTGAAGCTGTTTTTAGTGCCACATATCTCACTAATAAAACACCTAATAAGGCCTTAAATTTTGAGACGTCTTTTGATGATGTCATTTTCCAACCAATAGACTCTCATCTTCTCTACCATTAAAGATACTTGGGTGTACTATTTCTATTCACATTCATAGTTCTCACCGAGGAAAATTAAAACCTTGAGCCACTAAATATGTATTTATTAGATATGCTCCACCCCAAAAGGGGTATATGCTTTGAACCTACTTCAAAGAATATGTTTGTTACCATGGATGTTACTTTTTTTAATTAAATCCTTTTTTTATTCCTCATCCTTAGGGAGGAACAAAAAAGAAGATTCAATTTTTTATAATTTTTTTCAAATTGTTCCTTTCCTAGCTTTGCCTATTTAACCTAAAAATACAAGTGAAAGTGGGTCGAGTGTTTTAGATATTGAAAACATAGACCATCCTATAGTGCCATCTCAAGATTCGAACAACAAAGAAATAGGAAAATCACAACATTAATGCCATTTGATATTCTTTACTCGTGATAGAGGATAACTCAAAAGAATGGATCCTCCAATCTTTTGCATTGCCCAACATCCATGAACCTTTCACGTAATGTTCTCATTAACTCTCCATCTCATATTCAACCTACTTTGAGTTCTAATTCTACTAGTCTTGAATCCGAACCTTGTTCCAACTTCGAGTCTGATGATTCTAATCTTCCTATTACTGTCCAAAAGGGTGTGAAGTCTTGTATCCAACATTCATTGTCTAAATATATGTCTTATGAAAATCTTTTACCTATCGTGCTTTTACTTCTCAATTATCTTGTTTGGATATTCCTAACATTGTACAAGATGCTTTGAAAGTTCCTAAGTGGAAGGGGCTGTCTTTGAGGATATGAGAGCTTTTGCCAAGAAAAAGGCACTTGGAAGTTAATTGATCTACCAAGAGTCACAGCAACTATAAGGTACAAATGAGTGTTTATTGTCAAATATCTAATGGCTCTCTAGAACAATATAAAGCTCGATTGCTAGCCAACAGTTTCACTCAGATTGATGGCATTGATTACTTGGATTTTGGATACATTTTCCCCAGTCACAAAACTTAATTAACTTATAAGTTTTTTTTGTCACTTGCTGCTAATCTTGACTAATTCCACCAACAATTTAGATGTAAGGAATACATTTCTCAATGGAGATATAGAGGAAGCAGTATATATGGATGCACCCATAAGATTCGAAGAAAAATTTGGCATAAGTGTGTAAGTTGAAGAAATCCTTATATAGGCCGAAATGATCATCAAGAGCCTAATTTGAAAAACTTACCCAATTAGTTAAAAGTCAAGGATATACGTAAGGTCAAGGTGATCACACAATGCTTTTCAAACACTCACCTTATGGAAAGATTGCCATACTAATTGTATATGTTGATGACATAATTCTCACCAGAGATAATGTACTTAAGATGAACTAATTGAGGACTTCTCTCTCATCAACCTTTGAGAATCTATGATGTACTTTCTTGGCTAAGTTGATTGGTCAAAGAAAGAGATTGTTGCCTGCCAACAAAAGTATGTCCTTGATCTAAGGAGATTGGGAGGAATGGGTGTGGGCCAGTACACACACCCACTAATCCTAATCAAAAACTTGAAATTTACAAGGAAGGTGATTAGATATACAACTCGATATGAAAAGTTGGTGGAAAATTTGATTTACTTATCTTACACTTGACCAAACATCGCCTTTGCAATTAGTTTGGTAAGCCAATTTATGCACTCAACATACAAAAAACACCTTGAAGTAGTGTATCCAATCCTTAAATACTTAAAGAGTACACAAGTAAGGGTTTACTCTTTCAAAAAAGCACATATCAAAACATAGAAGCACACACTAATGCAGATTAGGCAAAAGATCAATCACTGATAGGACATCTACGTCATGCTACAGTAATTATATTGTGAAAAATCTATTCACATAGTGAAGCAAGAAGCAGAGCTAAGACAGAATATAGGGCCATGGTTTTCACAATCTATGAAATGCTTTGGTTGAAGAGAATTCTTGAAGAATTGCTCATGACTAAAAACATGCCAATGAAGTTGTAAGGCGACAAAAAAGCCACCAAAAGTATTGTACAAAATCCAATACAACATAATTACACTAAGCATGTAGAGATAGCAAACACTTCATAAAGGAAAAGATTGATTATGGAGCTATTTGCATGCCTTTAGTCCCTCCCACACAACAAATAGCTAATATCTTTACCAAAGGGCTTTTCAAAACTAGTTTTAAACTATTTGTAAACAAGTTGGGTATGATAGACATCTATGTTGCAACTTTAAGGAGATATCAGAATTCTTTAGGAAATAAAATTAGGATTTGTCAAATCAAATCTGAAATTAAGTTAAAAAATATTTGATTTGCTTTCTTATTTTTTACTAGCTTTAACTAGATTTCCTATTTTCTGGCCTAAATATGTCCTTACTAATTTGTTCCTAATTGGGTTGAATTTCCTTCAATTTTGATTGAAGGAGTTCCCTGCTATATGTGGTTTACTTGTTTCTTAATGAAAAATAAGAATAATGATTTTTGGTTAACTCACAAGTTTACTCACTAGGTTTACAATTTTATGTTAAAATTGCAATTTGACTTCTTTCTTTGGTTTTTGAATCTTAAATCATCCAGCCCACCTTTCTTTGATGACTCTACCACATCCCAGCCCATAAAAGAAGGGAACCTTTCTTTGCATAATGCAGCATCGATCCTCCAATGAAAACTACACTACAGCTCTACAACAACTAACTTTAGCGTATTAAGATCTTTCTAGTGCACCAAGCATCCAGAATAAAGATCTTGGTTGAATTTTACTATTGATGTTATGGTTATGTGACTTATGAGTTTTATTTATTATGAAATAAAAGTCTCTTCTTAATCATTACTTCACAGTTGAATATTGATTTATGTATAATTGGATCTGTTTCTTCCTATTACTTCTGTTCCAAATTTTATAATGCATTTGAAGTATTTTATTTATTTATCAGAGTATACATATTTCATTAAATATTTATTATATGTAAACTCTTACAAGTTTATGAATTGAGTTTACACCCCTCTCACAATTTTACTTAAACTCATATGACACTAAGGTTATAAGCACTATGAACAAAATACATGCAGTAGTCCAATTTGCTAAGATTTTACAAACCACAAGCACTTGAAGCTAAAACCAATAATTAAGATCTATTAAAATGATTCAATAGTTCAATGGAATGACATCAAAATAAAAGGTTATGGCTCATAAAGTTTATGTAACTTAATATTCCAAATGTTTACTAGTAAATATATCAAATATTGGACAGCCCATGTGCAATACAAAAAAGATAGCACCGACATTCAACATCAATTAAAATTTTCAGTTAATAGAGAATACAGATTGACATAAACCTAGTATGCAATTGAAATTTGTACAATATCAAAAACTGATGAGAAATCGCACCATGTACTTGTAGGGCCCCAATGGAGCAGATGAGAGCATTGAAATAACCAGCACATGACTCTATTAATTTTCAAGAGTCGTAACTGTATCAACAATTGTATGTTGAGGAAGATTCCTGACTATGTTTGGAGACTGGAATTATAAAATGATGTACAAGAGAACCAGAAACCATGAACTTAAAACATTTTGGAAGTAAGACGTCTACACCAAAATAAATTGTGTATAAAATTAAAATGTACTGATTTTTCCCCATTTCAAAAAGACATAGAACTACCAAAACAAAATTCAAAAAAATAGAAAAGAAAGAGAAATGTTCCAACCCTGACAGGGACAATAAATAATATATTATCATCCGGGTAAGGGAAAGGTTGAGGATATTGATGTAGCTGGCTATGGGACGTGTAGAGAAACCTTCACAAACAAAATACTCCACACTACATCACCAGCAACTTTCCCCAAAAAGAACAAAATTCCTTTGAGACGTTTCCAATAATTAAATATCAACTATTGTGCATAAAATAATAAAATAGTTGACTTAAAGACCACACAAAGATAAGGTGAAGAGATGTTTCAAAATACAAATCCCATACAACAGAGATCCAAGTGATATATTAGATAATAAACACTAACCTAACTGGTTTTATAATTATCCAATCATTATATGCACATAAGTCAATAAGTAAATGTCAGTACACTGCTTAACCAACAACACTATAATTCAGGAAGAAAAAACTAGGATCACAAAGAATCCATACAAGCACTATAACAGGTTAGCAAAAACCAAACAAATAGCTGACATAAATTATGATATGCCAAATACTAAAGAATAGTTTTACCCAAGAAAATGAATGCAGAATAGCATATAGACAATATAAACTGGATAAAACATAATGAGAAAGAGCAAATAACCTTCAAAGTACATGTAGACGCCATCCTTTCTTCTCCATGGCGTGCGCTGTCTTACAATAACAGCAGGAAGAACCTTCTTCTGAAGATCAGGCTTCCCCTTTTTCACAGTAGCCATCACCATGTCCCCAACATAAGCAGAAGGTAATCTGTTCAAGCGACCCTTGATTCCCTTCACGAATATAATGTAAAGGTTCTTTGCCCCAGTATTGTCATCACAGTTTACTGTGGCTGCCACAGGTAGACCCAGCGACATCCTGAACTTGTTGCCAGCAGAACCTCCCCATCCTAAATCAAACAGTAAATAGAAAGTTATTCGCTAAAAAATGAAGATGACAGAAAGTTGTATTATTTTCAGGGTAACCTAGAGTTAATAAATCAATAGATCTAACCCTAAATAATAAGGAATTACGACGGAAGTTTATAGTCAAATCCTTTCCATCTTCATCTTCATTTCATTCATTACAACAACTTTATTTAGATCAAATTGCTGTCACCCACATATTCTTAAAGTGCGAGTAAGCAAAGTACATCATTTTTGAATGCAAATATATCTAGAGGGTCAACATGAATTCCAACCTCGACATCTACAGGAAACCAATTTACAAGAAATTTATCATCCATCAATATGGGCACTTCAAGGATAAACAACTTAACATGACGCCCTGTTCGAACCCTTAGTTCCAGCTATAAAGCTCTAGATAACTAGCAAACACTGCGTACCTCACTCAATTCACATATAGCTCATTCGGATATACTTAGAGTGTGTTTGGTTTAACGGTGCCCAAACGTGATTTTGCCCAAACTTGATTTATGCAAAAGCTACCTTTGGGTTGCTTCTGGGAAACGTGCGTTTGAGAGGCATATTGGTGATGGTAAATGGGCGTTTGGGGACTCCAAACGTAAAACCAAACATGTTGGTGATGGTAAACGGGCGTTTGGAGACCCCAAACGCAAAACCAAACATGTTATTAATCAAGTGGGAAAAAACCTGAGTTCCTATCTAATGTCCCAGGAACCAAACAAACAATGGATGATACATTTTGCTGTATTGGCATGTCATACATAAACTCAAACATTAGTAGTATACTGACCTCGCTTCGACATCTTCCCTTACTGGGGTAATACGGAATACTGTTAGGGTTACCCGGTGTTTATAGGGATTGTTCTACTAGGGCTTTGGTCAGGACAGAAGCTCAGCAATTCCATTTCTGACCTTGATCTTTATGGACCGAACATTTAATTTTATGGACTTCAACATTTGGGCTTTATACTGCCCAAGCTCAAATCTTTAGAATAAATTATTTAAAAAATGCCAACCTTGCTACTAGTGTTGGTTAACCCGAAAACCCAAATCCACGTTAAAAGATTTGGAGCATTTCTTGAAAAAAAAGATTTTTTTTAAGATATTCATAAGATTCTCTTTTGAATGTCCATCCCTTAAAAATATATCTCGTTAAAACTTTTTTAGAAAAATTCTTATGGGATAAAAACTTAATGAAGGAAATATAGTACATCATATTTTCTTTAAGACACTATCGAATAAGTATATATATGATAACATTATTTGATATTGTTAAATTTTCGAACTCTAATATTATATACTAGCTTCTCGAATGTTGTAATATGACGTGATTTAATTAATAAATCTAACAGATTATCACTTGAACAAATTTGTTAAGTATCTATATCACCATTTTTTTAAAGATCATGAGTGAAAAAAAAAATTTAAGTTATATATGCTTTATTTTATCCCTTTTAATATACCCTTCTTTCAATTGGGCAACACATATAACATTATCTTCATATAAGATCGTCGGGATTATCTTTCTAGACAAGCCACAAGATTCTTGTGTGTGTTGAATCACAGATCGTAGGTAAACACTTTCTCAACTTGTCTTATATAATGTTAAAATTTCTCCATAGTTAGCTGATGTGGCAGAGATAGTTTATTTCATAGATCGCCATGAAATTGCAGTACCCCCATATGTAAACAAATAGCCTGTTTGCAATCGTCCATTATGAGAATCGGATAAATATCCTGCATCCACATAACTAATCAGCTCAAACTCAAGTATGTTTAAATAAAATAAATCCATATACATTGTTCTTTTAAAATAATATAGTATATGCTTAATTCCATTCCAATATCTTCGTGTAGGTAAAGAATTATATCTTGCTAATAGATTAACAGCAAATAATATATCAGGTCGAGTATGACTAGTAAGATACATCAATGCCCCGATTGCACTAAGATGTGGTACTTCAAGACTAAGTAGTTCTTTATCCTTTTCGCGAAATCTGAAAAAATCTTTGTTCACATTTAATGATCTCACAACCATTGGAGTACATAATAGATGTGATTTGTCCATATAGAATCATTTTAACACCTTTTTCACATAAGTTTTTTGATACATAAAGATGCTATTATTTAAATATTCAATTTGTAATCCAAGGCAAAACTTTATTCTTCCAAAATCTTTCATTTCAAATTCTTTCTTTAAGCAATTAACAGCTTTTTGAAACTATTCAGGAGTTTCAATAATATTCAAATCATCAACATAAACTGCAATTATGGCAAACTCATTTTCATATCTTTTTATAAAGATACATGGACAAATTGAGTTATTTCTATACCCTTTTTACAATAGGTATTCACTAAGATGATTATACCATATACGCCCAGATTGTTTTAAACTATAAAGTGATTTATTTAATTTGATTAAATAGTCTACTTGAGAACTGAAATTGTATACTTCAGGTAACTTAAATCATTTAAGGAGTTTCATATAGATATCGCTATCAAGTGAGCCATAAAAATAGGCTGTAATAATATCTATTAGACACAAATCAAGTTTTTCACGTACTGTCAGACTAATTAAATATTGAAAAGTAGTTGCATCCACTATAGGTGAGTATATTTCTTCAAAATCAATTATGGGTCTTTATGAAAAACTTTAGGCAACAAGTCTTGCCTTATATCTCATAATTTCACTATTTTCATTTCGTTTTCACACAAAGACCCATTTGTATCCAACTGGTTTTACATTTTTAGGTCTACGGACTACAGGTTCAAAAACTTTTCGCTTTTCAAGCAATTTTAACTCTGCTTCAATTGCGTCTTTCCATTTAAGCCAATCATTTCTTTGCTTGCATTCCTAAATAGACTTTGATTCATGATCCTCATTATCATTTAAAACATCACGAGTTATATTATATGCAAAATTATTGTCAACGTTGACCTTTTGTCGATTCTATTATATTCTATTCATAACATAATTAATTGAAATTTTTTCATTTTTACAAATTTCAGGTATCTGAGTTTCTTCTAAAATTAAAACATTAATTATGTCTTGAGACTCTTTTGGAGACTCTTCTAGAGTTGTTAAATTCTCGATTTGACCATCTTGATTCTTAACTCATTTTCTTTTTTGAGAATTTTTATCTTTGTAACCAACGAGCCTACTACACTTCATGCAGGTCTCAGGTTTATTTGTAATGGTAGATTGTCCGATAGGGACATCAATTTTAATTAGAGCATTAATAGTAGATATATGTGATTTAACTTTTTGAGTCAGTAAATGCGTCTGGTAATTGGTTGGCTAAATTTTACAAATGAATTATCTTTTGAATTTTTAGTTCACACTGTTTTGTACGAAGGATTAAGATGAGTTAGTAATAATTCATGCCAACTAATTTTTCTTTTTAACTGCTTAGGGCTTGTTTGGAAACTGTTTTCAAAACAGTTTTTTTTGTTTTTTTGTTTTAGAAAAACAAAAAAATTTGTTTGGCTGATGTTTTTATAAATTGTTTTTAAAAAACTATTTTATAAAAGTGTAACTCAAAAATCAGATTTCAGGAAACACTATTTTATTGTTTTCCTTGTTTTTGTGCAAAACTGTTTTTAAAAACAAAAAAAAAACTGTTTTCATTAATGGAAGAATTGTAAATAATTTATCAAAATTAATTTTTAAATATCACACACAATTAAACCCTAAATCATTATTTTCATACCATCTTTGACATTCGCCTCATCGCACTGCTGAAGGATTTTTGAACTCTGGTACACTTCTTGTTTTCATATCTCCATTGAAATTACTTATTTATATTGCCATGCATAAAACCTTGATTATTTGATTGAAAAAGCAACATTGGGCTTTTGCTTTATTTTAATGAGTTTTAATGCCTATCACAAAAATCTATAAAGCTATTTGCTTTTCTCCTGGTTCCATAATAGTCATTTATTTATAATGCCATGAATAAAACCTCCATTATTTGATTATAAAAGCACGTTGGGATTTTGTTTTATTTTAATGAGTTTCAATACCTATCACAAAAATCTATAAAGCTATTTGTTTTTTTCCTGGCTCCATAATAGTCATTGTATCTCCCTGATTGCTTGAATGGACAAGTACACAAGATGCTTCCTATCCCCCTCTCTGTAGACAGCAATTGCAAGTCATGAAAAACTGGAATCCCCCAGGTTGAGTGTTTTCGTATTGCTAAAGCTAACTTGTAAAAAGATAGACATAAGATGAGTAGGTTATGGAGTTAGTTCCACCCAAATTTTGATAAATCAACCTATTGTTTAGTTTAGGCCTGGTCATAAGGTGTAATCCAGGAGTTCAATAAACTTGATCAAGAACTAGTGAAAATTAAGTTAGACCCAACGCATTTAATCAATCACCAATTAAAACATTGATAGTAAAATAGAACAATTATAAACTTTGATCATAAGCCACACGATTTGAAAGAGATTTTTTTATATCTATAAAAATTTCATTGAATGTTTGAATAATTATATAAATATTTAATGAAGTATTAGAGAATCTGCTTCAAAACTCTCTTAGATAAAAAGGTTTTAGATATAGTTTAATGTGAACTAAAAGACTTGTTACTTTTGTTTTACTATTTCCTTTTTATGGTTATTGGATGAGTTCTTTTATAGATGACAAGTCAAAATATTGAACATGAAGATGGTGTGTGGGGATATAATACTGAAAAGCTCTTTATAGAGATTTTAGTAGATGAAGTTAACAAGGGAAACCAGAAAAATGGAATATTCGGTTCTAGGATATGAAAAAATATTTTGAATAAAGTTAATCAAAAAAGTGGAAGAAGTTTTTGCTTAAAACAAGTGAAGCAAAAATACAACAGGTTAAGGATGAAACATCGTGTGTTCTCTGAACTAATTCAACAAACAGGCTTTGGGTGGGATGCCGAAACCAATACTGTGACAGCTGATGATGCTGTATGGAATGTTTATTTAACAGTAAATTTTTAAATTTTTTTATCACTTTCCATAATGTTTGTTTTGTATATGCATAAATATTTCTTGTATTTGTTATTTCAGAAACGCCCTGAAGCTCACCAATTTCGCAGAAAGGGATGTGAGCATTATAAATTGTTGGGGATTATCTTTAACAGAAGCACTGCTACAGGTGTCCTTCATTATGCCTTTATTATGGACCCTCCAAATTCAGATGAAGAGCGACAGCTTGATGATAAGTACATCAATGATGGGGTACATATAAATATTGATGAAAATGTCGAAGAGGATTATGCTGTAGAAAGCACTGAGCGTAGTACACATAAAGGAAAGAGAACCATATCACTGTCTGAGCGCAAGTTAAAGAAAGACCGTACCTCTAATGAAATGAGTGAGGCTTTACAAGCATGAATTTCCTCTTCTAAGGCAAGGATGGAGGAATCCCTTGCAAGGGCAGAGAGATACAGGTCAAAAAGTGTTGAGACAACTAACTCAACGACTATAGAGAATGATTATTCTCGCGTTAAATGTGTCGAAATACTGAACAGTTTTGAAGATATTAGTGATGATATGTGTATGTTGCAGCCTTGGATAAATTTAATGATGAAGGATAGAGGCAGATGTTCTTAACCATGCCTATGGAAAGGAAACGAGCATGGTTAACTAGACTTATTTAGGAATTTGTTTTTAAGATTGCATTGTTTAAATACTTTTAAACTATTTTATACTTGCCTCTATTATGAGTTGTTTAAGGATTTCAGTATGTTTAGTCTTAAAAAATTTGTATTCCATTACTACATTGAATTCAATATTATATAATTACATTATTGAAATTTTTATTGTATGATTGCAGGATTAGACATGAATAACAATTCATCAAATAGAGAGATAGATAACTTAGATGGTTCTCACTCTGACAATTCAGATGATGATTTCCATGACTTTCTTTCTATTTACATGATTCATCAACTTGAGAGATCCTCAATAAAAAATCGAGTGAGAACTTCTTCATTAATTGGTCGTGAATTTATAAATGAGTTGTTGAATGGATCGTCTACAGTCTGTTATGAGTTATTTCGTATGGACAAAACATGTTTTGTTACGTTTTGTGATGACATGAAAAGACGCAATTACTTAGGTGATTCAAGAGATGTGTGTTTAGAAGAAAATGTTGGTATGACGTTATATATTTTGGGACACAACACTCGACAAACGAGTTGTCGCAGATCGGTTTCAACATTCAACTGAAACTGTGTCTCGTCATTTCAAGGAAACTTTAAGGGCAATATGTAAGGTTGGAAAGGAGATCATAAGGCAAGAATCATCTGAGTTGCCTGATCACATCAGAAACAATAGAAAATATTATCCATGGTTCAAGGTAATCATTATCTATTACTTTATTTTGTTAACTTATTCCATATGATTCTTACTTTTTAATATTACAAATATACTTTTTTGTTTAATGACATATTTGTTAGAATTGTCTTGGAGCTATTGATGGGACGCACGTTAGTGCATGGGCTCCAGCAACAAAACAAACCGCATGTAGAGGCAGAAAATCAATTGTCACACAAAATGTTATGTGCATTTGTGACTTTAATATGTTCTTTACTTATGTTTACACGGGATGGGAAGGTAGTGCTAATAATTCAAGAGTGTTTTTGGATGCACTTCTTTGGCAAGATGCAAAATTCCCATGGCCTTCGGAAGGTATTTTAATATTATATCATATTTTCATTAAGTCATTTATAAGTTGTTGACATATTATAAAATTCATTTAAATTTTTATTGTAGGTAAATATTATCTTGTTGATTCTGGATATCCTTGTACAGAGGGATTTCTTCCACCTTTTCGAGGTGAAAGATATCATACCCAAGAGTATAATGGTCGTGGTCAACAACCTCAAAATGTGAAAGAATTGTTTAACTATAGACATTCCTCAATGCGAATGGTGATTGAACGTTGTTTTGGAGTGTTAAAAGCACGTTTTCCAATTTTAAGATTGATGCCAACATATAAACCTACTCGACAATGCCTTATAGTCACTGCATGTTGCACAGTTCATAATTATATTCATAAATGGGGGCGACTTGATACATTATTTCATGAATGGGAGGCTATGAGTCCTTTAGATATAAAGGATTCAATGGATCAATCAGGTGAAGGAACTTCAAGTAATAATAACCATTCAGAAGAATTATATGATGAAGCAACAGTAGCAATGTCAGCATATCGTAATCACATTGCTGATTGGATGTGGGCAGAGTGTATGAATGCTTCTTAGTTAATATTTATATAAAATATTTTAAATTGTATTTTTGAAAACATTTTTAGGTTTAATATATATAATATTTTTAATTTTCCTCTACTTTAACTTTTTAAATTTACGTTACATTTTATAAATTATAATAATGATTAGTCACCATTCTAAAAGCACTGATATTTCAATAGTAGTAATTATAAAAAAAAAAATTAAGCATATAAAACTTGTCCCCAATTGAAAAAAAAAACTTTTCATATGCATTATTTAAACATTTTTCATATATATTATTTAAATAGCTTGTAAAGATGTCTTATATACATTATTTAAATTTATAAAATTTGTAAAATAAAAAAAAAAAGAATTTTTATTTTTTTGCAACCAAACAAGTTTTTTGTTTTTTTGTTCTTGAAACAGTATCTGAAATATTTTTTCCAAATGAGTTTTCTATCCTTTTGTTTTTTAAAAAAAAATTTAAAATTTATATCCAAACAAATTTGTTGTTCTTTTATTTGTTTTCAAAACCGTTTTTAAAAATTGTTTTTAAAAAACAATAAAACAAAAACACTTAAAAACATTTCCAAACAAGCCCTTATTTTCTTTTCCTAATATTGGAAAAATTGATTCATCAAAATGACAATCAGCAAACCGAACTGTAAATAGATTTTCTGTTAATGGTTCAAGATAATTTTTTATAGGAGGTGATTCATATCCAACATATATTATTGACCAAAAACTATTTGTAATGGGGAGTGTTTATAATAACTTGATGTCCTTATACAAATTAATGATGCAGCATGTAAGATTGTATGTCCCCAAGTAGATATTGGGAGTTTTGGCTTCATAAGTAATAGTCTTGCAATTAATGTCAAATGTTTAATGAATGATTCTGTAAGATTATTTTGTGTATGAACATGTGCTACAGGATATTCAATATTAATCACAATAGACATACAATACTCATTGAATGTTTAAGAAGTGAATTCACCAGTATTATCAAGACGTATTTTCTTAATTAAAAAATCAAAAAAATATACTCGTAATTTAATTAAATGCGCAAGTAATCTCGCAAATGACAGGTTACAAGATGATAATAAGCACACATGTAACCATTTAGTTGATGCATCAATTAAAACCATAAAATATCTAAATGGTTCACATGGTGGATGTATTGGCCCACAAATATCGCCTTGTATTCTTTCTATAAATGTGAGGGATTCACCCATAATTTTGACTGGTGATGGTCGAATAATCAATTTTCCTTAGGAGCAAGCGGGATATGAGAAATTATTCGATTGAAGAATCAGCTAACTCTTCAATGAATGTCCACTTGAATGTTTAATTATTTTTTGCATCATAATTGATCCAAGATGGCCTAACTGGTCATACCAAATAACAAAATTATTATGATTTGCAAACTTTTGATTTGTACTAGCATATATTTTAATTGTATTTATATATGTATAGTACAATCCAGAGGAGAATGTATGTAAAATTTTCGATATGCATTTGTTACCTAAGATTGTACTTGTAATATAAAGATATTCAATATTTTCTTCATTTGTTGTCTCAATGTGGTATCTATTTCGGCGAATATCATTGAAACTTAGTAAATTTCTAAGAGACTTAAAGAAGTATAAAACTCTATCAATGTGTAGTTTTGTTCCTTCAAGTAATATTATACTAGCTTTTCTAGAGCGTTCAATTAACTTTGTACTACCAAATATAGTACTAACATTAGCTTTTTGCATTACTAATTGGAAAAAATATTTTTTATCTTTGAGAATTGTGTAAATTGTGCCACTATCGATGAAATATATCTCTTCATTAGTAATGTTGGTATCAATAAAGGAAACATTCATTCTTGATTGAAAATAAAATAAGAATAGTCAATATGAGGAAATAGTACATAAAATAAAATAATAACTTTAAAGAATGAATTGTACTGAAAAAGAAAAACCCTAAAGTTTAATGTCATAGAAATTAACTTATTTTTGAACACTATCATCACCAATTAAACGATAAAAAATTTTCATTAGGATAAGTAAAGAAATTTGTAACATCTAAATAAGTTGTATCAATATAGTCATCATTAGGACTGTCTTCCTCAAAGAAATTAGTCTCTATATTTTTCTCTTTAATAGATTTTTGGTAAAGATCAACAAGATACCTTAATGTTTGACAGGTACGTAATCAATGTCATTTGCCACTACAGTGATAACATGTGTTTTCAACATGTTTACTATTTTGTAGACCTTTCTCTTTTTCATTTTTGGCTTTATTATTTTTTCACTTCTGGTGGGAAGATATGTTCTTGGAATAACTACCATGACTACATCCACAGATAAAGCTACGACCACGACCACGACTTCGACCTTGACTTTGTCCATAGTGGTCATATGTTGCTACATTCACTTTAAGGAATGGAGCAGTGCCAGTTGGATGGGACTCATGATTTTTCATGAGAAGATCATTATTTTGTTCAGCCACAAGAAGGCAAGAAATTAATTCAAAATATTTCTTGAATTCTTTTTCACGATATTGCTGCTATAGGAGCACATTGGATGCATGAAAAGTAGAGAATATTTTTTTTCTAACATATCATCATCAGTAATTTTTTATCCACATAATTTTAATTGAGAACTTATTCTAAATAGTGTAGAATTATATTCGCTTACAGTTTTAAAATCTTGTAAGCGAAGATGCATCCAATCATATCGGGCTTTTAGAAGTATCACAGTTTTCTGGTGGTCATACATTTCTTTTAAGAAATTTCAAAGAACAAGTGAATTTTTTATAGTAAGGTAATCATTTTTCAACCCTTCATGCAGGTGGTGGCAAAAGAAGATCATGACTCTAGTCTTATCTTGATTAGATGCTTTAGTTCCTTCTTTGATAGTTTCTCCAAGGCCATTTGCATCTAAGTAGATTTCAGTATCTAGAACCCAAGATAGGTAATTTCTTCCGATAATGTCAAGCACTATGAATTCGAGTTTTGCAAAGTTTGACATTTTAAAATTATCATAAAATATAATGCTAATCAATAAACATTCATAAATAAAGTGAACTTTGTCAAATAAAATATATTATAATAAAAACAAGTAAATTTGTGGTAGGCTTTACTAGTCACACATAACCATAAAAGGTCTTTATTTTTCTATCAATATAATTACTGTTATTTGCAGATATTAAATAAATTTATGCAACTATACATATTAATTGATTAAAAAAACTACATGAAGAACTATATACTAGATGATTAAACAAAATAGAGTTTAATAGAAAAGATAAAATATACTTGCTACATCTAAACTATTGTCTTTCAAGAACAAACTTGAGGCAACTGAAATTGTTGCGGTCCTTCAGGGACAAATTAAAGTAATAGAATTTGCACATAAGTTAGTGCAGTCCTTCAGAGACATATAATTTCACATGAATTAGTGCAGTTCTTTAGAGACATATAATTTAAAGCAGAAGGAAGAGAGATTTAAATAAGAAAAAAAATTGTATATAAATTGGTGTGGTCCTTCAAAGATAAAATAAATCAATAGCAATATAATTATACATAAAGATTACTAACTTTGAATTAGGAGGTAGAGTGTCGTGCTGATAACATGTTATAAAATAATTTAAAAGTAAAGAGAGAAGTAAGAGAGAAATAAGAGAGTAAATTGTTCTTTTCATTCATATATAATGAGGTATTTATATAAGTAGATGAGTGAATCCTAATAGTGATATACAATTGTAGAATAAATCTCTAGTGATAATTATTCTCTAGATAATTATTAGAAATAATATTTTATTAAATAAGATAATCAAAAAATCAGGATGATGGACATCCACATAAAATATTCATAACTGGATAAAATTTATTATAATTTTTTATATTGTTAGTTAATAATAATAATGAGGTGTATTACTTCTTGTTCTATATTTTTGTCTTATCTTTAAAAATGTAGGATTAATATGTAATTATTTTTGTTGTTGTACCTTATTAAAATTTTTATAAGTTTTAGATTTTTGTATTTATGAATAAAATAATTTTTAATTTGTCTAAAAACAAAAAAAAAAAAGGCCTAGAGGTTATAGCTCTTTTTAGTGTCAATTTCTAGTTAGTGTTTTTTTTTATATAATGAATTTTTTTAAAAAGAAATAGTTAGTATTTGGTTAGTCTTTTAAAGATATATTTTGTTATCAAATTACTGAAAATGATATGTCTGTAAATGTTTTTGTAGTCAATATTCTTTAGATGAAAATTTAAATTTTAATACTCATTTTGATTATTCAAATTATAATGAATTTCATAATAAAATATTTTAACTTCAAAAAGTTAAGGATGAAGGAAGAGAATTATGTTAGCAACAATGATAAGGTTGGATGATTTGTAATTTTTTATTTTGAGTGAGGATTTTTTTGTCTAAAAGAATATTATTTTCTTTGCTTCTGATGCTTCGAATGTCTCTTATAGTAAAAAAAAAATAGATTTTACTTTTATACATATATTGTTAAAAGTGATTTCTATCTTTATGAAATAATGATAAAATTTAAATTTTTTTTTTTTTTTATAAAAACAAGTAGTTTGTATGGTTCCCCAATGCCACACCTAATCATCAAACCGGAGTAACGCAAGCTGCTTAGCGATGGAGCCCACGAACATGAATGATTGAATACAACCCATTGGTAAAGAAACTAGTTACTAACCCATATCACAAGTACAATATAGTAAATAAGTAAAGGATGTATCCTACCAAATTTGAGTAAAATTATAGTAAAACGTTGGCACTCAACTTTTCAACTTTATTCAAATAATAAATTATCTAATATAAGATTAAATAAACTAAAGTTAACTATAATTAATATGCAAATCAACTAATGATTAATGAAGCAAAACCTATGAATTTTAATTATACTTACTAGTTCATTTAATTCTTACTTATTTATTTATTTATTTAACATTCCGAATTGTTAACCTAAACACTTAATTATTTATAAATACATTTTAAGATTATATAAATGTAATCATTTCCAATTAAGCCTTTATAAACCCTTGATGAAGTAACTGAAGATCAATTTAATTAAACAAAAACGATCTCGCTTACGCAATAGAGGCATGTATATTGTTAACTAGCTACTTGAGGATAATCTTATGCTACTCAATTCATTAGTTTTTTTTTTCGTGAGAAAACAAGTCCCAAGCCCAATAAACAAAAATTAGAGAAGAACTTTTCACACACACTCATATATCATCATCAAACAATGAAGGCCCTAAACTTTGAAGAGAAACGCCACAATAGATCATGTCGGATTGTTGAAATTGGTTTTAACAACTTAATCCTTTTATCAAGAGAAATTACTGTTACTTAACTAATTGGTAGTTAATAAACTAAAAACATTAAAAACATAATTGAATAAACAATCCGTATGACATTGAAAATAAGTAAGAGAAAAATATCCAAATCACACTACATAAAAAGTGTGAAGTGTGGATTGCAAGCTTTGATTGTAAATTATTTTTATAAAATAGATATTAGTTGAAAGTTGTTGATATGCATTAAATGTAGTTTGTTAAAGTTAATTGAACTCTATATCATGGCATTACTTGTACACTTGGTAAGCAGTGCAAATTAGATGCATTTCTCTTGATTCTATTTTCTCTCTTCTTCTCTTCTATTCTTTCTTTCTCTCTATTATGCCATTGTTATTTTGTTGATGCATCATATAATCTAACATGGTATCAAAGCAAGGTTAGATGGAGAGGCCCAACAGTTTTACAATCCACAAATATGATTTATCTCCATTCAACCATTCATTTTAAACAAAACTAGACAAGTCAAATTTTTTCGTATGGAAGTAGTAGGTGTATTCTACTGTGTTTAGACAGAGCCTAGAGCCTCTTTTTTTTAAGATTCCAAGACACCAACCAAGTTCTTGACTATGAAGATTAGCTTCTTGGGCAAGTCAATCCATAATTTATGCACTAGATGAGGCAAGACTGATTGTTTAAGTCGTGGCTGCTCTTTTCTATGTCAAATGGGATCCTTACAAGGGTCGTTGGCAGTAATTATTTATATCAAATTTGGAGCAAATTAGAGACTTTCTTTTCTACTCAAACGAGAACAAAGATGAGGAAGCTCATATTCCAATTTAGAACAATGAAGAAAGGCAACCAGTCAATTAGTGATTTCATGACTCAAATTAAAAAGGTTTTTGATTCATTAGAAGCCACAAGCAACTTATCTCTAAATATTTTTAAAAAAAAATTAAAGAATTATTTTTTATACATTATTGGTTAAAAGTTTATAATAAAAAATTGAAAGAACATCATAAACTTTGTGAGTATAACAAATGCCTAATTGTTAAAAAATAATTTTACAAGTTAGTAACCAACAAGTATTTAATAATAATAATAATAAACATTTATTAACTTTTAAAATTTAAATGTCAACAGTTAAAAATAATAACAAGCGATTATTTGAAATAAAAGACTTCAGATTAATTTTTTTTTTAATTTATTTATATGAAAACAAGCACTCAAAGCTATACTAATGAATTATTATTTTTTCAATTAATCCAACTCATAATTATTTTTACGACTATATTGATTAAATACCTATAAATATCAAGTTCCATTGAACATATTAATGTCAAAAAAATATTTTAAGCATTTTGTTATCTATATTGAATTCTTGTGTTTCTTAATAGCTTGCTCTTTATATTGTATTTTTACACTGAGAGTTTATTTACCTTCTGCCATTATTTTCATGAATTGATAATTTAAGGAAAAACATCCCTTGAAATTTGAGGTTGATAAAGTCCCCCAAAGGGAAAGAGAAACTCTACTACTAGTTCTTTTGAGTTAAAATTTTAATAATTTAAAAATATAAATTAATTAAGATTAATGTATAAAAGTATTTTTTTTATTCAAATAGTTTTGCTTGCAACATTATTTCTAAACGTGTCTTTTTTAATAATTTGACAATAAAAAAACACTTTTTTAAAATATTATTCAAATATTAATAATATTGATAAAAAATTTATAAAACAATTTAACCAAACATTATTTATTTATGTTACAATGCTTTTATAAAAATTTCATTTTAAAAAAATTAAAATTAAAAACACGACCAAATAAACTCTTGGATGATTGCTGCATCACACATATTTTTCAGCTTTTACCAAAAATCAGTGTCACAATGAGCAATAGTATATATATATATATATATAACGTACTAATTTTGTACACTTTTTGACACTTTCATTTAGTCATATATTTTCAAAAAAGAATAGGCTTCATCTTAAATTTTAAGTACTTGATAGTATTATTTTTCAATAAAATTTACTGAGTAAAAAAAAAATATGATACCATATCATTCAACTTATTTATGCACAACAAATATTTAAAAAAAATTATTTTCTCATCAAGAGTCTTGTTCTGTCTTATATTTTTTTCCCTTTAATTGGACTCGTTTGTGTCCAAGCTGTGCCAGGCTGAAAATAACTACGTCTGTAACTGATAGATTGTGGTAAGAAAATAAAAAATAAAAAATTGATTTATACCTTCCTTAATTATTCCAAGGACGATACTTTTTTCTGTAACATCAATGGATATTGTGAAAAAAATGTAAGAATCTTACTTTCATTTACTAAGCACAACATGGATTCAAAATTTTAAACTAAAATTGTAACAAATGAGTAGGAATAGCCTCTAATAAGAAGGTATTGTGTCGTATTTGTTTCATCGTTAACTGATAATTGCCACAATTTCACAAGCGCTTATCTCAGCAAGATCAAAATGCAGGAACAACAACCCTGGCAATCAGAGAGCAAGCAATCTCAGGACTCAAGGGATGGAAAAATTGAACTGCTACACGTAAAAAGGAGGCCTATGCAGCCTTCTGTAGTCATCAATTAAGAAACTGAAAGAGATCACTAAACTCAAACCCACAAGCCTAAAGTGGACCAATATGTACATCATCAAATGAAGTAGCCAGGAAATTCTCAAGCATTTTCATTTAAATGCTTAAAACTCATCAATTCTGCACCAACTTCAGGAAATAAGTGACACCCTTTATAATTCTAGGTGTTTTCTTGACAAAAGTTGCCAAATAATTGCATGTCCACATGACATTTAATTCGATACTGCCACACGGCTACACTATGCGAAATTCCAAGGCATACTATTGAAGTTGCTCTTTCAGTTACTATATTTGGAACTTAGGTCCCCCAACCTTGATTGGAAAAGTATCTTTGGGGAACCGCTCAAGAGTACTGAAGAAATGCAGAAATCCAGAATTAAGTCAATAGTTGTCGGTTTAATGAATAATTTGGCAACCACTTCAGGTAGAAGTTACTTATCATATTATCTTGCTCAAATTTGAACTTAACGCATGTTGCTACTTACGTAACTAATTATATTTTACACCACCTGGGCTTGACTGAGGTAGTAAGTATTTTAGCATCTCTATTGAATTATAACAGCTTTTCTTTTTCTGGTTTAGACAAATGTATTATGCCTCATGCAAAATATGCATATATGTTGAATGTTTTCTTACCTTCTTTTTCAGAGGGGGAAGAGGAGGAAGATGCACAGTCGAAATTTATATTAATTCTGCCAGGACACATTTCGAGTAGAACATTGATACTGACCCAGTAAATGGAGAAAACAAGCAGCAAAACTGCATTTCTGCAAGGCAGAAACATGACATATAGAAAGAAGGAATCAATTGCAGCAAATAAAAAGGTAAGTATTATTTTAGACTAACCTTCCAGAGCAATCTGATTCCATACCACAAAAGGGAAGAGCTTACTGCCACATAAGTAAAGCACCTGTTCACGTATGTACCCATCATGAAAATGGTATCGAGAACTTTCTATATAATTTAGGCTGAAATGATAATGGGGATATTTAGGATCACTTTTAATTTATTCTTCTTTTCCCTCCTGTTGGAAAGGAACAAGAAAAAATTAGATTGCTAAAAAAATAACAATCATATTATAGATATGTCAAACATTTTCTTTCATGAGATAGCCAAGAAGAGTATCTCATCCATACTTGATCCTATCAGTTTGACATTTGTACCCATCATCCCTTGACCTTCTGGAGAAAAAAGCTGTAAGACAAAGATAACAAGTGCATGGAATAATCCTTGTTAAATTGAACAGTTTATTGAATGCGAGGTATTTTAGCATTGTGGCTCAATATGAGTTTGAATACACAAATTAATTCTTACAATTAGCCATTGAGAGATCTTGGTTAAGATCATCTACGGATGCTATAAGAATTAGGCATTGCCATACAGGTAACAATTGAACCATGCCATGCAGCATTTTGGTAAGAAGGGTAACGTTGCACAGAGGATAAAATAAAAAATGTTGGAACTACCATTATAAGTTAAGACAAATTAAAAGATACAAAATTTCCAATATGCTTTGAATCAGAGTCTCATAATCCTTTATGTAAACTGTTATCTTCAAACAATTCTTCAAAATAAGGGCTGATTCATGTTCAGCTTGTCAACGAATATGAGAAAACCACTGTCACTACAACGATTTAACTATTTTTCTCCATAAAAAGCTTTTATATTATATTCCATCAAGAAACCATTTGAAGGGGTAACAAAAACAATAATTTCAAGAGTTCTCGTTCAGGAATTGGAAAACTGAGAGTTGAGGGGGCAAGGGGAAGTAGAGCTAGGTAACCTCTGTCACAACAATATGGAATAAATATCTTATTCATGTACAAACACCAAACTTCTCATAAATAGTAATATTGTAAGTAAACTATGACTGCCAAATAACCTGAGTTTTTAACTTTTGTTATCACAACTCTTGTGCACTATTGGGCCAGTGTGTAGGACTCTGCATGTGAATTATCGCCACTGCAATGGAGAATGACTGCAATGCAGACAAAGGTGGTCGAAAATGAATAAAGTACAAACCATCATGAACATTCACCATCCTCAACGTGGGGATGAAATCCCTTGAACCCTGAAATTTGAGGAGCAGGGTCATCTCATAGCATAGTTACATAAAGAATCTCCAAATGTTCAGCATACATGGAAAGTATATACAACATTACAGATGCATGTAGTAAAAAATTTAAGGATATAAAATGACAGATTTAAGAAAACAAGCTACAGCCTAAAAATACGACCTCCCAAACAGATTATGGAACTATCACATCTAAGCCTTGGCGACAATCAAGAGAAGTAATGATCAAAGTTCCTATGGATACATAATAATACACAGGAAACTGCCAGAAAATTGATCACATCAATATTAATCACTTTTTTTTTTTGGTTAATACCATGCATATTGTTAAATTATGAATGCAGCAAGAGAGATCAACTGATCATATATCACGATAATGAAGGAGAAAAATAATAGTTATCAGGAGACACATTTTCTGTTTAATGAGGATGGAGAAAAAACAGATGTAGAACATAAGGAGATTAACAGACCTGAGTAACTAAATCAACAGACTTGCACTCGCCTTGCATATCTACTTCAGACAGAACCTCTGTTTTGCTTGATCTTCTCTGAAGTACTGTCAGAGGACATCCCTCATCCCAACCACCGCAATCACAGTGGCCACCAGATCGCCATCTATATGTGAGACTGGATGGGCCCCCATTTCTTGTTCTTGGCCCACCATGAAGGCCAGCTGGAATTAGAATGTTCATGCTAGTTGAGCAATCACTAATACTTCTATTACAACTTTTAGTAGGCAATGTAGTTTGCTTATCACCAGACTCATTCAGAAATTTTAAACCCCAGCCTCCTACTTCATCTAGCTGATTACAAGGAAGATGTTCTTTTACAACAACTGCAGCCAACTCCAAATTTGGTGGAACATCAGTTTCTAATAAACTGGACCCACCTAGTGCATAGGGCTCCCATGGACAACTTTCCAATATGGCATTTGATCCATCAAACTTCAAGAATGGTCTGAGTTTCAACAATGGACTTGTTCTGAACACTTGCGAAACCTTCTTCGACAGCCCCTTGTTCTTCCTTTGTGTATGGCTTGAACTGTATATTTCTTTGTCATAAATTTCATCGTGACCAAATAATATAAACTCAGTTTCCTTAATTCTATCAGTCTTTGTGCTGAGGGTAAAAGTTGTTGATACATTCATCTTACCAACAAGTTGTGAATCATTGTCAAAAAATGAACGGCCCTTTTGGCTACCTTTGTTCACATGAAACAGGTACACATAGTCTAAAGCCTTATCATCTTTTGGGCCTACCTTCCTCAATTTGGCTATGTAGACCTCCTTTTGATCATCTGCAGAAAAAACAAAATGAGGAATCCCTTCCCTCCATATGCATTGGAGCATTCCTTGAGATGGAGTAGGAGAAGCAAAAGATAACCAATCAGAATAAGTAGAGTCGGTGCTTGAAGAAGAACCAAGCCTATTATGAACAACAGTAGATCCAAACTTAAGGTCTTTCACCATTGGAGTTTCCTTTTCTGGTTTATATGATGAAGTGATACTCAAACCAGTAGGAGAGTCCATGAAATCATAGGATATTAATCCTTTAGCATCGGTAAAGTTCGTCCTGCTCAAATTGTCATTGTTATCTAAATTACCAAATTGGTGAAACAGAGGACTATTCAATATATTGACCATACTCTTACTCCTCATTACTGTACCTAAGGTCCAGTTTTCAGCAGCATTAGCTCTTATAACTACACTCCCAATCCCAGCTGCCACAGGATACTCAAGAATGAACTGACCTGAATCACATGCATCTCCATAAATAATCTGAGTTGAATATATGCTTTCTGGTAAAATTCCCATATTTGTAGATCTTGAGTTCAGAGGTATGTTGCACCGAGCCCCTTTGAATGCATTGATATCTATAAATTCCAGACAGCAGCGAAGATATTTCTCATCTATACTCACGATATGCTTTGGTATCCTATTGCCTATTCCATGAACACGTCGAAAGAAAAAATCTTTCAAGAAAACTTCACTAATTTGTGATTGGATGATATTTACAACTATGTCCCGACGAGAATTTTCCCTTTTAACCAACTTCCTTGGATGAGATTCAGAAAATTTTGAATAATCTTCATCGAATAATTCCCTATCCTTGCACGAGCTATGCAATGAATCATTTTCCCTGAGGCCCTCTTTTGGAACCCATAGGCGTGTATTTTCCATCTTCTACCTCTGAAAACTATAGTGCATTAATGGCAGGAAATTTCTTTCACAGTCTTCTACCTTCAACGAATGAATAAGCAATTTAAGATTGATATCCTGAAAAGAAACATAAATCATTAATTACGAAAAGAAAGATAGTTTGCCAAATAAATAAACTCTGAATATCCGAAAATAGATGTTGCTTCAAGGATAAACTAATATAGCTCCAATAATGATATATTGAGAGACAATTAAAATATGGAAGCCTATTTGAACATTTACAATAACCATGAAAGAAGCAATTATAATACAGTACACAAGCAAACGACGAATTCTACAAAACATATACATGACCAATAGAGAGTGAGAATTTTGAGACCAAATTGCTTAGTATTTATTATATATGCAAATTTCCGGTGCTTATAACAACATAATGAATGTATATTCACTGAAATAACCAATACTACGCTCAGGTAAATGACACTTTACTATTCGACAAAAGCAGTAAACCTGTGGAAACTGAGGATGAAGAACAGAGGATGAAGGTTCAATTCATTGACATCTTACTAACTTAAAACCCGAAAAGAAAAGCCAATCAACCTCTTTCAAAAAGAAAACTGAATTTATATATTCAAACAAACAGAAACCCGGAAAGTACTCCGAAAAGAAATAGACATATGCAAGAGAAAAAAAAAAGAGAGCAGAAAACATACAGAAGGAAAATTAATGAAAAAGAACTTTTTATTACCACAGACAATTGACCTGAGAAGAGGCAAGACCACCTCACTCAAAAGGACACAAACCCACGAAAAAGCTGAAGAGAAGTCGCTGATTATTTACACAACAAAACTCTTCAATCGTCAAAGAACAAAGGCAAGGAGGAGCCACAAAGCTAAACCCAAATGAACAAAGAGTGGATGGACAGAAAAAATGATGAAAACCGAGTTGCACATGGGAAGCAAAGATCAGCGTACAAACACCACATGTAATGATAATACTAGGTTCTAAAATTCAGCTTTACAATCTTTATAGGAAAGGGTGTATGTAACTGTATTTGACAACATTCTAGAGAGAGAGAAGAAACTAAACTGCCTAAGCCAAAAGAAGAGAGGCGTAATGGGGGTACGAAAATGGGGTTCGCAAGCCACGTTTCTTGGTTGAAAATTGTACACTGAGAGAGAGAGAGAGACGTAACGCGTGGTCCCCAGAGATCAGGGCTCTCTTGTGGGACCCATTTCCTTGTTCTTGCATCACCAAAGGCTAATCAATTCCTAGTGCCCCTCACCCATTCCCACATGGATAATGAAATTCAGGAGAGAGAAGAATATCAGAGCCTGATGAGCTGGGGCGCACGATAGCTATGTGACTCCACTAAAGTCTTAAGCTATCGTGGCAAAAAAAAAAAACAATTTTTAAAAAAAATTTAAATAAAATAAAATAAAATAAAATAATGTAATTAAAATTGTGTTTGGTAGAATAATAGAATAGAATGAAATGTAAACTGTTAAAAAAATAAAAATATTATTAAAAAATAAAATTAATAAAATAATATTATTTTAATTTAAAAATTTATTTAAAAATGATATAAATAAAAAAATAATTAATAATATAAAAAATTTATTAAAAATATTAATGATTTTAAAAAATAATTTTAAAAAAATAAAATTTAAAAAATATTTTTTTAATTTATTAATAATAAATAAAATACAAATACATTATTGACAAAAATTTATTCAATATTTGATAAATATTTTTTTTTATACTCATCACTTGATTTTTAATCACTGGAAGAGAAATTTAATACAGTCAACAAATGTTTAGGGTCAATTCTTTTATACACATCACTTGATCAAGAACGAGGGAAGGAACCCGAAAGAATAAATAAATGGTCAAGGTCAATTTTGTAATTTTAGCTTCTATTCTATTTCTTCATTCGTGATTCTCTCATTTTTTAGAGGTAACGTAGTCTCTCATCTAAGAAGGAATCCAAATTTCTTGAAATGCCAAATTCTGTCAACCAAACACAAAAATTGATGGAATGGAATAGAGATTCTTATTTCATTAGCTTAAATCTGGCTAGCTAGCAATCGTGAACTTAGGTGGCGCCACTTTGCAAAATTTCAGCAAATACCAATTTATTTCCCATTTTCTGGTCTTTGTCGCTTGTGAGGTAAAGGCAACTAAATTTCATATAAAAACTTTTTTTTTTTTTTTGCTTCAGTATAAAATTCACATTTATGCACATAAACGATTGACTAGGTTTCTTGAATAATGAGATTAACTCGCCTCACCTAACTATTTATTTAGTGGGTAACAATAAACTTAAATTCAAACATGTACCAATTAAAAAGAAGCATACAAAATTGATTTTTAATCTTTATGTTTGTAGTTCAAAGAAAATAATTTTGATAAATTTTTTTAGAATTATAATGAATTAATGTGACTATTAATTTACATACATTGCAATAAATATACTTTTTAATTCTATAAAAAAATCAACCATATTACAACTAAAAAACTTGCAAAAAAAAGTATTTTACATTATAAAAAATTGATAATTAATTAATTACGCCTGTAAAATGACTGAACTTTACAATCTTTTATATGTAATTAATTAAATTCAAGCACAATTACATAGTCAATATCTTATTATACTATGGAAACTATAAATAAATAAAAATCATTTAATAATATTATTTTTATCAAATTTATTTATCTCAATATTATATTTAAATTTTAATCTCCTAGAAATTATTAAAATTATTTTAAAAAAATTTCTTTTAAAATTAAAATTTTTAATATTAAATTAAGTACAGTACGCTTGTTAATAATAGGAGGAGGATACACGCCCACTTAGAATTTTAAATTTGCACCGCACACATTCTTATTCTTCTGTATTGGCCATTAGTTTTTTCTTGCTAGACCTTATTGCGCTCATAATTCTTCCCTCCACCTTATCCCCCTATAGGGCGGCGTTCAGCCGTTCATATTCAATGTTCATCCATCTCAAACTCATTTGGTAATATCCAAATATAAAAGATGCATTAAACTCTTATTTAAGATATTCCCTAATATTCAAGATATTAGCAAAAACACATAGAATATATAATTTTCGATGGTTGGCTCATAAAATTATTAGCTAACTTTAGTTTATTAAAATTAAAATACAGCAACTTATTTATAAATAGATGTACAACAATGTAAAATGTTATTTTTATTAAAAATAATTTTTAACATATTTATAATTAATTTAATTTATCCATTTTTAATAAACTAAGTCTATTTTATAATTTTTGAATCTCATATACATTAAAAAATGATAAATTTCATTTTTAATGTATTAAGTTTTATAAAATACTAATAAGTATGGAGAAAAATTCTTTTTAGCCATTCTATTAAAAATTATTTTAACTTTTGAAAAATTATTTATAAATAATTTTATTATAATCTCTAATATATTCAAATATATGTCGTTCAAACTTTATGTAAATTTATCTTTTATTTTATTTATTTATATTTTTTTGACTTATGAGTATTCTAAGAGATTAATATTATTTTCATTGCTTCTTCATTTTTTTTAACTTTCAATTTTTGTTTATTTACAGGAACACTAAAGTAGGGCTCAAAAGGATTATGCGCCATTTTGGATTTGTTCATAATTTAGACTCAAGCCCAATTCTAAACAAATTTCTTCTTAGTATTTTCAATTTGAAATTTTCATGATTATGAATTGAAACAAAACACATTTTGTGTTTTTTTTTTTGTATTTTAAATTTATTCATTTTGTATTTTTTAAATTTTAAAACAAAGATAATATTTTGAAATAACCTAAATAAGATATCGTGTTTACATACCCACATATTCTTCGTTGCAATTTCCAACGCGGCCTTGTTGACTAATTTCTTCGGACAAATTCTTCCCACTAAACTCTTTTTGACATTCTTGTAAGCCCAAGTCTATATCTGTATCATTAAACCATACAATCTCTTTTTCCTCTTCTCCACCAATCGTTTCTTTTTTTCCTTTCTCTTTTTTTGACTGGCATAAGCCAAGAAAGAACACAGGTATAAACCTGAACCAACCAGAAAGACAAAGAGACCCAAGGGAAAACTCGACCAATTGTTTCTAAAAAAATGCCCTATTTGCCTTTTGTTTACTGCCCTCCCCTCCACTCATGCCTAAATAAACTTATCTAGCCCCTTACACCCAAAAAAGGGATGAAAAACTGCACAAAGCAATACATACAAACTCAATGAAAAAATAGATTATAAAACTTTACACGTCACCAAACAGCACTGCCCGAATCGAGAAAACCCTAACAGAGCGCACTAAAAAGAGAAATTCTAATATACAATTCATGTATGCTAAGATCTCAGTTATAAAAGACATGAGAAATTTTTATATATACATTTTTAAAATGTTACTTTCCAATATAATCAAGAGTAATACTTTTTCTATTTAATGTTTGGGAGCAAACGATTTTGATTCCTTACCTCCTAGCCATATTTAATCTCTCACCTTCCTAATTGTTAATAATAATTAAAAACATGAATTTTTGTTAAATTCATTATAAGTGAATATAGAGCTAGTTTGTTGACTCAGCAAAGGATAGCTTCATATTAGGTTTTTATTTTCAAAGCCTTCCAAATGTGGGCCTCAAAGTTCATGTGAGACTAGTGTCCGTATTTTTTTTTTAAATAATTTATTTTTAAAATAATAACAAAAAATAATTACCAAATGAATTTTTTTATTTTGAAAATAATTAAAAACAAAAAATAAATTTTTAAAATAAAAAACAAACAGGTATTACATTTTCTTAGTCAATAAATCAGCTCATCTTTCATGTAATATCAATTTAACATAAAATTTTTAAAAGGGCTTATTAAGAGTCAACGTAGTTGTACACAAAATTAATTCAATTTGAAAGGTGAGGAATTAACACCGAAATATTGTTCTAACAGTTAAAGAAGTGCACTTATTGTCTTGATTATTTGAGCTCAAATTTTGATGTCAGCACTTAAAAAAATTTATTTTCTTTAAATATATCAAGTCAATTTGGGTAGTACACCTTTAAGATTAGTCATGAGAGATTAAAATTATTTGTACTCTATACATTAAGACCAGAAATAGCAAAAAATCTTAAATTTGAGGGAGGACGCACATACAAAATCTAATACTTATGATGTTAATTAACATTTAAATATATTTATTATAGAGTATAACATTTTATGAATATATACAAATGTCTCTCTTGTGAATACATATTGATCACCAATCATTTAAATTGAGGCCTCTACCAAACACATATGGACATGGATGGTGATGGTATTGATATATAGATAAACATTAGTTTCTTCCTCAAGAAAATTTTAGTTCCCGGCATTTCTAGAACTATAAGCATTCAAAATTTTAACAAAGTGGGGCCAATTCAGTGTTAAATCGGAGAAGTGCAGGTTTTGATTATACGAACCTAACTTTTTAAAGTCAACAATTTGGTGCTTTGAAATATATATTGACAACGAAATGCTTTGTTTTTTAGTAGGAGCCGTCTAACCAACTACCCTATTTGAAATTTGAAACCTTTTCAAAGAGCTAGGTAGTGAATATGTTATATAAAATACCTAACTCTATCCCTTCCTTTGGACAAAGTCATAATTAAATTCAGGCCTTATATATAAGTTGTCTGTTTCACGAGGGCTTAGTCGCCTGCTCCAAAGTCTGCATAATACTGGTATTTGGAGGGGAAAGATTCTCACGTTGAAGGACAATCATATTTCATAAGCACATAAGCTAGTGATTTGATCCTGTTTTGTCACTTTATATATACCAATTTTAGAACGGGGTCTAATTATGAACCAAGTCATATCGTCAATTTTTTAAAACACCCGTGAGTTTTATTTTTAATTTTAAAACTAGAATTTTAATTTAGGAATTAGGTTTTTTAATTTAGAAATTAGGATTTAATTAATTATTTGTTTAACGTCTTAGTTATCATATTTATGGATAAACTATTATTTTAGTTGTTTAAGAGTTTTAATTAGTTTAATATTCTGCAGCCTATATTCATATAAATATAGATTTGTTGGGTTATTATTTTTCAATATTTGGTTATTGATTAATAAAAATAGAGTTTTTCTACAGAGTAGATTCTTAGACTGAAAGTGGTGATTCTCTGAGTGTCTTATAAAATTGTGATTCTTTATGGTTATTCTTTTAATTTTACACTAAATTAGTATTAGAGCTTAACATCGATTCCTCGCATTTATTGTCCATACTCTCAAACTTTTGAGTTTTCACGCACCGAACATATCCCTGCAACCACTTAAACAACCCATATTAAGCGTTCACATCATCAAAAATTGCCCTAAATCAAAAAAATAATTTTGCTGTAAAATACCATTGCTACACATTCTCAAAAACCCCACTTCCAAGTCACCTTACATCTCACTGCCAGAACTACTACGATCAAAAGTCTTCGATCAACTACAACCCCAAGTGATGTGAGCATAGTTAGGGTTGACAAACAAAAATGGAAGGCATACCTACTTCAAGTTCCAACTAGACCTATCACAAAAATTTGGGCTAAAAGATTTAAAGAAACACTTAATGGTTTAATTCTAGAATCCCATAAAAAAAAACACTATATTACTACAAAGGGAGAGTCAAGACTGGTTCATATTACTAAAACCCACTTATATATGGCCCAAGACCAGCTACTCTAAATGTAGACCTAAAATACAAAAAGATTCAAGACTGAAAATTGAATATACACTACAAGATTAGCGGGGTTTAGCGGCGGTTATTTAGTGGCTATAGCGACGGTTCAAACCGTCGCTAACTGTCTTAACGACGGTTATGAAAACCGTCGCGGAAACATTGGCTTTGTGACGGTTTGGACGAACCGTGGGGATAACGTCGTTAAGACAGGGTTTAGCGACGGTTATTTTCCGTCTTAACGACGGTTCGTTAACCGTCGTCATTTGATATAACGACGGTTGTACGACCGTCGTTATGTCTGAAATAACGACGGTTAAAAAAACTGTCGTTATACATTTGGATATAACGACGGTTATAAAATCGTCGTTATATCTTTTTAATTTTTAATTTTTATTAAAAATTATTATTTTCCAAAATTATTTATATTTATATTATTATTACCATATTTTATCTTTTGGATATATATATTTATTCTAATAATTATAACTGACATTATTATTTATTTATTTTTAATTTTTATCTTAAATTTCATAATATATATTTTAATTTAGTTTAGTTTAATATTATAATTATTATATTTAATTTTTGATAGTATAATTTTTTGTCTCAAATTGTCTATTTTATAATGTTAACTTTTTTTATTTCTTATATCGTTACATATTAAAATTTTAAAAATAAATAAAATAATGTAAATGAAATTCACAAATAAATAAATTATAGAATTAAAATTAATAATGACTTAAACATTAAAACTACAATATACATTTTTGTACAAAAAAAAAATATACAATAAATATATATCATCAACTATGAACTCGGACCCCGAGGACTCTGTGGCGTCTGATCTTCTTGATGTCCACTGCCTTTATCACTAGGGACCTGAAAATTAATTTTATTATATAAGCGTTTTGAAATTAAAAATATTAATAATAACAATTATTTGTGAAATTTAGAATTTGAATATTACCCTAATATTTGCACTCGGAACAAGTGCAATGTCAGGCGGCACTTGACCCGGAAAGTTCTGAAGCAAGAATGCCATAGCTGCCTCCATCTGTCTCTGTCGAGCTATCATGTCAGCGTCACGAGCCTCTCGTCGCTGTTGCTCCGCCTCTTGGCGCTGCTGCTCGACGTCTCGCTCATGTATGGTCGCTTTCAGACGAACCACCTCATTCTGTAATTCAGTGTATGAAGGCCCAGACCCAGATGATGAGCTCGATCCAACAGAGGGACGTCCGAAGACTTGGGTTGGACAAACACCTAACCCAAATCCTCGAACACGACCTGAGTGCTCTGCAGTTCCCAAGGCTCTCGCAAGTGAATCATCTGTCGAGAGCTCTTGGGAAGAGCTATCCTGCTGTTGGATCGAGACAATTTTTTCCTATAAAATGAAAAAAAGACGTTAAATTTTTATTACAATTAACAAATAATCTAATAAAATTTTGAATTAACATAACAATAGCTATATTTTACATACCGCAACTGCTCGAGCCTCGTCGTTGATGTATGTTCCGTCAGCCCTTTTACGAGCTGCCGTCCATACATCACCACGAGTCACTGGACCCCCAACTTCCGCCTCCTGAATAAATAAACAATTAATAAGAATTTTAAAGAAAAATATTTTTTATTTAAAAAGGAATAAAATTCTTTTGAAATAAAACTCACAAGCTCAGCCCTTCTACGTGCAAAACTCTTGGATCCAGTTGTATGTGGCATCGTCATACGTCTTCTGTTACGTCTATTTTGAGCAGCCACATCCTAAATAAATGCATAAATAAAATAATTAATCAAGCGTTTGTAAGAAGGAATAGAGAGAAACTGAAGTTGCATAATGAAAATGAAAGAGGGAAGGCGAATTTATAGGAAAAGGCGCGGTTTAACGACGGTTTTTAAAAACCGTCGTTAAACCATATTTTAACGACAGTTTGAAAAAAACCGTCGTTAAATATGTTTTTAACAACGGTTTTCCCAAAAATCGTCGTCGGGTGGGAGCGTGGTATAACGACGGTTACATAAAGCGTCGTTAAACCGGAGCAGATCCCTCTAAACGGTCCAATTTCCGTAGGGTATTACGACGGTTATTTATAAACCGTCGTAAAACCGATCCATTTTCCGAGAAACAGTCGAATATCCGTGGAATATAACGACGGTTCTAGAAAACCGTCGTTATTTAACGACGGTTTGTACAAAACCGTCGTTAAATAACGACGGTTTGTATTAAACCGTCGTTATGTCTCGTACTTTTACGACGGTTTATTTAACCGTCGTTAAAGCTTGATTTAAAGACGGTTTTTATAACCGTCGTTAAGTGACCGTCGCTATATCCCGCTTTTCTTGTAGTGATAGGTCCAAAATCAATGAGTTATTTTATGGCCCAATTTAAACTACGTTTTTTTTGATTTATTTACTTTTAGTGTTTTGTTTATTTGATTAGGAAAGTTTCCTATTTTGATAGTTTCTAAAAGAGTTTTCTATTTGTATTTTTTCTTACCCTGTAAGAGTTTTCTATTTGATAATTTCTAGAATAGTTTCTTATTTTTAACTTTCTTAACCCTATAGGAGTTTCCTATGTAGTTTTTTGTGTTAGTCTAGGTTATTGGCCTATAAATAGGCATATATATTTTTGAACAATACAGATTATCATTTATAATATTGAGATGATTTTCTCTTTAGTTTTTTAAAGAATTTTTCTGAACTTATCAAGATTTATCTTGTGGCGTTCAAACAAAATTTATTACTCACAATCTTCTTCCTCTTTCTTGAGTGTTGTGTTTGCAATATTTATTATACCTTTGGTTCTTATCTCTTTATAGATAATGGGTCAAAGTCATTTTTTTTAATTTATTTTGTTATAAATCTGATTAGAACACGATCCTTCCAATCGGATCCCATATTGATTCTGAGTCTTACTGCTCTTTGTGAGATTTATATCAGGGGTTCACATCATTTGGTATCAGAGCCTAAGTTCTAAATCAGGTTTGATCTATCATATTTATTTATTTTCTTGTTATTATTTCATCTTTCTATCTTGTGATCTTTTTGTGTTCTTCTTGCTTCTTATCTTCTTTTGATTTCTTGTGTTCTTGGGTTCATATACATATTTGAAAAAAAAAATCTAAAGAAAAAAAATTCAAAAAAAAAAATTCAGAATTAAAAAAAAAAGAGTGCAGAATTCTAAAATATAAAAAGAAAAGGAGAAATTCAAAAAAAAAATGTTAGAATTCAGTATTGTTGAAATTCAAATTTTCAAATATTTTGTGCAATCAACCAAAAAGAAAAAAAAAGAACCAATAATTTTGTTTACATTAATTGTTTTTTTTCTTACTTTGATCTTTAATTCGTTTGCTTATCTTACTTTATTTATTTTTTCTATCTCAATTGTTTTCTTTTCTCTAGTCGTTGATTTTTTTTTCTATTTTATTTGCTTCTTATTCTAATTTTCTTATTCCTTATCTTGTCTTTAATTTTTCCTAAAGCTCTATTGGTTTGTTGCTTTGCTTCTTAAAATTCTGTTTTTTTTTCTTTCTTTGCTCTTTGTACTCTATTAGTTGAGTTTGGATTGTTGCAAGAAAATTTTTGTGTGAGTTTGTTTGAGTTCAATAACATACTGAAAGAGGGGACTAAGAGAGGAAAATGCAAGAGAGTGTGAGCTCATAAGAGGAAAAAAGTCAAAATTTGAGTAAATAAGAGTGTGAGTGCCATTAATCTTAAGAGAAACACGTGAGCTAGTGTTGTGAGAATTTGTTTTACTCTAACATTATTTTGTAGGAAAATCATGTCACACAACAAGGACAAAAATACTTCCGAAGGTGTGTCGGGAATGGTGGATCCAAAGTTGATGATGAAAGCTTTAGTGAGTGAGATGAGGCGAGTTTTGAAAGAGGAGATAGAATAAGTTCATGAACATTTAGATCGGGTAGAGAATTCACAAAATACTCCCAATATGCATAGGAGAGATATAGTTCAACCGAGGAAAGTGAGTTTTGAAGGTAGAGAGTATTATATAGATGATTTTGATGAAATTAACAAGGATTTGAGTAGTAGATATGGTGGGAGATTTAAAGAAGTTAGGAATTGAGAAAATAATAACTTGGGTAGTTTTAAGATGAAAGTTCTGTCGTTTCAAGGCAAAAATGACCTTGAAGTTTATCTAAATTGGGAGAGAATGATTGAGTTGCTATTTGATTGTCACAACTATTTTGAGTTAAAAATGGTAAAGTTGGCTATCATGGTATTTACTGACTATGCTATTATTTGGTGGAATTAATTGATTTTAAGCAAGAAACGAAATGGAGAAAGGTCTATTGAGACATGGGAAGATATGAAAACAGTTATGAGGAAGCGATTTATTCCAAGTCACTACCATAAAGACTTAATTAAGAAGTTGTAAAGCTCTACTCAATGTTCTAAAAGTGTTAAAGACTACTATGATGATCAAGTGAGGTTACAAAAGAAAGAGAGTGAAGAAAAGAAAATGAGTGAAAGAATTAAGAGAGAAAAAGAGAGAGATGCTGAGAAAATTATGAGAGAAAAAGAGATAAAGACCAAAAAAAGTTAGATAGAAAAAGAAAGGTTGAGAAAATTATGAAAGAAAAAGAGATAGAAGCCGAGAAAATTAAGAGAGAAAATGAGAGAGAGGTTGAGAAAATTGATGGAAAAATTAAGAGAATAAATTTAGCCATTGAAAGAAACATTGAGAGAAAACAAATGAATTTGTATGCAAGAGAAAGTAAGATCGAAAAAGGTTTTCTTTTCAAATATGCCAATAATTGTACTAATGTGCTTCACTCTTATTTACCCAATATTGAAGTTTCTCTTTTAAAGGGTAATGTTCTCAATACATATGAGAAAGTGGCATTTGATAAGTTATTTGAGCATAATGAATTTTTGTTTAGAGAAAACAAATTGTTTATGCCTAAATATTCATTGCATGACTTGCTTGTTAAGAAAGCACAATGAGGTGGTTTGATGAGGATTTTTTACATATATAAGACTTTAGATGTTTTGCATATGAAACATGATGTGGAACGAATATATGAGCAATTTGTCACTTGTAGACAAGCTAAGTCTAAAATGAAACCTAATGGATTATATACTTCTTTGCATATACCTAGTAAACTTTGGATTGACTTATCTACATATTTTGTGTTGAGTTTACCTAGGTCAAAATGGGGTAGAGATTCTATATATGCGGTTGTTGACGGGTTTTCTAAAATGACACATACCATACAATGTCATAAAACTGATGATGTATCACATATTGGTAATTTGTTTTTCAAGAAAATTGTGAGATTGCATGGCATGCCTAGGAGTATTGTGTCTAATTTGTTTTTGAAACATGTCAAGTTTGTATATAATAGAAGTATGCATTCTGCAACTAAGTTTTCACATCTTGAAATTGTGCATGATTTTAATCCATTAACTCTTTTACCGATGGTTGATTGTATTAACTTAGATGAAATTAAGAAATTTGATTTTGTTAAGCAGATCTATAAAAAGGCAAAATAAAACATTGAGAAAAAAATTGAGCAATATGTCAACAAACCTAAAAAGAGATACAAAAGAATTGTATTTGAGCCTGGAGATTGTGTTTGGTTGTATATCAGAAAGGAAAGGATTTTACTTCAAAGGCATTTAAAACTACTTCGAAGAGGAAATGGTCTATTTCAAGTTATTGAAAGAATCAATATCAATGCCTACTAGCTAGATCTTCCAAGTAATGATAATGTTAGTGTGTGTTTCAAAGTTATTGATTTAATTCTTTTTTATGTAAGTGTTAATTTGAGGACAAATCATTTTCAAGAGGAGGGGAATGATGTGAGGACAACTAAGGTTGACAAACAGAAATGGAAGGCATACCTACTTCAAGTTCCAACTAGACCTATAACAAGAATTTGGGTTAAAAGATTTAAAGAAATACTTAATGGTTTAATTCTAGAAGCCCATAAAGGAAAAACACTGCATTACTACTAAGGGAGAGTCAAGACTAGTTAATATCACTAGAACCCACTTATATATGGCCCAAGCCAGCCACTCTAAATGTGGACCTAAAGTACAAGAAGATTCAAGACTGAAGATTGAATATAGTCCCAAAATCAATGAGTTATTTTATGGCCCAATTTAAGCTACGTTTTTTCTGATTTATTTACTTTTAGTGTTTTGTTTATTTGATTAGAAAAGTTTCTTATTTTGATAGTTTCTAGAAGAGTTTTCTATTTGTATTTTTCCTTGCCCTGTAGGAGTTTCCTATTTGATAGTTTTTAGAACAATTTCCTATTTTTAACTTTCCTAACCCTATAGGAGTTTCCTATGTAGTTTTCTTTGTTAGTATAGATTATTGGCCTATAAATAGACATGTATACTCTTGAACAATACAGATTATCATTTATAATATTGAGAGGATTTTCTCTTTAGTTCTTTAAAGAACTTTTCTGAACTTATCAAGATTTATTTTGTGGCATTCAAACAAAACTTATCACTCACAATCTTCTTCCTTTTTCTTGAGTGTGGTGTCTGCAATATTTCTTATACTTTTGGTTCTTATCTCTTTATAGATAACGAGTCAATATCATTTTCTTTTTAATTTATTTTGTTATAAATCTGATTTGAACACGATCCTTCCAATTGGATCCCATATTGATTCTGGGTCTCACTGCTCTTGGTGAGGTTCATATCAGGGGTTCACATCATTTCGTGTCATCTCTAAAGACCAAACGCACCTTCACATGCTGGCCATCCCCTTCATACATAAGTTACATGTGCAAGACTTCTGCTATTATTCTGCTAACATTGTTGCTTACTTTAACATTGATTCACCCATTGACCATATCTTGACATGTGTTAATTAGGCTCCTAACATCTAGTTTTCACAACCAGACCTCTTTACCAAGATTTTGGGGCATCCTCAGTTCATTTTTTGCACTAATTTCACAATACACTTTTTCCTTTAAAAACTATTTAACATTTATATTAGTCAAGGTTTACTAATAAGGTGTATTAGGAGACCTATTTTCATACCATCATATCATATTTAGCATTATTACTTTTTGTCATTGATGTTAATTTATTATTATCACTACTCAACATTATCCAGTCAGTATCATTATTGATATAAAAGATTGCATAAAGATAATCGCTAATAGGCTGGATGGCCTAGAGGTAATCACTAAAAGGTTAGATAGCATAGAAGAAAAAAAGAACCAAAAGTAGGCCAATCGGACCTCTACTAGCAATTTAGATAACTCAATTGTCAATAAGGGTGATTAGGCTATTCATGCATATGCTAAGAATCCAAAGGCTAATCAGAAAGATCATAATCAGAATAGGGTTAATGAGTATGCATATAAGAATAACAATGATGAGTTAAATGTCCTAAAAAGGCTTAAACTTGATCCTTCTTCATTTCACGGTAATTTAAATCTTGATGAATTCTTATATTGGTTGCACAATATTGATTATTATTTTGAATTATATCATTTGACTGACAACCAAAAGGTTCTTTTTGCTAAAATGAAATTAACAAGATCAGCCTTTTTATATTGGGGTACTATTGAATGAGATTAGACACATCATGGTCTTGACCCTATTTGTAATTAGGTTCCCTTCATGTTATAAAAATTAATTAATGGATCAATGAATGAATATTAAACAATTTGGTTCTATATCTAATTACATGGACCAATTTGAAAAATTGATGCTTATGTTTGATATTAAGAAAGATACTTGGGTTACTATCTCTAGTTTTATTAATATCTTGTGCCCTAATGTAAAAAGAGAGGCAAGACTTCTTACCCTTACCACCTTTTAGGGAGTCTATAAGAAGGCTAGAGAAGTAGGGCAATACTCTAAAGTCCCTTCTTAGAGGCATTTTTGACCCTTAGTCCACAATTGCCCCTACTTATCAACAGCATTCTAATATGTCCAAAGGGAAATAAACTATGATGTCTAACATTAAAAAAACACTCATATTTCATATAATGTTTTTGTTGTCATAATTGAGGTCACATAGCTTTCCAGTGTCCTTATGGGGCCTCACTTTAAAGATTGTTTAGCCTATAGATGAAAACATAATGATAGAGTTCATGAAATGCCCATAAGATTTTGATGAGGATGACATAAATGCTTGAAGTCACAATTCTAGCAACATTAGTATTATGAGATTAATTTTATCTCTCCTTTTTTTTCTTGGATTCTTGGAAAAACACTAGCATTATTCACACTTGGGTTGATTGGGGTAAGAGACCTTGCAAACTAGTTATCGATTGAGGTAGTCCTATGAATGTGATTTCTACTTCATGAATGAATATGTTAGATCTTAAGTATGAAAATCACCCTAGTCCTTTTAGGGTTTGAAGGTAACTTGGGTAGATAAGACACTCTTAGCAATCACTAAGCTAGCATTGTAAAGTTCCACTTCAATTTGGAGGCTATATGAGAAAATATGTTTTGATATTTTATCCATGAATGCTGCTTATATTTTATTAGGTTACCTTTGGCTTTATGATCATGATGTTACCAACCATGGTAAGTAAAATACTTATGTATGAAAATCACCCTAGTCCTTTTAGGGTTTGAACGTAACTTGGGTAGATAAGACACTCTTAGTAGTCACTAAGCTAGCATTGTAAAGTTCCACTTCAATTTGGAGGCTATAGGAGAAAATATGTTGTGATATTTTATCCATGAATGCTGCATATATTTTATTAGGTTACCTTTGGCTTTATGATCATGATGTTATGTGTTACCAACCATGGCAAGTAAAATACTTATACTTTTTAGCACTAGGGTAAAACTATCATTCTTCACACAACTAAACTTGAACAAAATAGAAAGCAGATGAGAAAGCTCTCTCTAAGAAAAATAAGCTTAAAAATCTCCATATTTTGACCCATAATAAGTCTAAGGAGAGTATTGAATCAAATGTCATGTTAGCTGTTATGCCTTTACCTCTTGATTCTAGCCCTTCAAATACAATTGAGACATTTGCTTCCTATTTACTTGCCAACATTATACATAGGCTTACTATGAATAGTTATAATTATAAACTTGTTACTAATGTGCATTAGAGGGCTCAAATTCTAATGTGGGTGACTATGTGATGGTTTGCACTTGACTTAAATATTACCTTACCTACTTACTTAAAAAGCTACATGCTAGAGATATATATGTCATTTTCGCATCCTAACCAAACATGGTCTAAATGCATATATCATTATCGGGGCACTTTTAAACATCATATGTTGTCCTCAGCTTTGTTTATAGGTTAAAATGTTGCACAGGTACCCAAAGTTTCTCATGCTCCACCATCTTGTTCAAATCAGATTAAAGTTTTGTTTGGTAAAAATAACTTACAAGTTAGTTTAAAATTTAAAAGTTAACTGAAAGTTTATAAATTATACGCTATTTTAAATAACATATAGTTTATAAACTTTTAATTAATTTAAATTATTCAAATAAGTTCGCTTACCAAATACCTCTATTTTGGTCAAACAAACTTATAAATTAGTCAAATAAATTATAAATTAATTTATTTAACTTGTCAAACACACTCTAAAATTACTCTTGATGATGAATACATGTGATCTTCCATTGCCCCATTTTGTCATTACTTGGCGAAGTTGAAGATTCATCCAAAGTTTAATGTTACTTAAATAACACAAGATGATTTCCTACATCTTGATTTCTCACTTTTTGAGGGTCATCTTTCTTTTCACTCTTTGAATGAGAGTTCCTTTTAGAGGGGAAAATGATGCCCATATTGATTTAAGTGTTTTATTTTTAATTTTGAAACTAGGGTTTTAATTTATAAATTAGATTTTTTAATTTAAGAATTAGAGTTTAACTACCTATTTGTTTGGCGTCTTAGTTATCATATTCATGGATAAACTATTATTTTATTTGTTTTAGAGTTTTAATTGGATTAGTATTTTGCAGCCTATATGCTTATAATTTGCTTGGTTATTATTTTTTACTTTTTGATTATTGATTAATAAAAATGGAATTTTACTTCATAATAGATTCTCTAACTAAAAGTGGTGATTCTCTAAGTGTTCAGCAAAGTAGTAATTTTTTGTGATTATTCTTTTGGTTTTATACCAACCTATATTCGAAATTCAACAATGTTTTTAATATAAAGCTTAAAACCTATCTTATGATTAGATTTATTTTTACAAAAGTGCTCCCCCCTAATTTACATAAAAGTGCATTTTACAAAAGTGATTATCATAAAATTATAAATTTCACAACATGACCAAAAACAGTATTATATACATTATAAAAGAAGTCAAACGTTATATATATATATATATTGTTATAGTATTATATATATACATGACCTTATATTCTATTATAAAATCACCTTCCTGAAACAAATTAGAATTTTTTTTTAACGATTAGTTAATCAATCTAAAGTAAATTATTAATATGATGCCGTCAAACATTTGTTAATTAAAACAATATTGATTCATGATCAATCGGGAAGATTTTTCTGTAGGCTGTAAGGCACATATGGAAAATTTAAGATGATTGTTAAAATAAGATATAAGATATTATAGCAATAATTAAATATGAAAATATGGTCTTAACTTCACCAAACTCGTACTTCGTTTTATGGGATAAATTAATTAATGAAATTGACTTTATAAATGAGAAAGACAAGAAACTATACCTATAATTTAGTCGATGTTTCAAAATATTAGCCCTCAGTTTTGCATATCGTGGTTGAAATTTTAAGACTCAATGTAAATGGGTTTTGATTTACGAGGCAACAGATCTAATTTGTTCTCTTCCATGTACCTCATTCCTTTGTTTTTCGCTATGCTTTCTAGAAATATTCAATAATAGATGCTTGCTTTGACTCATATAAAGCTTTGAACTTTATATGTGTTTTTTCTTTTTACAAACAATTTAGAAAACAAACATGTTGCCCGAACTCTAAGGCATACTGCAATTGCTGAAGTTCTATCAACAAAGATTGAAAAATTCATCTTGTATTTTATCCAAAAAAATTCATCCTGTGAAAAATAATTATATATGTTTACGTTTTCAACATAAGCTCATGACTCAAAAAGAGTCCAACAGTCTACATTTCTTGAATATTGCTATATTTTTTAAAATTACATTAAGCATTTTTTGAAATTTAAATTCAAAAATTAAATTATACATAACATACTCTAATTAATATTCAAATTCGAAACTACTAACTTTCTTTAAAGATAATTATAATATTACTCAACTAATACATTATTTATATATATATATATATATATATATATATATATATATATATATATATATATATATATATAGTAATAAACCTCGAGATGTTTTAGGTCTGCTACAAGAAATTTATATCAATAAAGTTTTAGAGAGATTTCAAATGAAAGATTGTTCACCTAGTGTTGCTCCCATTGTGAAGGGTAATAGGTTTAATTTGAACCAATGCTGGAAGAATGACCTTGAGAGAGAATCTAGGAAAAACATCTCATATGCTTATTGTAACATTCTCGATTTTTCCTTATATTACTAATTGAAATTTGTTTAGAGAGGAGAAAGCATTTTGAATCTCAAGGAAAGATTAAATTATTTTATAATTTTATTTAAGTCAAACAAGATCTTAGGATGGTTAAAATGACATTTATGTAATTTCATTGAAATAGAATTTATATAAATTCCTTGAGATGACAGTTTTGTAAATACTTTAGGATGACAGTTTTGTGAATACTCTAAGATGATATTTTTATAAATAATGGAGGATGGCAAAATTGTAAATATGGGGTGGTAGGTAGGGAAAAATATTGATAATTATGAGAGAGAGGAGGGAGTGCCGGTAAGGAAGAGAAAGAAAAGAAAAAAAAAGAAGAAAAGAAAGAGGAGGAAAAGGAAGAGAAAGAAGAAGAAGGAGAAGGAAGATGAAAAGAAAATCAAGATAAGTTCTTAGTCATCTCTCTAATTTCACCATCTTTACTTTAGAAATATCCTAATTTACAGTATGAATGTACGATTTTTGTGTAGTAGGAATCAAGCACACAAGTTTAACGATTTATTTGAGGTAGGCTTAACATTTACTCATAAATTTTGTACAAAATTATATATATACTTTTATATTTGTTTAGATGTAATTTTGGATAATATGTAGTTTGGAATTTGGATATTTATATGAAATTCTGTTTTGGTTATTTAGACATGCATATGGGTACATGGGATTACATAAAAGAAAAATAAAAGAGAAGTTAGGCTAAGCTAAATTTCAGAGTAATTTAGGAAGCTTCTATTTTGGAAATTTTGAGAAAATTTGACAAGAATTTTAAAGAAGTGGTCCATATATGAATTGTAGATATATGTATCATGGATCTATAGGCTCTGAAATCACTTAATTTGGAGTCCATATGAGGGAGATATGGCTGCTTAATTGAGCAGAGGTCAGAATCCAGTAAAAATAAGCGTTTTTTTTTAATTTTCTAGAAATAATTCGTAAGGAATCTAAAGAAATGATAAACATAAAAGTTGTAGATAATTGTCTTATCTTTTTATAGGCTTTGACATCACCTTAATTGGAGTTTTTATGAGGGTGATATAGCTAATTAATTTAGTAGATGTCAGAATCAGTCTAGAATCCAAAATGGTAAAATAAGTGTTTTTGTTTTTAATTTTCTGAAAATAATTTGTAAGCAATTTGAAGAAATAATAAACATTAAAGTTGTAGATCATTGTCTTAACTTTTTATATGATTTGAAATCACCTTAATTGGAGTTTGTATGAGATAGATATGATTGAATAAGTGAAAAAATGTCACAAAACACGGCCAGACCGTGTTCTTGGTTGCTTCAGCATGGGTAGATCTTGTTCAGGGCTATTTTTGAGCATGTTTGAAGTATTTTTCAAGTATGGTTGTGTCTTGAACATAGCCAGGATGTGTTGGGTGTTGAATTATCATAATTTTCACTATTTTCTACCTAAAAATAATCTTGTGTGTTGAAATATTTTTTGAAAACATATATCCAAAAAAAATACTTTTAAATAATTATTTTGGTATCATAAATTACCCTTTTCTTTATTCGATTCAAAATGAATCGTATTGAATATTGATATGTGATGAATGATTATTAAGCATTAAGTATAAAAATGATGCATGTCATATTATGAATGTGATTGAATGGCAAGCGCAAAGCTCATTGTGAGTTGCTTTATAATTTTATATTGTATTTGATGAATATACATATATATATATATATATATATATATATATATATATACACACACACACACACACACACACACACATTTATATGTATTGATGAATATCGACGAGTTGTATGGATTGATACGGTACCAATAGGAGACGTCCTATTAGTCTGAGTGAGTCAAGAGAGGGCCACTCCAACCGGATAACAAAGGTAATGTGAGGAGGCAGATGAGCGATGAACTCACATTCCCTGATTACTTATTGTGACTATATTCAATCGGTCACTATGTGTATAGCAAATGAGTGGATTTTCAGTGCATATAAAGTATGTTAATTATGCATCAACTGAAGTGATAATTTTATCTCCAAATCTTAATATTTTTTGTAACTTATACAGCTAAACATAACTTTTGTTTTCTCATTATATTTTATTTATATTAAGTCTATTGAGAACATTTGTTCTTACTATTATTTTGGTGTTATCTTCAGATAAAAAGAAATAAGATACAACAGGGAATAGCATTACTAATGAAGATCTCGATGTCAGTACCACCTCCTCACCCTTTGTGTTTCAAGGGTGGAGTACTATATAGGGACTCTTATTTGTGTACTAAAATAATGTATTGTATAATTATTACATGTGTGAGGTTTGTAATATATATATATATATATATATATATATATATATATATATATTGTGTTTAAACATATGGCGTATTTAACATGCAAATGTGAAAATAGTTAAATAAATAAATAAATAATAATAACAATGAGATAAATAATAATTAAAAAAAAAATTAGATGTTACACTTATGTTGTTGAAAACTTTATGTATGTTCATGTTTGCACTAAACATGATATTGCATTTATGTGAGGATGCTCGAGCGATATCATAGTAACCTAAGAATTGACCACTAGAGAGCTACAAAAAAAGTTATAAGGTACATACAAAGAAGTAAAGACTACATGCTTATGTATGGACAGATGAATAATCTGGATGTAATTAGCTAATCAGATTCAAACTTTGCTGGCTGTGTTGATTCTCACAAATCAACATCAAGATACATTTTCATGCTGGCCTGTAGAGCTGTTTCTTGGAGAAATGTTAAGTAGACCTTAATTGCTATTTTTATTATAGAAGCTGAGTTCATCTCTTATTTTGAGACCACTTCACATGGTGTATGGCTTAAGAATTTTATTTCGGAGCTTAAAGTTATGGGTTCAATTTATAGGCCATTGAGAGTTTTTTGCAATAATTCAACTACTGTCTTTATGGCTAAGAATAATAAAAATAGAAGTCAAAGTAAACACATCGACATTAAGTACTTAGCAATTAGAGAACGTGTAAAAAAAAAAAAGTGGTCATTGAACACATTAGTACTGAATTGATGATCATTGATCCTTTGACTAAGGATATGTTACCACTAAAATTCAAAAATCATGTAGAGAAAATAGAAATTAGTTCCACTTTATGATTGTATACATACAGTTAATTAATGAAATTCTGATATATTGTAAGGTTTTCTCATATTCATGTGCACCTTAATTGTAACGCCCCTAATTTACGGGCACGTGAAACAAACATTTTTTTCCGCAATCAGATATTTACCGTAATATGCATAGCACTATTCTTTGTCATGAAAATAGATATATATAGGTTCTCTCATGTATACACATTATACAAATCAAGTTATAAATGTTAAAGTAACAACAGAAGCAGAGATTCTATCAATGGCATTTAGAGCACACTCTAAAATACAAATACAATGTAATTCAAAAACTGAGTCTTGAAAGCAATGTAGACTCACCCATAGAATATGTCACCTAAATGATCACCTATTTGCAGAATCAGACTCTGAATTTTTATCTGAAAAATGTGAAAATATCGTGTAGTAACTTTGACAACTCAGTGAGCATATAATACTTCATATGACCTCTTAGATCAGCATATGGATGTACTCATATTTTAAAATTTGTTAAATAGAAAATACAGTTTAGAAATAAATTCATATGGGACCCGTATTTCAAATATTCTCAAATTAAAGTATATTCAGATATCCAAAACCATATTTAGCACGGTATGATCCTTAAACAAATGTTGTTATGCATTAAAATATTTCACATGAAAATATTAAGAGGAACCCATATCAGAACCATCAAATATTTTCAAGCACATAGTAAGGGTTAATGTTATGTTCAGCTCTCAATACACTCAATTCACTCATTTGCTATACGCATAGTGACCGATCGACTACAGTCACACTAAGTGATCAGAAAATATGAGTTCATCACTCATCTGCCTCCATACATTACCACTGTTACCCGATTGGAGCGGCCCTCCTTTTGCTCACTCAGGCAAATAAGGCGTCCATTATTCGGTACCGTCTCAAACCATACAACTCGTTGATATTCATCCATACATATATATAAATACATATTCATCAAGTGCAATGTATAATTATCAAGCAACTCGCCATGAGCTTTACGCTTGCCATTCAATTATAATCAGCAACTTTATAGCTTTATAAATCAATACTTCGTGCACATAATATTCACTTTATCAAATAATGATAAATATATTTAGAACCACATATTTAATTAGTTTCAAAATCTATTTGTAAAACTATATTCTTCTTGAACTATGTGTCAGTTCGTAAATAAAACAAATATTTTAACACATTTCAGAAACTTATGATAACATAAATAATTTGTAAATAAAACCAATTATATATTTTAAGTTCAAGAATAGTATAAGGTAAGTCATAGAAAGAATTATCTACTCACAGGGTAAAGTTCTAGGTTGGACAGACCCAAAATGTACTTTTCCAATTCAAATTTGACCAAACAGACTTCAAAATCGAGTCTGAAGGGTCTAAAAATCTAGGAAATGAATTCGGGATCGTGAATTTTGACCTCTAGAAGTTTGGTCAACTGATGGGTACTATTTACAGTCAAAAATACTATTTACTGTTGGAATCACTGTTTATACCGTCCGGATTTACTTTTCACGACAAAAAAAAAATTATTAGATGCTTGAAAAATTTCATATCCTGAGGTTTATCTATCTCTTGAATCTATTTACGACGTTAGATTTTCAATTTGAAGACTCTAAATAGGAGTTTCAAAGTTTACCTTTTTCTAAGATTTTCTACTTCCGATCTACGACGATTCTGCAATTGATTTGAAAAATCATTCGCTAATATCATAGTACTCTTCATCCTGAATCCAATGGTACTTTTAATTTTGAAATCGGAGGCTCAAAAGTACTCTAGATCTAAAGAGAAAAAATAGAGGAGAAAGAGTGAATAGTAATTTCCTGATAAACCTATGAAAAATTTAAAAAAAAATGATTGAGGCAATTTGCTAATTGTTGGAGAAAGCCCTTGCAAATTTTATTATTTACACTTTGATCCCTAAACTTTTAAAAAGTTACATTTTGACCTCAAAAATATTAATAAGTTTTCATTTTCATCCTTAAAACATTTCAATTACATCCATACTCCTTTATTTCTTTTATTAATCCATACATAAATGAAAATTACTAAATTTTAGGGATGTTACATTCTTCCCCCCTTAGAAAATTCGGTCCCCGAATTTCAAATCATCCTATCATAAGTAGGAAATGAAACTAAAACATAAATTACAGTTATTATCCTCACTACTCAAGTTACTAGGGATATCTCTTTTGTATATCATCTTTTCTTTTTAAGAAATTTCTTCACTTAAGTGATTTTGCCATATAACCTTAACCATAAGGATTTTCTTCAACTATAAGTTATTCACTTGTCGATCAACAATAGACATTGGTTTTTCCTCATAATTAAGCTAATTTTTTGTTCAATTGAATTTCTTGAATATGATAACATGAAAAGAATATGATAGGTACTTCCTTAGCATTGATAAAAGAAACACCGTATTTACCATCACTTTATCCTGATGGCAAGTTTAGACGATATACACTATGCCTACTTTATTCAAGATTTCAAAATAGCCTATATGCTAGAGCTTAATATTTTCCTTCTTTCTAAATCTCATTACCTTTTTTATGGGTGAGTCCTTAAAAAATATTTAGTCACCAACTGATAATTTCTAATGCTCAACATTCCTGATCCTTATAGACATTTTGGCTTGCATTAAGTTGCTTGTATTTTTTTTCTAATCAATTTCACTTTATCAACGGCATCTTATAATAAGTCTGACCCTAGTGAATAATTCAACAGAAAGTTAGTAACATCTCTTACATAAGGCTTTAAGTCATCTAATATCACTTTATTATATCTATTGTATGTTATTGTATGTTATTTTAAATTAGATTCCAAAAACTTAACTTTACTAAACTCAATCACTTATTAGGAGACCTACGATGTTTTATGTAAAATCTCAAATTATGCCATTTGTATACTGACCTGATTATTACTAATATGAACAAATTCAACTAAGGACAAATAACTTATCCCAACTTTCACCAAAATTATATAAAGATACCTGAAGCATAACTTCGTAAATACATAATTTATATTTACTATCAGCTATAATATAATCTAACTAAGATTCTAAGGCTTCCTGAATAACTCTCCTAAAACAATATATTCACACATGAATTTTCAATCTCAACATAATTCACATCCTAAATACTAAACTCAACTTAACATGGTATAACTCTTAACACAAATATCTTGATCGCTTTACATTATTCTCGGACATGGTTCTCAAAATATTCTCCTTTCTTAACTCAACTACATTAGATAAATTTAAGTGTTCTTCATACCTTAATACTCAATCAATATATACTGTAAACTAATTATTCTTTCTAATTTGTACATGGTCTACCAACTTACACAGTTATACATACTTGATATAAATATTTTTTTTCTAAGTACGTTCTTTGTTAGATAAATATTTTCAAAATCTCCATTACTTTAACCTACTAACCACTTGGACACCATAATAACTGACTTTCAAAGAAAATAAATTAACTCTCCTTATAATAAGGAAAAAGAACCTTACATTCAGTACCAAACATTAATGAGGGATGATGCAACAGAAAAAATGGAATACATAATAGAGCATGGTGTCAAAATAGGAAGTCAGAAGTTTGGACAAAGCATGGAAAGTGTAATATCCCGTAATTTTTAAATAATAATCTTTTAAGACAAAAATTTATATTTTTATTTTAAATGATTTTGTTTTGCTGAAAGCAAATATATTTTTAATTAAAATAATTATATTGTCCTCTAATAAAATGTTATGTTATTTTTAAAAATATTCTTTCTTTTATTATGTATAAAGATATTTATTTTGTGATTTGTTTTATTAAAATTTTATCAATAAAATTCATAATTTAAGAGTTCAATTAAAGTTTTATAAGAATGTAAATTTTTAGAAATTTTTGAGATATTTTAAGATGAAAAAAAATATATATATATATGTATATAACGAAAATAATAATAATAAATTTTAAATATTTAATTATTAAATAATAATAAATAAAAAAGAAAAAAAAGGGGGGAGGGGGAGACAGAAGTGAGGAATGTGGAATCTGATTTTCGTAATCGATAAATAGTGTGAATAGTAACATTCATTTTTTTCTCTAAATTTGGAGTGCCTATTAGCTTCCAATCTCAAAACTAAAGGTACCACTAAATTTAGGACAGAGAATACTACGATTTTGACCAAATAATTTTTCAAATCAGTTGCAGAATTGCCACAGATCAAAAATAGAAAATCTTAGAAAAAGGTAAGTTCGGAAACTTCTACTTAGAGACCTCAAATTAAAAATTTGACACCGTAGATGGATTCACGAGCCACATAAACCTTAGGATATGAATAGTGTCTTTCGGCCATGAACAGTGACTAGCATTGACCAAGCTTCCGAGGTCATTTCTTAAATTTTTGGACCCTTCAGACTCATTTTTTAGATCCATTTGATCATATTTGACTTGAAAAATTATATTTGGGACTGTCCAACTTGGAGCCCTAACCTGTGAATAGATAATTCTTTCTATAACTTACTCTATGCTCTTCTTGAACTTAAAATGTTTAATTGGTTATGTTTACAAATTATTTATGCTATCATGAGTTTCTAAAATGTGTTAAAATATCTGTTTTACTTACGAACTGATACATAGTTCAAGAAGAGTATGGTTTTGCAAATAAGTTTTCAAACTCATTGAATATGTGGTTCTAAACGTATTTATCATTATTTGGTAAAGTGAATATTATGTGCATCAGACATTGATTTGTAAAACTATAAAGTTACTGATTATGATTGAATGGAAAACATAAAGCTCATGACGATTTACTTGATAATTATACATTGCATTTGATGAATATGCATTTATATATATGTATGGATGAATATCGACGGGTTGTGTGGCTTATGACAGTATTGAGTAAGGGACACCCTATTAGCCTGAGTGAGATAAGGAAGGGCCACTCTAACTAGGTGACAGTGATAATGTGAGGATTCAAATGGATGGTGAACTCACATTTTCTAATTACTATTGTGACTGTGGTCGATCGATCACTATGCGTATAGCAAATGAGTGAATTGAGTGTCTGGGTTAACCAGATCGCCAAGTAAGGCAGATCATTTTAAATTGAGTATGCCATATCACCGAGTGAGGCAGGTGTATTAAAAGTTATAACTTTATCTCAAAATGTTAATATTTTACTATAGTTTATACAGTTAAGTATAACAATATTTGTTTAATAATCATACAGTGCTGAATATGGTTTTAAATATCTGAATATCCTTTTATTTGAGAATATTTAAAATACGAGTCCCATATGGATGTACTTCTAAATTGTATTTTCTATGTAACAAATTTTAAAATATGAGTACATCCATATGCTGACCTAAAAGGTCATAGGAGATAGTATATGCCCATTGAGTTATCAAACTCACTACAAGATATTTTCATATTTTTCAAATAAGAATACAAAGTCTGATCCTACAGATAGGTGATCAGTTAGGTGACATATTCTCTGAGTGAGTCTACATTGCTTTCATGGCTCACAGTTTTGAATTATACTGTGTTTGTATTCTAGAGTGTGCTTTAAACGCCACAAGCAGAATTCTTGTTTCTGTTGTTATTTTGACATTTATAACTTGATATGTATAATGTATATACATAAGAGAACCTATATGTATCTAGTTCTATGACACAGAATAGTGTTATGCATGTTATGAAAAATATTTGATTGCGAAAAAAAATGTTTGTTTCACCTGCTCGTAAATTGGGGGCGTTACAGAAAGAAAATTAAAATCGGTGGACATAATTCTTGAAAAGTTATAAACAAAATCTAGCTGCTATATTCGGCAATTATTGATGGCTGTAAGTTTTGAATATATGTGCCAGAATTTAATTCAAAACTACTGTTATTCAATGGAAGAATATTACATGAAAAAGAAGCATTTCTGAGCTTATAAAAGTTTGTGAAAAACAAAGAGTACGTAATTAACTGATAGGATACAGTTGGTTGCTTCAAAACAGAAGTAATCAATTAACTATAAAATAACCCAGTCTAAATTAAAAAATTTCAAAATAACTAGTCGATTTAATAATACCAATAGTCGACTGGTAAGAACATTGAGAAAAATAAGATAAATCATTTGATTGTTCTTCTTCAATAACTAACTAATTTGCATTTTCACTATTTTTTTTACAATGATGCCTATCACTTACAACTTCTCTACACGAATCAAGACATTAATGCTTCATCAAGGACAACTAGGAAAAGATTTTTTTTTGTAATATCTTAATATTATTCTCTTTATGTGATTAATATAAGCCACAATCACAATTACTGTACATATGCATGTGTGCCATCATTTTTTGAAATTCACCTTCAATTTAACTTGTATCCACCGGCCTTTCACATAGCTATTCTAATTATGTTGCCATTTTATGAGTTCTATAAATGTACGCATTAGTATCTTTACCTTCATACTCAAAGTTAGGGTGAGTGCAGTTATGGAAGGAACCGCATTCCGTCAATTTCGAAATATTTGTGTCTTTTGGGGTTCCAGTCCTGAAAAAGATGGAGAGTATGTTAAAGCAGCACAAAATCTAGGTATGGTACTAACTAGGAGAAAAATTCATTTAATCTATGGAGATAACCGTGGGTTAATGATGTGTGTGTCTACAGCTGCACATATAGGATGATGTCAAGTTCTAAGTATTATTCCCACAGCTCTAGCTGCATCCAATATCATAGGAAAGACAATTGAGGAAAAATTTAGAATATCTTCTATGCATGAGTGCATGGTTAGAATGATGAGTAATGCTGATGCCTTCATTACCTTAATCACAAATCGATAGGTTTGTTAAATGTTAACCATTTCTTTAATGGTTTGTTGTTTTTTCTTGATCAAGCTGTTGAATAAAGGTTTATCTCACACTTAGCACGATGAATTTTCATCTTGACTTTAAATGCTGAGGAGTTAATTGATACTTTACAGGCATTTGTTCATGTATCTGATCCAACTATGGCTCAAATAGATTGGATGGCAGACAACCGCAAGAAGCATAAATTAGATTTGGATTTTTATCTTTAAATGTAGTAGAACATAGTAATTGCTATATCATTTTTACTTTTTTAGGGTCTACTTGAATACTATCTTTGCCAACTATACTCCCTTAGAGTTTGTAAAATTATCCTCAAATGTTGCTTATGATCCTCTGAACTCTTAGAACATATTAATATATCATCAATAAATATATTTACAATTTAATCCAAGAATGGCTTAAGTACTATATTCATAAAGTCCATAAATGTAGCTAGAGCATTTTTCAAACTAAATGACATCACTAAGAACACATAGTGCTCATACCGAGTCCTGAAAGCAGTTTTCAGAATATCCTCTTCTATTATCCTCAATTGATTATTCCCATATCTCAATCAATTTTTTTCAATTTTTTTAAAAATATTAAGTACCCTGTAACTGGTCAAACATATAATCTATATGAGGTAATGGTTATTTATTACGCACTACTACCTTATTCAACTGTCTATAATCTATGCACAATCATAGCGATTTATCTTTCTTTTTCACAAATAAAACTGAAGCACCTCAAGGAGAGTACTAGAGTGTACAAATCCCTTCTCTAACGAGTCTTGTAACTAATTTTTAGTTCCTTAAATTTAGTGAGTGCCATTCTATATTAATATATAAATACCAGTTAGGTTTTAAGAAGTTAATCAATTCCAAATTTTATTTTATGTTTTGAGGGTAATTCTAGAAATTCTTCTGGGAACACATCAAGAAATTTCCTAATCACTGGAACTTGATTTATACTGGTATACTTTATATCAACATCTCTCATCACTGCCAAATATCTTTAGCACCTTTTGTAATAACTTATAGGCTGCTAAAACTGAAATTAAATTATTGAGTACCTTAATACGATCTCATTGTATATAAAAAAATGAAATTCTTTAGGAATATTGAATTTAATCACTTTAATATGACATTCCAAAATGGAATGACATGATACCAACCAATCCATTCTCAGTAACACATCAAAGTCTACCTTATTTAGGCAATCGGGTACAATGGATATCACATTCAGAAACGGTCATATTAAGCATATGTTTTAATTCTTTAAATTCTTTGACACACCTATCCCTTTCACTTTCAAAAAAAAATTGACCCATAGATACTTTTTAAAATGCTACAATATTCAATCAATCTTATACTAGAAAATTTAACAAATTTGAAATAGAAAAGAAATTGAAACCCTATAAAATCCTTCTGCAATACCTGAAGTATAAATATGTCCGACTCATATCCATACTAAAGGTCTTACTATAGAATCCTTTGCTCTGATAGTCATAGGAAAACTTAATGCTTTGATACTAACTTGTAACACCCCAATTTACAGGCACGTGAAACAAATATTTTTTTTCGCAATAAGATATTTACCATAACAAGCATAGCACTATTCTTTATCATGGAAATATATACATATAGGTTCTCTTATGTATACATATTATACATATCAAGTTATAAATGTCAAAGTAACAACAAAAGCAGAGATCCTGCCTGTGACGTTCAAAACATACTTTAGAATACAAACACAATGTAATTTAAAAACTGTGAGCTTTGAAAGTAACGTAGACTGACCCAGAGAATATGTCACCTAACTAATCACCTATCTGTAAAATTAGACTCTAAATTTTTATCTAAAAAATGTAGAAATATTGTGTAGTGAGTTTAATAACTCAGTGAGTAGATAATACCTCCTATGACCTCTTAGATTAGCAAATGGATGTACTCATATTTTAAAATTTGTCACAGAAAATATAGTTCAGAAATACATTCATATGGGACCCGTATTTCAAATATTCTAAAATTAAAATATATTCAGATATCCAAAACCATATTTAGCACGGTATGATCATTAAACAAATGTTGTTATGCATTAAAATATTTTACATGAAAATATTAGGAGGAATCTATATCAGAACGATCAAATATTTCCAAGCACACAGCAAGAGATGATGTTATGTTCAACTCTCAATACACTCAATTCACTCATTTGTTATACGCATAGTGACCGATAGACTACAATCACAATAAGTGACCAGGGAATATTAGTTCATCACCCATCTGCCAACTCACATTACCATTGTCACTCGGTTGAAGCGACCTTCCCTTGACTCACTCAGGCTAATAGAGCGTCAATTACTCGATATTGTCTCAAACCATATAACTCGTCAATATTCATCCATACATACATACATATATATATATATACATACATATATATATATATATATATATATATATATATATATATATATATATATATAAATGCATATTCATCAAATGCAATGTATAATTATCAAGCAATTTGCCATAAGCTTTATTCTTGCCATTCAATCATAATCAACAACTTTATAGCTTTATATATCAATACTTCGTACACATAATATTCACTTTATCAAATAATGATAAATACATTTAGAACCACATATTCAATGAGTTTCAAAATCTTTTTGCAAAACCATACTCTTCTTCAACTGTGAATCAGTTCGTAAGTGAAACAGATATTTTAACACATTTTAGAAACTTATGATAATATAAATAATTTATAAACATAACCAATTATACATTTTAAGTTTAAGAAGAGTATAGGGTAAATCATAGAAAGAATTATCTACTCACAAGGTAAGGTTCAAATTTAGACAGCCCTAAAATGTATTTTTTTCAATTTAAATTTGACCAAACAGACTTCAAAATCGAGTCCGGAAGGTCTAAAAACCTAGGAAATGAATTCGAGATCTCAAAATTTGATCTTCAGGAGCTTGGTCAACACTGGTCAATTGATGGATACTATTTACTGCTGAAATCACTATTCATACCGGTCGGATTTACTGTTCACGACGCACAAAAGTTGTCAGATGGTTGAAAATTTTCATATCCTGAGGTTTATCTATCTCTTAAATCCATCTACGACGTCATATTTTCAATTTGAGGACTCTAAATAAGAGTTTCAAAGTTTACCTTTTTTTAAGATTTTTTTACTTTCGATCTACAGCTATTTTGCTGCTGATTTGAAAAACCATTCGGCCCATATCGTAGTACTCCTTGTCTTGAATCCAGTGGTACCCTTAGTTTTGAAATTGGAGGCTTAAAAGTACTCCAGATTTAGATAGAGAAAATGGAGGAGAAAGAGTGAATAATAATCTCCCAATAAACCTACGAATGATTTTTAAAAGAATGATGGAGGGACCAAATAGCAATTTGCTAATTGTTGGAGGAAGTCTTTGCAAATTTTATTATTTACACTTTGCCTCTAAAATTTTAGGAAATTACATTTTGACTCCAAAAATATTAATAAATTTTTATTTTTATCCTTAAAACATTTCAATTACATCCATACTCATTTATTTCTTTTATTAATTCATACATAACTGAGAGTTACTAAATTTTAGAGATGTTACATTAATTCATTTGAGAAAAACATATTTTGTTTTGGACCAAGAATAAACATCGGGTTTATTCATTAAATTTTTGTTACTACATTAAGTATAATACTTAAGAAACTAAATGTATTATAATACATAGTTGATATTACTCACTTTTAGAGGATCTATCACTATGATTCATGTATTTATTTCTTAATAAAGTTGTTTGATGACTCATTTAAGTTATTAGGTTAAATGTATGGACCAAGTGGGAGAATGTAATAGTTTTTCATTTTTAAACATAAATAACTCACATTAAAATGGTCCAGACGTTTTTCCCTTCAGGATTCCTAACGTTTTTTAAGTTAAATGGCCATGAAAAGCCATTATAGAGGTTGTTCTTGATGGTAGAACAACTATATAAAGGGGTTTTAGTTCCTAAGCCTTTCTTAGCTTATGAATACAAATTATACACTATCTATAGTGAGGGAGACAAGGCTTAGAAGAGTCAAAACCATTGAAAAACTTGTGAAGAAAAGCAATGGTAGGATATTGGTTTATTTTTCCTAAACCTTGTTATCACGCCTCTAATTTTAGGGTATGTGAAACACGTATACCATGAACATATATTTTTCATAACATGTATAATACACTCTTTTATAGATAGGTATTCTCATGTATTCACAATATATAAACCAAATCTATAAACATCAGAGTAATAGCAAAAATAGGGATCTTGCATGTGGCATATAGAGTATACTCTAGAGTACAAGTATAATATAAATCAAAATCTATGAACCTTGGAAACAAGTAGGCTCACCCAAAAATCATGTCGTCTAGCTGGTTAACTATCTGAAGGGGAAAAACCATACTCTATATCCTTATTTGAAAAACATATAAATATCGTGTAGTAAGTTTGACAACTCAGTGAGCAGATAATCCATCCTATGACATCTTAGGTCAACATATGGATGTACACATATTTTAAAATTTGTCACATAGGAAATACAACTCAAAAATACATCTATATGAGACCCGCATTTCAAATATTCTCAAAACAAATGATATTTATATATCCAAAACCATATATTGTACTGTATGATCATTAAACAAATGTTGTTATGCATCAAAATATCTCACATGAAAACATTAGGAGGATCCCATATCAAAACTTCCATATCAGAGTTCAAGCCCTTCCGTACTTTGTTGTTGTAGGATTTGCCTAAATTCAGCATCCTGCTGAGGTTTGTCCTACCACCATTTAAGAGGACACGTGAAGGGACTCTAATATGGGTATTTCCTAAGCACACAGCAAGGGAAGGTAAATCACATCTCATATAACTGGCATTTCATCTAGATAGGAGGCATCCCTCTCTTCATCACATAACATATCCCGTGTGTTGACTCTCACACGAGGCTAGCACCACTCCTGCTAGCTGAGGTATCAAGGTACATTAGGGCTAACATCACCTGCTATTAGCAGACATTGTTTTTAATAAGATTCCTCCACAAAATTATTGTATGCACATATTCTATATCATCCAAAACAGAGCTTTTAGAATAATTCAGAATCTCAGTCTCAATATAGCTCATTCATCATAAATTACCCATTCAAGGTTTATCATATATACATGCCTTTTCTCAAGGCAATCATATAGCTTTATAAATCAATGCCACATGCATAAATATTCACTTTATCATTTAATGAGAAATACATGTGAAATAAGATATACCATGAGTTTAGAAATCTATTTTCAAAACTATACTCTTCTTGAACTATATTTCAAATTGTAAGTAACTCAGATAATTTTAATGTATTTCAGAAACATATAAAAGTTTAAATATCTCGTAAACATAATCAAATACATGCTTAAAGATCAAGAAGAGTATATGACAAGTCATAGAAATAATCATCTACTCACAAGGTAAGGCTCCAGATTGGACAGCCCTAAAATACACTTTTTCAATCTGTATTTGACTAAATAAACCTCCAAAATGAGTCCGGAGGGTCCAAAAATCTAGGAAATGACTCTAAAGTCGCACAATTTGGCCTTCGAGAGTTTGGTCAACACTGGTCAACTGTTGAGATACTATTTATGGTCGAAAATTACTATTTATCATCGCACAAAAAGTTGTCAGATGACCAAAAAAATTAATATCTTAAAGTTTATCTAGCTCCTGAATCCATTTACGGTGTAAGATTTTCAATTTGGGGTCTCTAAATATTGTTTGGATTGCCTATTTTCAGTTTTTATTTTCACTGAAAATTGAAAACAGACATGAAAACGCGTTTGTTTACTGTTTTCTATTTTTATTTTCAAGAAATATTTCCTAAATTTCTAATTTGAAAATGCCAAAAAGATATTTTCAGAATTTTTAGTTTTATAGTGTATTACAACGATGAAATTTTCATAATTATTTTGAATTATATACACAATGTTTACTATTTATATAATTATAAAGTAGTAAAAATGGAAATACAACAATATAACTAAAAAAATAGTAAAAATGAAAATACAAACCAAACATATTTTCAGAAATATGAAAACTAAAAAGTGAAAACTGTTTTCAAAAAATGAAAACAGAAAACATTTTCGCAAACCAAACGCACCCTAAGGGTCTATTTGGTTTGCCTGTTTCCAGTTTTCATTTTCACTGGAAACGAAAAACAGACATGAAAATGTATTTGTTTACTGTTTTCTGTTTTCATTTTCAAGAAATATTTCTTGAATTTCTTAAAATTTTGAAAATGCCAAAAAGACGTTTTTAGAATTTTTATTTTTGTAGTGCATTACAACGATGAGATTTTCACAATTATTTTGAATTATATACACAATGTTTTACTATTTATATAATTATAAAGTAGTAAAAATGAAAATACAACAATATAACTAAAAGTTGGTAACACTATGCAAGATGGAATATTGGATATAACAGGTGAGAAGTACTCCATAAGAGTTTTTGGATGCACAACTTGTTCTTCCATTTCTAATGGTAATTCAACAAAATCTAATGTCGCAATTGTGAAATCAATGGGTGACCTTAAACTTTTTCCAACCAAACGCTTATCTTTATCACGTTTTCAACCACGCATAAACTATAAAAAAATTACAAATATTTCTAATATCACACAACATAATTTCTAACAAAATGAAAATAAATTAAAACAACCCAAAATTATACAGAATTTTTTTTACAAAGAAAATTTCCTATTCAAAGAATAAATAAATATTCTAAATTATATCTAGTGGAATAATTATGCTTACCTGGCTTTAATTAGCTTTTCCATTGCAATCCCGGCAACGGCACCAAAAACTTGTTATTTTAATTAAACTCGCAAGCGCACGAATCTGTTGGAGTACAGATTTAATGGTATGCAAGGTCGATCCCACGAGGATTGCCAATGGATAGGAAACTCTAATTTGAATCCAAATAAATAACTCTAACCTAGTTGTCAAAATATTTGTTTTGTGAGGAGAATATTAAATCAAGTGTGCATAAAATTGATGTACTCAAATTAAATTGAAATGTATTCAAGATAAAAAGAATGCTAAGGTTAGGGGATCCACTCCTGGTATGAGTAATGATAAATATAACTCTTTTATCACTCAATTGGAATCCTCACATGAATAAAGTTCCAATCGAAAAATGTATTACTTTGAGCTCACTTTTGTTTATACATGAATTATATTTACCTCTTTTTACACCATTAATACATGCTTGTAAAATAGATTCAAGTATACATTGTGCCAATTATTATATTGTCTACAATAAATCAAAATTGATTCAAGAATTTATTGTGCTAAAAATTGTCTACAATGTATCAAGGTTCACACCTTACAAGATTAGAATGAAAAGATGTACGAAGAAGAAACATAACAAGAGATAGGTGGCGATGCCAACCATAAACATAATAAGAAATAGGCGGTTTGATAGAACCATCCAATAAGATAACAAGAGATAAGAAAAAAGAAAATAAGCACAATAACATAATATAACAAGAAATAGGCGGTTTAGTAAAACTAATCAATAAAAATAACAAGAAATAAGAATAAATAAAATAAGCACAATAACATAAAATAACAAGAAATTGGCGGTTTAGTAAAACCAGCCAATGAAAATAACAAGAAATAAGAAGAAAGAAAATAAGCACAATAACATAAAATAACAAGAAATCGACGGTCTGATAAAATCAGCAATTAAGAAGTAACATGAGAAAAGAAATAAGAAGGTAAATACAATATCAAAGATAAACATTAAGATTAAGATTAAGATTAATTATTATTCTCACACCAAGAGTTTCACCCTTTACCTTAGCATAAGGAGATTAGTTCTCCATATTTAAATTAAGAAAGCAAAATAAAGATGAACAAGCATGGTGATATTATGAAGGGATAACAAAGTATCTAAAGAAATAAGAACATTACAATATTAAATAACGAAAATTTATGGTCTCAAAACTACACTCTCTTCAGCTCATTTTTGACCTCCTCTTAACTCACAAGACCCTTCTATTTATAGATACAACTAATGAGGTAAGTGACAAAGCAAGTTGCACTAAAGTTGGCAGGTTGGATTCCACTATAACCATTGAAAGGGATCATGATATTCCTCCTTAATAGCCACCGAATTTGCTACCCATGTAAAAAGAAAAGTTGTAGGGAATTGTGTCGGATATCTACCTACAACATTTCGCATACATTGACTACGTATTATATGAGATACGACCCAAATACTAGTGTAAGGTTGGGCTGGACTGCAACAGCAAGTAGATTTTCTTCTAGATCAATTTTTGCCCTTTTAATGTTCAAATTAGCTGATCACGTAAACATAAAAGTTGTAGAAAATTGTGTCCGCTATTCACTTACCAAATTTCATATATATTGGATATGTAATTTATTATTTAAGATTAAAATACTAGAGTAAGGTCGGGCAGAAAAACAAACAGCACACAGATTTTTCACATTAGAGGTTCCTTAAATCTTATATGGTCATAAATCAAGATTAAATATATCTATTAGGATGCGTCTCAAGAGTCAAAAAGATAATTTTCCTTACTCAGCCATCCTTAATGAATTTATTTTTATCGCTTGATCTATAAATATAATTCGCAAAGAACCACAATTTAGTTTTGATTTTTTCAATTGAGTCAATTTTCTATTTTTTTCTCCATCTGTAGAAGATGCATAGAACTAAAGATAAATACAAAAAATAAGTGCTTAAACATGACAAATAATTAAGATGAAAGTATTTAATTCATAGTTATAAAACTCACTCATCAGTAATCATCTATAAAGGTGATGAAATATTTCTGACCATACACATCCATATTTAGACAACATATATTAGTATGAATGATCTCTAATATGTTCGAACTCCTAATAGCACATTTCTTATACATGTTGGTCTGGTTTTCCATAATGCAATCCACACAAGTCTCAAAATCAGTCAAATTTAGAGTACAAAGTACCTCATCTTTTACTTATCTCTTAATTCTCTCTATAGAAATGTGTCCTAATCTCTGATGCTACAATATAGAGGAATCTTCGTTAATATTACACAGTTTAGAGTTAGTTTGAACTTGTATTGAACAATAAATAGTATTGCCTTGTAAATTAAGACGATAAAGACCATTAAACAAAATATCATTCCCAACACAATCTGAATTATATAATAAACTGAATGATATGTTTTTAAAATTAAAATAATATCCAAATGGTACAAGTATTGAAACATAAATCAAGTTTCGTAAGAAATTTGGTACATAAAAGGTCATTTCTAACTTTAGAACAAAGCCACTATTTAAAGTTAAAGTGCAAGTTTCTATTACTTTCACATGTGAGCCCATCTTATTGCCTGATAAGATGCTTTGCTCACTTTCCACTGCTTTCCTTTGATTTTGCATACACTGCAAGGAGTTTGTAATATGGATTGTAGATTCAGAGTCAATTCATCAAGTGTTAATATTAACATTAATTATATTAGATTTATAACAGAAAACGAGATTGATTTACCTTTCTTTTTAAACCATTTTTAAAATTTAGTGCATTCCTTCTTTATGTGTCCCTTCTTTTTGCAGAAAAAACACTTTGCTTCTTTCTTAATATCAGCTTGAGGTGGTATTTTACCTTTTCTCTTTTGATTAGCTTGAGACTTATCAACTTTTTTTAGCTTTGTTATTCTCATAAGTTGTTGCCAGCAATGCACTCTCATCTAGATCCATTACTAGTATTTTTTCTTCTTGAACACACATGGTTATTAACTCATTAATTGACCATTTTTCTTCATGTGTGTTATAATACATCTTGAAAGGTCGTTCTCTTGCGGAAGAGTGTTCAAAATGTAGTGCACTAGGAAGGACTCCGACGTATCAATCTCGAGTTTCTTAAGTTGAGCTGAAATGGGACACATTTTCATTATATACTCATGCACACCTCTTACACTGGTGAGTCAGAAAGAAGAGAACTTTGTTATCAGGTTGCTTAGTAAGGCCTCATCAGAAGTGACAAATTGTTCGTCAATGGATTTTAGCAAGTCTCGAACCTTCTTATGCTGATAGATAAAACCCCGTATACCGATAGTTATTTTTGTCTGAATAAACATCACGCTAAGATGATTGGATTGCTCCTTTCCTTCATATAGTGCGATTTCAGCCGATGTGCTCTCGTCAGAGATTGCAAGTGATTTTTCTTTTCTAATAACATTATCTATGTCCATCCACTTTAGATGGAGGAGAATTCTCTTCTTCTATATCTTTTATTTATCTCCTTTAAATTTGGGAATATCATAGCGGATATCAAAAAAACTAACAAATTGAAAAATTGTATGAAATCAAAAAGTTTATGTCAAAATTTTGAGACTTATTGGTCTAAATTTCATGTATTACCAATATAAATATGTATATATGAATCTAGTGACATAAAAATTGCCTGTGAGTTAAATTTTTAGTGCAAGTAGATTTATTTGTACTTTATGATAAAATTATCAAATTATGAACTTAATTTCATATTTTATCGATATATTATGAAAATAATTTGATTTTCTATATAAAAATCTTGTTTTATGATAAAACTATTAGATTATATATCAATTCATACTCATGTAGGTAAATTATGAAAATAATATGAAATTTTATTATAATTAACTATATAAATATAATAAAAATCTATGTGGGATAAAATTTATTATATTAAGTATAATTAATCACAATTATATGTCTAATTCTTTATGTTATTCTAAACAAACTTAATATATAATTTTAATTAATTAAAGATGATGTGTCTAATCCCTAATTAATTAAGATTATAAGGATCAATAGACATATATACATTTTTTTATGCACAAAATTAAGTTTTATGAGAATAATCCTAAATTAAATTCATTCTAATAATATCAAAACTTAATGATATATTAGTGTATATAAATAAATATCTCATAAATAAAAAAATAATTAAACTATAATATTATGCACAAAATATACTTATTCTTAATAGCATAAAAAATAAAATATAAAATTTATTCATTCATCATATGAGCTTTTAATCTAAATTCTATATATATAAAATAAAAGAAAAACATATATACATACGTATAAAAGAATTCAAAGAGTTATAATCATGGCAACAAAATATTGAGAAAATGGTTATTTTGTACATTAAAATTCATTAAGATTATTTTTTCTGTTAGTCATTAACCAAGAAGCACCCATGGCCTAGTGGCAGAAAGCATAAAACCCTCTTAATAGACACAGGATTGAGTCTTTGCTGGTGCACTCAACATGTAAATTTTACTAAAAGTTTTTAAATATTAAAACAAGTGCATGTACTACTAAAGAAGCATCATTAGTTCAATGGCTATCTCATACAACCTCAACCAAAGGGGTGTGGGTTCAACATTGGGTCGTCACGGATTTTTTGTTGTTGAAAAATCATTGTTTATCGTCTTCAACCTTCAGATGGGTCAGACTGACCCAGTTTCAACTCGTAAGAAAATCTGACATTTTATTGCGATTCTAACTACAAAAAAAGATGTTCTAAATGTTGAAATGATTAGAAAACAATTTCTTAATGTTTCATGATCTCATTTTTTATCAAAAAGGTCAAAAAATCAAAGAGAAAAATTGAATAGTACACCATATATTAAAATAAGCAAAATAGAGGCTATACTTGCACTCAACATGTGAATTTTGCTAGAAGTCTTTAAATATTAAAACAAGTGCATATACTACTATAGAAGTATCACTAGTTCAGTGCTAACTCATATAGCCTCAACCAAAGGGGTGTGGGTTCAACATTGGGTTGCCACATAATTTTTTTTTTTTGGAAAATCATTGTTCATCGTCTTCAACATCCAAACGGGTCAAACTAGCCCAGTTGCGACCCAATTTCAACCTACAAAAGAATTCAACGTTTTCTTGCGATTGTGACAACTAAAAAAGATGTTCTAAATGCCTAAATGATCATAAAACAATTTTTTAATGTTTCATGATCTCATTTTTCATAAAAAAATGTCAAAAATTTAGAGGGAACAAATGATAGTACACCATATATGAAAATAAGCAAAGCGAACGTTATACATGCTCTGATACTAACTGTTAGATATTAAAAATTATTTAAACATAATTTTAAACTCAAAACAATATATTTAAATCAATGAAACGCGGAATTAAAAAAAGTAAACTAATCTCCTGCCATTGCTTTTCTTTACAAGTTTTTCAATAGTTTTAGTTATTCTAAGTCTTATCTCTCTCACTATAAATAGTGTATAATTTATAGTCAGAAGTTAAGAGAGGTTTATGGACCAAAACTTCTTTAGATAGTTATTTTACCATCAAGAATAATAATAGAAGTGTTATCACTTTTATGATGACCTTTCATGGCCATTTAAATTCAAAAACATTAGGACTACTCAAAAGAAAATTTTCTGAACTATTTTGATGTGAGTTATTCATGTGTTAAAGAATGAAAATTATTACAAGTTTTCCAGTATTTCAATATTTCAGTATTTTTTATCATGATATTTATAAGAGTTTTCTTTTAAATTTATTTATTTTGGTTTGAGATGGGATTTAGACTCCGTTTGGAAATTGTGCCTTCGGTTTTCTGATATATACCTTTAGAAAGTATCACAAATTTACATTTTGGTAAAAAAAAAAAACATAATTTAGTTATACTCTTTCAATGCTTTTCAAATGAAGCTTGTACTTTTTTTTTAAGAAGGTCCCCAAATATACTTTTCAAAGATGCTGTAACTATCAATAATATGAAATATTCCAAGTTTTTTTTTATTGTGTATTAAATGTTATGTTCTATTTAAATTCCTTCCAATTTATTTATTTAATTTAAAGACTCACAACAGTATTACGATATAAAAAATTTATTAGTTAATATATATTCTGTGGCAACTTTTGTTATATTTTTACTAAAAAGTTTAGATGTTATTTTGCAACAATTTTTTTGTACATATATACAAAAATATTTTTACAACACCTTTATAGAAATAACTTTTGAAATGTTATTATAAGAATTATATTTATAAAAATTAAAAAAATAATTAATATATAATGAGTTGATAATTTTTTTTTTAAAATTATATAATAATAAATTTAAAAATTAAAAATATATATATTTATAAATTTAAATACAAAATTATAAATTCACTCGTGGCAGTTATATTACTTTTCTTGGCTAATTTTATGATGCTACAGTTCTGTTAACAGAATCCACTGCAATCTGCATTGCTTGACAAAAGAAGTGTCTCCAGTGCATAAGGCCTATGGGTTAACGTTGTGGCTTCTTTGTAGGGCTTAAAGCCCTCTGTCCAAATAAGAAAAACAGGCTTAAAGCCTTAAAGGCTTGGCTGGTACACAAACACAATATTTGCAGACCAAGAAAGAAAAATAAACTGACACAATATTTTGCACTTTAATTTTTTAAATTGCTCTGACCTAGTTTTTTTAAGGCCGATCTCTAATCTTTTTTCATTTTTAACAATACTTATGTATGAACGATACATTTATATGTTTGGAACAAGAGTTTGAAAAATAATTTTGGGAGTATTGCATCTGAATGTAACAGTATTACAAAATTTATTATTTTCATTCTTAATAATGTGATATATTTTACCTAACTCAAGTCACTTTCTATAATATTAGAATAATAATATAATAACGTAAAATGAAAAATAGAAATAAAATAATTATAGTGAAATATAAGGTATAGAAATAACATAGATATGTTAAAAATTGATAGGACATTTTTTAAAAATAATCAAACATTCCTAAGAATATTGAAATGAACAAAACATAATAATGTTAATTTTTTTAATGGAGAAAAATAATTTTCATGAATATCTATAATGAATTAAACATGAGAATGTGTTTCTTGGAATCATTAACGAAAAGCACATTTCTAAGAAAATACTTTGGCATGAGAATGTTTTATTTTGCAAACCAAACACCCTTAGATTGAGAAGATAATGCTAAATTTAAGTAATTAGTAAGACAAACAAATAAAAGTTAGAAACAAATGCTAACAAAAGAAAAAGGCTTGTTCACAATTAGATTAATTGCATGCTAAAATTTGAATTTTATTTTATATAAAATTTGTCAAATTAAGTTCAAGGATTTTTAAAATTTATAAAACTAAGTGTCAGTGGGGCTTTATTTTTATTTTTATTTATTTTGAAAACATTTAATTTTGAAATCAGTTTCTCCTAAAGTATTGTAACAAAGAAACAGTTAATATTTGGACAAATTATCTTATAAAGGCCTTTGTCAAGGTATTTGTGTTTACCATCTTTCAAAACCAAATTTTTTATTATCAAACTGATAAGGGATCACCTACACCTCAAGTTCCTACATTTGAAGGTCCTATCACTAGGGCAAGGGCTAAGGAGATCCAACAAAAATTGGACAAGGTGATGACCTTTTTTTTGTCCAAGGAGCCTTCCATGTTAACAGCCTTCTTCGAACCATCTATCAAGGATCTGTCCATCAAGTCAATGGTGGCCATTGCAGCTCATGAAGACCCTAGGAGTGAAGAGAAGACTCCATGAAGTGATTGGACGTTTTGCTTGTAGTCTTTTCTGTTTTAAGACAATTTCCTTATTTAACTTTTAGTATTTCATTTTTTATAAAGGGTGGCCAGCACTAGGACTATAAAAGCCCTCCTTAGCATGTTTTTAGCAGTTTTTAGACATTTTGTAACTCAGAAACTTATTTTCCCTTCTATCAAAAGAGTGCTTTTGAGAGAAGAGAGCTTTGCTGATTGATCTTGCTTAGTTGTTCTTGTGTGTGTCAATCTCCCTAGAGATTGGTGTTCTCAAGCCTCCATAAGCCTCCTCCTTGTGCTTGGCTGCCATGGCCATTGTGTAAGGTTGTACTGGTAGGGTTTCTTCATCATTTGGTTCAGTTCTTGATTCATAGAACAAGGGTTGTTCCATTGTGTGAATTGGTTCTACTTCTATTCCTTTTATTTCTGTTTTCTTCCATTTTCAGATTTAACCTCCATTGTTGTCTTCTTTGAGTTCTGTCAAGGTTTGGTGTCTAGATCTAGAGTTTGTGGCTTACCCCACATCAAATTGGTATCAGAGCAAGGTGACACCTTACCACCATCACATCACCACCAAAGCGCCGCTGCTGGTTAGCTTTGTTCATCTGGAGTCTTTGCCATTTCAGTTTTATGTCATTTTCGTTTTTGAGTCATTTCTGGTCTTCCATTGTTGTGCTTTGCTTGAATTGCTTGTGGTTTTGGAGATTTGAACACATTCCCTCACCTACATCATCGTGAACCACCATAAAACACTTGCTGCAGCCTTGTTCAATCAACAACCACCATTCCTAACCTTCACCATCCAGAAAAACGTCCATGACTTGCTGCAATAGCCAGATTTGATTTCTAAGGCTGAACATTAACTGCTGCCTACAAATCAGGCTCCATTCTTTTATTGCAACAACCAAGTTTGACTTCCAAGGCTGAGCATTAATTGCTCCTAAAAATCAGGGATTTGTTTTTGCAGCTGTTATATTTATTCCTTAAAATAAGGGAGATTTGATTTCCAGCTGTTATAATTGCTCCTAAAATCAGGGGATTTGATTTGCAGCTGTTATATTTGTTCCTCAAATCAGGGAGATTTGATTTGCAAATGTTATACTTGTTCCTTAAAATCAGGAAGATTAAGTCCAATCTGCTATTAGAAGTTATTTTTGAAATTTAAATTGAAATTCCAGGTGTTAATTTCTTATTTCTGATATTCTAAAGTTTCATTTCTGTATTTTATTTATTCTTGAGACAAAAAGAAAAAAAAAAGAAAAAAAGAAGAAAAGAAATTCAAGTCTTATTTCAGCATTTCATTTGTATTTCATACTATCCTAAGTTGTAATCATTTCATAGAAGTAGTTTGTACTTAGTCATTTCTCAAGTGAAGCTCAAAGGGATTGCCAAGAGCCCTCAGATACACCAGGGAGTCCTACAAGCCCTAGCCATACCCTAGCCTTGTCCCACACTTAGCCAGATTTTGAATCTCACCCTTCTAATCTCCATTGGTACAAGTTGAGACAAGTAAGGTACAATTCTTCCTTCTTGAGTTCAGATCGATTGAGTATACTTCGTCTATCTGTATTACATTTTTGCAATTGTCTTCTTGAGTCTTGTTTTCTTTCTTTTACTGAGTCATTTTCTTGTTTAATCCTCTGCCAAGCTTATCTTTTCTATAACTCAACATTTATTGGCAATTGTTGGATTAGAACACCCTGCTGAAGTGGGTTATTTGATCCATACAAGACAAAAAAAAACGTGCATCAACAACAATTGGGATAGAGAGATTAAACACAAGAGTGAAACACTAGTGAGGTGATTTTGATTTCTCTAATCTGATTTGTTTAGGTGTTAGTCTTCTTTTGAACATGTCTAGGTCACCAAGTCCTCCACATTCAAGGAGTTCCTCACCAATACCACCTGAGATGTTCAACATGCTCAAGACCATGTCGGACAACTTAGCCTGCTTGACCGCTCGGATGGCTGTTTTGGAGGCAAGGCCAGCACCACCTGTCCTCGTCCCTTTAGGCACCTATGCTGAGGATGGAGGCCCTTCCAATGTGGCCCCAAGAGCACCCCTACCAGATCAAAGGAGTGCTTATGACGCCGTTCGAGGTGCGCACCATCAAGTCCCACCAGGCACCGCTTCTCACCTTGGAAGATCAGAAAGCGCCGCCCTACACCATGGCACTCCAGTCCATGCTCACAATGAGCAACTCTCTGTCCATAACTCTCCTTTACCTAGACGAAATCATTATGCACCTAATCGTTTTAATGCATTTCAAGGTTATCAAGATGAGGAGTTGGAGTATGAAGGCTGGCAAGCTGAGCCTCCTAGGGGCTACCAAGCTAGAAGAGGACGTGAGCCAGAGCAAGATGGCATTGGGAAGATCAAAGTGAAGATCCCAATTTTTGAAGGCAAGTGTGATCCAGATGTATACATGGAGTGGGAGACCAAAATAGAACAAATCTGGTCATGTCACAACTTTGCTGAGCATAAAAAGGTCCAGTTAGCTGCATTGGAGTTCAATGGCTATGCCCTCATATGGTGGGACAACCTGGTCAAGGAAAGAAGAAGAGTACTTGATCCAAACGTGGCCACATGGGAGCAAATGAAAGCTTTGATGAGGGCTAGATTTGTGCCTCAACATCATACAAGGGATTTAAGGCAAAGATTGGAGAATTTGAGACAAGGGTCAATGAGTGCAGAAGAGACCTACAATGCCATGCAAGTGGCAATGGTGAAAGCTAATGTGATTGAAGATGAAGAGACAACCATGGCAAGGTATCTTAGAATTCTCAATTCTTTTTTGGCTAATGAAGTTGACTTGTATCCATACAGCTCTATGACAGAATTGCTACACTTAGCAATCAAAGTAGAAAGAAAGACAAGGGCTAGAAACCAAGGAAACAAGAGCTCAAGTGGAACATCCAACACTTGGAGAAATCAGCAAGGACGTAGCTCTCAATCCTATGGCCGGGAGTCTTCACAAAAAGAGCCACACTTGGAGCAAGTCGGACAGAAAAGAAGTACACCACCTAGTGCCACACCCTACCCTCCACGAGCCACAACTGGTTCCTCTAATGGACCCAAATGGAGTACCTCTAACCCTACTCTTAGAACTAGGGACATTGAATGCTTTAAATGTAGAGGAAGAGGTCATATGATGAAGGACTGTCCTAATAGAAAAATGCTCATGATTAACCACTTAGGACAATATGAATCTGAAAGTGACAAAGAAGATAATGAAGAGTGTGTTAATGAGGTGAATGAGCATGAATCTGGTTTTGATAATGAGGATGAGATTGAGTATGAGCATGGAGAGTCTTTAATTTGTAAGAGAACATTGCATGTACAACCTGCCCCTTGTGAGGATAATCAAAGGGAAAACTTGTTTCATACTAGATGCTTAGTTAAGGGAAAAGTGTGCAACATGATAATTGATGGAGGTAGTTGTTGCAATATTGCCAGTACTGAATTGATTTCTAAGTTTCAACTTACTACTTTTCATCACCCTAGGCCTTACAAACTGCATTGGATGAATGATTGTGGAGAATTGAAAGTGAATAAGCAAGTTAAAGTTACTATCACATTAGATCACTATGAGGATACAATTCTATGTGATGTTGTTCCTATGCAAGCTTGTCACATCTTGTTAGGTAGACCATGGCAATATGATAGAAGAGTCATGCATGATGGTCACAGTAATAAGCATTCCTTTACATTTAATGGCAAGAATGTTGTCTTAAAACCTATGTCTCCTATGCAGATTGCCGAGGCCTATGAAAGGAAGAAGGAAAACGACAAGGAACAAGGAGAGGAGAAGAAGCAAGGCAAGAGCACAACTCGGCAGCAAGTAGGCACCCCCTCAAAGCCAAGCCAAGCCTTAGCAATACAGCCTTCTAGTGTCTTATTAGCATCCAAAAGTGAGCTACAAGGTGAGTATCTACCCCTAGAAACCACCCTCATGATTTTGTGCAAGAAACTAGCCATGCTAAGTGAAGAAACTAAGGCTGCCCTACCCCCTCCTATCCAAGCCCTTTTAGAAGAGTTTAAGGATGTATTTCCGGATGAGATACCCCCTGGCCTACCCCCTTTGAGAGGCATAGAGCACCAAATAGATCTTATTCCCGGAGCCACCTTACCAAATAGGCCAGCTTATAGAATGAACCCTAAGGAGAGCCAAGAAATCCAGACCCAAGTGCAAGAGCTCCTAGACAAGGGTTATGTGAGAGAGAGCCTATCCCCTTGTGCCGTGACAGTCCTACTTGTGCCAAAGAAGGACAACACATGGAGGATGTGTGTTGACTGTAGAGCCATCAACAACATCACCATCAAGTACCGCCATCCAATTCCGAGGCTGGACGACATGTTGGACGAGCTCCATGGTGCCACCATCTTCACAAAGATTGATCTAAGGAGTGGATATCATCAGATTAGGATGAAAGAAGGAGACGAATGGAAGACTGCATTCAAGACCAAGTTTGGTCTCTATGAATGGCTTGTGATGCCATTTGGTTTGACAAATGCTCCTTCTACTTTCATGAGATTGATGAACTATGTTTTGAGAAACTTTATAGGAAAATTTGTTGTAGTATACTTTGATGATATACTCATCTATAGCAGGTCCCTAAAGGAGCATGAAGGACACTTAAGGGAAGTTCTTTCTACCCTTAGAGAAGAGTACTTGTATGCCAATTTGAAAAAGTGTGATTTCTGCACTAATAAAGTCACATTTCTTGGTTTTGTAGTGAGTACATAAGGGTTGCAAGTGGATGAAGAGAAGAGAAGAGCCATTCAAGATTGGCCAACTCCAACTTCAATTGGACAAGTAAGGAGTTTTCATGGACTAGCCAGCTTCTATAGGCGCTTTGTCAAGGATTTTAGCACCATTGCTGCACCCTTGACTGAGATCACCAAGAAGCATGCTCCATTCGTGTGGGGAGAAGCACAAGAGAGGGCCTTCAACAATCTGAAGTGGAGGCTCACCAAGGCGCCACTTCTAGTGCTCCCAGATTTCACTCGCCCATTTGAAGTAGAGTGTGACGCTTCTGGAATTGGTATTGGAGGTGTACTCATGCAAGAAGGTAAGCCTATTGCCTTCTTCTCTGAAAAATTGAAAGGTGCATGTCTTAACTACTCTACTTATGACAAAGAGTTGTATGCTTTATATAGAGTGCTTAAGACTTGGCAACATTACTTATGGCCTAGAGAGTTTATTTTGCATACTGATCATGAGTCTTTAAAGCATTTTAGGAGTCAAGATAAACTTGATAGGAGGCATGGTAGATGGATGGAATTCATTGAAACATTTCCATATGTCATTAAGTATAAAAAGGGAAAAGATAATGTTGTTGCTGACGCACTTTCTAGGAGACATGTTTTGTTGATCACATTAGACTCTAAGGTGTTAGGATTCACTTACATTAAAGAGTTATATGCGGATGACATTGATTTTGGTGCTACTTATAAGCATTGTGTGCAGAAAGGTTCCTTAGATAAGTTTTACTTGTTTGAGGGATTTTTGTTCAGAATTGATAAGGTGTGCATTCCTAGGTGTTCCTTGAGGATGTTACTTGTCGAGGAAGCCCATAAGGGAGGTTTAATAGGACACTTTGGTAGGGATAAGACATATCATATGCTGCATACACATTTCTTTTGGCCACACATGCTTAGGGATGTAGAACACTTAGTGAAGAGATGTTTAGAGTGCCTAAAAGCCAAGTCTAGAATTAAGCCACATGGTTTGTATACTCCTTTACCTATTCCTACAGCCCCTTGGGAAGATATTAGTATGGATTTCATTGTAGGGTTGCCTAGGACTAAGAAGGGGAGAGATTCTATATTTGTGGTTGTTGATAGATTTTCTAAGATGGCTCATTTTATTGCTTGCCATAAGACTGATGATGCTTCTAATGTAGCTAACTTGTTCTTTAGGGAAATAGTTAGGTTACATGGAGTGCCTAGAACTATTGTGAGTGATAGGGATGTGAAGTTCCTTAGCTATTTTTGGAAAACTCTTTGGGGAAAACTAGGGACTAGATTGTTATTTTCTACTTCTAGTCATCCACAAACTGATGGTCAAACTGAAGCGACCAATAGGACTCTCACAACTATCTTAAGGGCTATCATTAGAAAGAATCTGAAGGCTTGGGAAGATGCATTACCTCATGTAGAATTTGCATATAATAGGGCTGTTCATTCTTCTACTTCTCTGAGTCCTTTTGAGTGTGTTTATGGTTTGAATCCTTTAACCCCACTTGATCTTACACCGTTGCCTATGAAGGAACGAGCAGATTTCAATGCAGGAAAACAGGTGGAGTTCATTCGGGAGATGCATGAAAGGACTAGGGCAAAGCTGCAACAAAAGGGAGAGTACAATGCTGCCAAGGCAAACCAAGGAAGAAAGAGAGTGATCTTGAAACCGGGGGATCTTGTTTGGGTTCATTTGAGGAAGCAGCGTTTTCCAGAAAAACGCAAGTCCAAGCTTTCACCAAGAGAAGATGGTCCATTCAAGGTTCTGAAAAGAGTTGGAGATAATGCTTATGTGCTGGAGCTGCCCGGGGAGTATGGCGTGAGTGCAACCTTCAATGTTAGAGACCTTACACTTTATGAGGGACATGATGAGGAGCTGGATGATTCGAGGTCGAATCATTTTCAAGAAGGGGAGGATGATGAGGGATCACCTGCACCTCAAGTTCCTACATTTGAAGGTCCTATCACTAGGGCAAGGGCTAAGGAGATCCAACAAAAATTGGACAAGGTGATAACCTTTTTCATGTCCAAGGAGCCTTCCATGTTAACAGCCTTCTTCGAGCCATCTATCAAGGATCTGTCCATCAAGTCAATGGTGGCCATTGCAGCTCATGAAGACCCTAGGGGTGAAGAGAAGACTCCATGAAGTGATTGGACGTTTTGCTTGTAGTCTTTTCTGTTTTAAGACAATTTCCTTATTTAACTTTTAGTATTTCATTTTTTATAAAGGGTGGCCATCACTAGGACTATAAAAGCCCTCCTTAGCATGTTTTTAGCAGTTTTTAGACATTTTGTAACTCAGAAACTTATTTTACCTTCTATCAAAAGAGTGCTTTTGAAAGAAGAGAGCTTTGCTGATTGATCTTGCTTAGTTGTTCTTGTGTGTGTCAATCTCCCTAGAGATTGGTGTTCTCAAGCCTCCATAAGCCTCCTCCTTGTGCTTGGTTGCCATGGCCATTGTGTAAGGTTGTACTGGTAGGGTTTCTTCATCATTTGATTCAGTTCTTGATTCATAGAATAAGGGTTGTTCCATTGTGTGAATTGATTCTACTTCTATTCCTTTTATTTCTGTTTTCTTCCATTTTCAGATTTAACCTCCATTGTTGTCTTCTTTGAGTTCTGTCAAGGTCTGGTGTCTAGATCTAGAGTTTGTGGCTTACCCCACATCACAAACTTTCTACTTATCTCTCACCATAAAATAAAAAGATTGTGTTGTAATTTAAAGTAGTTTTATCTACATCTTGTCAAAATGGATCAAACCCAGTTTATTTAACCTACTTAAAAAGTGATTTGGGTTCACAAAATGTCACCCATTTAGAACCATTTTTTGGCCTGGCGGCTCTTTTTTATTTATTATTTATTTTGTTTTAAGAAAATCCTCTCCTTTTTCATTGTCCACCTCAACCCACCTAGTCAAGTGCCACTACTCAGCTAACAATGCTATACATCAAGTATGTTTTCTTTAACATTGTAATTTAAAACATTATATATAGTATAAAAATTACATAAAATATTTTTTTATTATTTATATTATAATGACTTATTTTGCATGATGTGCTAAGTAGGACCTAAAATCTAGATATTTCTTTCCTATAATATCAATAATTCAATTAAAGTACTTAAAAAAGTAATCAAAATAATGATAAAAATATAAATTTTATTTCAAAGACAAATTTTTAATCATTCTCTTTTTTAAAAAAATCAAATTATTATTAATTTTGAGAATGGGAGTATTTTTTTTTCAATTTAGTTTATTGATTTGTATCATAATATATATATATATATATATATATATATATATATATATATATATATATATATATATATTTAAAAACTGATCGCTAAATATCATTATTTTTCATGCAATTCTACTTTCTTTTTCTTTTTTTTCTTCATCTTTTTCGCCACTTTCTTTTTTTCTTTCTTTCCTTATTCATTTTTCTCCACTTTCTCTTTTCATTTTCTTTCTGTCTTAGCCTTTTAGCTTCTCTACCAACCGAGTTACTTCTTCTATTGATGTTTGGTCTCCATCAAAGTACTTCACTTCTATTCATCATTTTTTTGTGAACACTGCAAGTTTCTTTTTTATATTTTAGTGTATTTCTATATTTAATTTTTATTTATTTTTTCTTATAATTTTTGTTCATATACAAGTTTTTCCTATGTTTAAAATAGTAACGGACCAACCAACATGTGGTCGGTTGAGCTGGTAGGGAAGCTCTTTCCCTTAAGCAAAGTCTCGGGTTCGAGACTTGTGAATGGAAAAACCATGGTTGGGAGACCTATACCGCCTTCGAGTCCCTCACATGGTCGAATCCGGAATAGTCGGATAGTACTCGGATATCGAATGGTTGTACAAAAAAAAAATAGTAACGGACCATCCATTTTTTGCATTTGAGTGAGCTTGGAACTTTAGCAAATGAAACTTTCTAACAAGACGATTTTGGATGAAAAGAAAATAGATTTGTTGTAGTGATTGAGGAGTAATAGATTTTAACATTGATTTTGTAATATTGGCTATTCGTGATTTTGTAAATATTGACTTACACTGAATAAATTATCTTTAATTATACTTAAAAAAATCTTCATTTTAGAACTTGCAATTGGATGTATGCCATTTTTAATTACTTTAAAAAATAAAATAAAAATAATAAATAAGAAAAGACTTAGCAATGGAGTTTTCACAATTCCTAAAACCGTCGTTGAGATGATGATTTTGTGACGGTTTATACAACCGTCGTTAAAAGGTTTAGCAACAGTTAAAACCCTTGCTAAAACATTTTTTTCTTGTATTGATAAGGTTTTATTTTGGCAAAAAAAAAGGTCAAAGGTCTCACAAAAGAAAGTCACTTCTTTCAAACATACTTAAGGAAGGTCTCTTATAAAGGGTTATAAGGGTTGAAACAAGGTTTTCAAGGGCATTTGGTATGAGTAATTTTGAAAAATTATCTTAGATTTTTGTGAATATTGTGATTGAACCAAATGCAATAATGTAATATTTTTGGAATATTTTAAAAATTTCTGAAAAAATTATGGGAAAATCAAATCGCTTTAATAATGTTTTTGAGAATCTCATTTCTATAAACCACGCTCTCAAGAATGTTAATGTGATTCTTAAGAATAATTTTTTTTTTCTATATACTAAATGTCCTCTTAATTGAATATATTAAATAACATGTTTCAAGGTTTCGTTTGTTTAACTTATAAATTGAATTACACTTTCCAAAATTTTAAACGTTAAAAATTGTTTAGAACAATGATTTTGATGAATCAAGCTTTTGTACAAAAGAAAGGTAAGACACCAATTCCCATAATTTGAAAAGTTTCAAATGATTAGCTATTTTGGGAACCACCTTGAATCTTGTCTCTATGTGAAGCATCTAACTATCCTTTTGTCGCAAAGATTCCCTTTTTTTTCATGGGCTGAATCTGTTTTAGTTTTTGAAAAGACGATTGTTCACTTGTAGAACTAGGATCTTGATTATTGAGAAAGCTGCTTAAGGTCTAAAAAGTAAGGGTTTCGAGATCTGCAAATGAAGGAACCAAGATGTTGCATATAAGGTAAATGAGCAACCACCAACTGGATGGAAGTTGGTTTAAAAAAAGAAAATTCTCCTAGGTATTTAATGTTAGAGAGAATATAAAAGTTGGCGGAATTATTTAATGCATCTTAACAATTATATTTTCAGTTATGAAAGGGCAACATCGATTAAAGTAAGAAGACTAGAGCAACCCAAGGATGAAATACATTCTTTTATTCTCATATTGTGTTATGTGAGCTATCAATGGAATTTTGTGTTGTGAGAAGCTCTTCGCAAGCGAGCACTAAATCTTTTCTTGAGCGTTTTACTCAGTTTTTGTTGAAAAACCTAGTTGTGTGAGTTTTGTTGGGTTCTTGAAAATGACCTAATTTTTGAGTTTGTCAAAGCTTGTATGGCTTCTTGGTGTAAAGTTTGTAAAGAATGATATGATGTCCTTGTTGTGAGAGTTTTGCTAGGTTTTTTGTGAATAAAAACTCAATGGATATGTTTGTAAAAGTTGGTTTAGGCTTTCTCTGGGTTTGACTTGTAAAGGTTGATATACCTCCTTGTTATAGTGTGATTACCTATTTGATATAAAATTATCTTATTGTGTGCTTGAAAATATAGTTTTTGACTTTAATCCTCTATACATCGTATTGTCTTTATTCGGATCCTTCAATTCTTAATTTAATTCCCAACAATTTTTTTATTTATTATTCTTCTTGGTGATGCTTAAATTTATTTTAAGAAAAAGTTGTTTTAGAAAACTAGAGTTTTCCATTAGTTAACAACCAAGCTTTTATTATATTTTGAACAATTCTAAATCTTGTGTTTACTCTATACAAAACTATTTTAGAAAATACATATTCTTAAGACATGTGCTTTGTATTTTCTAAAATAGTTTTGTATAGAGTAAACACAAGATTTAGAATAGTTATATTCTTAAGACATGTGCTTCGTATTTTAAGCAAGCAAGTAGAGACAAGAATCTAAAGTGTTTTAAAACTTGCTTTGTATACAAAGGATTTTTATTTTAAATGAGTAAGCACATGTTTTATGCTAAAGGGTGTTGAAACTTGCATTATATATATGCAAATTTGATTAAAGAAGAATGTATGTTTTGAGAACGAGTGATTATTCGTAATGCCCCTAAATCAAGATACATAACGACATGGGTTTTTAGAATAATCTCATTCCATAAATCTCTGATATGATACAAATATAATTTGAATATATGATATTATTCGATAATATAGTACGTAACAAAATTCATATACACAGAGACATTGGAGAGCCCAATTTTTACATTGTATTGATCCAAATATCATAAATCAAATATAATCACTACATAGGCTAAAGTAAGGATCCTATCTATAGTAAATAGAGCACTTCTAAAGTACAAATTCACAATATAGACAAATAATAAAATGAAGTCCATTAAAATAAGGGTGGGCTCACCAAAGGACAGTCTAACAACTCATTTTGCTGTTGAAGACGGATTAAACTCTATATCTTTATACTAACTAGTAATAGATACATGAAAATTCAAGTAGAAATTTTCTAGAGAGAATGTATAACATCCTTAATTTCGTTTCTTTTATTGATAAAGGTACATAAAAAATTTAATTAAGGAAATAAAATTTATTAGACAATATTTTCGATATCTAAGGAAATATAATCCTTAGAAATTCTTCACCTTAGGTATATGCATAGAAAATGTTTCTAACATTAAGAGAACAAATAAAGAAGGAAAATCTAATAGGAAAGAAATTAGAAATAACATACTAAAGATATGCAAAATTTTTGGATAAGTAAGATAAATTTTTAGAAACAAGTAAAGGTCTTAAACTTTCAAAGAACATTGAATTAGGGTAATTTTTCCTAATTCAAGAACTATAGTTACTAAGTTTAAAATCTTTACCCATACATTGGGCTTTTACCTATGGACACTTCATATAGAGTTTTTCCACTTCACATAAGTTTCTAGCAAGCCCATTGGATAACCTAAACAAGAAATTAAACATAGACTTGGACTAGGATATAGTAATTTCACAAATAGCCCAAAAATTATGAAAATGTGACCAAGCCCACCAAGAAAAGAAGAATTTTATCCAAAGCAAAGAAAATGGGTAGGACAAGCCCATAATGGGTAGGAATAAGCCCAAATCCAAGAGGAAAACTAAAATAAAATAAATTAAATGATGATATAATAATAAGAATAAAGATTAGGTTACATGGCATTAAGACAAAAAATTTAGCAAGTGGTGTGATTCTACATTCATCACTTAAGCAAGTGGCATGATAATACAAGGCTTTAGGACAAAAACATCTATATCCTACACTCATAATTTTAGCAAGTGGTATGATAATACATGGTATTAGGACAAAACATTCATAGCCCACACAAATAATATCAATCAAATAATGAAGATTCAAGGGCTAGAAATTTGCCACCTAAAAAGGCAAACCTATCATACTTGTTTAAGACAAAAGAAAATGGAAATGAATCCCTAAATCAAAGGGACCTTGTCCCATATCTTAAGAACATATTATCATAATTTTCAAAATACAAATCTCCTTTTCCTATGCATATCTTGACTAAGGAAGAGGAAGACAAGAACATAAGTTGTTTGTTTTCCAAAAATTCAACAAAGTGTATCCTAATTGTGATAAGGTAGACCCATGATCATGAAAGGTGAATTATTTGGTGGTCTATATAAGAAAACCCACCCTTACAACATTAGAATTTCGTCCAAGTGAGGGAGAGAAAAAAATAGAAGCAAGGTAGAGTGAGGAAAGGAGAGGAAGAAAGGAAGAAAGAGGAAGGAGAAGTCTAGAAGACTAAGTGCTCCAAGTAAGTTTAACAATATTTCTTTTTGAAGAAAACTTTTGAAACTTATAATATTTGTATGAGATTTTGATCTTAGAACTTTTATGATTGGTCATGATGTTGCTATATCATGTTACATATTGATCTTGCATGTGATGTATGTTTGAATACTTAGGTTGGTGTAGATAGTTCTGCATGGTTATGGCTATGGGTGGCAGAATTTTAAGCTTCGGTATTTTAATTTCTGGGAACAATCTATAAGGAATTAAAATAAATGGTTAACATAAGAATTAAAGATATATGTGTTCCGGATTTTTAGCCACTGGAATCATTCCATTTGGAGTCCATATGAGGTAGCTATGAGCCGATTAGTAGACAAAGGTCAGAAAATGGGTCATCAGGGAAAAATATGTTAGGATAGCTTCGGTATTTTAATTTTTGAGAAGTATCTGTAAGGAATTAAAATAAATTATTAACATAAGAATTAAAGATAAATGTGTCATGGAGTTTTAGGCACTGGAATCATTCAATTTGAAGTCCATTTGAGGTAGATATAAGCTGATTAGTAAGCAGAGGTCAGAAAATGTTTATTCAGAGTATGTTATTAAAGCTTTAGTTTTTGAATTTCTGGGAAATATTCTGTAGGGAGTTAAAATCGTACGCCAAGATAACAATTATAGATATAGGGCTCATGGATTTTTACCAACTGGAATAACTCAATTTGGAGTTCAAATTTGGGAGATATGGTCTAATTAGTCAGTAAAGGTCAGAACCTACACGAGAAGAAATAATCTGTACATTTAGGGAGTAATATCACCTTGATTTCTTAATATTTCGCTACAATGTTCAACATAATAGTTTTAGATAATTGTTTTATCTTGAAATTGACACTAAGATCACCTACATCAGAGTTAAATTGAGGGAGTTATGCTCTGATTAGTAAGAGAAGGTTAGATAGGATGAAAACCTGCATCAAGAAAATAAAGAAATAAAATTAATATTTTAAAAAGAAGATGAATCTTAACAAATGACTAGTATAGCCATAGCCATTGCCATTGCATGAACTTACTACCATTTTAAGTGTGTAATTTTTAACATGGAATTTACCCTAGTACTCATATAAATTTACAAGAAGTTTTGAAAGTGCCGGTTTTATTTGAAAAATCTTAGTATGCTCCGTGGTTGCAGTATTTTCACATCAGAAAAGAATTATTCTAGTTACTGGAAAACAAAATTGTGATTTGTAAAAAGTGCATGTCTAAGGAAAGCACTGGCAAGGAAAGACATGGTACTTAAGCGTGTCCATTAGTGACCCACCTCTCTTTCCTGGGAACTTTTCTGGTGCGCTGTTTACAGACTACAATTACTATCCAGTTACCAAGGTATTAGTATAGAATTTTGACATGGAAATGTTTTATAAAGTGATATTTTAAATGGTTATGTTCATGGCATGATTACCAATGATTTATGGTAATAGTTATATTTTGATGAACATACTTGCTATTGAAAGCATATTTTTGGCTATCATTATGAAAAGAAAAGAAATGAGCACGGTCACATGGCAATCCGTGTGGTGCACCAGTAGGGGACGCCCTACCAACGGTTATGATCATGTTAATAAGAAAAGAAAGAGAAAGTGTGCCATGTCGGACGGAGCGAGATAAGCCCGTACCGAAAAGTAGAGAATACTCACCCTGACCGGGGTAGCTTGAAGTAAGAATAAGTGGATAGCCATCATATGAAATTCGAAAAATAGTTATTCATGCCATACATGTCATAACTGTATAATTTTCATGTGCATGATAAAATGCATTCATGTGACCTAAAGATATTTTCTGTAGTTTATACAGCTGAACATGACGTGATGAACTATATTGATGGTAAATTATGATTTATTGTTGAACTTACTGGGATTTAATTCTCACTATATTTCCATATCATGTTCAGAAGAATAAATATGCAGATATTCTCTATGACACTTATTATCTCTGTACGTTGGATCGAGGTGCCCTACCTTGGGCAACTTCCAGTTATTTCAGATGTAACTGTCGTAAATGTAACTGAGATTCCGGTGGACGTGCCACCCGAACCAGTGTCCCCGAAAATAGTCGATATAGATGATTAGAACTAATATGTATCTTTGTACAAATGTTTGTAAAATAATGGTGTGTAGTTTGTAAAATAATAGTGTGTATGGAAACTCAGTATTGTATAAATTAAATAAATGTTATATTGAGTTAAGTTGTAACGAGGTAATAACTTCATGGTATTTTAAAAAAAAAAAAATTTACATAAATGGAGTTGTTACAGAATGGACACAGTTTTGCCACGCTCTTGATTTAGCTATAATTTTGGTAGTAAGGAAATTTTATGCTAATGTCTCATATGCTACAGATAGGACAATGTTAGTTAGAAATAAATGAGTCGCATTAAGTTTCAAAAACATTGACTAATATTATAACACTCCAAGCATAGAATATGATGAGTATGGAGCATATGCTTCTAACTTTGTGAATTAGGAAGAGGTGATCAAGGAAATTACCATTTCAAAGACCAAGTGGAGGGCAATAAAAGGCAAACCAAGCTCTTTTTCAACTTACAAGATGAAGGAGGTAAAAGTTTGGTACTACTTCCTTTTAGCCAAAATCCTCTTGATTAAGCATGTGAGTTTAATGTCAGGCACCTTTTAAAGGGTCTCTGGTACTTGTCCATGCTAACCAATATGTGCGGTCTTCTTGGTGTAACATAGGAGTAAAGGGAGAAAACTCTTAAACCCTTTATGCACCTTTATATAAAGTGGATTAATCAAATATATGCTAAGTGACCTGCAAATACACCAAGTTCATTCAATCAACCCATATCAAAACCTCCAATGGAAGAAGTTATGGCCAGACTAGCAAGAATGGAAGCCAGACTAGATAAGGTAACTAACAAAATGGAAAGATAATATGCTTGGTAAAACCAAGTGGTGGCATACCATTCTCAGTGTGTTGGTGATTCAACTCAATAACACACTAAGGACTCCTCACACTATATAAATAATGCACAAGGAATCATATAATATCAAAGACACACATGATTTCTAAAATTTCTCTTTATTGCATGCTGCCTTACTGCATAAGACTAACTACAATACAAGGTTTTAGAAAATATAATGTAATTTTTACAAGCAAAATTATGACTCTCAACTATACCACTAATATAAGGGAGATATCTATATATACCTTAAGACATTAGTAGTCATTAATAAGCGACTAACAAGGTTGAGTACTCCTTATTTAGAGTAATTAAAGGCTGCCAAGTTATATCCCTTATCTATTGCCCTCTTGGTTACAACTTTTCTCTCTAACTGAAGTAAAGCCAATTATATAACAATTCTATATCTTGGCTTAATTTCTTACAAACATATTACATTCACTCAATTAAAATTAGAAAAGTCTAGTTGCTACTTCTACTACCACACTCCAACACCCTTGACATTCACCAAGTTCAAGCAGTGATTGAACTTTGGTGATAGAAAAGTTTTAGTTAACATATTTGCTAGGTTGTTTGCAGTGTCCATCTTCTCCAATTTGATCTCTCCACTTACAATAATGTCTCTGATGAAGAATAGCCTCACATCTATATGCTTTGTTCTTTCATGATAGATATTATTCCTTGCCAAGTGTATGGCACTTTGATTGTTTCATCTAACTTCTGCAATCACCTTACTTAATCCCAAACCTATTATCATCCCCTTTATCCATCTTTCCTCCTTTACTGCCTTAGTTAAGGCTATGAACTCAGCTTTTGTAGTTAAGAGTGACACTACATGCTATAATGTTGCTTTCCAATCGATAATATTACTACAAAATTAGAAGATGTAGGAATATAATCCGAGTCCACATATCCCAAAACATTATTCTTTAATTTTTTAGCTTTGGTGTAGTTCAAACCTAACTTTGTAGTTTTCCTCACATACCTTAGCACTTATTTCACAACTTGCTAGTGTGCCACTCTCAGATTTGCCATGTATCCATTGACCTTACTCATTGCATAAGCCAAATCAGGCCTTGTGTACATTATGATATACATAAGGCTGCCAACTACAATTGTGTACAAAATTAAAGACATGTCCCTGATCTCTTGGTTAGTTTTAGGTGAGTCTTCTATAAAAACCTTTAAATACTAAGCTAATAGAGTTGAGAAATGTTTGTAGCCATCCAAGTGTAACATTTTGAGCACCTTTTCTGGGTACCCCTCTCGAGACAAATAGAGACAACCCTTAGTTCTATTTCTCTTAATCTCCATACTCAAAATCTTTTATGTTTTTACTATTTCCTTTATCTCGAATTTAGATTTGAGCTATTGCTTCATCTTCTTAATCTTCACCTTATCTTTACTTACTATAAGCATATCATTAATACAGAGAAGTAGATGGATATAACCTCTACCTACTTCCTAAGTTATACTGCACTACTAGTGACGACGACAACCTTATAAAGGTGTGCTTAACCATAGGTGAGAATACCTTATGGTAGTCTAAGCCCTCATTTTGAGTGAAACCTTTAGCCACTAGCCTTACTTTGTATCTTGCAGCTTCAACCCCTGAAATTTACTCCTCACCCAATTGTTGTCCAACAACTTCTGTTATGTAGGTTTTCTCACTAGTTAGTAAGTCTAATTCTTGCTCAAAGACTTAGGTTCTTCTTTCATGGTACCTAGCCATTCTCTGGAATTGAGGGTTTCAAGTGCTTTTCTATAAGTTTTTGACTCATTCTCCTTCGAATTTGAAGCAGTACTTAAAGCATAAGCTATTAACTTTGCATACCAATATGTTAATAGTGGTTTGACATTCCTTCTTTGCCAATGACATAATCCGGTAGTGAGGTAAGCTATTTTGCCTCGATTTCTTTGTTCACCTTGTTGTTGGCTGCTTATTATTGAAGGTTACATCTTCTTGAAGTTCTCTCTTTCCATGAGTCTCCACCTCAAATTGAACCTTAGCAACTTTTGTAGACTAATGATATTGAGTCCACTAGTTCTGTCCTTTTGAGTTATAGTACATTTCAACTTTTTTGAATACTACATCTCTACTTATGATCACCTTATGATAGTCTATTTGAGTGTGCGATAACTTATACCCTTTGACCTTATTTGGGTAACGCAAAAGAATACATTTCAAGGCCATTGACTCTAACTTTCCTTGACTTATATGGGCATAGGCCACACAACCAGACTCATTGAAAGGACTTTTATTGATAAAATAGAATGTTATGGCAACTGCTTCTACCCAAAAGGTCTTTAGCAGATTGGCACGTGACAATAGAAACCTTACCCTCTCCAAAATGGTCTTATTCATCCTTCCTATAAGGCCATTTTTATAGGGGGTTCTTGCTACTGTGTGATGCTTTTAGATGCCATTCTTTTTGTAATACTAGTTGAACACCTACTACAAAAATTTCAACCCATTTTTTGTCCTCAACAACTTTAGTTTTCTACCAGTTTGATTCTCTGCCATTACCCTTCATTCCCTAAAGTTCTTGAATGCCTCATTCTTTTTCTTTAAGAAAAAAACCTATGACTTCCTAGAGTAGTAATCTATGAAAGTAAAAATGAACCTAACCCCTAAATAAGATTCTATGTTGTTTGGACCCTATAAATATGAGTAGATAGTCTAATAGAGCCTTAGTTAAATGCAACCTATTTGAGAACTTCACTCTCTAGCTTTACCAAATAAAAAATGCTTACAAAATTCAAGTTTAGCAACCTCATTTGCCCTAATCAGCCCTTATATGCTCAATTCCTTGAAATCTTTCTCACCAATATGGACTATCTTCCTATGCCACAACTAAGCCTTAAGCTACTATAGGACTTCTGTTGGTGATGTAGTAAAGTCCATTTTATAATGTGCCCTTTAGGAACACCAAAGAGCCCCTAACTACCTTTAGCACCCTCCTCTGCCTTATAGACTACCCCATATTGGAGCCAATTTCTATTAGGGGTTATATGGAATGAACACCCAAAATCCAACACCCATTCTGCTTGAGATTTTGAACTAGAAACACAGTAAGTTTGATGATTCATATCCAACCCAGGCTATGTTTGCATCTCCATATTCCCTCTGCTTGTCTCATTCCTTCTTCCTTCTTTTAGGTTTCTTAAAATAACCTTCCTTGTGACACAAAAAACATTTCTTCTTGTTTCTTGACTTTAATCTTGTTTCTTCTTGCTTTCACTATCTCTTTTCTTGGTTCTTCTCCTCACATTCAAACTCTTTCCATTGGGTTCCTTGGTTTCCTCAACTCTTTTCTTTAGCTCCCTTGACAAGAGTGCATATTACACTTCCTTTAAAGATAGGGAATCACAACCATAGAGCAAGGTGTCAGTAAAAGAATTAAATTCCCTCGACAAGGTCCTTAGTAGCAGCAAATCCTTGTTATCATCCTCAATCTGGATGTCTGTGTTTTCCATATTGATGATGACCTTGTTGAAGTCATCCATATGGTCCTATAGGGAGGTTTTTGGTGCCATCTTGAAGGCGAATAACTTCTATTTCAAGAGAAGGTAATTAATAAGGGACTTGGTCATGTAAAGGTTTTTCAACTTTAATTAAACTGCAACTGCTAACTTCTCTTTGTTGATTTCTCTCAACACTTTATCTCCTAATCAAATTATAATAGTGTTGTGTATCTTGTGTAGCTTCTCCTTCTTATCTTTCTCTCTAAGAATTAAAGGTAGATTAATCTCTTCTTTAAAAGCATTCTCCAGTCCTTGCTGCACAAGTAAAGCCTTTATCTTCAACTTTCAAATGGAAAAATCATTCTTCCCTGTGAACATCTCAATGTCATACTTGTTTGAACCCTTTCTTGATTTTCCAATTCGCAGCTCTGATACCACTTATTAGCCATTCAACTTAAGAACACACTAAAGACTCCTCACGCTGTATAAAAATTTACAAAGACTTACATGAGGTTAAAGACACACACAGAGTTTATGAAATTTCTCTTTATTTATCACTGCCATGTTGCACAAGACTAACCACTAATACAAGAAAGATAGCTGCATATACTCTAAGACATTGGTAACTACATATAAACAGCTAACAAGGTTTACTGCTCCTTGTTTAGACTAATCAAAGGCTACCAAGTCAATCCTTAGCTATTGCCCTTTTAGTTACAATTTTGCCCTCTAACCAAAATAAAGCTAATTATATAACATTGTGTTTCAACCAAATCAAAAATATGCTAAGATGGTATGATGGTGCCTAAAGCATGCCATGATCAACTTCCCCACCATCCCATAACCATCTATACATCTACCCTCACCTGGTCCATTAGTCGTACCTCTTAAAGATGATGAGAATGATAAATACTAGTTGCCTTACTATTTCTTTCAAGGGAGTCTTTTAACTCTTGATACTAAACTTGAATTTTGGTTTTTTTTACTATTCTCAAACATTGAGGACAATGTTGAATTAATTTGGGGGGATAGTTTTGATTATGGCTATTGATGGCCATCATGAATTGAAATTATTGTTCTAACTTGCAACTTATGTTTTTGTGACTCTAATTGGTTGTTTTCTGATCACATACTAAAAAGAATTTCTTTTTATCTTAGTTAATTAGTTCTTTTAATAATAGTTATTAGTTGTGCAAATTTTGTTTTAAAGGAGTGGTGATGAAAATCCACCATGAAATTATGTGATAAACTGTTTGATAAAGACCCATAAAAATTTATTGTGTCACTTTGATATGGGTTACTTGATAATGACAGTGCTTGATAACAATAAATTTTTTCCCATGATTGAGCTTTGTTGTGTAGGATTTTAGTTTGTGCTTAGTGTTTGTTAATATAACCATCCCATGCTGAAGTTAATTGTGTTTTCCTTGATTAACTACATAGTGATTTGAAGATATTCCTTTATCAATGTGAAATTCTTTAGAAAATGCTATTGTAGGATGGCATTATCACGGTTGAGCACTTACTCTTTTGATAAATGTTATATGTAATTTAGGGAAGGATTATGAGTATGCATGGTGTTACCTTAATGCATGAATGACCCCTAGTTCCCTATTTTTGAGCCTAAAGGAAATATATCTCTTTTGTTAAAATTTCCAAGTAAAAGTCTAGCATAATTAAAAGACCAACAAAGAAACCTTAACCTATTAGGCATGGTAAGTGCATTATGAAGCATGAATTCAAGAAAGAAAGAAAAATTGGCAATAAAAGAAAGGAAGGAGAAACATATGAAAAGGAAAGGAAAAATGTTGAGAGAAAGTCAAAAGCAAAGACAAAAGGAATAGTGAAGAGAAGATGTAGATTTAAAAAGTAGTTGAAAAAAGGGAAGTAAGAAAGTTGGGCTCCTTTAGAAAAAAAAAATGAAGTAAAGAAAGTGCTTAAGGTGAATTAAAGCTTAAATACATCCTATTCCTAATTTCACCCTAGCCTTTCAATACAAGCTTAAAAGACCTATTGATCTTTAGATAAAATGTGGTCTACATTAGGGTAATGAAAGGCAAACATATGGAATTAGCTAATTGTTTATGCATGCTTGTGATTACTTCTCTGGGATATGTAAGATATTTTAAGGAGGTCACATACACACTAAATGCTATATGAAAATAGGGTTAGCTATTGAGTTCCATTATTGCTTGGTTATATCTACTTTCTACTATAATAGGCTGATTTTTGGACATGCAATTGCAGAGGAAGGAGTTATGACAACCCTTTTACATGTTTGTTTTGTTCCAAATCCAGTAATCAATTGTTTTAGCCATAGTTTAAAATGCTTTGATTTTTTGAGTCGATTAGGCATCGAGTTTTTGTTTTTTTCAATTCTCACTCTCATTTACTCGATGATGACCAATTGCTCAATTTTAAGGATGTGATAACTCTTCATTAGTAGTTATTTTACCTATGTTTTGTTGTGATTTTCTTTGTCCTTTGAGTGTATTTGAGCTTAATTGCTTATCTTTTGTCACTAAATGAGAAATAAGTACTTCTTTGTTGAGTAATTGTGTAAGTAATTCTCAATTGGACTTAAGATTTAACTGGGATAAGAAATTATTTTTTTGCCCATTCTGATTCAATGCAATTAAACTTAAGATTTAAACTGAATTGTTTTGAAAAGCTTGTCCTTTATTCAAATTATTTAAATGATAAATGAGCAAGTACAAATTTTAATTTATATAAGTTTCTTACCTACTTTTTTATGAAATTTGAAAAGAGTAAGTATTTAGTCTACTAGGACTTCAATTTCCACCAACAGGGAATCAAACACTGTCATATGTCTACTTAGATAAGGCAAAAGTAACTTTTCTTTCTTTCTTTTCTATTGCTTTTTTTTCTTTCTCTTCCTCCACCGTGAATGCTGCCCCCAACCAAAATAAAATTCTAGAAACAAACATGAAGCTTCAAATAAAAGAAGCCATAGTTAATGTAGAAGCAGAAACTACACCACTAGTTGGAGTTTAACTAAACGAAGAGTAGGAAGTAAGAGAGAAAAATGAGGAGGAGGAAAAGAACATAGGCCATCTAGAAGCCCACTAAAAGAAAACGTGGGTAAATAAAATCAACCTCGTCCACTTTTTACCTTCTCTTCATCTTCAATTCAACTGAATCCTTTATAATATTCCTCCATCTTCTTTGTTTTTGGGATTTTATTTTGGTTGGGGTGGGGGGAGTTCAAGATGGAGGAAAAGAGAAAAGAGAAAAAGAAATGTTTTTTATTTTTATTTAAGTAGAAGGTGACAATGAGCTCCACTAGTTTGTGGGGACAATTAAAATTTATGGCTTAATGCAACTTGGGATTCTCTGTAGTTACATGTAATGGCATAAATAGTAAAGTAGTATCTGCAAAATTGTATACAGTTGCTTACTTTCTATATATTCCTGACTCACTTATTGATTGGTATAGTATCAAGACCCCAATTATTCACTTTCCTGTCAAAGCATGGCAAGAGAAACCCGGGATGGGATAGGGCCCTATAAAAATCTACAAGAGCTAAATGCTGCATGGTTTTAACTCTTAAGATCTGCCTTTACTTTGTCCAAAGATCTGCCTTTAGCGAGAAAAGTGCAAGTCGATAACCGTAAATAAGAAAAACAAAGGAACCCATTTTTACATATCCATAAATAGTTGCTTCTATTTTATAAAATTTTGAACTGTTGATTTTTTTCATTAACTGTTACCCAGTTGCACTTTACTCTCAAAAGTAGACCACCGGATCCCTTGGGTTCAAATTATTTAGTCAAATTCAGGATTGGATGGAATAATTGCATTTGAAGGAGTGTAGCCCACTGATGTAGGAAAAGATATCTGAGGAATCAACCATATCATCTTCTTCTTTCACTGCTACCTGCAAGTGCAAAAAGAAGGAGGAATATAGGACTACGGAATTATACCAACAAATGGAAAGGTAAAAGAGCGCTAGGGAATTTTTTACGCAGATGCAAGTTGAAAAAAAAATGCTTTTTTATGGGTTTAAAATTATAAATGTGCGCAGGCAATCTTACTTCTTCTTCATCATCTTCTTCATGATTGCTACTGACAGGTCTATGATTCTCTCCAAGTTCTTCATTTTTTGCAAACCTTCCTCTGACTCGGGGTCGGCTATCTGCCAGGGTTTTTCGGCAGGCATACTGCATATTTGCTTGCATCATCAGTTAAACTCTGAAAATATGTAGAACACATGCATGCTTGATAGGCAAGAAAATATGTTGCAGATTTATGAATAAAATAATATTTTTAAACTGTGCTGATTTGTGGCTATAAGGGGGGGGGGGGCATTGAGAGTTGAACTTGAGAGTACCTTGATTTTTTTATTGAAGTTCCTCTCGTTCCGTTTCCTCATGTATCTATCAATCTTTTCTTTCCTTTGCTCAACGGAAAGTTTTCCAACCTTGAAGGTGGAATCCTCCAAATTTGAGATTTCTGGGGTCAAAGTGGTGGAACTCCCAGGCCCAGCTACCAGTTGCTGACTCTCAGTGCCAAATGCCTGAAAGAATACAAATAGCAATTAATTTCATGCTCAACCCAAGTGTCGGCAAAGCCATTACAAACTATTATCAACTTCAAATAGAGTTTGTAGAGAGCCATATATAAACAGAATCACTCTAAAGTGGGTCTTTTCTAATCATGATGCTGTTGATAATTGATTTTTTTTTTTTTTTTTGCCTTTACAGTAGTCATTCTTTCCTGTTATTCTAAACTTGTGCCACTTTAGTAAGATTCTAAAGGGACCGATATGCCAGCTACTGTTTGATGGATCAGTGCACATATGGGGCTTCTCAGAGATTTTTGAACCTTGAGCTTTGAGCTTTCCCCCAATGGCCACTTCTGAGGAAGTCTTTTAATTGGTAAGAAGTTAAATGATACACCCTTCCATACGTGCAAGTAACTGGGTTTGCAGCATCAATAAATTCTCTTTGGCAACTGGACTTCTTTTTCCTTACTTTTGAATATATTGAACTGAACTTTTTCATTTGCTTCTTGATTGACAATAGAAAATAAGTGGATTGAAAATTGCCCATACCTGTAGGTCTGGAGGGTTAAATACCCTCTGAATTGAACCTTGACAAAATATTCCACCATTTTCTCCCTGGTATTCCAGTTCTCGTGTCTGCATTTCAGAACCCAGAAGAATGCTCCCACCAAATATCCCGGAACTGCCAGCAGATAAGGCAGTATTAATAGGCCCAGGAGGCATGTATGCACCTATCCCGGGACTGAGATAAGAGCAAGAAGGAGATGAAGGATTCAAAGGCACATAAGAAGGGACTGAAGATGAGCAATCCTCTTCAAAAAATGATGGTAATGGAGCCACCATGAGAGATGCAATGGGGTCTGAGGGATAATAAGAGAGTCCATTAACAACAAAATCTGCTGCTAGCGGGACCTGAGGCTGCACTAAAGAGAAATCGAATTGCCCCTGTTGACTTGAGACTGGGAGAAATGGAGGGACAGAAAAAGCTTGAGATGATGAGAAGTCTATGGAGGCGGAGATGTCATTCTCGGTTCCTTCTTGGGAGTCAAAGATAATGGACAGATCACTACTGTTGGTTGTGTTATTGTTCGTCGTGTTAGTGGTTGCAGTGGTGCTAGTTGTGGTGGTGACTGAACTTCTATTGCTATTGAACGTATTGTCCACATCTAAAGCTTGAGATATGTTTGTGGCATTTGAGGAGTTCTCTTCATAGCAACAGTTTGAGCTGGAGCTGACCTCAGAATTCTGCAGAGTCTCTGGGAACAATTCACGGTCACAAAATTCAAAAATTTGAGCACTACTTGGGCTTGAAATTTCGTCCTGAAACAAGTGATATAAGAGCAACGTGAGCAACATGACTACCAAAAACTAGTGAAACACATACTCAGAACAATTTTTATGACAGACCCTTTTTAAACAAATTAGAAGCGTGATTCTCAATAATTTTTCATTATGGGGTCCTGAATCCAATTCCTCTTTTAGATGATGGACATGAGTCTGATCTGATCACTTGGAACAGAGAAGAAGTCCCATAGTTTGAAAATTCAAAAGCTGATATTCTCCAATCAAACTAAACTTGGGTTTATGCATGTGTCTTTGTCAAATAGTGGGTATTCTAAAGTGAGTAACATGTCAATTTACAACAGTATCTGCCACAACATTACTCCCTCTTTGTCTAGAAGAAAACGATATAAATCAGTGTACAAAACCCTAATGGGACATTCTACATCTAACTCTGGTGGGTTGCACAGCCCGGTCAGTTGTCTTTTTTTGGCCATTATCAGAAGATATGCTCCGAAAGGGTTTTTGACTTTTTTGGGGTCTAGTAAAAAAAGATGTGCCTTCCATGTGACAAGTAGGAGCCATCGTACCCAGCGTTAGCATAAAGCCAATTGTACATCAACAGAAAGAAGCTCATAGTAAATATTTTTTCTCAGGATATCTATCACTTCCCTTCAATTGAAATTGACAGGCACTTAAAGGAACTCATAATGCTAGTTGTTGTCATTAAGTTAATCCCCATTCACCCTATCTAATTGAATAAGAATATCAAAACTAGCAAAGCTTAAACAAGAAGATATATCTTCCACAACAATTGAAAGCTAAGTTAAAGGACTGTTACGGAAATGCAGAATCTTGCAGTTTACGATGTGTTAGAAAATGACGGTTTGGTAGCATGACAGCGTCTTGGATAATAAAAAAAATGGTAAAGCCTAATTCTTACGGAGTCTCTGATTTGTTCTTATTCCCAGCCAATAAATATATTGCTTACCAACTATATAGAAAAAGGAAAAGAAAACGTTTAGCCCAACAAATTGCGTGGGAAGCCTGGAAAAGAATTTGAAGATGTTCCTCCATAATTATAATATCATAAAACTAGCTCCCTTTCAGCTCTGGGAATAAAACCAAAAAAGGGAAATAATATTTATACTTTGAAATTAAAGATCAAACTGATGACAAACATTACAGAATAATCCCATTCATGCATGAAAAACAGTGCAGCGTGAGGAACAATCTCAGGAGAAATAGCAGATAATGAATTGAGTCCACAGAACAGCTTGAAAAGAAAAAGAAAATGGAAGTAAAGAAAAATAACCCACTCTTTACACAAATATGTTAAGGCTTCATAAAATCACAACCCACAAGAAATTGAATTAAGACTAAATAACACGAAGCTAGCTCCAATTAATGGATGCATTATTTAGCATAATATATGATTAATGAAACTTTGAGGCCATTACAAAGGGAAGTTGCTCCTCTGCCGGTGGCTGTTGTGGGTTGATTAAATCCTGCTGCAACATGGTATTTCTCTCGCCCGCAAAAGGGGACGAGGAACCCAAAGAAGCTGTGTCACTATATATATACATATATGTATAGCTTTCAATCCTATCTAGTCCCACAAAATGAAAATGGGTATTACCCCACACCTCTTTTCCTCAGTTTGGTGACTAAAAGATTGCACTACCCCAATACTCCGTAAGTCCATATATTACAAATTGAAGCAAGAAAACAAAAGAAACAGGTAGAGGAAGTTATCGAGATAGAGAAGATGAGAATTGTTTTAGAAGGAGAATTGAAGTTACGAGTAGTTATGGCTAAGATGATGGGGAGCTGAAGGTGTCAAAGACTCAAAAAACTGTGTATATAGGGGGTAAAGGGTTGTACGTAGAGTCGTCAGCCTGGGCATATCGGGCGTCAACGCGAGAGTCACGGTGGGCCATTCATTGACCTGCTATAGTTGGGTGACTTGGCAAGGCCCTGAGTTGGACCCGCTCTTGCCTAGCCTTAACTTCGGCTTGGATTTTCAGTGTATTCAGGGAGATAAAACGGCAAAGGAGCAGAAATTGGGTTGACCAAGCCTTTGTATAATTCAATTCCTAAACTTACTTGCTTGAGAAGTTTCTTCTCTTTTCTTTACTTTTCCAATTCCTGAATTCCTTCCTATCTATAACTATATCTATATATCTATTTCTATTATTACTACTAAAAAAGCACAAGTTCTTTATAAATATTTAATTTACTAAAATATTTTCGACATAAATAGAAAAAAATCGCAACAAACACGATTCCTCTCCAAAAGCATTTTTTTTCAAACACATCCGTTAGTGTCCTCTCATCCTGCCAAAAGGAATTTCTTTACAACATTCGTGTCTTCTCTAACTCTACAGCCACCGGGCTCTAAAGCTCTTCGATCGTCCAGGAGCATGATCTCTTAATTCTCATTGTTTCTCTAACTGGCTTGAATAATATAGGTGCGTCTCAGGTAACTTGCCCTATTTTTCTCTAATTTTTCAAGTTGCCATGTTCAGGTTCGTTTTTTCTGGGCTTCAAAATACTTTTTTATCCGGGTTCATCTCAATTCTTTCTTTTTGCATCAAATTCATAGTCCTTGGATTCATTAATCTGATATAACCTAGTCACTTAAACTAAAGATACTATTGGTTTCAATTTGAAGGGGTTTGGTAAAAGAATTACGATTTTTCTTCCATGCATATCTATCACATATTAATAATCATTCTGTATTTGTGACATTTTTACGATTCTTTCTATGTTTTGTTGTAATGGTGGTTGATATGCTATATCCGTATAATTATTTATGGTCTTTTATCTAACTTATTCATTCATAATTAGTTATTTATTAAATTATTTTAGGATTTCAATATCCATTGTAAGCGAAGGAGACTATATAATGGAATAAAAAATAACAAAAAGTGATACAGATAGTGAATTATTTAAGTTATTTCACTATTCTGCAATTGCGTTTTAATTTTGGTTAGTTTTTCAATTTAAATTTGTGCATTTTTCCTTTACATTGATGAACCAGAACGTGTGGATTAAAGAGAACTTTATATGATTTAAGAACCAAAGGAGATAAGGTGATTGGTCAAAATTAGGTAGGAAGATTAACATATTACTCTAATAAATTAAAGTTTGAATAGAGGTCATATATAAAAGAATTAAATCAAACTAATATATAAAAGAATTAAACCAAAGGAGATAAGGTAATTGGTCAAAATTAGGTGGGAAGATTAACATATTACTCTAATAAATTAAAGTTTGAATAGAGGTCATATGTAAAAGAATTAAATCAAATATAGTACTCATCGTGAAGAGAGTTCACAATTCTTTTTTTTTTTAAGTTTCTTAAGATTTTTTACAAGCTATTAGTACTATAAAATTAATTTTATTTAAGCTATGTAGCAACGAAAATCAATATATATTTACTTTAAAATTCAAACTTATATTTTTATTTTAAGAGAATATCATAATTTTTTTAGAGAATCTCGCCCTCATCAAAATTTGACAAATCGATTGAATCTTATATTGAATGATAGGATCACACATATCTAGAATATTCTTTTTTTTTTCTGAAGATAGGATCATTTCTAGCAATATATAGCAAGTGAATGCCTTCATTATATTAAAAATTGAATGAAACAAAGAAATTCTGGACCGCAGCAAAATTTGACATACATAAAGCCTATAATATTTTTTTTGGGGGGGCTTTTCTCCGCTAGGTTCTCAAGGCAATGAACCATTCGAAGAATTGGCAACAACTCACTGTCACGACCCAAAATGAGCGAATGATATGGGAGCAAAGAGGAACTTTAATCCTGTAAGCCATGTCCAAAAGAAAAAAAAATCCTGTAAGCCCCAAACACACACTTGACACTTAAACACAAATGTCAAAGACAAAATACTAAATCATTTGTTGAAAATATGAACATAGACTTCATTGAAAAATAACATTGTTTCATAATTTATAGGCTGCAAAGTAATCCTACGAAAGATCAACTCTTCAAACTTGTGATAACTCTTAATTTGAGATTTATTTAGCCATGTTTTATCTCTTTATTTAGTGTTTATCTTTGAGTAGATTGAGTTAATTTAATATTTTTCAATTGGTTTTATTATTTGATAAGATTTGACCTAAAGTAAAATTGTTTTGTAAGTTGATTCTTAACGAGTGGTCAAAAGAAAAAAAAATTAATATGGAAATAATGTCAATTGGATAAACTCGTCATGTGATGATGAGCTTGAAGATATTTTTATTGATATCTTATGGGCTCCATAACTCTATTTTGATCAAAAGTTATGAGCATTTTAGGTTGAAGCTCAAAAAAGATGGTTCACGATTGCAGCTGTGCAGAAATGTGACAAAATTGATACAGGAGAACCTTTCTTAATCCTACTAGAACTCCATATTTTGAGCCTAATTTAAAAGGAATACCTAAGGCAACTTAGAGGATGGATTTTCTGGCTCAAAAGGGGATAGAATAGCATCCTGGCAAGGGGAAATTCATCTATTTGCAAGAGGATAAAGAATTAGTTGGAGATTGAAGTTGGAGGCTTGGAAAAACCCTCTCTTCTTCTACTTTACTTCATATGTTTTCTTTCTTTTGTGTTTTTTTTTTAGGAGTAGTTATTTTCTAGTTTAGTTTTTAGGAATTTACGATCTTATAATGTAGTTTAATTGGTACCTTTCTCTTATTTATTATTAATGTTTATGAGTTGTTTATTCAATTTCATTCTTAATGCTTCTATTTGCTTTGTAATCAATTAGATTTTTAGGATTCAATCAGTTATACTTGACGAAATTAATTAATTGTTATGATTAAAGGTGTACAAAATTGATTGGTCTAAATAAAACTGATTGAATTAACCGAAAAAAAGTTTAAATTAATTTTTTATAAAAAAAATCAATTAATTTGATTCAATTTTTAATTTAGATAAAATTTGAATCGAATTAATTAATTAATATATTATATATTATAAATATATATTTAATATTAATTTAATATAATATTTAATATTTTGTTCTATGCCTTTCGTGTTCTCGGTTCCACTGTCCTGTGATATTATATATCATGAAGCCTGCTTCACTATAGGCTTGTTTGATTTAGTGGAATGAATTTGAGTTGAAATGAAAAAAGAGAAAGCAAGTGGGAATGGATAAAAGAATGAAAACATATTTACTTTGTTTGGTATAGTGGAAAAAATGAAAGGAATGGAAAAATATAATCAGTAAAATATCTAAATTACCCTTAAAATATGATAAAATTCTTATTTTTTAAGTAAAAGAATAAGAAAGCATTTTTTCACAAAAAAAAAAACTGGCCCTTTCTTCTCTCAGCTTCAGCGTGAGAACTTGAAGCAAAGCCCTCTTCTTCGAAAGACCACCACCTCCCAGCAGCAAGGGACGCCACCGTGAGCAAAGCCGTGTCGTGGTCGCCGTCACCACGAGGAATCCAAAAGCCCTCTTCGGCCACCATTCTCCCCCGGACTTCCCGTACATCACACGAGGTCCTGTTGATCCCACCAACAACAATTTTGTTAGCCATCGAGCAACCCGATTGTACTTTTTTTTATCTAATTGGAGGTAACATATCTATCTGTCATGCTATCATCGGTGGTTATAGTTACAAAATTGACATCCAAAGCTCTTGTACAGAGCAGAAAAATAGTGGGTATCCAATAGAATTTACCTGTGTTCCATACAACCTCAGTTATTCGTTTTTCTGTGGAGCATTGGGTGTCTTGGCCTTCTGTTATTGCCTTAACCATTCTTAATTTAGAACTATTTTTCTCTTTTAGTTATCTGATTTTAGTTTGATAAAACTCCTTTGATGACAAGTCCTTGCTTCTAATTCCCACCTTCATATTCATACATTGAGAATTCCATCTCACCATTATCTTCTGTTGATGCCACAAACTGGCCTATTGGAATCTCTATCCACATCTCTGTTACCTTGTCTACAAAATGCTCTATGTGCTCTTGTTTCTGTCCTCCTAGAATCACAAGTGTAACATTCACTGAAACTTCCCAACATTGAGCTGAATCTCTCAGCATTACTAGAAATGAAATTTCATATATAGAAATCTTGGTGACAGCTTTTTGGTCTCAAACCTTCCATGTCGTTCTCCTAGCCAATACACTATTTTTAGTTCGGCAGCCTCTATCATTGTGCCCCTGCAAAACATTAGAGCTTGCTCTGTTTGGAACTAGAACTAGGCAAGATACATAAATCTGATTGAATTATAAGATTTGGTTTAATTATACCTAAATCTGATTCCATGGGAGTTTTGCCGTGCCATTTAATTCTTCAGAATAAAAATGTGAGTTTTTCTTTTGCAGTTGTGACACATTATTTACCATTGATTTGTTTAAAATGACAATGAAGGATTATGAATTTCTTGTGTGAGTTTTGATGTGTTTAAAATATGAGATTGTCATGTGACCCTCTCACAAAAGAAGATCCTGCTTTGTGGTTAGATTTACATATCATTCTTGCATTATCTGCGAAGTGGAATACTCCTAGTTTCAATTACATTCCCAAGATATGGCTTGGCTTAGCTTACATTCCCCTAAAGTATGGTGTAGACAAGATGAGATCATTTAAGATAGTTTTTTTTTCATCCAAATCAAGTTCAAGGATAATTGACAAAGGTTTAGATGATTGGACAAAGGATAATTAAGGCAACTTTTGGGAAACCAGCAATGAAGGGTAGGTAATTGGGTATAAGGTAGATTTGGATAATGGGATGATGAATGTAGGGCAACATTTATCGATGTGCTAAAAGGCTATTAAGGCCAAAAGAAAGCATTTATAGGCTTTGTTGATCAGCAATGAAGGCTGGATGAGCAAACGAAGGCTAAAATGGAATGTTTTTATAATGGGATGATGATTAGCTAATTCTATAAAGATAATCAAAACAGCCTAATGAGAATATTTACATTATCTAGATTATCATTTTTATAAGAGAAGCACACATTAAAACAAGTGACAGAGAAATTTTTTTGTAGTTTGGATACAAGGTGTAATTATTTAAACAATAATACTATATTTTTTAATGGAAAGTAAATAAAATCAAGAGGGACAAATAAAATCTAGTACTCTTGGTGCACATATGGTTCAATTATGTAGAGGCATCCTAATTTGTTATTATTAATCTTTATAGAAATAGTAAAGTGAGAGGGATGATATATACAGGGATGGGTGTCAGATGAGGGTGCAGTGGGGATGGAAGGCAGGCATTGATTCATGTATGGTGGGATGACAAAAAGAGAAAGAGGAAAAGGAAAAGCAAAAGGCTAGCTAGAAAGTGGTGGGCATAAGGTAGAGGCAGAGAGGGGGGTTAATTGGCAGATGTTTCAAAAATGAGTCGAGCATTTGAGGCTTGAGCAGAGTAGAGGAATTGCTAACTATACTCCCAAGGGATAATTTCCTCAACAAAGGCCTCTGTCACAACTGCCAGTTTTGTAATCATGCATATTTGCCTAGTTACTCTCTTATCACCATTTAAGGCTATTTTCTGCCTCTCTCTCCCATCCATCTTTAATTCTTTTCTTTCTAAATCACACAAATAAATGTATTGTTACCTAAATTCACTACTTGTGTCATTATTCTTGCAAGCTAACACTGAATAGGGTTACACCAATAGGAAAACATCATTTTTTTGTAAGTTCCAGTTATATGACTTTCAAGTTTGAATTTATATTAAAAATATAATTCTATATTTGTCTTGATATGAGGCTGAGCATACAGGTACCTGGGATTTCTTATTCATTATAATCGAAAATCACTTAAGGAACTCTCAAAGTATTTATATGTTAACTTCAATGACTATGCACTAACTCCATGATCTCCATAGTCCATAAATGAATTGGGAATTTGGTCTGTTTAGTAGAAGACATTTTCTCCTTGTTTCCCAGTTTGATAAGGAGTTCTCTACTTATAAGATTTTTTTTAATCTACAGAAGTTTGGCAAGCCACTTATTTTTATGTTTTTGTTTGCTAATAAGTAGTCTACCTATTACATAGGTTGTTAGAAAATGAAACTGACTTGAGAATCTGTCTCCAATTCTACAATCCAAGAGGTTTGACTAGTCTATAATTGTATTATGTCATCATTTGTTATTTTTATGTGTTTGTTTGCTGATTATGTGTGAATTTGTGTGTTTGAATTTGTTAATGCAGGGTTTCAAAGGCTATCCTGAGTGATTATTCAGAGAAAATTAAAGCCATTGCTTCCAAGTTAATGAACCCTTCAAAGCATACATCCCTTAATATGGATGGCTACCTTAAAGAAAGAAAGGCTATAAGGAAATTGACTATTGAATTGGGTAGTAAACTTGTGATACAAGTTCTACATTAGCTTCTAATATTGATAACAAGACTATGAAAAGAAATTGTTGATTCTCAAGAACAGTTCTGTTAAGTGTATGATGGGCTATATATAAATTGTAAGTGGTTCTTTGGGACGGAAAACTTGACCTTCATGCATGGGTTGTGTACAATATTCTCAACAATCTTTGGAATTAAAGAGGTCTGATGCAGTCAGTGAAAGGGCTTAAGACATGTTCTATCTGTAGAACAAAACTAAGTGGGTGGATGCTTGGTAGCATTCTTGATATACTTGATGCTAACTTATGCTTGGAAATATTGAAATTATCTGGGGTTAAAAAGATCTCCATGATATGGAGATAATAATTTAAATATTTGTCTTCTGGTGGACTATTTACATATTTGTAAGTTGTATTTCTAGTATTCGTGGTGCTTTAACTTACTTTAAGATTGTTGCTGAATATGTTAATATGAGGATTGATATTTGCAAAATGTTGTGATAACAATGCAAAAGAAAAATACAAGTTAAGAAATAGACATCCTAGAGTTTCTAACATTCTCATGTCAGATATCTCCAAATATTGCATCTTATAAAATTATTTAGAAATTGAATAAAATGTGAAAATGATTTCTGAAGTCTGAATTATTTAATTTTCTTTTGTAGGATCAAGTGCTGAATTATGTCACAAGATTTAAGCCACCAGAGTTATGGGAACAGCATCGTTATGTGTAGTTGTGGACAGCGAGTTTGTCAACTTATGTCCTTCACAAATGACAGCTTCGGAAAGAAATTTTTAACATGTGCGAATTATTGGTCAATTGGGCGATATGACTTCTTTAGATGAGTAGATCCTCCTATGTGTGAGCATGGAAAACGTGTATTGGTCAAACTTAGGCAGCTACAAAATTTACCCGGATCAAGTCGAGAAAGGATAAATGGAAATGGTGGGAATGCAAAGAACTCATGGAAATTCATTTGCCTTGTGTCATAGTGTGTTTTGTTGGGTGTTGTAGTTGGATTTTGGATGAAAGACAAATTAAAATTTTGAGTTTAGTGATGCAAAAATCCATCAATGTATCTTGTAAACATTTGTCTGGCTATATGTAAAATGTTTTTCTTAATTGTTATCAATATATCTTGTAAACATTTATCTGGCTATATTTACATTGTTTTTCTTAATTGTTATCAATGTAGCTGTTATGCCTTTACCATATACTGAACATTATACACTAATACAAATACATATATACTATTATATAAATACACAGGTTAATACAATTAATTTACATTCAATCCATAGACTAATACAAATACATAGATATTATCCATATAAGTTAATACAATTGAACACATTAGGTTAAAACATAAGGCTAAATTCACTCGACACAGAGGCTAAAACAAGTTATTAAATCTAAATCTTAATACAATACAACTGAACACAGAGACTAAAACATACCATAATTATAAATATAGAGGTTAATGCAAATGATTTACATACCATCCACTGAACAATAGTTAAAACAAGGTTCAACACTCAAAATCCACTACAATTGACTCATTTTAATACAATACAATCAACTAAACATATAACTATTTGATGTAATCATGTATGATGATTTCCTTAACATCCAGTGGGAGGGTGGAGAACATAATCAACATCAATTCATCTTTTCCAATCATTATGGCCGCCTTCACCATATCCTCTTTTGTGAAACCTGGGACCTTAGTCAACTCTTTCCACAATTTTTTTGTTTTCTCAGCTAGGTTTGCCTTGTCTGTAATATGATGAAGTTGGGTTACAATCTCCCTTATCAATTCCCTGAATCCATTCTCCATCAAGTCAAAACCATTGGACAGAGAATCAGCAAGGACATCACTATCGTTTTTACGTCTTTTGCGCAAATCTGAAGTTACTTCAGTACTTGGAGTTGATGGTTGCTTAGAAAATACACCATTTTGCTCATCATCTTGGTTCATATTCATTTTTCCAATGCCATCAATCCCTTCAACAGCATATTGACTCGCATAAGTATTCAGAATATCAGCTATGGTCTCTACATTCCTCTTAGAAGCCCTGTCTTTTGCCTAGACAATGCACAGATTTTTGAAATAAGGAAATAACTTAAATCTGAAAGGAGCTACTTTCTTGTGCGACTGCATGAAAAAAAATGAATATTAATGAGAATATAAATTAAATTAACGAAAATAATAATAATAATTATCCGATGAAGCATTATAACTCTAACCTTGAGGTACTCATCCCACACTGCATTCGAAGCTGTTACAGTATTGGTGTCAAGATTCCAACCAAATTCACTAGTATTTGGCCCATGGATCATGTCATAGACAACTTGCCAAGTTGTCTTCAGTGTTTTCAGCCTCGATTGTATATGGGGCATTCCTTTTATCCCACACCTAAGAACTCTCTAATTTATGTACCCTTCAATGTAAGTCAAATAGCTTGGCTGAAATCTATTGTCCACCATATATTTTCCATCGGTCTTCATCTATACAAGACACTGTACAAGTATGTTATCCTACTCGGAGGTCCAGACATACTTGCTTCCTTAACTACTACCCACATTCTCCATTAAAGCACTACAACAAACAAACACAACACCGGTCAGAAAATATAAATATAGATTAACAAAGATTGATTAAAAGTACAACCTCAAATATAATATAATGTCAAAGTACATTAAAAAATATAGATTAATACAAAATAGAGGATAAACATTACAAATATAAATTACAAAGATTGATTAAAAGTACAACCTCGCAAATAATATAATGTTATGATACAACCTCGAATATAATGTAATGTCAAAGTACATTAAAAAAATATAGATTCATACAAAATCGCAAATAATATATTAAGGCAACACTAATAAAAATGAAAAATGTCCTAAATTCTCCTAAAATCATTAAACATTTCATTAGCTAAAAGATCACGCCAGTTGCTCCAAGCGTCAGATGTTTTCATAGTTAATATTTTATTGTCCTCATCAATTTGGTTCTCATTCTCATACTCAGCCTCCATATCATTTATGGGATCATATCCATTATATCTCTTATACAAATTATGTAGCATACAACATGCCATGATGACACAATTATGAGTTCTCATAGGATAGAATAATAGGTGCCTAAGTATAGCCCAAGGATTTTTTAGCATCCCGAAACACCGTTGAATGATATTTCTTGTTGATGAATGTTTCATATTAAAATGGTCTTGTGCAGTATTCAGTTGGCGCCCTTCTCTCCACCCATTCAAATGATATCTTTGACCTCGGTATGGTGCTAAGAATCCCTCACAATTTGTATAACTAACATCAACCAAGTAGTAAAACCCTACATTAAATATGTGTGTAAATTCATATGGTTAGCTAATGTAGTTCAAGAATAATTTTCCTTTTAAAAAAAATGTTGCCAACATACGTACTATTTGAAACTTTTAGATTACCATTTACTCTATTAATTGCATCACGTAAAACTCTAACATCCGCTGTAGATCCTTCCCATCCAGGGAAGATGTAAATAAACTCTCTATCTTGTGAGCAAACTCTCAGTACATCCATAGATATCACCCATTTTCTATTACGATATTTTTCTTTGTGTTCCATTGGCACTTTAATTGGTATGTGAGTTCCATCAAGGACACCAAGACAATTCTAACATCCACATAAACTATTCAATTCAAAAATAAAACTACAAATATCAGAGAAGAACCATTTAAGAAATTTGGTTAAATTAACTATAGATTTTATACTCATCTTGAACCATTTCCATATATTATATATTGAATTCTCACCAATGGGCTCTGCGATTTTAAACAGCTCTCCATGCAATTGCATCATAGCTTTCAGAATCAAGTTAAAATACCTACTAATTGTTTTCCTAAACCTTCCAAACTCATATTGTATGACTCTATTCTTAACGTCATGAGCGAGAATGTGAAGAAACATTGCTACTTGCTCATCAACCAACATGTTATTTGAAGGTTTTAATCCCCCAATATTATCAAGCATGGAACATAGACAATCAAATGTTGATCTATACATCCTAAGTTAGTTATAACACATATTATCAGTAGAGTAAACCATATTTCTAAGGTGGACCCTCTTTTGGTAGAAATCTATATTGTATTTGATGGTGGGTCTACTCAATAACCTACGATGATGAAGGGCAACAACCACACCAATCATAATGCACATTTTACGCAATGTGTTGGCCATATTCAACCACCAATATAATACAACATGCAGGACTTGCATAGTTATTTGCCCCATTCTAGAAGGGAGAGAATATACCTTTAAAAACACGAGAGATATGATTACATTGTGTGGTAATAAATAAATAAAGATAGACCAAAGAACAACCACTTAAAAGAATCCATGAACAATACATTGTTGTCAAACATTGTCGTCAAAATACAATTCGCTTCTAACACTTTAAAGCTTATGAGAAAGGAAGGTCCACCTTTCTTTCCTTTTCAATAAAAGATATACATTACCACCAAGTAAGAAGTAAAGAATACAACTATGATGATGAGATATCATCAAGAAATAACAAACAAACAAAAATTAGTAATCAAATATAAATCTCACATTGCATTTATGTTATGAAGCTACAAAAAATAAAAATAAAAATCCTATAAATAAAGCATAGGGGGAGAATAATTATTTATATTCCTATAAATAAAAATGACTTGGTTTATCTATCTTTAATAGATCAATCTATGGAAGAATTTTTCATCAAACATCATCTTTAGTTTATGAATCTCTTTGTACATTATTTATTTGTGGATGGATACTAATAATAAATAACGCTTTCAGGTGTCTATAGCATATTTTATGTGTCTGTAATTCTAGTTGGAGTGCTTTCCAGATCATATGCATTTTAGTAGGCTTTTTTATTGATGTGTTCAATGAATTTGAATATCTAGCTTCACCTTTGTTACTAAATAACTTGTAGTTAGGGGAAAAATGTAGAAGGATAAATTAAATGAGACCATTAATAGGGTAAAGGCTAAGGAAGAATAATATTTAGAGGATAATGAGCGTTATAGTAGACAATTTAAATAGAATTATCAGTAATTAAGAATATCAACAATGACAATAACCAAATATTAACAGGTTCATATTAACTTCCTAGCAAGACACCTTTTTATGGCTTAATGAATTCAAACTGATATCTTTGCCTTTTTACATGCCTACTCCAATTCCACCTAAATATTTTTCTCTGCAATTTAACTAAATCAAAATCTTTCTAATGAAGTTTTATATCTGACATTGACAACAGTTTCAAATTTAAACCCAATAATATACTTTTAAGGATGACTCATAGCATAAGAAGATCACAACATAAATTAAGGTTTGGTCATTGTTCCAGTATTCAAGAACATATCAAAAGTTGGTTGATTCCCAATATTTATAGACAAAGGTGACAATCAAAACACGTTAGTAGATAGAAAAAGGGATTTCTTGAAAGCTTGAGTTTGGCACTAGTTAAAAACTTCTTTTTTTTCCTAGTGCCAACAAATGTGGATCTTCATGTATGATGTATGATGTATGACTGAATCCATAATTAAAATTACTCTCAGTGTAATATTAATTCAAACCCTTGTGACCATAAAAAGTTACCTTGCAGCCATGTTGTAAACAAGGTTAATCAGCAAGGGTTGTGTTAGTATTTTTGTATACATGCGCACAGATGGGTTCAGTGTTTTATGTTTACTACTTTAAATGGCTAATGCAGAAGAATCTTTGCCCCATTTGCAAAACGACATCTCTAGCCACTTGAAAGGGAGGACCCTATAGCATCTAGCACTGGAAATAAATTTTGGTGGTGATGGCTCCATCTTCGATTGTCGGTATTAGGAAGATAAACAAAAATAAATAAAGAAGATTAAAAAAACCAAAAACATAAAAAAAATAAAGAAAAAAGAGGAAAGTAGCAAATTGGTGGGTTCGTAATGGAGGATTCTATTTATATATAAGCATTGGATAATTACAAGTTATTTATGATAGTTACAGACATTCTTGAATCTTTATTGCATTATAAATTAAACTTTGATTCCTATTAACTATTCCAGACCCACGAAGGAGGCACCTGGTTCATGAAGGAGAATGAACACATTCAAGACCCACGAAGGAGGAGCACGAAGAAGGACCAGAATAGAAGATGGGAAAAAAAAAGTCTTGCATGCAAAGGGTATCAAATTGTGGGTATGTTAGTCTTCAGCCCAATGAAATATCATATTCCCTTGCATACACAGAGGAATGCACATTCCATTAAATAATGGAATTCTGCATTCCATAGAAGCACATTCCATTAAACCAAACGATGGAAAGATAGATTCCAACTCCCTTTCCTTTTCCATTCTTTTAAACCAAACGGGCCCTATGATTTGATATTGGCATACTATTGTCAGACTGTCAAAACTCCTCGAGTAGTGCACTGCCTTTATGCTCCACCCTTTAGCTAATTCTACAATTTAATGACTTTTTTATTTGGATGAAAGAAGGAGTTGGAAGTTTTAGGTCATGTGCTAGCATCATTTAACTCTTGCTCTTAAAATTTTTCTCAAGTCTAGTCATAGGCTTAATTAATTTTAAAAAAATTCGTTAGCCACTCAAAATTTTGAGGTGTGAATTTTTTTAAAAAAAATGTAGTTTCCAAAACATATAAACTTGACATTTTTTTTATTCTTGCTGAGTTCTAAACAGTGCACTACTGTCTCACACAATTTTCTTTTCATTTCTTAAAGTTAGGCTAAAATTTGCAAATTGCCTGAGCTTTGAATATCCACGGCGACCTAGTTTTGTCACATCCACCATCAATTAATGACTTCAAAATTTTTTTAATGAGAGTGAAAATTGAATATTGCACTACTTTTCAGTGATTTTTTCCCCGCTCTTTGTTTCTTTCTACCCAAATTCTCTTGGCTCCTATGGAGCAACTATGCCTTTTCTGCTAAACAATAAAGTCGATCACAAAGATGAGTTGAGCAGACACTCTTGGAGAAAGATGGCCACCACGTAGTCTTTGGCCTGAGCAGCTAAATAGAAGCCACATCGTGCCCTCAGCTCTCATATCTTAATTCCACTTCACTGTCAGACGAGATGCTCTGCACGTTACCCTACAGCTTGTTAGTTTTGAACTGTGACTTGCGTCGTGACCTTCTGGTAAGTTCTACTATCATTTATGGGATTGATGATAAATCGTATGTCAAGAAGATAAAATAATAAAAGTTATATGTTTGGCTTGAAAAAAAATTGGCAAAAAGAGCATAGTAGAAGGTAGAAAAAAAAACTGATGCACTAAACTGAATCGAACCGAACCATGATAAATTGGTTTAGTCTAGTTTAATTCCACACACTTTATTCAAATTGAATAAGTCTATTTTTAAAAAAATACATGATCGGTTCAATTTGGTTAAACCCCAAAATTGACCAAACTGAATTGATAAACCTCCTTAGTTATAACCATTGAATTAAACAACGTAAGATTAATATCTAATAACCTAAAAGTGAATAAGTTAATTCGTATCTATGGATAACAATATAATTGTATACTTTGCAGAGCATTTATCATCTTGTTCTTAATCTCTAAAGTATTGCTCAATTACTCACTATTTTTGGGGGGATTTATCTTGTTAATACTTTCATCTATCTCAAGAAGGGTTTGTAAATAAATTAGTACTCTAATTGACAAATGAGCAAAAGTCAAGTGAATTGATAAGCGAAATTAATACTCTTATATCATCTTTCATTAGTAGTTAGTTATTTTGTTCATATTAATTATAGTTGCATATTAGTTAGTTTGCATATAAATTTGATAATTGGTTATTTGAACAAAGTTGAAAGGTTAAATTTTGGTACTTAATTATAATTATATTTGGTTTCTTATAGGAGATGACCTACTACTCATTTACTGTATTATAATCGCTATATGTGCACTTTCATAGTAGTTATAAAATTTTAACTAACAAATTTTTGGCACTATTATCAAAAAATCAATTTAATTTTCTAATTAATATCAATATTCAATTACTGCAATTTTAATTCATAATATTTTTTTATTTAAATTTTTTTATCTTTGATTTTAGGTACTTAGACTTGCAAGATGGCATATACAATTAACAATGAATCCTTATGGCAATTTGATCTCGATGCTTTTAAGGCACAATTAGCTACCATTGGAAGGAAACTGAATGAATTGGACAACTAAGCTTGTTAAAGACCCTTCATCACTCCTCGTCTATATAGGGATTACCAATACTTTTATGATTATGAATGTGCAAAATTATGGAGGAAACTTTAACTAGAAAAGCAATCTTTATCCTAATTCTTATAATTCCGATTGGAGTAGCCACCCTAATTTTTATTAGAATAACACATGAGGATCTTGTTGCACCCTAACCCACATTCCCAACACCTGAGAGGATGCCCGCATAGGAGGAGAGGATGGATTATTATAAGGCATGTTTTCAAAGTAGTGAGGAGACATGTCAGGCCATTAAGGTAAATAGGGAATGACTTACTAGTATTTTTGCTAGTTATTACTATATTTCAAAAGGCTTAGTTGTTGTTGTTGTATTACTATCTTTCAAAAGTTTTATCGAGTGATATTGAAATCACTTAAGAGAGGATAGGCTAGTGTAGCATAGTAAAAATTAGCAATGGAAGAGAGTTAAAAGAGGTGATTTAGAGGATTTTCAAAAACAACTCTTAAGTTTGAAGTTAAAGAGCATTGCAGCAAAATTGTGATAAATAGTAAGCCAAAATTTGAGGTTGACACTCATATTGAGATAGTAGAAAAATAGAGTAAAAAAGACAAGGCTTAATTTATACCACATCCACCACCCTTCCCTCAATGCTTTCAAAATAGATAGGTAACATTTGAAATTTTTAATTCTATATAGTTATTTAACAACTTTACTAAACATCTTACTGCTAAAGAAAAAGAAAAATCACTTCAAGTGGGTCAAGTTGGGTTATTCGAGTTTATATAAGTTAATTTTTTGAAATAAATTTAGTTTAAATGCATAGGTCCGGTGGTTCTTTTTTTTCAGAATTTCCATGGACTCGACATAACTGAACTTGACTCGGCATAATCCAAAATTTTCAAATAATCAAAATTTTCAATTGGGTTTGCCTATTGATTTTCTAATTCGATTTTTGTCAAGTTGGGTTAATAACCCAACCCACCCAATTGCTCACCCCTACCTATATATTGAACATATTATAAAAGAATATAAGAATGGTCCAGAGATAACATATGTCAACTTGTTGGAATACAACTATGATCCATAAATAAAAGATCCACAACAATTCTACTCCACCTTATTAGATGCAGGCTGAGTTGATTTCTGAGATAGTCAAGTTGATGATTATGAATCAAGGTACTTCTTAGGATGCAACCCAATTTTATTTTCCTTTTCTTTCCTTTCATTTTTTATTATTGTTTAGTAGTTCCTTTTGATGTTAATTTTGTTTTTAGTTAATTTGTGGATGTTTAATGTTTGCAGTTGCAAAAAATTGCAATTGATGGTCTCTAGGAAAGAAAAAAATTAGCAAATCTCTTTTTACATTCAGATTCCAATTCCTCCCACCTAAATTTTTATCCATTCAATCACCCTTACTCTTGATATAATTGCACTTTGAAATTTTTGTTGGATCGAACACTTAGACAAAAAGCTATAGTTAGTAATAAACGCACAACTCTTTTTATTTAACCATAATATCACTTAATTGTAACGGCTCAAAGTACTATGTGTTGATTGTGATTTGGTCACCACCTGAACCTCTATCACAAGATAATTGTTGCAGCAACCCAGCCAACAAATTTGTTACTCCAAAATTGATTTTCTTTTAAAATTTTTTGTCACGACCCTAATTTTAGGGCACGTGAAATCCATATACCATATAAATATATTTTCCATACATGTACATAATGGCATTCTTAATCATATAAATCAATACATATAAGTTCCCATACACATATACAATATACAGTTTACGTCTATAAACACCAGAGTAACAGTAAAAGCAAGGATCCTGCCTGTGACGTTCAGAGTAACTCTAAAGTACAAATATTTTACAAATATAAAACATTGAGAGCCTAGAAACAATGTAGGCTCACTATTGAAGTACGACCTCTAGTCGATCACGTGGCTGTTGGACCAAACTCTATGTCTTTATCTGAAAAATAGATCCACATCGTGTAGTGAGTTTTACAACTCAGTGAGCAGATAATACCTCCTATGACCTCTTAGGTCAACATATGGATATACTCATATAATAAAATTTATGTTATCAAAAGTTACATTTCAGAAGTACATCCACATGGGACCCGCATTTTCAAATTTTCTCTGTTAAAAAAAATCATAATCAGGTCTTTCAAACCGTATGCGGTATTGTATACACAATGCTCATGTCAAGTTCAAAATCATATTCAATACTGTAAAATCATTAATCAAATTATGCTATGCATCAAAATATTTCTCATAAAATATTCGGAGGATCCCATATCAGAACCACCATACCAGAGTTTGACCCCTTCCGTACTTTGGTGGTATAGGATTTGCCTAAACTCAGCATCCCGCTGAGGTTTTCCCTACTACCATTCAAGAGGACACACGAAGGGACTCTGTATGGGTCTTTCCCAAGCACACAGCAAGGGAAGGCAAAATAACATCTCATATAACTGGCATCTCGCCTATATATAAGAGGCATTCCGCTCTCCTTCACATATAATCTCCCGTGTGTTGGCCCTCACATGAGGCTAGCACCACCTCCCCTGCTAACTGAGGCAATCAAGGTGCGTACCAAGGCTAACATCACCTGCTGTTAGCAGACAGTGTTTCCAATAGGATTCCTCCACAGAAAATACCATATGCATATATGCCATATAATCCAGTATAAATTCTCAATATAATACACACTTTCATTCTCAAAATACTCATATGTCAAAACTTCCCATTCAGGGGAAACATGTATACATACCCATATCCGAGGCAAACATATCACTGTAAAATCAATGTCACATGTATAACATACTTTCTTTGATATGTAATGAGAAATACATGTAAAAATCACATGTTCAATGTATTTCAAAATTCATCTGTTATAAATTACCCATTCAGGGTTTATCACATATATATGCCCTTTCTCTAGGCAATCATATATCTCTATAAATCAATGTCACGTGTATAAATATTCACTTTATCATTTAATGAGAAATACATGTGAAATCATATACACCATGAGTTCATAAATCCATTTTCAAAACTATACTCTTCTTGAATTGTATTTCAAAATGTAAGCATATCAGATCGTTTTAATGCATTTCAGAAACATATCATAGTGTGTATATCTCATAAACATAATCATATACATATTCAAGTATCAAGAAGAGTATAGGCAAGTCATAGGAAGAATCATCTATTCACAGGTAAGGGCTCCAGATTGGACAGCCCTAAAATCCTCGTTTCTGGTCTGAATTTGACCAAATAAACTTCAAAAACGTGTCCGGAGGGTCCAAAAACCTTAAATGAGCTCAGTTACTGTTCACCGCCAGAAAATACCATTCACACCGAAAATAACTATTCACCGCCACTATTCATCACCGAAAAATACTATTCACCGTCACAAAATTTTTTACCGAATCAACAAAATGAATTCATATCCTAATGTTTATCTAGTTTCTGAATCCATCTACGGAGTGAGATTTCTAATTAGAAGTCTCTAAGTAAGGTTTTTCAGAACTTACATTTTACCGAGATTTTCTACTTCAGATCTACGGTGATTTAACGGTTGATTTGAAAAACTGATCGGTCAAAACTGAAGTACTCTTCGTCCTGAATCCAATAACACTTTCAGTTTGACTATCGGAAGCCCTTAAGTACTTCAAATCGAAAGATAAATTTTGAGTTCACTATTCACTGACTATTCATTACTATGCATCTTCCCGTTTTTTTTTTCCTTTTTGATATTTCGTCGCCCCCGGTTTCAATTTAACATTCTGCTGCTGTTTTTCTTAAATAGAATAATAATTATTAAATAATCAATAATAAGATTTTCTTTTATAAAAATTCATATAAATTCCATTTTTCATCATAAAATATTCCAAAAATTTCTAAAAATTTCCTTTCTCATAAACCTTTAGTTAAACTCTTAAATTATGATTTTTCTTGATAAAAATCATAATAAAACAAATTTCAAAACAAATATCTTTATTCATATTAAAAGAAAGAATATTTCTAAAAATACCATAAAAATTCAATAGAGGCCGGTATAATTATTTTAAGTAGCACAATACTTCTTTTACTTAAAAGTCCATTTACTTTTAACAAATTATAATTATTTCTACATAAATAAAAATATTTTTGCTAATAGCGCGCCAAAATATAAATTCTCATATTTCTTTTGTAATTCTTTAATCCATGTAATAAATATACATATTTTCACCGGTTCTTATCTCTATTGTCAAAATTCTCTTTTTTATTCCACATTTCCTTTAATTGAAATTTTTCGTTAAATTTTACGGTTATTACATTTTTTCCCCCTTAAAGAAATTCGGTCCCCGAATTTCATCACCATAGTTGCAGATAAATACTAATCTGATTGTTCAAATAAACGCAGATATCTGACACATATATCATTTTTCCTTTCCTAAGTAGCTTCCTCAGTAGAGTGATTTTTTCCATATCACCTTTAGTGTAGGTATTTCTTTTGACCGTAACTTCTTTACTTATCTGTCCACTATTGCTACTGGTTGTTCCTCATAAATTAAATCTTTAACTGAATTTATGGACACTGTATAACATGTGTAGAATCCGGTAAATATTTCTGTAGCATAGACACATGAAAAATTAGATGGACATTACCCAATTCAGATGGTAAAGTTAAACGATAAGTCACTGAACCGATCTTATCAAGAATTCAAATGGTTCTATATACCGAGGGTGTAACTTTCCTTTCTTTCTAAATCTCATTACCTCTTTCATTGGTGAGTCATTAAAGAATATATATAGTCACCAACTAATAATTTCTAGTGCTCAACATTCATAATCCTTATAAACTTTTGACTTGTATTGAGTTTTCAGTATTCTTTTTCTAATCAATTTCACTTTATCAATGACATCTTATAATAACTCTAACTCAACTGAGTCATTTAACTGAATATTTGTAACACCTCTTACATAAGGCTTAAATCTTCTAATATCATTTTATTATAAACAAATTCTGTTAAGAAATCTCCTACCTATCTCAAAAACATATGTTTGAAGCATGCTCTTCAAACTAGCATCATCAATTTAGATAATTCATATTCTATTTATTGCATGTTATTCCAAATTAGATTTCCAAAGTTTAACTTTTCTCAATTCACTTACATATTAAGAAACCTATGATATTCATGTAAAACTTCAAATGATGCCATTGTATATTGGTATGATAATTACTACTATGAGCAAGTTCAACTAAGGACAATTAATTTCTCCCAACTTCCACCACAATAAGATAAAGATACGTAAAGTATAACTTCTAATGTATAAACACATCATTTAATTTTAGTATCAGTCATACTATAATTTAATAAAGATCCTTAGACTTCCTGAATATCTCTCTTGAGATAATACATTCAATTCGTACTTGCCAACATACCCGCCAATGAAAAATTTCACTTGTATCTTCTTTTTACCATTATACTAATACCATTTTTTTTATATCTCAGTATATCTTTATTACCTCGGTTTATCCATATTTACAATCTATAGCTTCTTCTGAAATCTCTTTTCTCAACACTTATTTATACGTGAATTTTCAATCTCAACATGAGTCTCAATTTAGTAAGGTATAAATCCTTAACACAAATATCTTAATCACTTATATTATTCTCGAAGATGATTCTCAAAATATTCTCCATGTTTCCAAATTAAAAAAATAATTTCAAGATTAACTTAAATCTTACTTTCCATACTTTACTCCTCAAAAACTTCAACACCGTTAATTTCTTTGATTATATTCGTCAAAGCACCATTAGATTATCATCCATCTATTCTTTTCAAAATCTCTATTACTTTACTAATCAGTTGAACACCATAATAACTAAGTTCCAAAGATTAGAAATTAACCCTCCTTATAATAAGGAAAAAGAATCTTGCATTTAATGCCAAATATAATGTAAGACAAAGCAGCAGAAAATGCGAAACACGTAATAGAGCATGGTGCCAAAATAGGAAGTCGAAGTTTGGACAAAACATTGACAGAAAATTAAAATCGGTGGCCATAATTCTTAAAAATCTGTAAACAAAATCTAGCTGCTATTTCAGCAAAAATCGGTGGCCGTAAATTTTGAATATAAGGGTCAAAATCAACTTTAAATCTGTTCATATTCGGTGGAAAAATAGCACATGGAAAAAGAAACACTTTTGTGCTTATAAAAGTCTATGAAAATAAAAAAAAATACGTAGTTAACTGGTAGGATGTAGTTGATTGCTTCAAAATAGATGCAATCAATCAACTGTAAAATAACCAGTCTAAATTAAAATTTCTCAAAATAGCTAGTCGACTGATAAACTAATAGTCGACTGGTAAGAATATTGAGAAAAATAAGATAGATCTTTTGATTGTCCCTCTTCAATAACTAGCTGGTTTGCATTTTTCAATTTTTTTTCTTTATGTGTTTAATATGGGTCACAGTCATAACTACTGTATATATACATGCTTGCCGTCATTTTTGAAAATTTCATCTTCAATTTAGCTGATATTTATCAATCACTCACATAGTTGTTATATTTATGTCCGGCCTATTCACATAGCTATCGTATGTATATCCTTCTCTGAATTATATAAATACACACGTTAATATCTTTACTTTCATACTCAAAGTTAAAGTGTGTATAGCTATGGAGGGAATCACATTTCGTCAGTTTCAAAATATTTGTGTCTTTTATGGTTCCAGTCCTGGAAAGGACGGAGAATATGTGAAAGCAGCACAAAACCTAGGTATGGTGCTGGCCAGGAGAAAAATTCATCTAGTCTATGGTGGAGGTAACCGTGGGTTAATGGGATGTGTGTCAACAACTGTACATGTAGGAGGATGCCAAGTTCTAGGTATTATTCCTACAGCTCTAGCTGCATCTAACATCGTAGGAAAGACAATTGGGGAAGAGTTTAAAGTTGCATCTATGCATGAGCGCATGGCTAGAATGATGAGCAATGCTAATGCCTTCATTGCCTTACCAGGCGGTTTTGATACTTTAGAAGAAATTTTCCAAATAGTCTCTTGAGCACAACTAAATATGCATCACAAACCGATAGGTTTGTTAAATGTTAATCACTTCTTTGATGGTCTGTTATCTTTCCTTGATCATGCTGTGGAACAAAGGTTTATCCTACACTCAGCACGACAAATTCTCATCTCAGTTTCAGATGCTGAGGAGTTTATTGATGCTTTACAAGTATATGTTCATGTACCTGATCAAATCATAGCTCAAATAGAATGGACAACAGACCACAGCAGAAAGCGCAAATTGGACTTGGATCTTCATCTGTAACTGTAGCAAGATGTGGACATTGCTGTACCACTTTTACTTCCTTAGGGTTATCTTGGATACCATCTTGCTAGCCACATACCTTAAGAAAGTACTATTACAAAGTCAAAATTCATATTTTGAGAACTTAGCATATAGCTGATATTCCCTTGGAGTTTGTAATACTATCTTTAAATATTGCTTATGATCCTCTGCACTCTTGAAATATTCTAGTATATTATCAATAATTATAATAACAAATTAATCTTGAGGTGGCTTCAGTACTCTTTTTTTTATCAAGTCCATGAATACAACTGGGCATTTGTCAAACTAAATGACATCACCAAGAACTCATAATACCATAACGAGTCCTAAAAGAAATTTTTTTTTTCGAATATCCTCTTCCCTTATCCTCATTTGATGAGATCCAAATATCAAATCAATTCAATTTTTTTAAAAAAAAAATGTTGAGCACCTTGTAGCTGGTCAAACATATCATCTATATGAGGTAATGAGTATTTATTTCACATTGTCACTTTATTCAATTGTCTATAATCTATGCATAGTCATAGTGATCCATCTTTCTTTTTCATAGATAGAACTGAAGCACTCCAAGTAATAGTACTAGGGTATATAAATCCCTAGTCTAATGGTTTCTGAATGTGACATCCGTTGTACCTGGTTGTCTAGATATGGTAGACTGTGATGTGATATTGAGAATGGATTTGTTGGCATTATGTCATATCCTTTTGAAATGTCACTATAAGGTGATTAAATTCAATTATTGAAGAATTTTCTTTCTTGATACAAGGGGATCGTAACGAGATACCCAGTAATCTAATTTATGCTTTAGCAGTCCATAAGTGACTACAAAAAGGTGCCAAGGATAGTTGGCAGTGGTGAGAGATGTTGATATAAAGTATACCACTGTAAATTAAGTTCTAGTGGTTAGAAAATTTTCTGATGTAATTCTTGAAGAATTGTCAAGATTACCTCGAAACGTAAAATATAATTTGGTATTGATTTACTTCCTAAAACCCAACCAGTGTCTATACCTCTATATAGAATGGCACCAACTGAACTCAAGAAATTGAAGGATCAGTTGAGACACTTATTTGGTATCTGTCTCAATTCTTTAAATTCTTTAAGACGCATATCTCTTTTACTTTCAAGCTGTAATTGATCCATAGATACATCTTAAGATGTCACAATATTCAATCTATCTTATACTATAAACTTTAACAACTTGGAATAGAAAGGAATTTGAAACCCTATAGAATCCCTCAGCAGCACCTGAAGTATAAATATGTCCGGCTCATATCGATACTAAAGGTCCTACTAAAGAATCCTTTGCTCTGATTGTCACAGGGAAACCTAATGCTCTGATACCAACTTGTCACGACCCTAATTTTAGGGCACGTGAAATCCATATACCATATACCATATACATATATTTTCCATACATGTACATAATGGCATTCTTAATCATATAAATCAATACATATAAGTTCCCATACACATATACAATATACAGTTTACGTCTATAAACACTAGAGTAACAGTAGAAGCAAGGATCCTGCCTGTGACGTTCAGAGCAACTCTAGAGTACAAATATTTTACAAATATAAAACATTGAGAGCCTAGAAACAATGTAGGCTCACCACTGAAGTACGACCTCTAGTCGATCACGTGGCTGTTGGACCAAACTCTATGTCTTTATCTGAAAAATAGATCCACATCGTGTAGTGAGTTTTACAACTCAGTGAGCAGATAATACCTCTTATGACCTCTTAGGTCAACATATGGATATACTCATATAATAAAATTTATGTTATCAAAAATTACATTTCAGAAGTACATCCACATGGGACCCGCATTTTCAAATTTTCTCTGTTAAAAAAAATTATAATCAGGTCTTTCAAACCGTATGCGGTATTGTATACACAATGCTCATGTCAAGTTCAAAATCATATTCAATACTGTAAAATCATTAATCAAATTATGCTATGCATCAAAATATTTCTCATAAAATATTCGGAGGATCCCATATCAGAACCACCATACCAGAGTTTGACCCCTTCCGTACTTTGGTGGTATAGGATTTGCCTAAACTCAGCATCCCGCTGAGGTTTGCCCTACTACCATTCAAGAGGACACGCGAAGGGACTCTGTATGGGTTTTTCCCAAGCACACAGCAAGGGAAGGCAAAATAACATCTCATATAACTGGCATCTCGCCTATATATAGGAGGCATTCCGCTCTCCTTCACATATAATCTCCCATGTGTTGGCCCTCACACGAGGCTAGCACCACCTCCCCTGCTAGCTGAGGCAATCAAGGTGCGTACCAAGGCTAACATCACCTGCTGTTAGCAGATAGTGTTTCCAATAGGATTCCTCCACAGAAAATACCATATGCACATATGCCATATAATCCAGTATAAATTTTCAATATAATACAGACTTTCATTCTCAAAATACTCATATGTCAAAATTTCCCATTCAGGGGAAACATATATACATACCCATATCTGAGGCAAACATATCACTGTAAAATCAATGTCACATGTATAACATACTTTCTTTGATATGTAATGCGAAATACATGTAAAAATCACATGTTCAATGTATTTCAAAATTCATCTGTTATAAATTACCCATTCAGGGTTTATCACATATATATGCCATTTCTCTAGGCAATCATATATCTCTATAAATCAATGTCACGTGTATAAATATTCACTTTATCATTTAATGAGAAATACATGTGAAATCATATACACCATGAGTTCATAAATCCATTTTCAAAATTATACTCTTCTTGAATTGTATTTCAAAATGTAAGCATATCAGATCGTTTTAATACATTTCAGAAACATATCACAGTGTGTATATCTCATAAACATAATCATATACATATTCAAGTATCAAGAAGAGTATAGGCAAGTCATAGGAAGAATCATCTATTCACAGGTAAGGGCTCCAGATTGGATAGCCCTAAAATCCTCGTTTCTGGTTTGAATTTGACCAAATAAGCTTCAAAAACGTGTCCGGAGGGTCCAAAAACCTTAAATGAGCTCAGTTACCGAATCAAAAAAATGAATTCATATGCTAATGTTTATCTAGTTTCTGAATCTATCTACAGAGTGAGATTTCTAATTAGAAGTCTCTAAGTAAGGTTTTTCAGAACTTACCTTTTACCGAGATTTTCTACTTCAGATCTACGGTGATTCAACAGTTGATTTGAAAAACTGATCGGTCAAAACTGAAGTACTCTTCGTCCTGAATCCAATAACACTTTCAGTTTGACTATCGGAAGCCCTTAAGCACTCCAAATCGAAAGATAAATTTTGAGTTCACTATTTACTGACTATTTATTACTATGCATCTTCTCGTTTTTTTTTTCCTTTTTGATATTTCGTCGCCCCCGGTTTCAATTTAACATTCTGCTGCTGTTTTTTTTCTTTTAAATAGAATAATAATTATTAAATAATGAATAATAAGATTTTCTTTTATAAAAATTCATATAAATTTTATTTTTCATCATAAAATATTTCAAAAATTTCTAAAAATTTCCTTTCTCATAAACCTTTAGTTAAACTCTTAAATCATGATTTTTCTTGATAAAAATCATAATAAAACAAATTTCAAAACAAATATCTTTATTCATATTAAAAGAAATAATATTTCTAAAAATACCATAAAAATTCAATAGAGGCCAATATAATTATTTTAAGCAACACAATACTTCTTTTACTTAAAAGTCCACTTACTTTTAAGAAATTATAATTATTTCTACATAAATAAAAATATTTTTGCTAATAGCGCGCCAAAATATAAATTCTCATATTTCTTTTGTAATTCTTTAATCCATGTAATAAATATACATATTTTCACCGGTTCTTATCTCTATTGTCAAAATTCTCTTTTTTATTCTACATTTCCTTTAATTGGAATTTTTCGTTAAATTTTACGGTTATTACTTTTTTTATCTATATTCTATATAAAATAAATAAATATGTCAATTTAAATAATTTAGCAAATAGTAATATAATTACATAAAAAAATGTATACTCTAAAATTAAATATAGTAAGGAGCCAACAAATTTGTTACTCCAAAATTGATTTTCTTTTAAAAATTTTATATATATTCTATATAAAATAAATAAATATGTCAATTTAAAGAATTTAGCAAATAGTCATATAATTACATAACAAAATGTATACTCTAAAATTAAATATAGTAAGGAAACAAATATAATGAAAAATAAATCCATCTATATATACAAGCAAGTGCTTAGTATTTATAACCCATTTGAAACTCAAATATTGATAAATTACAATTAGAAGCATGACAATAAAGAGAAGAAAATAATTAAATTTTCTACTTTCTAATATTTTAACTTGAAAAGAAATAAAACAAAATATGAAAATTTATTATTATAGGGAAATTAATATGTTATATACTTAACGTCCCTTGATCAATAATTTCTTTTTTATCTCTCAAAATTAGAAATGCCAAGCAATTCGTTCTTCTTCTTTTTTCACAATGCAAGCAATCGTCCACTGGTCCAAAATAAGAAAAGGTATGGTTTCTCACTTTTTGCTTAAGAACTACTCCCAATACCCTATTTGAGTATTTGTAATAAGGAAAGAAGAAAATATTTAAAATAAATCAAATAATTAAAAAAATTATTTTAAAATGTGTCAAATATAATTTTAACAGTAAATCACTTAATAAATTTTAATATAACTTACTTTATAGAATTCAAATACAAATTTGAGGGGACTACATATATATATATATATATATGTACACACACATTCATAGATACATGTCTCCTTACTAGTATGTCGTTCAGCCACTAGTTTTAGTAGACCCCAATTTCAGTCTCTCAAATATGTGTTCTCAACAATTTTAGACAACTTAAATGACGGCTCTACTAACAAATTTTTTAACCACAAAGAAAAATGTCCTCCGATCATAGAATCAACCTCCCAAAAGTCAGTATGAGGATTTGATGTTCTCAGACATAATTTTTGAAATTAAACTGGTCATTGATCTTGTGAAGACAATAGTTCACTAGTTCAACCACTAGATCACTAGTTAAATTGATTGAACTCGTTATTTTTAAAATAAAATAAAAAATTTATTATCTTAAATATTATAAATTAAAATAAAAAAGTATTATTAAAATTTTAACTATATATAAAATCATAAAAATGGTTTATTTTACTTAAAAAAATATGTAATTATAATAAAATTAAATTACATATTTTAAATTAATTTTTAAAACATGAAATAGTGACATTTTTACATAATAAATGTTTTTTTTAAATAAAATATTTAAATAATTTAGTAAGAATAGTCTTATATTTGATTTTTTTTCAAGTACTATTTTAATTAGTGAAAAAAAACCTGTAAAAAATGATGCTGTAATTATTTAATTAAATATCGACCACTGAGATTTCAAGAAGTAAGAATAGTTTAGAGCAAAATCCTATCAAGAATGTTGCCATAATTATTAAAATCGAAATGCAAAGGTGTTGAGAGTGAAAAAAAAAAAAGAGATAGAAATTGCTAAGTCCCACATTGGTGGCTAATCCAAATCCTCAATGTGATGTGCTCTATATAGGATACCAACAGCAGGTTACAGGGGAAATAATACCCATGTGGGCTCTAACTCTTTGAAGGACCCTACTTGTCAATTGAAAATTTTAAAGGTTGATGAGTTGAGTAAACTAATTTTTTTTTAGTCAAGTCCAAGCTGGTTAATTGAAAACTTGTCTCTTTAATTGGTTAATTTGTTTTTACTGGTTTGATTGCAAATTTGGTTTGATGTATTCTCCAAATTGAACAAGAGGTAGATTTACCAGATTATTAGTAAATAACGTAACAATTAATTTTAACATAACACATTTGTTATTTAATCAATATATGATTTGACTTTATCACAAATTAAAAGGGCATGAAGATGAGCATAGTCCAACTTTCTATTACTAAATAAAAAAGTGGTACACTTTTTAGAGGTACATCCAATATGCTTTAAGATTGACAAAATTAGAATTTGGTTGAAATGACAAACTCTTGTTTGCATAAAAAGTACATGTGATTCAAATATTACAAACAAAAGTGTGACGTTTCTTTTGAAAAATTTGCTTCACATATGTATCCTTCCACCCTAAGCTTTTTTTAAGTAGTTTTTTTCAATTTATTTAAGAACCTTCATCATTAAATGACATGTAATTAGACAATGAATAATAATAAAGATATTCATTCAAAATCCAAAGCAACAGTGAGAAATAACTATTTCCAACTTGCATAGAATGATAGGAATTTTATGTTATATTTGAGTTAAATCATCTACCTTTAACACTGCTAAGCATAGATCTTGAAAAAATTGACTCAACTCAGTTCTAGGCTTTTGCATAGGTAATGCACTTAAAGTAACCAACAACAAGGGTTCCATTGAGACATGGCAATCAGGACTTTTCATTCCAAGTAGCTTTCCTTCTCATGTATCTATGCATAGGTAATGCATTGAAAGTAACCAGCAACAAGCGTTCCATTGAGACATGGCAATCATGATTTTTCATTCCAAGTAGTTTTCCTTCCCATGTATCTATGCATCTGGCCAAATTTGATGAATACTCATCAGGCATATTTAGACCTTTAATCCACTCACAAATGGCTCTTCTTTGCTCTAATGTAATCGTGAACTTAACTTTAGGTTTGATAACTTTCTCATTAGCTAACTCCTGTAACTCCAACTCTATTTGCTTGCAAAATTCCTTTAAATCCATAATTTCCTTCATCTTATCCTTTGTTTTTGTTTGGTCTAAATGCACTGCAGGTCCTTATAGTTTTGACCAATTTTGAATCATGTCCCTATAATTTTTTGTTCTTAATTTGTCATCATTACAGTTTGAAAATTTTTTAATTGAGTCTCCGCTGTCAACTTCTGTTATAACCCTGGTAGTTTGATGCTGACGTGACATTATGGGAAGCTTACATGGATTAAAACAGCTAAAATATTTTCCATTTCAATAAATGCACATGATGTGCATGTGAGTAGTAGATTCAGTTTTTCCCAAACTAAAAGAGGTTAAGGTTAACCTTAGAGCGTGAAGGAGAAGTTTGAGACTAAAGGCATTGAGCGATGATGGAAATTTGGTGAAAGTGAAAAGGAAGAAATGATTAAAGTTTTACTTTGCAATGGTGACTCCTCCTGGCTCTCCAAATAGTGGTAAGTCTTTTAGATCATGGAAAACATAAGCAAGAGATTAAAGACAGATTAGGCTAAGATTTGTTTTGCTTATGCTAAGATTTTTTTTGCTTTACTGTATATATATTGCTATGTGATTTTTTTCTGCTCTAGTGTATATTGCTCTACAATTTTTTTTTCTTTACTATATATTGCTATGTGATATTTTTTTTTGTTTTAATCGTGATAGACACATTCTGATTGAAATAAAGTTTGCTTGGTTGAAATAAAAGTTTGCTCATGCATCTCAGTGAACTTTATAAGATACAAGTGTGACCAATAAGAATAAACATATTTTGCGTATATAACAACTAATAAATGGAAGTATATCTAGTAAAACATAACAGCTTGGTGTCTTTCACAAGCTTGATTATCCCCTCTAATTCCTAAAGGTAACTTTCTCACAGTACGAGATAAAGAATTAAAAATTAGCCTCATAATTTATAATGCAGGTGCATCAACTTTTGGTCTTTAACCTAATTAACATTTTAAATAACATGTAATGGGTGTGGCTTCACGTAAGATGGTGACTACTCTTTGAGTTTTTCTTAGTTAGCTTTATGTGGAATCTAATTCGTATGCATGCTTTATAAAGAATTAAGAATAAAAGAAATAAGAAAATTAACCACTCCATGTGCTTTGGCATGTGCTAATTAAGGTGCCCTGAAAACCTTACTTTATTTGGACTGAAGAAGCAAAGGGACAAGAAATGATGTTTGTGAACATGTGTGTGTAATATATGAAGATCATTTATGTATATTTTTACATATATGTGTGTGTGTGTGTGTGTGTGACAGTATGTATTATAGAACATAATAATGAAGATAATGAAGTTAGAGAACAACAAGACTTACCAGTGGATGATAATGAGGATAGTGCCATAGATATTCGATTTAATGACAGTGACGATTATTCATATGATGATTTCTTAGATAGTTATTTAAATTATATGGGTGGCGAGGAGACAGATGCAATAGAGGTGGGTGGTAAAGAAAGAGATGCAAGTGTTGGTGTTGAAACTTCCCAAATGCAAGGAAGAGATCCAATATGGAATTTTCCTATACTAGGAGATGCAAGTGTTAGGGATTCAAAGGACATTCCTCACTCTCAGGAGATTGGTGATATAGAATCAGATTATTCAATTGACTCATTACCATTGGATTTAGATTCAAATGATGTAAACACAAGAAGACCAAGATATCACATGTATAATCCAAATGAGTTGTGCAAGGAGTTCAAGTGGAGAATGGGCATGGAATTCACCTCTATAGAACAATTTAGAACAACCATGAAGGAATGGTCACTACTCAACGGATGTGATGTACAATTCAATAAGAATGATAAGGTGAGATGTATGGTTTTTTGTAAAGAAGAATGTGACTTTGAGTGCTTTGTTAGCATAGTGGGAGGTTCAATGACATATACGTTGAAGACTTTGAGGCCAAAACATACATGTGATAAGACATATGTAGGATCTTGGGCAAGCTCAAATTGGATAGCAAATAAATTAGCTCCTTAGATAAAGTCCAATCAATATATAAAGCTTAGTGACATAATAGAAACTATCACTAATAGTGGATACATGGCTAATGTTTCTGGCAATAAGGCTTATTGAGCAAGAAAAAAAGTAATAGACAAATTATATGGATCTCATAAAGATCAGTATAGAAAATTATGGAAATATAGTGATAAAGTTAAGAGAGCTAATCCTGGAACTACTTTCCAATTACTTACAGAAAGGCTGTTTTTAGAAGTGAATCCAAGATTTTTAAGGATGTATATGTGCTTAGACACTGTGAAGAAAATATTTCTAAAAGCTTGTAGATCCACTATTGGCCTTGATAGGTGTTTCTTAAATGGAGTTTTTGTTAGTTGTTTGCTAGTTACTGTTGCAAAGGATCCAAATGATCAATACTTCTCAATTGCAGTAGCCAAAGTTGAACAAGAGACTAAAGACTCTAGATGGTGGTTTTTGGAAAGACTTATGGATGATATAGGCCATCCATCACATAGAAGATATGTATTTATTTCTTATTAATAGAAGGTATTTAATTTTATTTATTAATAATTAGTAGAATATATATATTTCTATATCTTCCATGGTTAAATCCTAATGCTTTCTTTGTTAAATTTTTTAGTCTTAGAATTTTGTAAGTCCAAATGTTTTTCTATTAATTTTTTTAGTTGTGGAACATGCACACACATATTTTGTAAGTCCTAATGCTTTTTTTTGTTAATGTTTTTAGTCTTGTAATGTATATATATGCTTTATTCTCCTAATAGGTTGTAATTCCTTTAATTTTGTAATTCCTAATGTTCTTGTTAATGCATTCTAGTCTTGAATTTTTTTAGTCCTAGAATATGTGTGTGTGTGTGTGTTTCTTTAGTCTTGGAATTTCTTTGTTAATTTTTTTTTGTTAACTTGCTAAATAATTTTTTAGGGATTGGAACCCACATTTAAACAATTGCTACCTGATGTGGAGCATAGATTTTGTGTTAGACATATCTATGCAAATATCAAAAGAAAATGTGGTGGGGGACAATTTTAAGATATTTGGTTCTAAGTGCTGCAAAGACTACTTATGTGCAACAATGGAAGAGATCAAGAGGGTGAGACAATCAGCATGGGAAAGTCTTATGGAAAAGGATCCGAGGCTATGGGCTAAATCACATTTCAGTTTTTATCCACAACGTGATATCATCATGAATAACATCACATAATCTTTTAATGAAATAATCATATAAGCTGATGACAAACCTATTATTTCAATTTTTGAGTGGTTTAGAACTTACCTCATAGAAAGGTTTGCAAATAACAGATTGAAAGCCTTTACGTACAAAGGAAAAATTTGCCCTAAGCCAAGGAAGAGACTACATAAAAAAATTGAAGTTGCTGGTAAGTGGACTGCAGCATAGGCTGGTCAACCAAAATTTGAAGTCGGTAATGGATGGGATAAATTTGTTGCTCATCTTGCAACTAGAACTTGTGCATGCAATTGGTGGGGGCTAACAGGATTGCCTTGTGGAACGCCCCCAAATTACGTTACGTAAAATAAACATTTTTTTTAAATTATTATTTCTGCAATCAGATATTTTCCTTAAAGATATATATATAATTCAATTCTTTATCATAGGTATATATATATATATATATATATATATAGGATCTCTCATGTATACACAATATACAGACCAAGTCTATAAACATCAAAGTACAGCAGAAACGGGAATCCTGCCTGTAGCGTTCAAAGCACTCTAGAATACAAACACAGTATAATTCAAAGACCGTGAGTCTTGGAAGCAACGTAGACTCATCTAGAGAATATATCACCTATCTGCCAAATTAGACTCTGATATTCTTATCTGAAAAATGTGAAAATATCGTGTAGTGAGTTTGACAACTCAGTGAGCAAATAATTTCTCCTATGACCTCTTAGGTCAGCATATGGATGTACTTATATTTTAAAATGTGTCACATAGAAAATACAGTTCAGAAGTACATTCATATGGGACCCATATTTCAAATATTCTCAGATCAAAGGATATTCAGATATCCAAAACCATTTGCACTATGTTATGATCATTAAACAAATATTGTTATGTTCAGTTGTATAAGTTATAGTAAAATATTATAATTTGAAGGTAAAATCATTACTTTTAATGCACCTGCCTCACTCGGCAATCTGATCAATGCAATGAAAATATAACTCATTTGCTATACGCATAGTGACCTCGACCCCAGTCACAATAAGTGATCAGAGAATGTGAGTACATCACCCTTCTGCCCCCTCACATTACCACTGTCACCCGGTTGGAGCGGCCCTCCCCCGGCTCACTCAGGCTAATAGGGCGTCACCTATTCGGTACCGTCACAAGTCATAGAACCAGCCGATATTCATCAATACATATAATTACATGTAAAATTATCAAGCAACTCGTTATGAGTTTTACGCTTGTCATATTTATCAAGAAACTCGCCATGAACTTTACGTTTGCCATTCAATCTCATTTATAATATGACATGCATAATTTTCACAAGTATATAGCTTTACAAATCAATGCATCGCGCACATAATATTCACTTTATCAAATAATGATAAATACATTTAGAACCACATATTCAATGTGTTCCAAAATCTATTTTTAAAACCATACTCTTCTTGAACTATGTGCCAGTTCGTAAGCAAAATAAATATTTTAACACATTTCAAAAACTTATAATAGTATAAATAATTTATAAACAGAAACAATAATACATTTATAGTTCAAGAAGAGCATGGGGCAAGTCATAGAAAGAATTATCTACTCACAGGGTAGAGCTCCTGGTTGGACAGCCCTAAAATATACTTTTTCAATCTCTGTTTGATCACATAGACTTCGAAAATATATTTGGAGGGTCCAAAAGTCAAGAAAACAATTCCGCGAGCTTGATCACTATTCACCGCCGGAAAATACTATTCACCAAGAACAAAATGTTGTCAGATAGCTGAAAAATTTTATGTTCTAAGGTTTATCTAACTCCTAAATCCATCTACGATGTTAGAATTTTAATTGGAGGTCTCTAAGTAAGAGTTTTAGAATTTACCTTTTTCTGAGATTTTCTACTTCAGATTTACGACGATTCAACGGCTAATTTGAAAAATTAATCGGTCAAAACCGTAGTATTCTTCGTCCTAAATTTAATAGCACCCTCAGTTTTGAGATCAGAAGCCAATAGGCACTCCAAATTTAGAGAAAAAGTTAAAGGTTACTATTTACTCACTATTCACTTACTATTTCAATTTTCAGAAATTTCTCCTCCGTCTTCGTGGTGTAGTCTCCCCTTTCCCCTTTTTTTTTAAAATAATAATTATTATTATTTATTAATTTAATAATAAGATTTTCTTTTATATAAATTCATATAAATTTCGTTTTTCATCTTAAAATATCCTAAAATTTTCTAAAAATTTACATTCTCATAAACCTTTAGTTGAACTCTTAAATCATGATTTTTCTTGATAAAAATATTAATAAAAAAAATCTCAAAATAAATATCTTTATACATATTAAAAAGAAGAATATTTCTAAAAATACAACAAAAATTCATTAGAGACCAATATAATTATTTCAAGCAAAAACAATAATTATTTTAATTAAAATATACTTACTTTTAGCATAACATAATCATTTTTAAACAAATAAAAATATATTTGTTTATAAAAAAATATTATAATTTAAAAATAAAAATTATGGGATGTTACACCTTGTAAGCATGCAATAACAGCTATATTTGGCAAGAGAGATGACCCAATGGACTAGGTCAGTCCATGTTATAAGACTAAATCATATGATCTTTGTTATGGCCATACTATTAACCCTATCAATGGGTAGAACTTATGAGATTCATTAGAATATGATCCAGCTGATCCACCTTGTGTTAGGAGACCCCCAGGCAGGCCAAGAAAATTGTGAATAAGATAACCAGATGAACCAACACCACCATCAAACCATCATAAGCATGCTAGAACATCAACAAGTTTAAGATGTGCAAGATGTAACACATATGGAAATAATAGTAGAACTTGTAAGCAGCCACAACAACCATTTGCAACTAAACCACATACTGGATCTAGTGATACAAGCAGAGGCAGAGGTAGAAATAGGAGATTTATTGACACAAGCAAAGGTAGAGGTCAAAGAAAGGGAAGAGGAAGTCAAGGTAGGGGATATGCTGGAGCTTCATTCAAAAAGAAGTCTCTTGTTTGAAGAGGAAGGGAAAGAGTATGCACAATTATAAGAAGAGTAAATACTACTGCTTAAGATTTTATGGTTCAGAAAAGTCAAGAATCAACTTTGGCTAGCATGCATGTTTGGATACAATGAAGTTGTGAAACTTTGGCATCGTTTTAGAAAGGGTGGGTTTAAGTTATGTTGTGAACCCTTATTTCCTTCAATTTGAGGAAAATTAAACCCACTCACATGCACATTATGTGCATTTGTTGAAGTGGCAAGTATTTTTGCTACTTCAATCTATGTCAGCTTTCCATAATGCCACGTAGCCATTTTGTTCGCCACATTAACACAAAACTAACGGAGGTTGATGGCAGGGACCCAATTAAAAAATTTTCAAACTGTAAGGATGGCAAATTAAGGAAAAAAATTATATAGACCTAATTCAAAATTGGTTCCAACTATAAGGACCTGTAGTGTATTTAAACCTTTTTGTTTTTTATATCCATAACAATATTGTCAAACATATTCTTCTTTATATATATTATATCTAAATTATGACGAACTAATTGATGTTTCAAATATATAAGCTCATAAAAAAATACTTTATTTTATCCAATTATGACATTCATCATAACATGATAATCTACAAGCCCCATAGTCAATCACTTTTGGAAAAGCATTAATATGTTGCCAAAGTTTCTCCCAATTTATTTAAGAAGGTAAAATATATATTTTTTACTCTTTTTTTTCAAAAGCAACCTTATTCCTTCTAAAATAATGGTTTATAGGTAAAAACTATTGATGACAATTGAAACATTGAGTTATTTCCCCCATACTTCTAAGTGAAAACTTTTGAGTTATGCATACAATAAAGACAAGCTAATTTTTTAGTTATACTCCATATTAATGCAGCTTTTGTCTAAAAAAAATCCCCCTTCTAGAAATTTCATATAGGTTGATATTCCTTCTTTCCACAATATTTTTAGCTAATCTATCAATTGCTACAAAGTATACACCAATCTTACTTTTAAGATTATTCGATTGAGGAATAATTGCAATCAAGATCAAGTAATGAGTAATTATGCACAATTCAAGAAGAAGATTGCAAGGAGTAAGCATCATAAGCCAACATAAGTACAACGAAGTGAACTAACCAAATGGAGTAAAGTCGTTCACACATATGTAGAGTCTAACATTCTGAAGTTCCATTACAAACTCAAGATAAACTCTATCAAAATGTTTCCTCCCTTCTCCATATGATGGGTGGCGTAACACACCTTTATCTCTTCTATTATTATGGTGCCATTATATGAGTTCAACTAAACTCATTGAGGTATACAACCTTTGCAATTCAAGGATAATCAGTAAGTAATGCATTCTTTTTACTAGGATCTCTTTAGAATTTGGTTTTTGGCCCAGTTGACTTGAGCCAAAAAATCTATATATGGTCTCATTAATAGTATCTTTGTAATATAGCATACATATATTAATGCAAGCATAAGTGTTTTTACCTTATTATGCACTAACTTCTTTGTTCTACACTATTTAAGGGGTATGATATTATTAGGTGTGCTACTTTCTTTTATGAGACTTACGAACTTATTAAAAAAATTATTGAGAACGTGAAATTAATACTGACTATGCAGATAGCAATAGAGAGCTTAGACTTTTTATTGCATCTCAACCACAGTAATTATTGATAAGAATGTAATATGTTAGGTTTTTCTCCCATGATACTTAATTTTTTATATTTATTTGATCCCTAAATACACATATTGTTCTTATATTTTGATTAAGAGAGCAATTGGAGGCATTAAGTTTAAAACAAAGGAAATTAGAGAAAAAGAGCTAAAGATATAGAAATTTAGGACAAAAAGGCTCCCAACAGTGGAATATGTCGTCACAACACTAAAATGGCAAATAGTAGTCTAGAATTCTAGTAGCTTCATTGTCACAATGGTGAAAGTTGGAGTTGTGACACTAGTGCGATAAGCTACTGAAAGTTTGAAATTCCAAAAAAAAAGTGTTTTGAGTTAGGCTAAGAATCCTTTAGGTCAAATTGAAGTCACATTAAACTAAGGAGACTGATAGGTCTTACTAGGTATAAATAAATGGCTAGAAGATGCAGCAAGGGGTTGAATTTAGTCAATCAATAACATATCTCTCTCCATTCTTCTATAATTTTTTATTTATTTTTTATTATGACTTTGCATAACTAATTCTTTTCACTACAAAAAAAATTGAATTTAGTGACCGAATTTAGAGACCGAATATAATCGGTCTCCAAAAGCGATTGATATGCCACTATTTGCGACTGAATTTTTGAAATATTAATTTGACATATTTTGCGACCGATATAGCAACTGATAATGAGGTGGCAAATATTTTTGGTCACAAAAGCGTCGCAGAGTAGTGGCAGATTGTTATATGGCGACCGAATATTGCGACTGAATTTATCGGTCGCTAATAGCGGCTGAATTGCAACTTTTTGTCACCGAAGATGCGTTAAATCAGTTTAAAGTTGCCTGGCATCAGCTTTACCCTAATTCCCAAATTCGCGTCCCCTCTATCTATCAAGTCGGGCTGCAATCTTCTCTGCCGTGAGCACTGTCATCCTCCGCTTGCATCTTGCTGCCGGTAGCCATTCTCCATTACCGATAGCTTAGTTGAGTGAGTGCCATCGTGAGTGAGCCACCGGTAACCGTTCTCTCAGCCAGGTAGGTTCTCGTCTTGCTCTGTTTCATTTTGGGTGCTATTATCCTTAGGTAGTATTGATCCTCTGTGTGTTCCTAAAATGGTTTTTGTGATGGAAAAATATGGTTGGGACTGCATTTCTTACCATATGCTGATTCCTTACCATATGATGATTAAAGTCCACCAGCTTCATTTTTCCCAAAACTTGAGCCTGCATTTCTACTCTAAAATTATAGCATAGCCTAAGGAAGAGTAGCATCTAATGCTTAACTTTGAATCTTAAATATAAACTCTTTCTGTAGTTCCAATTGTTATGGTAACTTCTCGATGCTGGTGGACATTCAGATTGTCCATTTCAAAGTCTGTTGCTGGACTTGAAGAAATTGAATGCTATTTTCCTCTCACGTAGGAAAGAAAAATTGTTTTCGAGCTGTTAATAACTTATTGAGTTAAACATTCTTCTGTTCTTGTTTTCATTTTTATTTAATTCATTTTGGTTTGATTGGAATGTGATATTTTATTCTAATATTAATTGTTGTAAGGAAAGTCATTTATAAGCTTTTACTCTGTTTTGTGCCGTGTAAGTAGTGGCAGCTTTTGTGACATGCATTTATCTCCCAGGCTGTTTTATTCTTTGATAAATCTCTGAATGCACTTGTTTGTGAGCATCTTTTGTGCAATGTGCTTGTCCAATACGTGAATCTCATGCAATTCCTCAGTCTTACTGATTAGCAATAAAGAGGTGCAGGGGCAGAATATGAGGGGCTAGAATTTGAGATTTTAGAATTAGCAAATGAAAATAAGATTTCATAAAAAATAACATGCCTAGAGATGAAAATTTTTCCAGAGTCATCAAGGCATTTATAGCCTTTATTAGAGGGACTATAACAAAGAAAAGTATACTGAAATGACCTATATTGAAGCTTATGATTGTTGATGGCTGAAGCTAAGGATAGCATGCACATCCAAAGGTTTTAAGGAAGAAGTAATCATGTTTTTCTTGAAAAGAAACTTCTAGAGGTATTTTGCAAGTGTTGGGTATGAAATCTTAGTCATAAAGACTGATATTTTAGTACATTCCATAATCTATGCATTTGGGAAATTGATGATGCCTTAATTCCTCTCACTTAATTATTATTTGCTAGATAAGATAGTTGGGAATTTGCTGGTTAAGTTAACATATGGTAATTTCTTGGCAAGTCCTGGAAAACCACTAGCAGTATTTGGAATTCAGTGTGCTTGAATCTCCCATTTTACATTTCCTAAATTATCTGAACATCCAACTCGATTAATACTACTAGTTAATGCTCAATATTCTGTTTGAATGCATTGCCTGAATTAGAACTCATGTGCACTTGTGGTTTGTCTGACTGGCAGTGAAAAAATCTAGTGGTAGAAATTGAATTTGTATGAATTACATTTTTTGATTAGCTGCACATTGCATTTAGAGCCTCAACTTTTCTGCTTTGCACTAGGATTGTCTTTGCTGAATAGGAATTGAACTTGACAAGTTTGCTTGGTTTTTCTTGAAAATTCTCTGATTGAATCTGAGTTTGAAATTGAATTATTTACAAATTCTCTTAGCCTAAAATTTTACTGAGTTTCATCATCATTTGAGTCTTTGATATTTGGAGAATATTGATTACTTTGTTTTGCCAGGAAATAGCCTTGAATTTGCTAGGTTCTTGTTGAATTATTCCTCTTGGTTATTGCTACTTGATATTTGCATTTAGTTTGGCTTAATTTTGTTATTGGCTATACACATTGACTCTCTTAACACTAGTTTGCCTGAGAAACTATTATAGAATTCAAGGGCTTGATTTTTTGTATTTTCCACACACTAAACTTTTGCATTATCTCCATTATAATTGCTTCTGCCCTCTGAATTTGCAAGTGCTCACTATTTGCTACATTCTTCAGCACTTTGTCAATGGGGTGCATGGCTTGGTTTGGTAATGTATGTGGTATATAACATGTTGGTCTGGTGAATCAGTTCATAGTCAGTAACTGGAAGTATCCCTTTGATGTTACTTTGAAGAATATGGATTTTTGTTTAAGTAATTATTAAAAATAAAAACCATGCATTGAGTTGGAGTGCTAGCTTGATGGCTTGACATCTATTATGTGTTGAAAATCAGAGTCAATTTAGTTTACAGGGTAGGATAGTTATGTAATGCTATTTTAGATGTCTATCTAAATGTTTTTTTCCTTTCTTTCAAGAGATGAGCAATTATTTATAATATGATTCAGTGAAGCTAGAAGTTGAGATGAGAATTTTTGTATACATTATTCTAGGTCTTTGATGCAATTTCCCCATTAAATTCAGCATTAGTACGTAAGTAGTTATAACCTTTCATTATTTGCTTTTAGAGGGGTTATAACTGAAGGTGTGATATAATAAGTGGTATTAACTAGAACAAGAATGGTGTGCTTCTAGAGTTCTTTTTATGATAACCGAATCAGATGCCAACACCTTACAATATGTGGATGTATGAAATAATATCATAACTTATCTACTAATAACTTGTCTTACAGTTGGTTATCAGTATGAAAATTCTGAAAAATCGAAGGTGGATGTATAATAGGTTAAATGAGAAGAAGTTAGGAATATTGGATGAGTTTGTGGATGGAGTTGTTGAGTTCATTCGTTTTGCTACTAGTCAAAGTAGAAATGAAACAGCTGATTTCATTAGGTGCCCTTGTATAAAATGCAAGTGTCAGTCGTATAAGACAATGGATGATGTTAAAGTTCATTTTTTTAGCAAGGGATTCATGCCAAATTATTATTGGTGGATAGCCCATGGAGAAGTATCACCACAAATGATGTTAATTATTGGTGAAAATTCGTACTACGGTGAAGATGGACAGAGGGAAGAATACAATGTCTATCAGCAAATGATTATGGATGCAGCCGGACCTGAAATTGGTGCTCAATTAGAATTTGGTGAAACCATAATTGAAAATGTGGAGGAGGATCCAAATCCAGTCGCTCAGAGATTTTATGACATGTTGGCTTCTTCACAAGCACCATTGTGGGAGGGATGCGAGACTCAGTCGGAGTTGTCAATCTCACTATGGGCTATGAGTTTGAAGTCAGATTATAATATGTCCCAAGGTTGTTTTAATCGAATGGTTAAGAGTATTGGTAGTGCATTACTAAATGAAAATCGTATGCCGGATACCTTTATTATGCAAAGAAGAATGTCTCACAGCTTGGGATGGGATGTGTTAAAATTGACTGTTGTCCAAAAGGTTGCATGTTATTTTACAAAAATGATAAGCAGCTGACATGTTGCAAATTTTGTGAGGAAGAACGATATAAAACTACTAGACGAAAGGGCAACTCAAAACAGATTCCTAAATCCCGGATGTGGTATTTTCCTATCATTCCAAGACTCTAAAGGTTGTATTCATCAATGTCCACTGCTGGTCATATGAAATGGCATAATGAGAACCAGAGAGAGGATGGTGTATTGTATCATCCATCTGATGGAGAGGCATGGAAACATTTTGATAGAGTGTATCCAAAATTTTCAAATGATCCTCGCAGTGTGAGATTGGGGCTATGCACTGATGGATTTAATCCACACGGGCAATCTGGTAAAACATATTCGTGTTGGCCTATGATTTTAACTCCATATAATCTTCCCCTATGGATGTGTATGAAGAGAGAATTTATATTTTTGACAATCATAATTCCTGGTCCATCGAACCCTAAGAGTAAGATAGATGTTTATATGGGCCGCTCATAGATGATTTAAAGATGTTGTGGAATAAAGGCATTGTAACTTATGATGTATCTTTAAAGCAAAATTTTGTGATGAAGGCAGCATTGATGTGGACTATAAATGACTTCCCTGCTTATGGAATGTTATCATGTTGGTCAACTACAGGAAAGCTTAGTTGCCCAATTTGTATGAATCAGTCGAAAGCGTTTTATCTTAAGCACAGTCATAAGGTAACATTCTTTGATTGTCACCGTAAGTTTCTTCCACTTAATCATCCTTACAGGAAGAATAAAAATTCATTCAAGAAGCGTTGTGAGGAACACTCTCCCATTCCAAAACAGTTTAGTGGTGAAAAGATATGGGATATAGTTAGAGAAATACTTACCATCCAAGAATCTCAAGGAACCCATCTACCCGGGAGTAATAGGGATCATAATTGGACAAAACAAAGTATACTTTGGAGTTTACCATATTGGAAAACACAACTTCTGCCTCACAATATAGATGTGATGCACACAGAGAGAAATGTGTTTATGAACATATTTAATACAGTAATGGACATAAAAGGTAAAACAAAAGATACATGTCAAGCCAGACTTGATATGGGTGAAATTTGCAGACGTAAGCAACTTGAGATGCAAAAAATTGGCCATGATAAGTACATAAAGCCCAAAGCAAAATATACTTTGAGTAAATCACAACGGTTAGCAATATGTGAGTGGGTAAAAGATTTGAAGTTGCCAGATGTATATGCATTCAATTTGGCTAGGTGTGTGGATATGAAGGAGGCAAAGTTGCATGGTATGAAAAGTCATTATTGTCATGTGTTCATGCAACGCTTGTTGCCCATTTTGTTTGACGCATTACCGAGGCCTATTTGGAATCCACTTGTTGAGCTTAGCTTATTTTTTAGGGATTTGACCTCTACAATGTTAAAGATAGATCACATGAGGAGTATGGAGAAAAATATTCCTATTATATTATGCAAACTTGAACAGATATTTCCTCAAAGCTTCTTTGATTCAATGGAGCATCTTCCTGTCCATTTGCCTTATGAAGCTCGGGTTGGAGGTCCAGTTCAATATTGATGGATGTACCCTTTTGAAATGTGTGTGTCTATTTGCCTAAGTAATTTACTTTATGTAATTGATATATGATTTACACTACCTAATGACTTTATTGATTATTGTTTAAGTTTTTGCGAACTTTAAAAGAAAAAGTCAAAAATAAAGCTCGGGTGGAAGGGTCTATATGTGAAGCGTATTTAGTAGAGGAAATGTCAACATTTGCTTCTTATTATTATCCCTCGGATGTATGTTCAAGAAGGACTAGAATGTCACGTAATGATGGAGGTGAAAGTTCTTCCTCTCACACACCTATGTCAATTTTCAACTATCCTGGACATGGCAGTGGGAAATCTCAATCTGTGTTCCTTGATAATCGTGACATGAGAGCTGCCATTTTGTATATTCTTAATAACTGCGAAGAGGTTCAGCCTTACTTAGAGTAAGTGCAAATATAAATTTTACACATAAATCATTGTGCACGTGCTGTTATATTTAAAGCCAACTTCAAAATTCATTTATATTATATTTTATAGGATGTACGCTGAATTTTTAAAGGAGCTAGTTCCTAATATATCAGAATCTCAAATTGACTCTGAGATTGCTTCCAATTTTCCTATGTGGTTTAGAGAATATGTAAGTATTTTACTTAATTATGAATTTGTTCTTGACTCATATGTTATATAAGATAACATCTTTTTTGAATTAGGTGGAAAACCCAACAAATAATATTCAAGATCATATTTTACAAGGTTTAGCTTGGGGTCCACTTACAAAGGTTGAATCATGGCCAATATATATAATCAATGGATATAGATTTCATACTCTTAATCATAGCGAAGGCAAGCAAGCTTTAAATTATGGTGTATGTGTACGAGGCACTAATGGACAAATAGAAGATGACTTCTATGGGATATTGACTGATATTTTTGAAGTAAGTTTCATTGGTTGGCCTATCAAAAGAGTAGTTCTTTTTAAGTGTCAGTGGTTTGACAATACTCTAAATCAAGGTACAAAGGTATATCACCAATATGGACTTGTTGAAGTAAAGCAATCGAGAAGATACAATCGGGCATACGATCCTTTTATACTTGCACAACAAGCTGAACAAGTGTATTATACACCGTATCCAGAGGGTCATAATGGTTGGTTGGGTGTTATTAAAATAAAGGCACGTAGTACAATAAATGCTCCTACTGCTCAACAAACTGAAAGAGATGTTCCATATCAACATGAAGTTCAAGATCTTCCAATGATACAAGTTGACACAGATGTATATGAAGATTCACTTGTAGATAGAGATGGTGATGTAGAAGAAATGGGTGCGGACATGATTAACCAAGTAGAAGTAGATATGTCAAGTGAAGATGTTTATGCTTCTTCAGATAGCGAGGGTGAATTTAGTGATTCAGAATCATCCGTTGACTAGTTTAGGTTAGATTATAATATATTGTAATGACCTTATTACAATAATAAATGGAGTTTTCAGTATTATTATTTTCATAATTTGTATTAATTATGAATTTGTTTTTTTTAATTTACAGATGTCTGACACAGCTCGAGGACGTGGTCAAGCCACCAGGGCTTGTGGTAGAGTGACTTATTCCACTCCCACTGAAGATGATTCCACCCAATCCACCCCAGTCATTCAGGGATCATCAGCACCATCTTCATCCACACAGCCTTCTCCTGCCACATTAGGTACTCAGGCACCTTTATCTACTCAGCCTGATGAACCACATGATGGGAGGGCTTTGATTGCTCCTAGAGATGTCCATTTTGAGTAAGTCAACTGCATTTATTAGCATGTTAGTTTGTATAATTAATTTAGAAATTTATACTAATTTATATTTTATCTTTGAAATAAGATTTGACATTACTAGAGGACCATCAAATATTATTGCTGATGACATTAGATCTCACTTCACTGGACCTTGGACATGTTGGAGTGAGGTCCCTGAGCGTGAGAAGACTGTATGGTTTGCAAAATTTCGGGTAAGTTTATTTTTTTAAGCATATTTTAACTAACTAGTATGCAAGTGCAATTTATAATTGTTAACTAACTAGTTCTTTTATTTGTAGGAAACATATAGATGGCTTCCTGCTCATGATCATACAATTAGGAGGATTTTTTACCATAAGGGTCAAAAATGCCTCAAAAACCTTATGAACAAACTCAGAACAGGAAAGAGAAAAACCAATTGGGTGCATCCATCTGTCAAGGAGCAGTTGAATCAAAAATGGAGGAGTCCCCAGTGGCTAGAGAAGAGTAGCAAAGCCATGCACAATCGATCAGTGGATGCAAGTGCTTCATCATATACTGGTGGGTCGATCTCTACAGCTGAGCATAGAAAGAGATTAGTATAATTTTATGGCAATTTTATTTAATTTTAATTTTTCGTGTTATTTTGTTTCACATGTATTAACATCTTAATAATGAATTTGTCGCAGAAAGATGACCTGTATAGAGAGCCTACTGCTTTCGAGATTATGGAGCGGACCAAGGAGTTAAAGGATGGACAGTGGTCTTGTCAGAAGGCTGAACGTATTGCTGTATGTACATAATTTTTAATATGTAAGGTTAAACATATATCTTTTTATGTTCAACTTGTCATTTATACCATTAATTTTAAATGTGCAGACTGAGTATCACCGGCGTCGGGTTCAGCCCACAGAGAGTGTGGGAGAGAGTTCATTAGCATCTAATAATGCTCTCTACTTAGACGTTGTCGGAGGTCCGGGACATAAGGGCAACGTCTTTGGGATGGGCGAGTTAGGCCCTATGTTGCTCACTTCAATACGTCCTGCATCATCTTTGCAGGCACCTAATAGTGTAGAGTTGGTCCAGTTAAGGGCCAATGTTGCTGCCCTTTCTGTGGAGCTTATGGGAAATGATGCTATTATTAGTGAAATCACCGATCGCCTCCATGAAACTGAGAGGGCGACACGGTTTTTATTTCAGCACCTTGGAGTTCCAACTCTTCCAAGTGCCACTTCAGTGCCAGATCACCAGCCTTTTGATCCTTCAGTTCATAACCAGCAGTATGACCCATCACATGAGACCCAGCCAGCTCCTCCTGAACATCATAATAATGCGGATGTTGCTAATGATCTGTCTTAAAATAAACTTGAGTTGTATATATTTAATTTGAACAATGTTTAATCAATTTGTTTAAGTTATTTTTAATTAACAATTCTAAATGTTCTTTAATTTTTATTTTATAACATGTTTTGATTATTAATTGAATTCTTGCATTTATAGCATTAAAATTGATTTGTTGGATTGTTGACTCTGCTCTGAATTGGTGATTCTGTTCTGAATTGTTTTTGAATTTGAAATTAGAGAAATACAAAAAATAAATGAATTATTTCAAGATTTTCACTTAAATTTGCGACCGAATTTTCAACTTTGCGACCGATTATTGTAGTGACAAAATTTGCGACTACATAATCGGTGGCAATATATGCGTGTTTCAGAAAAAAAATTAAATGAGATTTATTTGAAATACCGACCGATTTGTGACCGATTATTGCAGTGACAAAATTTGCGACTGCAAAATCAGTCGCAATCTATGCGTGTTTCAGAAAAAAATTTAAATGAGCTTTATTTGATATAGCGACTGATTTGTGACTTCAAATTCGGTCGCAAAATGTGGCCACGTTCATTTATCGGTCGCAAAAAAAGTTGCGACCAGCATTCCTACAACCCGAGTTAATCGGTCGCAATTTGGTCTCCAATTTTTTTGCGACCGATAATAGGTTTTTTGAGACCGATTATTTCGGTCGCAATATAACCTTTTTTTTGTAGTGTTTTAATTGATGGAGGAAGATTGAAACATCAAAATTTCGAACATTGTGAGATTTGATTATATTTGTAATCATTCAATTTATACTCGAGTAGTGATTGTTCTTCTATGCTTAATTTTATGGTTATTTTGTTTGATTGCAAGAAGGATCCACTGGTTTATTATTCAATTCCATTTATTGCTAAATTAATTATCAAATCTATAATTGTTTGATTTCTCTAATTTGTAAAGTAACTAGGGTTTAATGAATTGTTGTGTCAAAATTTATTAGATTTTAGAAGAAATATTCAACTAAATTAAATTCAACCACTTGTATTTGAATTGTTTAGCTTCACTAATATCTCTAAATCTTAATGCAGCTATTATACTAAATCTTAAGTGCTTGTCTAGGGTTGTTAGTAGGTAGGGTTAATTAAGTTGCTTGTATTTTAATTAACAGCACTTAATGATGGATAGAAAATTAATTTCAATAGTGAATATTCAAGATATAAATTGATATTTTGTATTGATGATCAATGGTAAAATTTTGATGGTAGATGTTGATCTAAACCAGTGATTGTTAATTGATTAATTTCTATATTGCAATTTGAATTAGTTCTTAATTATTTTCTTTTCGAATTTATTTGATTTTAAAACTCCATCTTTCTTCAAAAAAGCAATAAATTCCAACTATATATTCTCATGGGATCACCTTTGTTCACACTACTATAGATAACTTTTAAGAGTAAGATTTTATTTTTGTATGCCTGTGACATCTCACCAATTGCTGAGAGGCATTTGATAAATCATCAAATTTTGGAGTATCTAAATTTAGTGGCTCTTCACTATCTAGATCAGCATCAATGTCATAATCAAGTCTAGTGACATTTTCAGCTTGACCTTGCTATTAGGGGTGTACATAGGTTTGGTTCGGTTTTAGACCTCAACCAAATCAAACCGACCATAAAAAAAAAAATTGGACCTATTCGATTCGGTTTGTTCGGTTTTTTTTTAAAAAAAAAATTTGCCAAATTTTTTTAATTTTTAGTCCATTTAAATTTTTTTGGGCCTATTTTTTTTAAATTTTTGAGCTTATTTCGAATTTTTTGGGTCCATTTCAAAAAATTTAAAAAAAATTATGTAAAATATTTTTAAAATATAATAAAAAATAAATTTAATAATATAAATTAAATATATTAAAAATAATTTGGTTCGATTCGATTGGACCGTCCCAACCGAACCAAACCGAACTGAACCGGTCGGTTTTTTTTTTAAAAAATCGAACTAAACCGATTTTAATCGGTTTGATTCAGTTTTTGATCAGTTCGGTTCGATTTTTTCGATTTAGTTCGGTCCGGTTCGATTTTTGTTCACCCCTACTTACCATGACATGATCGATACCAATATCCAAGTTGAAATCCTTTTTTATATTGACAAACCTTGACTTTAATAAGAGTCAAATATCTTATATTTTAGTGTTTAGAGCACAAACATCTAATTTTTGTTGTATCTTAAAAAAATTATTTGATCACATCTAAAATTAGTAAATTTTTTTAAGGGTGTACAAAATTAATCTGTACTAAAACTAAATTGAAACAAAATTAAAAAAATTATAAAAAAATAGATAAGATTAAATTTTTATTATAAAAAATTAATTAATTAAATTTAATTTTCAGTTCAAAAACAAATTTGAATAGATCTAAATCGAGTCAACCGATTTTATAATATATTAATATTATATATATTATTATTTATTATACATTGCGTACTGACTTTTTGAGACACAAAAATTGTAGTGCCCCTTGAGACTCCTAATGTGATGTTTAATTTTTCAAAAGTAGCAGGTCCCCACCTTTTAAAATCATTTGAGAGGTAACTCGTGATATACTAGATCTTGAGCCACTCAAAGAATTTTTAATAAAAATTACTATTATTTTAGAAAAGGACAGATATTTTTCAATTTTGTATTTTATCTGTCAAACCACCGTCAGACTGTAATAATTACCAAGCCACAAGCTTCTGGTCCTCTGGAGCAGTGCACTGCCAAAATTTGCAAACCCCAAGTCCCTCTTCTAATTTCACAAGCTCACACCGAAAGTATCTCACTTCTTGGTCTGGTCTTCAGGACCATTAGCTAGTCCCTTTCAGCCATTCTAGTAGCGCTATTCAAAATCTATTTCTTTCTTGAATTCCTAAGAAGCTTTCAACTATTGTTGTCCTGGCAGTTGTGACCAACGAGTTGCGGTTCCACTGCCTCACTATAGAGTTTATTCACACCTGGAACATCCATTAATGGGGAGCTAAAAGGACTATGAGAGAGATGAAGCAACTACAAGCAAGAAGCTGGTTGAGTAATTCTCTGAGTCCGAGCAAACATTCACCGACGGGACCGCATTTCTCTTGGTGTCGATCCATTTGCTGTCGAGCGTTCTTTGGGTAAGTTAATTGATCTGCATTTCTGTCTTACTCACATATGCTATTGAATGTTGTTGCTTTTGGCTTTCTTTTCTTTTTTTTGGTAAATACTAGGCTGCCATAACCTGAAACCGCATTAGCACAAGGACAAAAAATCGATAAGTCGAACCAAATCGCTGTCCTTTCGGCTTAGTTCGATTTCACAGACATGAAAAAATCGAATAAATCCATTTCTTTAAAAAACATTTATGATCAGGTTAGCTTTGTCGAATCTCGAAACTTGAACAAACTGAACCTATGAACACCCTATTTCTTCTCCCCTTCATAAGAATTTACTTGTATAACCCTTAAGATTGTTATTATAAGTCTATTGTCCATTCACCTACAATGATAAGAAATTTCCGTTCTCTAAACCAAATTACAAAACATGGTTTAATTATTAAATATCACTTCAAAAATTGCTTAAGTGTAGTGTCTTTATACAATATTTGGGAATAACTTTTATTTAATGCCACTACGTTTATTTTTCAATTTCATTAAAAATAATATTAATATGACCTTAAAATTATTTAAATGTTTATGTCATATCAAATATTACATATTTTTTTGCTAACGAAATTTTTTTCTTTTAATTGAAAGATATTTTCTTTTCTGTTTATTCTAATGTTAATATAATAAAACATTACTTAAATTTTTTATTCTATGTCCCAAAAATTGGATAATAAATTAGAAATAATAAATTTTTACTTGATGTATGTTTTTTATTAAAAAAAAATACAGTATGTTCGTGCGATACAAATGTGTGATATCATTTTTTCAAAAAATGTTCTTTTATTTTTTAAGTATTGCTCTTTTCATTTCGTAAGAACATTAGATCTTTTTTCAAAAGAATATTTCTCATATTTTTCTTCTAAATTCAATTTAATAATTGTTTAGTTAATTTTGTTTTTATATTTAAGTCCTAAAAATTATAAAATAAAATTTTAATCTGTCTATATTTTTAATAAAAAATAAAGTTAATTATTTTTAAACATTATTTTTTGTTATAATTAAAATATTATATATTAATATGATTTAAATTTGTGATATATTTTTTAATAATAAATTACTGTGTTTTATTTTATTTTTATATCTACGACATTAAATTAATATTTCTTTTTAAATTTAACATATGATCTTATGGCACTATCTTAGTTAGGTTTTTGATCTATCAATTTTGGAAGCCAATTTGAATTCTCTCTACGGGTAGTTATTAATTTCTTTATACTGATAATAAATATTCTATTTAATTATTTTTTATCTACAAATTGTCTAAAACTAATTTATGGCTTGATGTTTATATATATAAAAAATTCTTTTCTTCCTTGTATTTTTCTCTTATTACACAGTCATATCCTTTATTTTCAAAATATATACATATTTTTTTTGAAATTAAAAGTGCTACAATTAAATTCATTAAAAATATTCCATTAGTTATTTTGTTATTTCATTTTTTTATTTATATTATTGTTACTAAAATACTTTCATAAAAAAATATATAATTATATTTCTATTTTTTCATTCCAAAAATAATATAAATGATATTAGATAGCGGTTTTGTGTTTTTATTTTTTCATTTTTATTGAAAGCAATGTTATTATTTAGTTGCTTTTAAATATATTTCAATTATTTTTAATATTTTAACTTTATAAATATTATTATCAATAAACACTAAAAGGTGCATAAGTTTGAAAAAAATATAAACTTTAAAAATATGTTTTTCATGTATAAACATTTTATATATATATTTTTTAGTCGTAGAAATCAAATTTCCACATAATTGTTTTCAAGAATGTTTAGAAAAATAATTTTCTCATAAGATGACTCAGAATTTCCTTGAAGGCATTTGTTGAGTCGCTAATTGAATAATCATCACATAAAATTGAAAATAACATTGGTTGTTTATACTTTTTAATGTTTATAATCTTTTTTTCTCTAAATAGATGCACCCATTAATGTTTGTTAAAAATTATATTTATACTATTAAAAAATAAGAAGTAATTAGAACATATTTAACAAAAACCAGTAATAACATTTTTTATTAGAAATAAAAAAAATGAAAAACTACTAGTTAATGTCACTTACATTTTTCTTAAATGGAAAGAAATTGAAATATAATAATATAAAATTATATGAAGATATTTTGAAAAAAAAATATAAGTAAACATTGAACTAATAAAATAACTAACGAAATATTTTAAATAAGTTTAGTTATAACACATCTTTATATATTTTTTAAAAAAAGAGAAAAGAATTGTGTAATAAGAGCAAAATACAAGAGAGGAGATAATATTTTTCTCAAAAAATTACATAAATTACAATTAATTTTAAAGCATACAAATATAATATTCATGCATTATTTATACCAAACATCTGTAGAGTAAATCTGTGAGAATTATGATAGTTTTAAAATTAATAATAATTCATGAACAATTAATTATAATTCATGAACTTTGAAAAGAGAAAGTCAAATGACAATTTCAATTCATATGACTTAAGAATTTTAAAAGAATATAATTAATATTATAAAAATATAAAATAAGAAATTCTAAACGACATGTTTAAATCCAATAAATTTTAAAATTTTAAAAAGTAAAATTTAATATAATTAATGAGATTAATTATTTAGTAGCCAATTAATGAGTATGATGAATGAATGATGATTTATGGAATGAAGGTTACTGAGGCTAGTGGTACTCCTACATTAGAAATGGTAAGTCTCAAGCTCTTCTATATATACTTCTATTGGTCCTACAAGTGAGGCATGCAAATTATATTGCCTCGCTGAAAGTAGAAAACTAATCACTTGTAGAAAATCCTATTATTCCTCATTTCTTTCAATTGTATAAATTTACTTTTACAAAAAGGATTGCTTTCGTTACTGAAAGGAAGACCTAACAGAAGTAAAATGGCAGCATCAGGTACACTATTATATTTTGTATAAATGTAGAATCATACCTACATTACTAACAATTACAAGTGATTATCCTTTACTCAATATAAGATTCTTGCATTTATTCTTTTATCTACTTACATCTTGAAGTATAATTCATTTTCCTTTTATTAAATGTTATTATATTCTTATTTGTTCTACATATTGCAAAATTCCCAACAGCTAATCCGAATGATTTTCTCTCTTGTTTATTTGTTTTTAATATAATATTTCTTATGAATCTCCAATGGGTAAGTGGAAATAATTATATCATTTAAATTCTTGTCATAAATCCCCAACAGATAAGTGATTAATTTTGCTAAATTTATAAACATTAAGAATATCTTTTTATGTGCCTAGTGGTGAATCTGTATTTGTTGATATTCTAAACAATGAAGTATTGAATGGTACTAACTATGTAGATTGTAAACAAAGAGTTGATATACTTTTGACCTTTTATAGTTTCAAGGATATTATTTATATAGAGCAAGTACTTGTTTTGTTTTACCCTAATCAATTCCAAGTGAAATTGCTGGTGATATTGATGCTAAAATGAAACACGAGGAGGATTTGAAAAAGTATAATGATTGAAAATTGACTAATGATATTTCTAAGTCCTATATTCTTAATGGTCTTAGTAAAACTCTTTGTATGACTTATTTTCACACTTAGACCGTTAAGAAAATATTGGACAAGTTAGAATCTAAATATGAAAAGAAGTCTAATTCTTGTGTGAATAATTTGTAGAAAAAGTTCACCAGAGCTCAGTGTGAAGAAGGAGCTGATGTGAGAAAACATGTGAATGATATAATTGCTATATTTGATGAGCTTAATTTTTGTGGTAGAGTTATGGATGATAAAACTGTAGTATCTACTATTATCAATTCATTACTTTCCTCTTATAAGTTCATTAAGGATTTCTACACCTTTGCTAAGGTTGATTGAAGTGTTGAGCATCTCATTAATAAAATTGATTACCAAGATGATTGAAAATTGGTTATGAAGCTTAAGGAAATTAGTAAGTCAGATTTATTAGTTAATAATGTGGAGTTAAAACCAAAGAAGCAAAATTTTAAGAAGAAAGGAAAGAATTAGTTTCAACATAATTTTTAAAAGAATTTTAATCAAAAGAGTAAGATGAATATTACACGGAGAGTGTGTTTTCATTGTAACAATCTTGGTTATATTAAAAAGGATTGTTGTGCTTTTAAGAACTTACAAAGTCATAAAGAGTTTAAACCAAGTAGGTCTTTTCTTCTAAAATGTTGTGTTTCCTATATTGAGCCTTTTAGTTGGTGGGCTGATTCTGGTGCTACTGTCATGCTCTTAATTTTTAAGAACACGAATAACACTACTATTCGATAACTTTATCTTTATTTATTTGCAATCAACTTTATATTATGACATAACATGATAATATCATACGTTCGCAAGTAAATTTCCAATATAACCAATTATACATACATACCAAAGTCACACTTAACAATATTACAACGGAAGTAAAGATCCTGTCTATGGCGTTCAGAGCAACACTAGAGTACAATTATATTACAATTTTAAACACTGAGAGCCTAGAAACAATTTAGACTCACCACAGAAGTACGACACCTAGTTGATCTGGAAGCCGTAAGACCAAACTCTGGGTCTTTATCTGAAAAATATATCAACCATGTGTAGTGAGTTTTACAACTCAGTGAGCAGATAACATTTCCTATGACCTATTAGATCAACATATAAATGTACTCTTATTTTAAAACTTGTCACATTGAAAATCACAATTCAGAGGTACATTCATATGGGACCCGCATTTCAAATAATCTTTGTTCAAGTTCATATTCATATTTAATTCATAAGTAATGATGTAAGAATGGTAATAAAATCATGTAATGCATCAATATAATTCTTATAAAAACATTTGGAGGATCCCATATCAGAGTTTAATCCTTTTCATACTTTAGTGGTATAAGATTTGCTTAAACTCAATATCCCGTTGAAGTTTGTCTTACTATTATTCAAGAGGACATGCGAAGGGACTCTATATGGGTATTTCCCAAATACACAACAAGAGAAGGCAAATCACAGCTCATATAACTAGCATCTTGCCCATATAGGAGACATTCCGCTCTCCTTTACATATCATCTCCCGTGTGTTAGCCCTCATACAAGAATAACACCACCCCCTGCTAGCTAAAGTAATCAAGGTGTACCAGAGCTAACATCACCTGCTGTTAGCAGATGGTGTTTCCAATAAGATTCCTCTATAAAACCATAATCTCATATATTCTATATTAATCAAAACAAAGGTATTATTATAAAACAATATTTTCATTCTCAGTATATTCCTCTGTCAAAACTTCTCAATCAGGGGAATCACGTTTACATGCTCATATCCAAAGTAAACATATCACTGTATAAATCAATATCATGTGCATAACATATTTCATTTGCCATATAATAAAAAATACATGTAAAAATCATATGTTCAATGTATTTTAAAATTTATGTCAAAAGTCATATTCTTCTTGAACTAGATATCATATTGCAACTGATTCAGATATTCTAAACCATTTCAGGAACATATAAAAGTATAAATAAATTGTAAACATACTCATTTATCAATTTAAAGTTCAAGAAGAGTAAAGACAAGTCATAGAAAGAATCATCTACTCACAAAATTAGGGTACCAAGTTGGATAATCCTAAAATCTACGTTTTTGGTCCGAATTCGGCAAAATAAACCCCAAAATCGAGTTCAGAAGGTCTAAAAACCATGAAACTAACTCCAGATTTGCGAAATTTGGCCTCCGGGAGCTCGATCAACGCAAATCAATGCAAACAGGGGCTGCTGTCACGCGCTACACGCGCCGTCCAAGGAGCTGCGCGTGGGCTTCATGCACCAAGGAAGAAGAGACGCATAGGGGCGTGTGCGGTGGTGGGTTGGCATGAAATTTGAGATCCAAAGGTTTTGGTACTTTTTAGATCGATCTACGGTGTTAGTTTTTGCATTAGACAGCCATAGATAGGAGTTTCGGAAATTACCTTTTTAGGCGATTTTGCCTTTAATTTTCTGGCCAATCTTCGGCCAATTCTCCAGAAACCAATCGGATGGATTTGTAGAACTTTTTGTCATGAGTCCGTAGGCGGTGGTGTTGTTAAAATCTGAGGTCCGGATGCGGAGAAATCTTAGAGAGAAGTTAGAAGGTTTTGGGAGAGAAATTTTTTAGGAGAGAGAGAAATTTGAAAATTATGAGCACCTTAGTGTCTGAAACCCCTTAAAATATCCTGAGAAACCTTTCTGCAAAAATTTACTTTTAAAGGAAGGTCCTTACAAATTTTTCTTATTTACATTTTGACCCCAAAACTTTTAAAAAATTACATTTTGACCCAAAAAATATAAATTCTCATATTTCTTTTATAATTATTTAATACATGTAATAAATAAACCTATTTTCACCGGTTCTTATCTCCATTTTCAAAATCCTCTCTTTAATTCACAATTTTCTTTCATTTGAACTTTATTAAATTTACGACTATTACAACTACTTTTCGTGTATCTATTGATCTCTATGGATTCAAGGAAATCAGAAAAATTAAAGATGGAAATTTTTTTATTTTCATAGGAAATTGTGATAGAGCCTTAATAAAAGATGTTAGAACATGAGTTAAAGTTGATAATACCATTTTTTTTTATAAGATTGTCTTTATGTCCCCTCAATGAGATAAAAATATGTTGTATGTTTCTTGTTTAGAGAAACTAGGTTTTTCATTTTTCTTTGAAGATGAAAAATTTGTTACGTATAAAAACGAGGAAGTTGTATTGAAAGGCTATCAGAATTTAGGGATGTATCAAGTTAATTTACATGGCAATGTTGTGTGTGAAGATTCTAATTTTTTTGATATTCATTCCAATGAACTATATCTTTGGCATCTTCATCTTCGCCATATTGGGAAAGATAGAATCAATAAATTAATTAGGGATGGCTTTCTTAAAATTGTTGAAAAGAAAGAATTTCTAATTTGTGAAAATTGTTTGTATAGAAAAATAACTAAACTGCCATTTCCCACTAAGACAGTCAAAAGTGAACATATTCTTGAAATAATTCACTTTAATATTTGTGGGTAAATGAGTGTACAAACTAGAAATAGTCATTATTATTGTCACACCCCAATTTAAATGGAACACGAATAACATAACTAACATAAAACTTTACCATTTATTTATTTGCATATGACTTCACAATATCACATATTATGAAAAATATTATACGTTTATAAGTTTTTAGTATAGCTAATTATACATGCCGTGTCTACACTTATCAATATTACAGTAGAAGTAAGAATTCTATCTGTGGCGTTCAGAGCATATTTTAAATTACAATGACATAATGATTTAAACATTTCGAGCCTTGAAAACAATGTAGGCTCACCCAGAGGATATAACACTTAGCTGATTATGTAACTGCTGGGCTAAACTTTGATTCTTTATTTGAAAAAAAAATGTAAGTATCGTGTAGTGAGTTTGACAATTTAGTGAGCAGATAACACCTTCTATGACCTCTCAAATTAACATATGGATGTACTCATATATTAAAATCTATCACATCAGAAATTATAGTTTAGAAGCGCATCCATATGGGATCCGCATTTTTAAATACTCTTATTTCAAATCACATTCAGATATTTGTAACCATATATGATACAGTATGATCATTAATCAAACATTGATATGCATTAAAAACATTTCTTATAAAAATATTAGGAGGATCCTATATCAGAACCAATATATCAGAATTCAATCCTTTCTGTACTTTGTTGGTGTATGATTTGCCTATACTTAACATCTCAGTCAAAGTTTGCCCTACCACCATTCAAGAGGACATGCGAAGGGACTCTAATATGGGTAATTTTTCAAGCACAAAGTAAGGGAAGACAAATTACATTTCATATAACTGACATCTCGCTCAGATAGAAGGCATTTTGCTTTCCATCACATATCATATCTCATGTGTTGGTCCTCACACGAGGTTAACACCACCCTTGCTAGCTGAAGTATTAAAGTACACCAAGGCTAACATCACCTACTGTTAGTAAACAATGTTTCTAATTGGATTCCTTCACAAAATTATCATATGTACATATTCCATATAATTCAAAATAGAGCTTTTAGTATAATACAGAATTTCAGTCTCAATATAGCTCATCTGTCATAAATTTTTCAATCAGGGTTTATTACATATATATGCTCTTTCTTGAGGCAATTATATAGCTTTATAAATCAATGCCACATATATAAATATTCATTTAATCATTTAATGAGAAATACATGTAATATTAAATATACCATGAGTTCAGAAATCAATTTTTAAAATTATACATTTCTTGAACTATATTCTAAATTGTAAATAATTCAAATAATTTAATTGATTTCAAAAATATATAAAAGTGTAAATAACTTATAAATATAATCAATTACACATTTAAAGATTAAGAAAAGTATAGGGCAAGTCATAGAAAGAATTATCCACTCACAAAGTTAGGATTTTAAGTTGGACAACTCCAAAATCCACGTTTTCGGTCCAAATCTGGCTAAATAGACCCAAAAAATGAGTTCGAAGGGTCTAAAAACCTTAAAAATGACTATGGATTCGCAAAATTTGGCCTCTGGGAGTTCGGTCAACGCAACAAAGTGCTAGAGTCACGCGCTGCACGCACCACCACAGGGGCTGTGCGTGGACGTCACTCGTCGAAGGAGAAACAGTGCGTGGGGGCACGTGCAAGGGAGGATGAACTTAAAATTTGAGATCCTAAAATTTTGGCACCATTTGGATCGATCTATGGTGTTAGTTTTTACGTTTGAGAACCACAGATAAAAGTTTTGAAAATTACCTTTTTTAGGTGAAACTTGGAGACTATATATTAAAACAAGTTACAAGTTTTAAATATCTTGGGTCCATTATACAAAATGACGGTGAAGTAAAGGAGGACGTAAATCACAGGATTCAAGCTGGATGGATGAAATGGAGGAAAGTTTCGAGTGTCATTTGTGATAAAAAAGTGCCGCTCAAAATTAAAGAAAAATTCTACCATACGACTATAAGACCTGCTATATTGTATGGTACGGAATGTTGGGCGGTTAAAAGACAACATGAAGATAAATTCAACGTTGCAGAGATGAGAATGTTGCGTTGGATGTGTGGACACACCAGAAGAGATATGATTAGAAATGAGTGCATTAGAGAGAAAGTTGGAATAGCACCTATTGTGGAGAAGATGGTTGAAACTCGCTTAAGGTGGTTTGGTCATGTGTGGAGAAGACCTGCAGAAGCCCTAGTGAGAAGAGTTGATCGGATGGAGAATAGTCCAATAATTAGAGGTAGAGGGAGGCCAAAGAAAACAATAAGTGAAACTATTAAAAATGATTTAATAGTTAGTAACTTATCTTTTGATCTCATCCATGATATGCCACTAAGGTGCCGTTTGATCCATGTAGTCGACCCCACCTAGTGGGAAAAGGCTTAGTTGTTATTGTTGTTGTTGTTTCTTTCCATTTTTTGGCTAATCTCCAGCCAATTTTTTAAAAACTAATTGGATGGATTTTTAGAACTCTTTGTTTTGTGTCCGTTAGCAGTGGTGATGTCGAAATTCAAGGTCCGTAAGTGATAGAATTCTAGAGAGAAATTTTAGGGTTTCGAGACAAAAAAATTGGAGGAGAGAGAGGGGAAATCTGTAATTGTCAGCTTCTCTGGGTGGCTGAGGCTCTAAAATATCTCGAGAGACGTTTCTACAAAAATTCAATTTTAGAGGGAGGTCCTTGTAAATTTTTCTTATTTATATTTTAACCCCTAAACTTTTAAGAAATTACATTTTTGCTCAAAAACATAAATTTTTATATTTTCTTTTTAATTCTTCAACCCATGTAATAAATAAACATATTTTCAACGGTTCTTATCTCTATTTTCAAAATATTCTCTTTTATTCAAAATTTTTTTTAATTTAGATTTTTCTTTAAATTTTAAGACTATTACAATTATTTGATCACATTCATTGATGATTATTTGAAAATTGGAAAAGTGTATCTTTTATATAAGAAAAGTGAAGCGTTAGAAGTTTTTAAGCAATTCAAGTTGGAAGTAGAGAATACAATTGGAAGAAAAATTAAGTCTTTTTCATTTTGATTGTGGACGAGAATATATGTCTGATTTATTCATTAACTTTTGTAAGAAGAATGTATTGTTCACTTGCTTAGTATGCCTTACACATCGGAATAAAATGGAGTTGCTGAAAAATATAATAGGACCTTGTTAAAAATGGTCAGGTCAATGTTATCTCTTGCTAATCTTTCAACTTCTTTTTAGGGTGACGCTCTTTTAAATATTATCCATATTCTAAATAAGGTTCTTTCTAAATCTGTAAAAAAGACTTCTTATGAGCTTTGGAGCGAGAAGCAGCTTAAATTGAATTACATAAAAGTTTAGGGTTGTGTTGCACATGTTCTTATACTTGATCTTAATATAAACAAGTTTATGGCCTTAAAAGAGTATATAGGCAATGGAATCTTAGATTTCATGAAGCTGTTGAGTCATATGATTTTGTTCAGAATCTTGAACATTATTGTATCTATGTGAGATTACTGGAAGTTAAAATAGCTATCTTAACTTTATATATGCATGATATTCTTTTAGCTGGCAATGATGTGCCTTTCTTTATGGAAATCAAAAATTGGTTATTCTACACATTTGATATGAAATATCTTGGTGAAGCTTCATATATCTTTGGTATCAAAATTATCAAGGATCGAATACAAAGAAAAATCAGTTTGCCTTAGTAAAACTATATTGAAACTCTTTTGTATCGATTCAAGATATATTATTGCTTTAATGGCAAACTCTCTTATGATTTGTCAAAAAAATTAAGTAAGAAAGATTGTTTAGTTTTTATCCAAGATAAGCTTAATGAGTCAATTTTCCATATGTATCTGTTGTTGGTAGTCTTATGTATGCCTTAATATATACAAGACCAGATCTTGCTTATGTAGCGAGAGTTCTGAGCATATTTCAATTTAATCTTGGGAAGAGTAATTGGGAAGGGGTAAAGTAAGTGTTTTATTACTTGAAATGTACCAAGTCATATGTTTTGAATTATCAAGTTGATGAGTTACAACTTGTTGGCAATTCAGATTATGACTATCAAGGTTGTGTGGATACACGAAAGTCAACTTTTGGAGTTTATCTTTATGTTTGGTGGAGGTGCAATATCATAGAAAAATAAAAAGTAAGATTATGTGATGCGTTTCTCTAAACCAAAAAACGGAGTGTTTGGCTAAAACAATGATCGTTTTGAAAATTCAATGGATGTTTGATCGCCACGAGTTGCCTTGATAAGATCGGATTCAGTTCTTTGCTCAAGAACTAATGGAAGCTCTCACTTTAGGAAAAAACTCAATTTTTATTAATCATCAAAATCTGAATTACATGAACTTGAAGAACCCTTATATAGGCAATCAATCCTAACCCTAGTAGAAAAGTCAGAAGGCCTTAAACTTCTAATTGAACTTCTAATAGAATATAGCTCAAATAACACTATTTATTTGGCTTAACTAAACTAACAGAAAACAAACCCATAATTAAACTACTAATTGGCCAGCATAAAGAATGGGCCCAAATACTAATAATATCCAAAACAAAACCTATAACATAAAGTCCATAATACATCTTAAATCAACACAAATTTAAGCTAGTTTTCTTCAAGATCCAACAAGCTTTATTGGGTCTCTGAACTACCCTCTTTAATGCCATCCTCAAGGCTGCAAAGTGTGGCCCACTTGATGTCTTAACTTGACCCAACAACTTCCTCTTTAGCCTGCACATCCAAGATCAAGCCCAGTAAAGCTTCTTTGGCCCGCTTCGCCCTGCTTCTAGTCATTGGACCGCCTATCCCTTGTAAAGGATCTTGGGAACGATTTACAGTAGCTTTGACAGCACCTTGATCTCCATCATTCCCTCCCTCCTTGAAATGATTCGTCCTCGAATAAAAGGCATCACCTACATCAAATAAAGATAAGTCAGCAACATTGAATGTAGCACTAATATTGCCATACTCACTAGGTAAATCAATCTTATAGGCATTGTCATTGATTCGCTCCAAGACTTGAAAATGTCTATCTCTCTTAGGATGTAACTTAGACTTTCTCTGAACCGAGAACCTTTATTTGCGCATATGTACCCAAACCCAATTACCAGGATCAAATACAATTTTTGTTCGGCTCTTGTTGGCTTGTGTTGCATAATTCTTATTCTTCCTCTCAATGTTAACTCGAATTTTAACATGCAAATCCTTTACATATTTAGCCTTTTACTTACTATCCAAGTTAACAAATTCATTAGTAGATAAAGGTAAAATATCCAATGGTGTTAGAGGATTAAAGCCATAAACAATTTCAAAAGAACTATAAGCAGTAGTAGAATGCATAAATCTATTGTAAGCATATTCAACATGTGGTAAAACTTTTTCCCAATGTTTTAAATTTTTTGACATAATAGCACGTAAAAGTGTAGTAAGTGTCCTATTAACTACCTCAGTTTGCCCATATGTTTGAGGGTGTGCAACAATAGAAAATAGAAGTTCAGTCCTTAATCTACCCCATAGAGTACGTCAAAAATGACTTAAAAACTTAACATCTCTATCACTAACTATTGTTCTAGGCAACCCATGCAAACATATTATTTCTTTAAAGAACAAATTAGCTATGTGTGTTGCATCATTGGTTTTAGCACATATAATGAAATGAGTCATTTTGCTAAACCTATCAACAACCATAAAAACACTATCTTTACCACTTTGAGACCTCGGTAACCCTATCACAAAATTCATAGAAATATCATGCCAAGGCTTTGTAGGTACATGTAATGGAGTATAAAGACCATGTGACATAACCTTAGACTTAGCTTGTTTACATGCCACGCATTTAGCACAAAAAGAAATGGCATCATGTTTCATATGAGGCAAATAAAAATGTTCATGTAGAATTTCTAAAGTTTTAGTCACTCCAAAATGCCTCATTAAACATCCACCATGACTCTCCTTAATTAATAAGGCACGCATAGAACATGTAGGCACACAATTTATTTATTTTAAACAAGTAGCCTTCTTGTCTATAGAAACCATCAATAGCATGCTTATCACAAGAATTCCAAGTAGATCCAAAATCAATATCATTAGCATACAAGTCTTTAATGTATTCAAACTCAAGCAATTTAGCATACAAAAATATCAATAATGCATATCTTCTGGACAATGCATAAGCTACCACATTTTTCTTTCCAATTTTACACTTAATCACATAATGAAATGTCTCAATGAATTCTAACCACTTAGCATGTCTCTTATGCAACTTACCTTGAGACTTTAAGAATTTCAAACTCTCATGATCTAAATGGATAATGAATTCCCTCGGCCATAGATAATTTGTCAAGTTTGCAAAGTCCTCATCAATGCATATAACTCTTTATCATAAGTAGGATATTTCAATGTTATAAATTCCTGTATCAAAGACACAACCATACTAGGTAAAGAAAGGTTATGAGTGTTAGTAAAATAAATATCCTTGTACATTAGCACAAGGAGGTTTGGTTTGCATACCAAAGCACTCTTCACCTCACTTTTTAATGCAAAAGCACTCACTCTTTTATTTTTTTCTTTCTCTAATTCACAATTTTTTTCTTTTTTTGCTCACATATCTCAATTTTGACTTTACTATCTTTCTTCTCTTTTTCTTGCTCACATCTCTCAGTCTCTCTTTCTTTTCTCTCACTCTCAATTTTAGCCATACTCTTTTTTTTTCTCTTTTTCTCAACTTACACTGTTTTGTAATCCTCACTTGATCAACAAAAGCCTCAGCTGGCTTTAAGGGTGTTAACATAAAAGTTTGATTATGCATGGTCAATAAATATCGATTCTTGTAGCCATCATAATTAACCCTTCTATCAAATTGCCATGGACGTCCTAACAACAAGTGTTCAACATATATCGGTACTACATCACAAAGCATTTCATCTTTGTAGTTATCAATAGAAAAAGATACCAAAACCTGATTTGTCACCCATATCTCTCCACTATCATTCAACCATCTTAGCTTATATGGCTTATGATGTTTCAATATGGGTAGACCTAATTTATCAACCATTAAAGTACTAGCTACATTAGTGCAACTCCTACTATCAATAATCAAGCTACATATTTTGTTATTCATGTGGCACTTAGTCTGGAAGATATGCTCACACTGTTCATCATCAATATCATCATTAGGCTGCATATTAAGAGCACGTCTAATAACTAATATTTTTCTATTCACTAGCTTACTAATCTCCATATTACTACAATCCTTCATTTGTGGCATCTCATTATCACTAGAATGCTTACTCTCCATACGTTCTCTTTTTTCCTCACCAAAGCCGAACTGTTGGGTAGGTTTAGGTTTAGGTTTAGATAGTGACTCAAGATTATCCAACTTCATATGTATTGACTTAAATTGCTCCTGAATTGCCTTCATGTAAAATTTAAGATCAATTTTAGGTTGATTTATTTTACTACTCATGTTTGTCTCACAAACCTCACGTGTTTGCTCTTAATTTCACTCTCTTTTCCTTAAAGTTCTTAAAAAAAAACACCTGATCAACAAACTTATCAAAAGAAACAAGTGAATTAAGAATGATAATAACAAATTTTCAGACGATGACAACACTAGGAATTGAATTTGAAAAAAAAAGAAAAAAATCAATAATGTTATATTTTTTTGGCTTCTTTTTTTTTGAACGAATTTCTCTTCTTTTTTTTTTGAATGAACTTTAGCTCACCTCTTTTTTTTTAGCGAATTTTTGTTTTTTTTTACGATTTTTTTTTGGAAGAAGAGATCAAATTCAACTAGGACTAGGAATCTGTTTTTTTTTATGAATTTTTTTTAAACAAGAAACCAAATTGAAATAGGAATAGGACTCTGTTTTTTTTTTTCGAAATTTAAATTTTTGGAAGAAGAAACTAAATTGCACTAGGACTATGACTCTCTTTTTTGTTGTTGAAGGAATTAGACTATAAGTAGGAAAATGAAATTGACTAAAACTAAGAATTTTTTTTTAAGGAACTAGAAGAACATTAACTAGAACTAATACTCTAATTTGACCTAAAGAAAGGTAGAAGAAGAAGAAAGACTCTAGAAAATAAATAGAAAAGAAAAGATAGGACACTAACCAAATTTCAAGGTGTCAAAACTCTGATACCAAATGATGCGTTTCCCTAAACTAAGAAATGGAATGTTTGGCTAAAGTAAGGATTGTCTTGAAAATTTAATGGATGTTTGATCACCACGAGTTATTTCGTTAAGATCAAATTCAATTCTTTGCTCAAGAATTAAAGGAAGCTCTCACTTTAGGAGAAAACTCAATCTTTATTAATCATCAAAATCTGAATTACATGAACTTGAAGAATCCTTATATAGATAATCAATCTTAACCTTAGTAGAAAAGTCAAAAGGCCTTAAACTCCTAATTGGATTTCTGATAGAATATGGCTCAAATAACACTAGTTATTTGGCCTAACTAAAATAACAGAAAACAAACCCATAATTAAACTACTAATTGGCCAGCATAAAGAATGGGCCTAAATACTAATAATATCCAAAACAAAACTTATAACATAAAGTCCATAATACATATTAAGTTAATGCAGATTTGAGCTAATTGTCTTCAAGATCCAACAAGTTTTATTGGGCCTCTGAACTGCCCTCTTTAATGCCATCCTCAAGGTTGTAAAGTGTAGCCCACTTGATGTCTTGACTTGATCCAACAACTTCCTCTTTAGCCTGCACATCCAAGATCAACCCCAGTAAAGCTTTTTTGGGCTGCTTTACCCTGTTCCTAGTCATTGGACCACCTATCCCTTGCAAAGGATCTTGAGAACGGTTTACAGTAGTTTTGACAGCACTTTGATCTTCATCATTATGTAGCTCAATCCATAATGGAAGCTGAATATGTGGCTATTAATCTAGCTACAAGGGAAGTTGTGTACCTTTAAAAATTTTTGAAGGGCCTCCAAATTGTAACATGTGTTGAGCGACCTATAGTGAATTTTTACGATAATTCTTTAGTTATTGCAATTGTGAATGATCCTAAGTGTCACTTTAAGGCAAAGCATATTGAAGATAAATATCATTACATACATGACATGTTAAAAAAATATGTAAGTTATTGTGGATAAGATAGCATTAAAAGATAATTTAGCATATCCATTCATTATGGTTTTTGGTGTGCTTGTTTTCAATAATTATGTTCAAAATATGGGATTGATCCTTTATTGATGTATATGAATAAATTGAAATTTATTCCATGAAGTATAATTTGGAATGTATTTTTTATGAGTGCTCATGGTTATGTCCCAAGATTTAGCTTCTCTATTAAGTATATTTGCAGGTATATACGGGAAGGTCTCGATAGAGATGAATGGTTGAATATCAAATTATTCAGGCCTATGAAATGTTTGGGACACATTTTCTTAGAGACTAATACTCAAATCGAAACGTAGTTTTACTCAAGTTGTCAAATTTTGAGTATGATACAAATGGCGGACTAATCCAAGATTCATTACTAGTCATTAATCGAATAATATATATTTTATGTAGGCCTGAGTTAACTATATCAAAATTATACTATATGATTTTTGATAATGTTCATTGTCATGGCTTTTAAATATTTTGAAACCAAGTGAGAGATTGTCAGAATTATGATGCTTTCTAAATTAATAATATTTTATAAACAATTAATTATAATTTATGAACTTTGAAAAGAGAAAATAAAAAGGCATACTTCAATTCATATCATTTAAGAATTCTAAAATAATATAATCAATATTATAAAAAGCTAAAATAAGGAATTATGAAAGACATTTTTCAATTCAATAAATTGTGAAATTCTAAAGAGTATATTTAATATCATTAATGATGTCTATTATTTAATAGCCATAATTAATGAGTATAGTGAATGAATGAGAATTTATAGAATGTAGGTTACTGTGGTTAGTGACATTCTTACATTGCAGATAAAGAATTTTAAGCTCTCATATATCTACCTCCATTGGTCTTACAAGTGAAGTATGCAAGTTATACTGTTTGGCTAAAAGTAGAAAGTTAACCATTTGTAGAAAATTATATTATTTTTTGTTTCTTTTAATTGCATATATTTAATTCATACTTTATTTTATAATCTTGAATTAAAGTTTTTATAAGAATGATTACTTTCGATATTAAAAGAAAGACCTGAAAGAAGTAAAATAACAGCATTATGTATGATATTATATTTTGTATAAATACAAAATCATACCTATATTACTAACAAAACTCTAAAAAATCTTACATACACAAATATAATTTCATATAAAAACACGAAAATTTATTATAGTAAAGTCTTAAGTGATCAAAGTGTCTATTTATTTGTAGAAAACACATAATTCCACTGTTTACAGTCTACTTTATTTATTTACTTTAAACAATAGAAAAAAATAACGTACTCATAACATCTATTCTAACTAAAAAAATTAATAAAAAATTAATACATTAATTTAAAACAAACAGATTGCTAAAAAATTTCAACATATTAACATGCTTCTGGTTCATAAAAAGGACAATTTTTAGATATACATACCTTAATGATAATAACTTGTATGATAAACAAGACCAAATATTGGCAAAATAAATTAACCTAAAAATAATAAAAAATATGTAATTAGTTAAACTACACAGATAATTAATTGGATTACTAAGAATAAAGTAGCCAAACAAAATAGTCACCTTAAAACAGAAAGAGAGCACCACAACAGAAATTGTAATATTCTTTTTTATTATTATTCTATAATAAAAAATAGATGGGAACCACAACTCACGATAACTTTTTCACGGTAAAATGACCTTGACCGTTTAAGACCGCTAACTAATATTTAAAAAAGAAGTTGTTGCAGGCTGCATCTCGCTTCATAGTAAAAGAAATTTACAATGTAACGGTGAAAAGGTTCTAACCGCTCGACCGTAAGAATTTGACTGCTCCGTTGTAGTGAAATAGTAAACTACATTGCACCCCTTGAGAGAAAAAAAGACGGCAACTCAACAAATATTAGAATGAAATTACTATATGAATTTGCATAGTTTTTTATTATTAAGTTTACATAATATATGATGTTTGTTATAGAGATCATTATTTGTCATCACGCTTCATTTACAATATTGTATAAGATAACAAAGAACAAGTGATAATATAGCTTAAATTATGTAATGTATAATGTAGAAATCTTTTATACTATTGCATGTTATTGGAACATATTAATGATATAACATAATAATATCACATGTTTAATGAACGATCAACAAAGCCTAAGAAAGATAAAAAATAATTAGTCAAGCAAAGATATATTTTATATATAATTATTTTCAATCCAAGATATATATCAATAATGGTGTTGGTCATAGTGATTTTGGCAATGACATTCAAAATCAATCATGATAGTGAATTTCTTGGTCATAGTGGTTGTGGCAATAAACCTCATGATAATTGATAATATATATTGTCATCAGCTTGGAATTTATCCCATTTTTTATAGGTGGGTTCTAGCCAAAACGATAATTTTATGGATGTATAATTTTATACTACAATCATAGTTATTGAAATTAGATTAGATAATTAAATCATCAGATTATTGATTCAATTATTGGATCATACATTTATTGAATTAGTTATTTATAATTTGAAATTAAATTAAATATAATATATTTTAAAAATAATATTAATAGATATAACCTTTTGGTAAATAATATGTAAATATAAATTTACAAAAAATTATTATCAAATTCATACAAAATAATGATATCCAATTAATTTTGTAATAAAAATTTAACTTTGATTTGATTCAATTATATCAAGTCACTAATTCATTAATTTAACAGTAGGATCAATCTCATTTAATTATAAAAATTGTTGAATTGCCAAAACTAACCCACTTCAATATGGTTCGGTTTGGAACAACCATTCAAAACATTACTTGTAAGGCAAGTGGATTGGATTTTGTTGTTTTGGAAGTATATTTGACCGAGCCTAACTTGGAGTTGGGTCGCACTAATGAAAGTTCATTCAATTTTGAATTATGGGTTGGGTTGGGTTGGCCAATTATGTTAGATCCTTGACCCATCCCCGTCCTGCGGCCCAATCAAGGTCGTTCCATTGAGGACAACATCTATTTTACTCACTTCCCCATATCCTTACTTGTCCACCCAAAAAAAAAAAAAAAAAAATCTTCCCCATATCCTTCAACGCGCTCTCTGCTCTTTGCGAAGCTCCATTGCAATAAGCACTAAGGATTGGCAGTTTCAAAAACCCAAAACCCTAGTTGACGACTCAGCCACCATGAACTGCTCCAGTAAATCTCTTTCTCTTACTTTTTTCTCTGTGTTTCTCTTGTGCTGATTTAACGCTGCATGCTTGGTTTCATTGTGACTTTCTTTTCTTCTGATCTCCCTTTCTTCTCGTTGTTTTTCACTGTCCGTAGTCTCCGGCGAGGTTCCGGAAGAGCCGGTGGTGTCTAAGAAGTCCGGGTTGCTCTACGAAAGGCGTTTAATTGAGAGGCACATATCGGTACCCACCTCTCTCTTTCTCTAGGGCTTTGTGCTTGCATTTCGACTATAACCTGTTAATTTTGCTGAAAGAATAAGCCAATGGGTCGACTAGAGAGTAAATAGGAGTAAAATCAATGTAATGAGCTTTGAAAGAGAAAAAAAGAAGGTTCTTTGCGCGTATGGTTTTCCCCTTTTAAGTTCCTCTAGCGTAGAGCAATTAAGTTGAGAGACGTTGCAAGTAAAAGTTTTTACTAGTTTGTTGAACCCATGAGGTAATTGGGTTATCCATCATGGTTCCTGTCACCCTTGTTTTTAGCTTGCTGCCATCCTTGTTAATTTGTTTCAGCCACTGAGTGGTTGCTATAAAGGCCTGAATTCAAAGTTTTATTTTCAACTAAAATTACAACTACTTACATATCATGTATTTCATTTTGACTTTTCTTTCAATTTTGTTGATGTAGGATTATGGAAAGTGCCCAATTACTGGAGAACCACTTACTTTGGACGACATTGTTCCAATCAAAACAGGCAAGGTATGGTGGTAATAGTATCAGTAGTATATATTTATAATGAGTCTACTATTCATAAGTAGACTAACCCGCCCATGCTTTGTGGCTCTTTGCTTTTCAATACTTTACATTGAATAGGCTGGTTAAATCTGGATCATCTGACATGCAGATAGTAAAGCCCAGACCTGTGCAGGCAGCAAGTATCCCTGGCATGCTTGGAATGTTCCAAAATGTATGGTTTTTATATTTTATAAATTTTGGTATATGATAACATCACTAACAAATTGTTTGCTGCAGAGCGTTTGTATATATATTTTAAAATGATCTCTTTATTTATGTGGTTTCATTGCTCTATGTGTTGGGACTTTGGCTTTGTTGCCTGTTTATGTGGTTAGAAGGTCTGCACTTGTTTGACTTTTCTCTAAAACACTCACAGCTATAAAATTCTGTTAATTGATTACACAGTTTTTTTAATGTTTTTTAGAAATGTAATTCTGCTAGATCTAGAGACCTATGGTTTGCCTGGGGGACTTTTCATTCTTCACAATACATGACTCTGAGGAAAGCATAGACATTTAGGTTAAATTCAAACTATTATGTCATAATATTGGTATCCATCCTGATTCTATAAGCATTATGGAGAATTGTCAGTTATCATCATGACTGGACAAGCATATTAATTAAGTGGTCTTATGAAGATGTAAAAGCTTTATTATCCTGGGTAATGTTTAGGTGGTGAGAGCTGAAATTGAAGGAAAAAATCTGCAGGTCGTTGACAGCAAGGATCTTTCAGGGTTGTCAAAGACTGAAAGTTAGAGCACAAGATGGGGTGGTAGGGTTTTTGTATGAAATGATACCAATGATATAGAATAGAATGAGCAGTATTATTATAAAATAGGGCTTTTGTAATATATGCATAAGCATATTCGTATAAGTATATACTATTTTATGATCTTAGGTGGGATCAGGACAAAAAGTAAACATAATTTGTGTACAAAGTTAGATGAAATGCAAGCTAGAGCTAAATGCTACAACTGGCCAAAGAGCTTTCAATTTGACAGAGCCACCTTCTCCTCTAAGAGCCAGGGAGAGGGTTGTTAGCAGGCTCTTAAACCCAATGGGTGCATCTCTGTGATTTTCTAATTTGCCTTAACCTGATGTCTACTACTTATATAGTACTAGACTATAGAACTAAATGTAAAACACTACAAGAATCCTATAGTTCTTGTTAAATTAAATGGCCGTAGTACGCATCTTTTTTCCTCTCAGGCTACTTTATTACACACGGAATATCTGTGCTGTGATGTTGAATCTACATGTAAAGATTGCTCTGTTAAGAGTGTATGTGAATCAAATGCATCATTTTGTTATAGTAAGCTTACTAGGGTGCATCCGTGCATGATTCTTACTGGATTGGATGAAAGTGACATCCACCTTTTAAGGTTTTTTAAGTGCACCTGATTAGGTATGCAATTTCTATTTGTGCCCCTATCTGCTGTTTGTTAGATGAAGACTCAAATTTTCATCTGTGCAATACTGCAATTAATTTGATATTTGTTTCTTAGATACATTGGGTTCACACATCTGAACTTGTAAAGTTGTTTAAGAAACTTTCTATGCTTTCTATTATTCTATCGCTTTTGATGTTGGCTTATGCTGCAAGGTCTACAAATAAATCATTAAAATAAATTAAATTGCATGGTACTTACCTCGTTATGTAGTCTTCTGCTTATGGTGATTTTATTTGCCTAAATTATAGGAATGGGATGGACTGATGCTATCTAATTTTGCATTGGAGCAACAATTACACACAGCAAGGCAAGAGCTAAGTCATGCCTTATATCAAGTAAGAGCAACAAAGTCATATGATTTAAAAAATTCTTGTCTTATATCATTTTGGGGATTTGTAGAAGTTCATGGCTAGGAAGTTATGCTTCTTTCTCCTATAAATCCAGTTTGTTCAACTTGAATGCTGTATTGTATTAATAGTCTTTAATATCTAGTTAAATTACTGATTCATGAGTGATATAAATTATTGAATGAAATTTGTGACTTGGTGTCATGTACTGAGACTGTCATAAAATTAAATAAATTTTCTAAAGAGGACCTTTACTTTTAGGATCTCTAAGTTGTCATTTACATGATAAGCAGAGTATTTTATTTGAATTATATTATTAATGTTTTTCCTTTGTCTGATTTTAATTACTTATAACTTATTTATTCTTCTGTATACTTGATTCTTTGTTTGATTTTGAATCCTAAATAGTAGAATTAGTTTAGTTGCTATATTTTACCCTGCCAGAGTTGCACTTATTTAGTTTAATCTATAGCATGATGCTGCTTGCCGAGTGATTGCAAGACTTAAAAAGGAAAGAGATGAAGCAAGGTCATTTCTTGCACAGTCAGAAAGACAGTTCACCGTTTCTGCACCAAATGCAATAACAGCGAACGCATCTCTGAGCAATGGGAAAAGAGGTTTTTTATTTTTATTTTAATTTATTTTTTGGAAATTTTGCTAGTTTCTGTTTACTCCATTACTATTAGTATTAGAGATAAAAGAGTTTGTTTCAAAGCATGGATTTGACACTTGCTTAAGGATGATACCTGTTATTAGTTATCTTTTGATGTTTTTGCTCATTTGAAGTATCTTATTTCTGTTTTAGCTGCTGAGGATGAGCTGGTCTCTGGCGGGAAGAAACTACATCCTGGAATAACTTCTACTGTAATTTCTGAGTTAACTGAGTGTAATGCGTCTCTCTCGCAGCAGAGGAAGAGGCGGCAGGTATTCTACTCGATAATATAGAAATGCATTCAGCTCTGCATACCTTTTCTCTATTGTTACAATCTTCTCTTCTTTGTGATCTCACTTCTCAGTTTGCTTAAAGCTTTCTGACATCTGAATCTAATGATATTTCTAGAATTCTTTTTGACTCGTTTATTTAGCATGTTCTTTTTTACCTGTCTGGTCTAGCAAAATTGAAGTAATTTTGCCATGCTTTTAATAACTTTGTTCTTGTGTAATTAAAGTAATAGTTTGACATTTCTGATTGTGAATTGGGTGTTTGTACGTTTTTTTGTTTATGTTGTTCTCTGGTTTCTTCAGATTCCTGCAACTTTGGCTCCTGTTGAAGCTGTAGAGGGATATACCCAGATATCTAGTCATCCCTTTCACAAAACAAGCAAACCAGGCATTGTATCTATGGATATCCTATATTCTAAGGTATGGCATTCAGTATCTAATTCTTGAACAGGGAAAGTGTGCAAAGATACCTCATTAAGCACACTTGGCATGAAAAAATTGTGGAATCTGGTACAATTGGTGTTTTGGAATTTGGACAAGTTCTTTTGTGTTTTGATGTCTTAATTAAGTATGATTAACAGCACAAAGAAAAAGAAAATAGTCTCTATGGTTAAATTAGTAGGTTTATTGAGGTATAAAAGGCTGTTGGCTAATAAGCCTTACACATTATTTTAACAAAGAGGCCATTTTGCCTATTTAAACCTTATAATCCACTTACGTTAAGCATAATGGAGGGCTAACAAGTTATGCTCTTGGGATTGGGTATTGCATTTCAAACCATTAGAAGTGTTAGAATAATGATGACGGCTAGGTTAAAATAAGTGTGTTAATAACTAGTGGGTTGGGTTTGCACATCTACTTGACCTAATTTATAATTCTAAACAGACACTTAAGAGAGCTTGACTAAGTCAAGCAGTTATCCCGTTTAGTCTTTCTAAATGGTATTAGAGCAAGGTTTGTGAGAGTAGATCTTTCAATAATTTATAGTTTTTAGGGTTGGAGCTTCAACCATTTCTCCAAGGAAGCTCTTCTTCCCACTTTTTATTCGGCATAGCTCTGGTGTATGCTATTTGACCCCATTTTTTAATTGTTAAAGTATTATTTGGTTACTAAAATATTTTTCATCAAACCACTATAAGGCCAACAACACTCCGATCAGCCTCAAAAATCTCCTGCTGGCCTATCCTCAGTATAGGCAATGTCAGAATATTTGCGATGTTCGGCTGCATGCAAGATATTTTCTTTAGGTTCCATTTCCATGTGCTGGCATGTGATGATGTGTGGAATGCCAACAATCACACCAGTGAACTCAGTACACACTGACATCTTCCCAGATCCATTCCCAATCTTGTTTCATCTTGGGTCTTCATCATTTTCAGAGTTTTGGTTTTGCTCTAACCTATTTTGGTGTGGATCTCATCTTTTTCAGCTAAATTGTAATGTTTTCTGCGTACTGACCTGGGTTTTTGTTGTTTTCTATGTCTTCTCTACCTTTGTTGCAAGAGGATGAAAATTTTGGTTGAAGCTTTGGTGGTTTCATTTGTGATGTGCAATGTGATTGAGGTTTCTGCAATTTTGTTCAAGTCTTGTTAAAGTTTGAGTCTTATTGAAGTCTTAGCAAATTGAAGAATTGAGCACACTAGAGTTGTGTTATTGGGTGCCTTGGTGAGTAGCCCATGTAGTGGAGACCTATGAGAAAGTCAAGGGGATTACTTAGGAGAAGTAAGTCGAAGACTTTTGAGAGTTGTCATGTGTTGAGCGATGTGGCGAAGGAGAGCAACTAGGAGAATGTCGAGCAAAATGAAGAGAGCCATGTCTTGGTAAGGGAGCAAGATATCCAAACACGATGGAAGAATTACTTTCAAGGGATTTTTAATGAAGGACATGAGTTTTTTTATTACCTTGATAGATTAAATATTGCAGAAGAGGATCGAAATTATACTTTTTATCGTAAAATTCAAGAGTTTGAAGTAGAGAAAGTTTTGAAGAAAATGGATAATGGCAAAGCAGGTATGACCTGATAATATACGTATTGAGGTTTGGAAAGGTTTAGGTAGGAAAGACATAAGTTAGCTCATTAAGTTGTTTAATAAGATAATGAGACCTAAGAAAATGCCGGATGAATGGAGGAGTATTTTAATCCTTATATATAAAAAGAAAGGAGACATACATAACTATACCAACTATAGAGGGATTAAACTCATGAGCTATATTATGAAGTTATAAGAGAAGGTCATTGAGTAGAGATTAAGACAAGATATTCAAGTCACAGAGAATCAATTTGGTTTCATGTTAAGAAGGTCAACTATGGAAGCAATTTACTTGCTACGAAGGTTGATGGAGAGATATTAAAGAAACAAAAAAGATTTACACATGGTTTTTATCGATTTGGAAAAGACGTATGATAGAATACTGAGAGGTTTTATGGAAGATTTTAGAGAAGAAAAGAGTACGTATTGCTTATATTCGAGAATCATAGATATGCACAATAGGATCATGACTTGTGTAAGAACACAGAATGGGGACACAAGGTTTTCTCACAATTATAAGACTACATCAATATTCATTTATGAGTTTATATCTTTTTAACTTAATCTTGAATGTAGTTACTGAACATATCCTCGATATATTTTTGCAGATAATATAATACTAGTTGGTGAATCGAAAGAGGAAATAAATATGTAGTTAGAGTCATTGAGATAAACTTTAGAAACATATGACTTTTGTATAAGTAGAAATAAAACAGAATATATGGAATGTAATTTTATTAAAAGACGAATAAATACGAATTTAGAAGTAAAACTTGGAGATCATCTTATAAAACAAGTCACAAGATTTAAATATCTTAAATCTATTATACAAAATGACAGAGAAGTAAAGGAGGACGTAAACTATAGGAATCAAGCAAGATGGATGAAATGAAAGAAGGTTTCAAGTGTTATGTGTGATAGAAAAGTGCTGCTCAAGGTTAAAAGAAAATTCTATCGCACAGTATAAGACCGGCAATATTGTATAGTGTTAAATGTTTGGCGGATAAAAGACAACATGAAAATAAACTCAATGTTGCAAAGATGAGAATGTTGCGTTGGATGTGTGGACACATTAGAAGAAATATGATTAAGAATGAGTGCGTTAGAAAAAAAAGTTGGGGGTAGTACCCATTGTGGAGAAGATGGTAGAATCTCGTTTAAGGTGGTTTTGTCATGTGTGGAGAAGACCTGTAGAAGTCTTAGTGCGAAGAATAGATCAAATGGAGAGCAATATGATAGTTAGAGGCAGAAGGAAGTTAAAGAAAATAATAGGTAAAACTATTAAGAAAGATTTAACAATTAATAATTTCTATTAATCTTATTTATAATAGATTACTGTGTGGTGTGGTTTGATCTATATAGCCGACTCCACCTAGTGAGAAGATACTTTGTTGTTGTTGTTGGTTGTCTATTGAGGACATTGTTAGAGGAAGTGCTAGTTGCTAAAGTTGAATTAGTGTGGTGTCTAGGTTCTAGGTTTACTTGTGTTTTTAATTGGGTTGTATTTATAATAAGCTAAAGTTTGTATAATTTTCAGCTTGAGAGAAAGTGTTTGAAGTGTTAGAATAAGGTTGATGGCTTGGTTAAAATAAGTGTTAATGACTAGTGGGCTTGGCTCACGTGTATTTGACCTGACTTAAAGTCAATTATCCCATTTAGTCTTTCTACCAACAGAATGACATTAATTTATTTATATAATCTTTTCTTGTGTCATCTTGACCATGTTTCTGTGAATGGTTCTAAGCTCTTTTTCATTTCCTTTGTGTGGCATTTTTATCTTTTGAGTAACCTCCTTTAAATATGTTCTATACCTGTTTAGAATTCTTTCAACTAGACAACCTAGTGGGTGCTGGTCAATGACAATTTCATTCCCTGGTTGACAGGACTTAATTGCAACTGGAGGGATTGATACAAATGCTGTCATTTTTGACCGACCATCAGGACAGATATTATCCACACTTAGTGGTCACTCAAAAAAGGTTTTATTTTTGCCTGAATCAGTGGAGTTATCTTTTCTCAAAATCATTTAGCTGATTAACCGTATTTTTGGTAGGTTACAAGTGTAAAGTTTATAGCTCAGGGTGATCTGTTCTTAACTGGTTCAGCAGATAAGGTAATGTAATATCCCTTTCTAATTCATAATTAATTAGGTAGTCGTTGCTTGAAACAATTTTAACCCATCTTTCTGTACCCTAGTGCTGACGAACTCAAATATCCATCAATGTGTTGCTTCTTTTGTATGTGAACCCATTCTACGTATTCTGTCTCTTGCATTTTATATTTTCTTGCATTTTATTCTCATGTAGATATTTCCCTGACTATCAGTCTCACTTTACCAACAAAAAAGGGCATATATGACTTTTAAATGTAATTATGTTATCAACTGAAAAGATGGAGTGTGTTGTGCTTTTTACAAATTCCTTCTATGCCGTGGGTTGTTACTATTTTGGCCTAATTCAATTTGATTAGAGGTCTTGCACTGTTTTTATTGGGTTTGTCCTAGCATATTTAGGATATATTTCCTTCTTTGTGGTTATTATTGAGCAGTCAGTATCCCCCTTACAGCTTGCTGTTATTGTATTCTCAGGGAATTTATGAAAGTAAGTGCTTAAATGCAAGTTTTTCCCAAGAGTGCAATTCTTCTATGACGAGTTTAATGTTTTCATTTTACATCTTCCACAGTGGTGAATATTTTTTTTATTTGTGTTGCAGACAGTTCGTTTGTGGCAAGGATCAGATGATGGTAACTATAATTGTAGGCATATATTGAAGGATCATACGGCTGAGGTAAATGAATTTCAATGCAGTAAATCACTAACCATAGCTAGTTACTGTTTTGGATGCTACTATCCATGTTGCTTCCAGCAGTGTTCACAGATTCAGTTTGGTTCACCAAAAAGGTGGACCTGATTGTTTGGTTAAATCTAGAAAACCAAACCGGACTAAACCAGACCTTTCATGAGGTCTGGTTTGGTTCGGTTAGCATGATTGATTTGGATTGTGTTTTTGGGCAATAAGTAGAAACAATAGTTTATGCAAGCAGATATAGAAATGCAACAAGATTTCAAAATGCAGAATGGGATGATGATTAATAGCTGAATACAAACAGTAATCAGAAACTTGATTCTAGACAGAACATTTTATGTATTCCAATCAATTTTGACAAAGGGAGTACTCAAGACTGAATCAGAGAAGAAAAAAAGGTCCTTACTAGATTGGGTATCCCCCTGTGCCAATTTTGTCCATGATTGATGAGGCCACAACTTAGGGTGATGGTTTTGGTTGTAGGAACCCGGAGGACCTCTGACCTTAAGAGTGAAACAAGCTAGGTCTAGGTTTAGGTAGTAAAGTGGTTATGCCATGGACCTGTGGTGGTACAGCTGGTGTGGTTGAGTGGGTGGTGCTGTCACTGCTGAGGTGATGGTGCCGGACCATATTTGTTCTTCTGGCTGGTGCTGGTGGGTCTGGGACTTGAGGATATTGTCAGTGACTGGGTTAGGGAATAGCCAAAGAAATTGAGCAGTTTTGGCTTCACAAACCTTAAGGTACATTTGGCTAGATGAGAGGGAAGGATACAGCGTGTTAGGGTAAAATGCACCGTATCTTATTATATATTGAAGGACTTGTAAACCAACAATCAAACATAGTGTGGTTTTTTATTGGTTTAATTCGGTTTTAATACCCCTAATAATAAGTCTCTAGAGTTATCCTGTGAAAATTTGCTGCTAGATTTTTCTTATTACTTTATATTTTCCATAGTCATTTTTCTTAGCTGTGAACTTGAAAAGCTAGAGAAATAAAGAGTAAATTAAGATTCAGAATGTGGTGATGATGATACTGACATAAACAACTATGGTATTTATCGACACTTGATACAAGACAAGACATCAAACTACAATAAGTATATTACAGCTATTTACACTTCATGTTCACACTGAGTCGCAAGTCTTCATACCTATTCTAACACTTCCCCTCAAGTTGGAGCATACATCTCATATGTGTGCTAAGCTAAGTATAAATATATGTGATGCAAGGACCTCTCAAACGACTTAGTGAGAATGTCTACTAGTTGATAATTGGAGTTGACAAATTTAGTTGTAAATTGGTAATGCATCCAGAAAGTATCTTCTCTCTCATAAAGTGTGTGGTATGCTTATGAAAGACTAGGCTGGAGGCCATATGTAGAGTTGCTTGATTATTATAAATAAGTTTCAACAACAACAACAACAACAACAACAATTAAGCCTTTTCTCATTAGGTGGAGTTAGCTACATGGATCAAACGGCGCCACAATGGCCCATTATGATATCACAAATAAGTTTCATCTTGCCAATTTCTTTTAACCTCAATTCTCAAAGTAATCTTTTCACAAGTTGCCAAGGCCATAGCATAATACTCAGCTTCTGCACTTGACCTAGCAACAACATACTGTTTCTTTCTTTTCCGTGACACCAAGTTTCCCCCAGCAAGAATGCAATACCCTGAATGGGATCTTCTATCTGTAGGAGAACGTTCCCAATCTGCATCTGAATAGTTGACTACTTGAGTGATTTTGATTCCCATAGAGCATTAAATTGACTTACTACACTCAACAAATGTCTGGCCTGGTTATTGAGAGATCGAACGAAATCTAAAAGAGACTCCCCTTGTCCTGAAAGAAGTTTAATGTCTGGGTCCATGATTGTCTCAAGAGGATTGCAATCTAAGCATGCCTGTTTTGTCAAGTTTGTCTAGGGCATATTTCCTATGAAATATTGAGACGCCTGCATTTGATATATAGTATCTGTAAGAAGTGATGTAAAATTGCTGCATATGATGTTATATATTCTCTGCCCCTTAACAGGAATAATGTTGGAAAACTTTTGTTATAAATGCTTTGATATTTGCTCTTCTGTATCTGAGGCTTCTTTTAAATCTAGGAATTTATTTTACCCTTCATTATGGTTGTCTCATTTTTGCACTGTGTGATATAAGAATAACATGCCTTTCCAATTTTGCAGGTGCAAGCGGTCACCGTCCATGCAACCAATAACTACTTTGTGACTGCTTCACTTGACAACACTTGGTGCTTTTATGAACTTTCTTCAGGGACATGTTTGACTCAGGTCTGATCTCTCTTGCTTTTTCTGTATGGTCAGTCTCAGACAGGGAATGAAGACAGACATGAGCAAGAATTGAGGGTGTAAAAAAATTATAAGGAGAATCACGCAGGCAATAAAGACTTGACATAATTTTCCTTTTTTCAGGATTTGTGAGGTTTTGTAGCATTCATAAAAATGAAACTCATGTAAATGATGGTTAGAGTAATGTGTAAGATAAATCGATTGTTTTTACTAGTGTAAAGTTCTCTAGGAGTAGTTTGGTAGAGGTGTCTGAAGAATGTCATGTCAAGAGATTTTTTGAATTTCTTGAGTTGCAAACTTAACAAGACCATTAATGATGAGTTTTGTAGGTTTCAGACCATTCTGGATCTTCTGAAGGCTATACATCTGCAGCTTTTCATCCTGATGGTCTTATTCTTGGAACTGGCACTGCAGAAGCTCTTGTTAAGATATGGGATGTAAAAAGTCAGGTATGTATTCTTTTTTCTTTTTTTTTTGAATATTACATCATTGATATTTGCAATGTTCCTGGTTGAGTTTTGTTTGTACGTTTTATTTGTTGCAGGCTAATGTTGCTAGGTTTGATGGACATGTAGGGGCAGTGACTGCCATTTCCTTTTCCGAGAATGGTTACTTCCTTGCGGTATGTTTCATAATATAAAAAGAAAAGATAGGATAGTTGTTGGTTCAATGTTCTTATTGTACTCCTAAATTGGACAGACTGCTGCTCATGATGGAGTAAAGCTTTGGGATCTACGTAAATTAAAAAACTTCCGGAATTTCTCTCCATATGACCCAGATACTCCAACGAACTCAGGTATTCATCATCATTATTTCATACCTTTTAATAGGCATATATACATAGTAAGTTACAACCATTTTGAAAGGTTGTAATATAATTGCATATGAATCTTGCAGTGGAATTCGACCACAGTGGATCGTACCTTGCAGTTGCAGGATCTGATATAAGGTGAATACTCAGATATGACTGGTGGATATGTTGGTTAATTGAAAACTGCTTTTAGTTGAATCAAACACAATAATCTGATTATAATTCACTAATAATGGGTGAAATTCTAAGATAACAATATAGTATAACATAATAATCCTTATTGCCCTTTTCTCATACTGCATTATTATCTTATTTTTAAAGAAAACTTGTCCTGAGTTTTGAAAAGGAGAAATAGTCGAAAAAGATGGTGGGCACCATCAACAAGGATGGAAACAAGCAATAGTAAGGTTGGTGGTGGTGGAGGAAACTTCAACGGCATAAATTTCAAATTTCTAAGTGTTCTGAGAAAAACAAAGTTAATATGAAAGCCAAAAGTTAATTTGACTACCACAGGTTTACGTCAACATCAGTATTGTTGCTCTCATTACTCTTTAGAATTAACATTATAGGCATTGTTACCTTCTTCAATTTGAATAACTCAACTGTCAACTGGACTTGCTCTCAAAAGTCGATGCTCTATTTTGGTTTAGACTCTATCTTCTCTTTCTTAGTTGCAATAAAATCATCATCAATGTTGAATAATAATCAGTCATTATAACACTCCCCTGTTCATCCAATTCTGAATTAACTAAATCTAAGAATTCTATTATCTCGTTTTTAGATTCATTGTTAGATGATATGTGTATCATTGAGTTCTTTGTTTCTTTTATGTATTCTACAAAGGTTGTCATGCATAGGATCTAGTATCTTCATAAGCTTATTACAATCTTTTATGTATCCTACAAAGTTTATTGTGCATAGAATAAACTATTCACCTGATAAGTTTTTGTACCATCATATGCTTGTTACATCAATATATAATATCCTATATTGTATAACATAGTCCTGTCTCCTGTATTGTATAACCTAGTCCTATTGTGTGTGTGTTAAGCAATGGATAGATAAAAATGTTATTTTGACAAAAATATCTTTATATAAAAAAAATGCAACAACAACAATTACTAAGCCTTTTCCCACTAGGTGGGGTCGGTTACATGGATTAAACGCGCCATAGTGGCCTATCATAAATGAGATCAATGAATAAGTTATTTACTATTAAATTATTCTTAATAGTTTCACTTATTATTTTCTTTGTCCTCCCTCTACCTCTAATAATTGGACTATTCTCCATCTGATCTACTCTTCTCACTAGGGTTTCTGTAGATTTTCTCCACACATGACCAAACCATCTTAAGCGAGATTCAACAATTTTCTCCACAATAGGTGCTACCCCAACCTTCTCTCTAATGCACTCATTTCTAATCATATCTCTTCTAGTATGTCCATACATCCAGCGCAACATTCTTATCTCTGCAATATTGAGATCTTTATGTAAAAAAAAATATACTAAATAAATTAATAATAAATTTTTTATTAATTTTTGATGAGTTAAGAGTTTGGAGTTGGGGGTTTTGGGGTTTAGGATTTGAGGTTTAGGGTTTGGGGATTTTGGGTTTTGATATTTGGGATTTGAGATTTAGAGTTTAGAGTTTGGATGGTTGAGATTTAAAGTTTAAAATTTTGGGATTTGGGGTATGAAGTCTAGGTTTTGGGGTTTGAAAGAGTATTTAGTTTTGAGGGAAAATCTAGATTTTTATGATTATTTTTTATTGAGTCTTCTGTTCAATCTTTCTTATTTATCAGCTTTTATCTTCCACCTTTCTCATATAGAGTTATACACTGATAATTGTATAAAGTTAGTTTGACTGAATAATATTATATAATACAGTGTCACATCCAACAATTTATAAGTGTAGATTGTATTAGTTTATATTATTCTACTTTCCCTTATACGGCACACCAAATTGGGCCTAAAACAGGAGTTTATCGACGAAGAATAGACCAATTGCCAGTATTTATTCCGAAGCCACCTTTTTTAGAGCGTCCTCTATTCATCAACCCTTGTTATTAATTTTGATCTGCTTCTGAGACTAATTTGCAGTTCCTGGTATTTTATGCAGGATGTACCAAGTCGCAAATGTGAAATCTGAATGGAACTGTATCAAAACTTTTCCTGATTTATCTGGAACAGGTTCCTTCTTTTTCTCGTTTATTGTTCCTTTGGGCTTTTAGTGTTTCATGTTTCACAGTCACTAAGATGCATGCATGTATTTTTTTATTTTTTCCCCCTTAGGGAAAGCCACTTGCGTAAAATTTGGTCCAGATGCAAAATATATAGCAGTGGGATCAATGGACCGAAATCTTCGAATATTTGGCCTCCCTAATGAGGATGGTCCAACTGAGTCATAAAGTTCCCACAAGTTTTGAAGGTCCGATTTGATGGATTGAAAGTGAAAATTGCTGCGGTTGCTGCTTCTATGCTGGTCTAATTTGATGAATTGGAAAGAGTGAAAGCTGTGGTTCTTTGATTGTTCAGCCTTTTGGAGCTTCAGGTATCATGTGGGGGAGCTAGTACTTTCAGAATTTCTGCAGCAACATTACTATGTCTTGCCCTTGTCCACTGAACAAAAGGACTGAAGCTGTATTACTAAAACCTGAAGCATATAGTGAATCTGTATTATTATTATTTTTAGCAGTAATGTGATTTCTAGTGAGATAACTGTAATTTGTCGGCGATTTCTTTGCACCAAATTGAGATAGTTGTAGCTCATTGAAGTTTCTGCTTGCTTTTGGTTGATTTATAAGACATGGCTAACGTCCAAGTAGCAGCGATGTGAAAATCAGATTAGACCGGAGAATCATTGAAGTGATGGAGAGATTAGTTTGGTTTAACTCTAAAAATCATTTAGCAAAATGTTGGTGAAAGAATTGGTGTACTGGTTGAAAAATCTGAAAAATTAGTCAAAAATAAATAAAATGAAGTGTTTGTGTTTTATATTTTTGTTATTATAATGATATCAATTTGACTATTTTTTGAATACTTTTAAATTAAATAATGTCATTTTGAATTATTTTTTATATTAATAATAATTATGGATATGTTTTAACTTGTGATTAAAAATGGTACTGTAATGAATATTATTAATTAGGGTATTATATCATGTAAAAGTATGAAGCTTTTTATGTTATATTAATATGTATTATATGATTAGTTAATTAATTTTATATATTCAAATTTTAATATATTATATTTTATAATATATAGAATTAAAAATATATATTATACTCTATTATCCATTTAATTGAGGTTTAATTGAAGTTGCACCAAATGAATTGTGGATAACTCCTTACATTTGAATGTCTAGTTGGATCTTTAAAACAATAAGCAATAAACAGAATACTAATAAAAATAATAATAATAATAGGTATTTCTGTTCTTTCAGCAAATACCAAGTGAATGAATTCATAATTTCTATTAACAAGTTTGAGATAAAGGAACAGGAATGGTATTGGGGAGGAAACTGGACAAACTTCTATTAATATTCAAAGCGTAAAATTCGTTAGTCAGAGATGGTAAATAAAGCTTCTCCTGTGATTTGTCAAATAAATATATAAACTTTTGTCAAAGCGTAAAATTTATCAAATAATGCACAAAGTAAATAGCACTAGAATAAACAATTTTTATCGTGAAAAGCCCTCTCAAGGTGAAGGGAAACAAACATAGGACCAAATTCAAAAAATAATTCACTAGTAAAAGATCAATGAGTACACTAATAGCATTCCAGTCACACTAAACCTCACTACACTAATCAACAATAATAATAAATCACCAAAACATAAAATTCAAACAAAATGGGTATTATAATCCAACTAAACAGAGAAGGCAAAACCACAATCAAATAATACAAAATAAGGGCCCGTTTGGGGCATAGATAAGGCCCATAGGATAGAATAATATATCCTATCCTATTGTTATCTTCAGTTTGGTGTACAGGATAATACATATCTTTGCTCTGTCCTATCCTATCGGGCCTGTTGTTTTTGTATCCGGACTCTATAGCTGGGTTAGAGACCGGATACCTTATAATAATCCCCTCCTCAAATTTGCCCCTCACCCTCACGAGCTCCAGCCTCACCAAGCACCCGGAACAGCTTTCCTCTTGCCCAGCCTTCGTCTTCTTCAATCTTGCTCAGTAGCCTCACCCCGAGAAGCTTTCCTCCCTCGCCCAGCCTTTGTCTTACCCACGCCCTCACCCTCACCCGATCTCTACCTCGCCCTCCTTCGAGCTCCCCCGAATCTCTACCCATCGATTTACCTCACCCATCGATCCTCACCCATTTCTCTCGCAGATCGATCTCTCACCCAAGCTTTCAGAGTTCTCTCCAGCTTACCCGAACTCCGTCGCCCTTGATCTCCCTCACCCGAGCTCCCTCCAGCTCACCCAATCTCCATCATCAAGAAGGTAATCATCGATTCCCTCTGTTTCGATTCTCTCTGCCAAAGTCGAAGATGCTTTCAGTTTTCCTCTCTGTCTGATTTATGGTTGTATGGGATTTTTTTGATTGGTTTGGCTGCTGAATGTGGGTATCGATTTCCTCTGTCATTTGTTTTGATTTGGTCTGATTTTTTCGATTGGTTTGGCTACTGAATGTGGGTATCGATTTCCTTTGTCATTTGTTCTGATTTGTTCTGATTTTTTCGATTGGTTTGGCTGCTGAATGTGGGTATCGATTTCCTCTGTCATTTGTTCTGATTTGATCCTACTGTATTTCAAGCAGTGTGGAGGTGGTTTTGTTAAATCATTTTAGTGATGGTTGTTTGCAAATTTTTGATGACCCTGATTGTGTTTTTAATGGATTTTTTGTCTCAGCAGAATAGGTATACTAAGTTCTATTTCTGGTTGATTTTTGAACTTTGTTTGCTAGGACCATGGCCAAGCTATATATATATATGTGTGTGTGATGGCTGTTTAATGCAAATTTGTTTGCCATAATACTTGGTTGCCCTAAAGTTTTCTTAGTATTTTAGATAACACAGGACTGGAAGGAATGTGAACTTTGGTTGTATTATTATGTAATCAATTTGACACTTTCCCAATTGTAGTTTGCTAATCTCTATCAAGTTCAACTAAAGTTTTGTGCCCCAAAATCAAGGTAGTGGCATTGGAATTTTATTCAATTAGATTTTTAACGGTGAATATTTTTTCCTTGTTTTTGTTGCATTGGTAGATAGTTGGAGATTTTGGGTTGGCAAAGCTTTTGGATCACCAAGATTCACATGTCACAACTACAGTGAGGGGCACTGTAGGGCATATTGCACCAGAATATCTTTCCACAGGGCAGTCCTCTAAGAAGACTGATGTCTTTGGATTTGGCATTCTCCTTCTTGAGTTGATAACAGGCCAGAGGGCTCTAGAATTTGGAAAAGCAGCAAACCAAAAAGGAGCTATGCTTGATTGGGTAACCTAACCTCTTTAGCATTAATACTTAAAAAACGAAGTTTTTTTGTGTTTGATATATATCTAACACTTTAAATTGCAATTGAACAATTTATATTTTATTATGTTGCGATGTGTGTATGGTGCTCATGTCCTTATTTGTGTCAGTGTACCTACTTGTCAGCTTATTTCTCTTTTTTCACTCAAAAACCTTTCCCACCTTCTAAAATTGAGTCCTTGTGGTATTGTTGTTCAGGTAAAGAAAATTTATTAGGAGAAGAAACTTGAACTGCTTGTAGACAAGGATCTCAAGAACAATTATGACTGGATCGACCTTGAGGAAATGGTTCAAGTGGCTCTCTTGTGTACTCAATATCTTCCAGGCTACAGACCCAAAATGTCTAAAGTAGTGCGAATGCTTGAAGGTGACGGACTGGCAGAAAGATGGGAAGCTTCTCAAAGAGCTGACACAACTAAGTGCAAACCCCATGAGTTCTCTTCATCAGATGACTCTTCAATAAATTTGCTTAAACAACCAAGTGGAGCTGACTCAACTTAAGGGGGATTTTTTTTTTATGGTCTTGTTATTAGGTTGATTTAATGTTTGTACTTTGATGGTAACTTTGTACGGATTGCTTATTTTAATTATAACACAATATTGAATTTTGTAAATCAAATTTGCTTATTTTAACTTATTTGAATTCTTTATTATGCATTTTTTTTTTGCTTTGAATTTAATTTTGTATGTTATTTTATTGAATGTATTGAAAATCGGATTATATTTTTTTTATAAAAAAATAAAAATAGAAAAGAAAAAAAAAGAAAGTTTATTGACAAGTGGGTAGAGAGATAAATAAAAAATAAAAATAAATAATTTTTTATTAATATTATAGATATTATTTTATTAATTATATATATATTTTAAAATTTTTATCAATATATAAAGTAATAAAAAAATTATATTAAAATTGATTTTAAATAAGTATATATGTAATTTTGTTATAAGGATAATTTTGTCATTTTATATCATTCTTATCTTATTATATCATTATCTGATTTATTTCAAATATAAGATAGAATAATTCTTATCCTATCCTGTTGTACATCAAACACAAGATAATATAAGAGTTTATCCTACCCATATCTTATCCTATTGTTATCTTATTTATTATCTTATCTTATTCTATCCTATTTTGCTCTTCAAACGAGTCCTAAAAATTTAGAGCTTGTTTAGGAAATTAAATAAGAGGATAGGATAAGATAAACTATTCTATCCTATTCTTATTTTCTATTTGGTGTAAGGTATGATAGAATAATACCTATCTTTCACACTGTCCTATCCTACCGTGTAGTTCATTTTTTTATCCGGGCTCTATAGCTGGGTTAGAGCCCGGAAAGGTTAAAATCTTGCAACGCCAAAATCACCCTCACCCTCGATCGAGTTCCAGCTTTCCTCTCCCGAGCTTTCACCCTCGTGCTTTCCAATCTCGTGCTCTCCAGCCTCACTCTCACCGAGCCACATCAAGCTCTCCACCCTCACTCTCGCCCAGCCACCGTCACTCTCACCCAAGCTCTCTAAGCCTCAACCATCTTCGAGCTTGAAGAACCTCACTCACCCAAGCTCTTGGAGCCTCACCCAAGCTCCCTCAACCCCGAGCTCCCTTACCCCCATCTCCCTCACCCCCGAGCTCCATCGCCCGAGCTCTCAAGCTCCCACCCCCCTGAGCTCCTCCCTCACTCGATCTGTACGCCTGAGCTCATCCAGAACGCTGCTCCATCGTTAACCTGAGAAGGCTCCTCCTCCCATCGTTGATTTTCATCACCTGTGGTAAGCATCGTTTTCCTGCCTCACTTGATCTGTACCCCCAAGCCCCATGCTCTGGAAATTGATGATTATCTATTCTGATTTTCATTCTGGTTTCTAGCTCTGATTTTTGCATTCTAGTTGCATTCTGGTTTCCCTGGCTTTGTCTCCTTGTGATGTTTATTTTTTCTCTGTTTTCTCTATTTCTCTGGAATGATTTGGCGTAAATATGCTTACTGGAATTTGTTCTCTGTTTCTGGTTTCTCTGGAATGTTCTGGCTTGTAATTTGGGTATAGATTGAATTTGTTCTGGCTTGTAATTTGTTCTAGTTTGGTGTTTTCCTCTCTGTCATTTGTTTTGGTTTATGGTTGTAATTTGTTCTGGTTACTGGTGTTTTCTCTGTTTATGGCTTGTAATTTGTTCTGGTTTGGTGTATGAGCTGGCTGGTTTGAGTGGGTTAGAGATCCCATGATGATTAACATAGGAATAAGATGAATTATCATACTGTGAATTAGATGTCTGCATATTTATATGGTTTGCTGTTAGGGATTCATAATGGGTGGGTTGATGGGAGAGCAAGAGGGGGTTAAACATAGATAGCAGAAGTATGAAGGGGGTAATGAAATGGTTGCATGCATTAGAGAGGAGGAGGTGCTTGTTTGGTGATGTATTTGTCTTCCTCTTCCTTCCTTTTTGGGGGTCCATTTACTGACATAAACTAGTAAATAGGCTGCACTGAGAAATTTAAGGTACATTGGTGGCTTTGATCTCAAAATTTCACATTGATGGTGGTGTCCAGTTGGGAATGAATGGCCCTATGAGAATTATTCTTGTGGCTTGTTGCTTCTTTAATTCTTTTCCAATGCCACTGCTTTAGTAAGAGGCTGGCAATGGTTATTACGGAGTCACCTGACAATGTGCCTAAAATCTATTCTTTCTTTAAAATTGTTCTTTCATGGAAAGTAAAGAATCTGGAATTTTTTTGTGTGTGGAAGTTTATCTAGAAACACGAGCATGCAAAAGTAGTAACATTATGACTGCAATTTTCATTTATTTTGCACTCAGAAGTCACAAATTGTTTAAAGATTCTGAAAACTTGTGAAACTTATATCAAGCAAAACAATATATAGACTATCTTAATCATTGTTTATTTCATGTTATTTTCAGAATCCAGGATCATGTTTGTACACTCACACACAATCTATGCTTTCTTGTGATGGCTCACATCATCATAGAAAGAGACTGTGTCCCTGTGCATAGTGTAAACACCTGGTAAGTCTTGTTCCTTCTAATATAGTTAAATTTTGTCAACATGGTGTCAAAATAGCTTTATTTATCAATTTTGAACGGAAAAACTACATGAATGATACGGAGGTAGCTATAAAATTCTCGAGAAGTTGGCATATAACTTTGCTTCTTATTGCATGATTTGTTTTATTTTGCAGTCCGGAAGGAGTTGGCATCCAATTTCTTCCACAACTGTTGCAAACCACAAGCATGTTGATCACTAAAATGCCCATGATGTCTGCTATAATCTTTTATTTATATTTATATTTTTTGCTCGAGCAGTTATGGGGCTGTTATTGTAGGTTTTTGACAGAAAATGCAAGAGCATGATAATAGGATAGTGTACCAAATTGAAAATAATCAGCTGGGTGTATTGTATCTTAGCAAAGCCTTTCAATATTGCAAATTATTTTGATATTAATGGATAGGATATAAATTATACATGGTTCGCTGGTTCTCTTCTGTCATCTGTTAGATTGAGATAGGAAGACTCGTGTTTTGATGTTACCACCAAGGGATGCAACTTAGGGTACATTGAGTTTGCCCTTCCATTGGAAATTCCCCATATTATCATATACTGCTCTTCTCCAGTAGTTTTGGAAAGAAGGCGACTTTGCATCACATATTGCAAGATGCTATTACGTAATTGGTGCACACTAAGCATAGCACTGATCGTAACAAGAATAAAGATACGAACGCAATGGATCAGTGGATCACCCACACCACATGATAGATATAGCACTCATTTGTTTTTTTGGGTCCACGCACTAGCATCGATAAGGTAACGGTAACGTTGAGCTCAACTGCAACTGAACCAGTATCTGTCATAATAAAAGGCAGGCAAAAAAACAAAAAGGCAGGCTTTACGTTTGTCCCTTTTTGTGCAGATTGATTAACATAATAACTTAATGCTTCGCACCTTATGTTACACAGAAGCAAAATAAAGATGTTGATGGGAAAAAAAAATTAATAAGCTGCAAAAAAGGATGGAAAAGGCAGGATGAAAAGAACATAGGAGAAAATTAAAAAAAGAAAATACAATCAAGTAACCACTTTCATTAATTAATAATATAAACAACCCAAATTATATTTTCTGTGTACCTAACAGTGTGTAGGAAAACACTAGAGAACTCAGAAGCTATAGTCTGGTTTGAGGATTCTCCTAGTCAATGGCGTTGATGACGATGATGGGCCAATATCCTTTAGCCCACTGAGTGCCCCATTATCAGTTTTTTTGTCTTCAGCTACCTCTTCTTTTTATTGTGCATTTTTTTTTGCTTTGAATTTAATTTTGTATGTTATTTTATTGAATGTATTAAAAATAAAATTATATTTTTTTATAAATAAAAAATAAAAAAAATAAAAGAAAAAAAAATTTCTAAGTAAATGGGTAGAGATAAAAACAAAATTTCACTAATATTATAGATATTATTTTGTTAATTATATATATATATATATATATATATATATATATATATATATATATATATATATATATATATATATATATATATCAATGTATAAGAGTAGTTTTGTCATTTTATTATATTTTTATCTTATTCTATCATTATCTGATTTATTCCAAACACAGGATAGGATAATTTGTATCCTATCATGTTGCACATCAAATACAGGATAGGATAGGAGTTATCTTACTGCTATCCTATCATATCTTGCTATCCTATCCTATTATATCCTATCATATTTTGCTCTCCAAACAAGCCTTTAAAATATTGAGAATAATATACTAATTTGTTAGTCAGAGATGGTAAATAATGCTTCTCCTATGTAATGGCTCGTGCTGAAAATTTGAGAGAGAACAACTCAAGAGTTTCTCACATATGCCAGATGCAAAAGGACACCAATTAAAGTGTACTTTTCACCTCTTAAAGTGTCAGGTTTCCCCATGAAGATAAGTTAAAAATCGCTAACCAAGTCTAACATTTCAAATTTTTTTTCTATCATTTTAAATAGATAAATAACTATTAGCCTGGATGAAAACTCCGCTTAGAAGGGACGTCCTATAACACATTTTACCAAATTACCAAACTACCAAACAATGAAAATAAATAAATATGAAATATCGTAACACTTTAACAAAAAGACTTTTTTTTTTCTTTACATTTCAATTGGCATTAATAAATTTTTATCAATGGAGTGATATTCAAATTAAAAAAAAGTGCACATAAATTAAGTCGCCCAAAAGAAAATTATTGCATAATAATTTTAAAGTAATACTTAATTAGTCAGTCAAGTAATACTTAATTAGTCAGTCAAAACATTCAAAAAATAATAATGCTTAATGTCTTATATATTTTGCCACTTTAGCCAAAATATAAATATATGTTAACTAAAATGTGTTTTTATTGTAATTATTATGGTTGAAAGGTTACTCAAACTTTGCTCGAAAATAAATTCACTCTATGGACCAACTTATTTGATAGGTTGAGGTTGTTTCATAATACAATTTGATATTAGAGATGTTAATTCTGATAGGGTAAACATCTCATAAGGGAGTTGAATTGGGTGTCTATAATTTTAAAATTTTTCACTTAATTGTAAAGATTTGATAAATTATAAAGTAGAAACATTTTTTCTGGTCACATGAAAATAGTGAGATAAAATACTTTAAAAATTTCCCTTTTAAGCTTTGAGAGGACAATTTTAAAATAATATTAAAAACACAATTTTGTTTAGATCACTTTGGCAAAACAAATACCAGTAAAAATACACAAACTGTCAAACAATTTAATTAAACAATTCCCTTTAAAGAAACACTTATGAGGCAGACTTTTTTAAGGAATTCACAAGTTTAAAACACTTTTGAAATCCTTTTGAAGAGCTTAAACACAATGGTAAACTTGTTTTAAAATACCAAACAAAGACAAAGTAAACAAGAAGAGAAGAAGAGCACAATGTTGAGATTTTCTCTCCAAAAGTCTCTCTGTAAACTCCTTAGATTAAGAGATTGTACAACTATAAGATATATGTCAGTCTCCTTTCATGGCTTATTATTCTCCTGTTTTTTTAGCTAATTTGTTTCCTAATTTGTAGCTCCTCCATACTATAAATATTGGTTGTACATATTGTTTTATATGCGAGTAAATATTGAAAAGGAATTTTTCCTCTTGTCTCTTTCTTAAGTTGGTATCAGAGCTAACCCCTTTGAATCTTGCAACTTTCACCAAAATGAGTGAAAACAATATTGAATCATTTGGAACCAAATCGATTCCTGTGATTGTTCAATCTGAAGGTGTTTTTAATGTAAGAATCATTTTTAATGAATCAAATTACGATGTTTGGTCACAACTGATGGAGATGCATATTGCCGAAAGAGAGAAACTCTCTTATAATTGTGGCAAAATTAAGCAACTTGCAGAATTTGAGAATGGATATGAAAAGTGGTATGCTTAAAATCAAAAGGTGAAAATATTGCTATTGATGTCCATGACACCATACATTATGAAAAGGTATTTACGCTTACCTACTACTTGTGAAATATGGAGTGCTTTGTCAAAAGCATTTTATGATGGAAGTGATGAATTGCAAGTTTTTGCATTAAACCAACAAGCTTTCACTGTTAAACAAAATGGTAAGTCTCTCTCTAAATACTATGGGGAGTTGGTTGAGATTTTTTGAGAATTAGATCATCGAGATAATGTTGTCATGAAAGATTGTGATGATATAATAGTATACCAGAAGTCCATTGAACGATTAAGAGTACATATATTTCTCGTTGGATTGGATGGTGATTTTAAACAGGTTTGTGGAGAAATGTTTTGCAAGGAACCAGTTCTAGGTTTGGAAGAATGTCATGCATTGATTTGGCAAGAAGTAGTACTTCGTACGATCTTGAAGGGAGAGACTGGAAACTATGAAGCTACAGCAATGGTGACTCAAAATCAACAAAAAATGACCAAAGGTGTCGACAAATTTATTTACCAGTGTACTGATTGTGATCAGACTAGACATACCAAAGATCATTGCTATGAACTTGTGGGATCTCCAAAATGGTGGGATCATAGCTGAGCACCTAAAAAAAGGAATTTCAAGAACACTCCAACTGATGATGTTATTGAAAGAAATATAGGCAATGATGTTACTAGAGAAGGCTTAGCGTTGATAGCAACTACAAATAATTGTGGTAAGGTTTTAAATATTTTTACACATGTTTTTAATAGTTCATGAATAATTGATTATGGTGATACAGATAACATGAAATTTGATTCTAGATAGGTTGCACATCTTAGACCCTCTTCACAAAATTTCATTTCTACTGCCAATGATAATGAGGCCTTAATTATTGGAGAAGGTTCTTTATTTTTCACCAATACTTTATATCTAAATTCAGTTTTGGTTGCCCCATCTTTCAATTATAATCTTCTATCAGTTTCTCAAATCACCAAAGCCTTATCTTGCATTATAATTTTTTGGCATGACTCTTGTGTTTTTAAAGACATCCAAACGAAGCAGACAATTGGTTGTAGTATTAGGTGAGGGAATTTCTATTACTTGGACTTGACATCAAAAGTTTTTGACAAACTGCATCAAGTTTTTACAGTGACCTTAAAGAGAGTAAGAAAAAAAACTAAAATGTGGCTATGGCATCTACAGTTAAGACATGTATCCTTTGGTTACCTTAAAAAATTATGTACTAGTTTATTTGAAAGATTTGATCATTCTGTTTTTTTGTTGTGATGTATGTGAACTTGCCAAAAGTCATTGAACTTCATTTCCATTGGTTTTAAATAAAGGTCCTCTTCCTTTTATGGTGATCTATTCTTAAGTGTGGGGTCCATCCAAAATTCTAACTTTAGGTGGATCATGTTGGTTCATTACTTTTATTGATGATTGTACAATGATGACTTGGTTATGGTTAATGAAGTCCAAAAGTGAAGTAAATTTGTTATTTTAGAAATTTCATAAAATGATTAAAACTCAATATAATGCACAAATTCAGGTTCTTCGAAGTGACAATGAGGGAGAATATCAAAATTCTGAACTTCAACAATTTTTTAAAGAAGAAATTATTAATCAAACAACTTGTCCCAATACACCTCAACAAAATGGGGTTGTTGAGCGAAAAAATCATCGTTTATTGGAAATTGTTTTGCTACATTAACCAAGCTCTGTATGCCATTGTCTTATTGGGGGAAGCTCTTGCTTTTATAGCATACTCAATTAATTGGATCCCCTTACGCTCCATTGACTTTCAAACATCATTCAAAGCTCTTATTGATGCTATAATTGCTCCAACATTTTAAATTTACCTTGTGTATTTGGATGTGTAGTATTTATTCATCTTCACAAATACTAGCATAAAAAATTGGCTCCACGAGCTCTATGATGTGTTTTACTTGGATATTCCATGCATAAAAAAGGGTATATGTGTTATCATCCTCCAACTCAATGCATGTTTATAACATTAGATATGGTTTTTCATGAAGAATTAATGCATTTTTTCTTTGAGCCTAAACTTCAAGGGGAGTATTAGAAGGGAATTTAGACTCTAGACTATGACCTTATGACATGTGATTATGATATGTATGATAAAAGTGATGACAAAATAGATACTGATAAAGGTGATATTAATGATGTAAGTGGTATAACTTTGGATCTTATATCAATAAACACTTGGAAGATGAGGAAGTGAATGAGCCATATGATGCATGTCCATCAATTGAAGAGTTTGAAACCCTCACTAATACACCACACCAATTGTCTACTAAGGATGTTCCTATTATGGAACCTAAGTTACCTAGAAAACATCTTCCAAAATGTCTCAGTAGAGGTATTCCTAAACCTACTTATGAACTTGAACATTCTAGCAAAGTTAAATATCCTATGAGTAATTATGTGTCTAATCACAATTTGTCAAAATCAAATAAGTCACTTGTAAATCAATTATCTACTGTATCTATTTCTAATAGTGTGTAGGAAGTCTTAGTAGACCCAAGGTGGAAAGCGACTATGAATGAAGAAATGAACTCATTGTAAAAGAATGAAATATGGGACTTGGTTGATTGCCTAATGGGAAAAAAACCAGTGGGACGTCGATGGGTTTACATCGTGAAGTATAAAGAAGATGGAAAATTGAGTGATTTTAAAGCAAGATTAGTGGCAAAAGGATATACACAAGCTTATAGGGTCGACTACATAGAGACGTTTGAACCTATAGCTAAAATCAATATTGTGTGAGTATTGTTGTCTTTAGCTGTAAACTTGGATTGGCCATTACAACAGTTTGATGTAAAAAATGTCTTTTGACATTAAGAATTATCTAAAAAGGTTTACATGAAACTTCCGCCAGGGTGTATGGTACGAAAAGGGCATATCCAAAAGGTGTGCAAATTAAAACAATTCATTGTATGGACTGAAACAATCTTCAAGAACATGGTTTTGAAGATTTACAAAGTCTATGGTAGCATTTGAATACCATCAAAGCAACTTAGACCAAACTTTATTTTAAAATAAAATAGCAAGACAAGATCATGACTCTCATTATATATGTGGATGACATTATGGTTATAGGAAATTATCCAAAAGAAAGGAAGGCACTACGAGAGTACTTGTTTAGAGAATTGAAATGAAAGATCTTGGTTCCTTGAAATATTTTCTTGGGATCAAAGTTTCTAGATCTAAGAAAGGAATTTTCTTATCTCAAAGAAAGTATGCATTAGATTTATTACAAGAGATTGCTATGTCAACATGTCAACCAGCTACTTCTCCAATGGAGGAATGTTTGAAGTTATGTATTATGGCAGAGAAATTACCAATTGACAAAGGAAGATATCAGAGACTAGTAGGGAAGTTGATGTAATTGGCACACACAAGACCAAACCTTGCATATGCACTAAGTGTTGTTACTCAATTTATGCATAATTCTAATGAACAACACATGAATGTTATCATGCGTATATTGAGGTATTGTTAACTAAAAATGCAAACTATCAAGAGATGGATGTCTATATAGATGTTGATTCGGATGGAGCAATAGATGATAGGCAATCAAATTCTAGTTGCTTCACATTTGTGGGTGGAAATCTTGTTACATGGATAAGTAAAAAGCAAAATGTTGTCTCTCGCTCAAATGTAGAAACTAAATTTATGAGTATGTCACTTGGACTATGCGAAGCTTTATGGTTAAGACTTTGATGTGTTTATAATTAAGCATGATTTTAATTCCTTTAAACTTAATTTTTGTTTGATTTAAGTAGAATATAAATAAAAATTAATTGAGTTTTGTGTTTTGTGTTGTAGGGGCAAAGAAAGAAGAAAAGAAGAGAAAAAGATAAGAAATTTATGAAAAAAAATACTTAATTGCAGCGATTTCAAACCTTGCAGCACTAAGTAAATCATATCTTCACCATATGATCTCCAATCGAAGTGATTCAAGTAGCTATGAAACTATAAGACAAGTATCTACAACTTTTATGTTGATCACTTTGTCTAATTCGGGATATTTCAGAGTGTTATAGAGCATGAAAATCAAAATTACAGTGTAGTAGATGAATCCAAACTTTTGGTAACTCATTTGGGTATATCTCCCACATTTTAGCTTCGATTAAGGTGATTCCAATGGCTATAGAAAGATAAGAGACATGACTACAACTTTTATGTTGAACTCTTTTTCAAATTTTGAAGAAATTTTAATGCCGCTGCGCTCAAAAATTAGCGCCACAGCGCTACAGACCTTTAGCAATAGGGTGCCGCAGTGCCCAATCCCCAAAATTTTGAGCGCTGCGGCACCCGTAATCACTACAGAAAGTAAAAAACATGATTTTTATGTTATTTTGACTACAAATAAAGCCCAGAAGCCCTTGACACAACCTTAAAATTAATCCTAATTAATTTAGGAGTCTCCTAACCTATAAATAAGAGGAAAATCAAGCATCAAATGGGGATTCAATTCATCAAAGGAATTCAAGGAGCAATTTCTTAAGTTTCTTCTTCTTCTTCTCTAGGTTTTCTTATGGCCCTGTGTGACTAGTTTTTTTTTGTTGGTTGAAGAAGATTGAAACCTCAAGAATTTTTTATGCATTGTGAGATGTGCATTTGATTTATTATATCAATTTTAATTAAGTATTGATTATTCATCCATTCTTATTCTCTTGATTGTTTCAATTGATATCTAGGGTGTACACTAGTGATTTCATTGTTTCAATCTACTGTTGAATCGTATTTTGAACAAAGTTTTCATTATTATGATTTGTGAGACAAACAGGATTAATAATTTTGGATTATGAATTATTAAACCTATGGTGAATGATTGACTAAGTTAAATATAGCCTATGTGTCTATGTTTGTTTAGCTTTACCAATTTCTCTAATTCTTCATGCAGTTAATAGGTTATACTTTACCAATGTACTAAAGGATTACTTGTTAATTAGTGTTAATTGAGGTGATTTTCATCAATTACTAAAATTAAGGAGAAACAGGGATAGAATCACAATGGTAGATACTCAATTTAAGATTGATTATGTTGTCAATGATTAGTGCGATTCATTGATGGTTGATATCAACTAAAACCAATGCTTTCATTCTTAATCACTCTTTTATTATTTGCAATAATTCTCTTTTAAATTTATTAATTTACTTTTAGCATTCAATCCCCCCTTTCTTATTTACAAAAGGTAATATCAGTCTCTGTGGGATCAACTCTTACTCCCACTACTACAGGTTAGTTGAGAGGTAAGGTATCAATTTGGGTGTATCTGCGACAATACGCACCAAATTTTGGCGCCGTTATCGGGGACTGCATCTATTACCTTTTTGTGATTTTTATTTTAATTTATTCATGTGACTAATTTTGCTAACTCTCAAGATTTACAATACAATCCAGATATTGGAAAATCTATTCACAAGCATAGAAAAGAACTTCGAAAGGACATTCATCAGGAGAAGAAAGAAGTAATCATGGACAGACACCCCACTTTGAAGGAGCTTGTAGCTCCAGATCTACACCATCAACCTTTATGCATTACTTTTCCTAACCTTGATGAAAACATTAATTTTGAATTAAAATCTAGATTGATTCATCTATTACCTAATTTTCATGGTCTTGCAGGTGAAGTCCCACATAAACACTTAAAGGAATTTCATGTGGTGTGTACCAGTATGAAGCCAGGAGTAACAGAAGAATAATTTAAACTCATAGTTTTTCCTTTTTCTTTAAGAGACTCAGCCAAAGATTGGCTATATTATTTACCATTTGGCACTATTACTACTTGGAATGAGATGAATAAATTATTTTTAGAGAGATATTTTCCTGCATCTAGAGCTGCAAATATAGGAAAAGAAATATGCAGCATTAGGTAATTTTATGGAGAGACACTTAATGAGTACTGGGAGAAGTTTAAAAAGCTTTGTGCAAGCTGCCCACATCATCAGATCAGTGAGCAACTACTGATTCAATACTTTTATGAAAGTCTTTTGTAGGGAGATAAGAGCATGATAGATGCAGCTAGTGGAAGAGCACTAGTAGATAAGACTCCTGAAGCAGCCAGAATCCTGATATCAAACATAGCTGCCAATTCCTAACAATTTGGCGTTAGGCATGATTCTCCAGTTCAACATGCCCATGAGTTAAGTAATTCTGCCCTTCAGCAACAGATATTTGAATTGACCTTTTTCATACGTCAAATTGCAATAGGTACACCACAGCAAGTGAAAATCTATGGAATATGTTCAGCAAATAGGCACCTAATTGATATGTGCCCTACACTTTAAGAAGAATCCACAGAATAAACTAATGTTGTAGGAGGTTTTCCTGGACAACCAAAGATGTATGATCTTTATACTAATTCATATAATTTTGGATGAAAGGATCATCCCAATTTCAGGTATGGGAATGCACAAAATAGACCTGCAGAATAAAATTTTCAACATAATCAACAGGCCTATTATCCTAGACATAATACATTTTAAGATTCCTAGGTAAGTACTTCTTTAGAAGATATTGTTAAATTTCTTGCACATAACACTCAGCAATTTTAGCAAGAGACAAAAGCTAGTATTCAAAGCCTGACAAATCAGATGGGCCAATTAACAACCATAGTTAGCATATTAGAGGCTCAAAATTCAGATAAGTTACCATCTCAAACTGTGGTAAACCCAAGAAAAAATGTAAGTGCAATCATGCTACAAGAAGATAAAGAAGTTGAGATCCAAATGCAAGAGGTACATGCACCAACTGAGCAAGATGAAGAAAAGAATAATGCAATCATGGTAGGTAAGCATCCAAAAGGTAAGTCTGCACCTTTATTTGAATATAAATCTACACCTCCCTTTCCTGACTCTTTGAAGTAAAATAGGATGAATGAGAAAACTTCTGAATTATATGATACCTTTAAAAAGTGTGAGGTGAATCTCCCTCTTTTAGATGCAATCAGTCAAGAACCTTGCTATGCCAATTTCTTAAGGGAATTACACACCCAACAGAGGAAGCGGAAGTTGAAAAGAGCTGAGAAAGTAAAAGTAGGTGAGCATGTTTATGCAATTATTCAAAGAAAAATCCCTACAAAATGCAAGGACACATGTATGTTTTCTATTCCCTACTCTATAGGCAACAATACATTTGAGAAAGCCATGCTAGATCTAGGAGCACCTATTAATGTCATGCCATATTCTATTTATGCATCTTTAGTACTAATACCTTTGAAAGAAACTAATGTTATAGTTCAATTGGCTGACAAATCTAATATCCTTTCTGAGAGTATGGTTGAGGATGTTTTAGTACAAGTTGGAGACCTAATTTTTTCTACTGATTTTTATGTACTTAATATGGAGAATGGTGATCAAATCACTCCAATTTTATTAGGAAGACTATTTCTAAAAACATCCAAGGCCATAATAGATGTTCATAGTGGCACTCTGACAATGGAATTTGAAAAAAAAATTATGAAATTCTGTAATTGCAATGCCATGAAAGATCTTAAGACCTATGCTATTAATATGGTAGATTTTATAGCACGGATTGTTGAGCCTTTAGAGACAAAGGTTGAGAAATCAACTTTGAGTGTTCACTTGTAGGAGAATAATGAAAAAACTCCAAAAGTGTAGCAAACAGGTAAGGACCCTCTACCTCAATAACAAATTCTAATGCAAGTACACCTTCTGTTTTGCAGGATCCTGGATCAAATCTTTCACCTCTTCCCAAACACCTAAAATACTTGAAAGTTGGGGATGCACCACTTATTATAGTTGTCAAGAATCTAGGTGTTCAAAAAGAAGAGGCATTGATGTATATTCTTCAAAAAAAGAAAAGAAATGTCATTACAAAAATAATTACAAACCTAAAAGACATAGACCCAACTGTAGAGTTGCATCAAGTTTTAGAGATCAAAGGGGTTAGACCTCGCAAAGGTAAGAAATCACTCTCTTGGTCAGGACCTATTGTTATTACTAATGTGATTGCTTGTCATGCAGTAGAATTTCAAGGCTTGAATCAGTCTAAGAAATTTTAAATTAAAGTAGTCATCAAGGATCATTCATAAATGACATAAGGGGTTTTGAGTCGAGTTAACGACATTAAACAAATGTGCTTATTGGGAGGCAACCCAACATAGTAAAAAAAGGTGGATATTAAAAAAATTCAGAGTTTAGTAATGCAACACGCTAATTTCAACCCAAATAAATTTAGGGAAGTCACTTAACTCATATGTTTTCATATATCCTTCCCTATTCTTATCTTTCTTTTATATTGAGCACAATGTAAAGTTTGAGTGTGGAGTTGGAAGTATATTTAATTGAAGAATTGTGACCTTATTTTGAGCATCAATTTTCTGATTTTCACTATTAATGCACTTTTATTGCATTTAGCAAGTTGAGTGATTGTGTGAGTTTTTCAATTTATGTTTTGGGATGTTAGGCACAATCAACAACCAATGATATAACTATCCAAATTTTCTTTAACTCTTGAAAAATGTAAAAATTCATGATTGTGTATAATTTTAACCCTTTGTGATTTATTATTTTTGACTTTAGAATTATAAAATTGTTACATAATAACTTTGGACATTTAATTTGTCTTTTACTTAGATAATGTTTATATCATTCAAAAATATTTCATGATCTCAACAAGATTCTAGAACTTATTTGAATGTTACTTGAGGCAAAATCTTAGACTAATACTATTATTTAGGAGATAATTTAGGCATTATTTGATAGATTGAGCCTTTCAAGCCTAACATAAGTAAAGAAATATCCTTAGTTCCTCTATTTTGAGTTTAATGAACTTTTCCTTCTAAAAACCACAAAAGAGCCAAAAGACAAATTTTGTATGAATATCTTTATTTTTTCACCCTATTCGCTCACTCTATGATTATCTTTTTTCTAAATAATTGTTTTGTAGAGTTTTATTAACCAAAGGGTGGAAGGGTGGAGTAAAGGAAAGAAAAGAAATATGCGAAGGGAAGAAAATAAAAATTCTAAAAAGAATAAAAGCATATGCTGTGGGTGAAAGAAAAGAAATAGAAAACTAAGGAAAATGATGAATTAAATCCAATTGGAGCAAGAAAATGAGTGTGGGGGAAAAATCCTTCCCCAAAATTGAGAAAAGTTCAAGAGATCATATTTAATCATGTGATGCTGGGTGATTAAGCCTAAAATTGTATCCTTTATCATACCTTATACCCTGGCCACATTACAAGCTAAATAAAACCCTATTGATCCTAGAAGTAGTTTTAGCCTACATTAGTGGAGAGTGGAATGAAAAATAAGCCTATGAAAATCCTAAACTAATTAGAGATATGCACTCAAAATTTTGGGATATATAAACTCATCCGGATAAAAGAAAATTTATTGACCCAAAAATACACATACTCTCGGAATTCAAGAGAATAAGATAATGGGTTATAGTTAGGTTAATCTTGTACATGGTTATGATATTTCAAAAACTTTTCTTGAGCATATTTTTAAGTTATGAGATAAAAGCTTGGTAAGCCTAACACTCACTACATATATTGATTTTTATTTTCGTCATTAGGGATTATTTTGCTTGAGAACAAGCAAAAGGTTGAGTGTAGGGGTATTAGATGTGTTTATAATTAAGCATAATTTTAATACTTTTATACTTACTTTTTGTTTGATTTAAGTAGAATATAAATAGGAATTAATTGAGTTTTATTTTTTGTGTTGTAGGAGCAAAGGAAGAAGAAAAGAAGAGACAAAAATAAGAAATTCATGGAAAAATACTGAATTGTAGGGATTGCAGACTTTGCAGTACTAAATAAACAATATCTCCATGATATTACCTCTAATCAAAGTGATTCAAGTGGCTATGAAACTATAAGAAGACTATCTACAACTTTTATGTTGATCACTTTGTCTAATTCGAGATATTTTAGAGTGTTATAGAGTTTGAAAATCAAAATTACAATGCAGTAGATGAATCCTGACCTTTGATCACTCATTTGGGTATATCTCCCACATTTTAGCTCCAATTAAGATGATTCTAATGGTTATAGAAAGATAAGAGATAGGGTTATAACTTTTATGTTGAACAAGTTTCTAGATTCTGAAGCAATCTTAAGACTACAGTGCCTAGAAATCAGTGTTGCGGCGTTGCAATAGAGCGCCGCAGCACTTGATGCCCAAAATTTTGAACACAGCGATGCTGCCAGAGGCTGCCGCGGCGCCCATAACCATTGTAAAAAGTAAAAAACGTGATTTTTATGTTATTTTGACTGTAAATGAAACCCAAAAGCCCATGAACAACTCTAAAATCAATCGTAATTCATTACTCTCCTAATCTATAAATAAAAGGAAAAGCAAGCATCAAAGGGGGATCCAATCCATCAAAGGGATTCAAGGAGCAATTTCTCAAGTTTTTTTTTCTTCTTCTTCTTCTCTAGGTTTCTTATGGCCCTGCGTGGCTAGTTTATTTTTGTTGGTTGAAGAAGATCGAAACCTCAAGAATTTTTTATGCATTGTGAGATATGGATTTGAGTTTATTATACCAATTTTAATTGAATATTGATTATTCATCCATTTTTATTCCTATGATTTTTTCAATTGATATTTAGGGTGCACACTAGTGATTTCATTGTTTCAATCTACTACTGAATCGTATTTTAAACAAAATTTTAATTATTATGATTTGTGAGGCAAATAGAATTAATAATTTTAGATTATGAATTGTTAAACCTATGGTGAATGATTGACTAAGTTAAATATAGCCGATGTGTCTATGTTTGTTTAGCTCTACCAGTTTCTCTAATTCTTTATGGAGTTAATAGGCTATACTTTACTGATGTGCTAAAGGATTACTTGTTAATTAGGGTTAATTGAGGCGATTGTCATCAATTACTAAATTTAAGGAGGAACAAGGATATAATTCCAATGGTGGATACTCAATTTAAGATTGATGTTGTCAATGATGAGTGCACTTCCTTGATGGTGGATATAAACCGAAACCAATGTTTTCATTCTTAATCACTCTTTTTTATTATTTACAATAATTCTCTTTTTACTTTATTAATTTACTTTCATCATTCAATCCCCTCTTTTTTATTCACAAAATGTAATACTAGTCTATGTGGGATCGACCTTTACTCTTACTACTACAGGTTAGTTGAGAGGTAAGGTATCAATTTAGGTGTATCTGCGACAGTACACACCAGACTTCTTATGAAAGATTTGGGTTACCCACCTAGGCAACCAATTCAACTTTATTGTGACAACAAAGCTGCACGTGACATTATTCATAATCCAGTTCAACATGACTGAATGAAGCATATTGATAAAGAGGAATTTTGAGTGCTTATTGGTCATATTTTCTCCCCTAATTCATAGTAACTTGTGGATATTTCTATGCTTTTGGCTATACTTTGTTCTGGGTACTGCTGTGGTTCATTTTGTGATTGCATAAGAGTAAAAGAAGCCAAGAAGCAAGGAAAAGCAGTCATGAAAAGACCCTAAAAGACCTGGGATATGCTGAGGAGGAAGCAAGGAGGCTGCACATAAAAAATAATGAAGAAAGGAGCACCATAGCATGCAGCACAGCCTGGCCGTGCTTGGTGGCCTGCAACACGGCCAGGCCGTGTTCTGGTCAAATGATGCAGCATCCCCCCAAATTCCAGCCCGAAGCACGGCCAGGCCGTGTCCTGGGACACGGCCGTGCTTCGGGCCTGTACAGAACATTAAATTTAGGTTTTTTTGGCCGCCAGAAGGGGGGATATGGTTAGGGGTGCGCAGCTGAGACAAGAGGAACCGCAGGAGACATTGGAGAGACACTTTTTAGCCTTAGGAAACATATTTAGATTAGATTTTTACATAGTTCTTTGAGGATTTTGATGTTCTAGAGTAGATTTTACTGCTTTGAAGTTGTAATTTATTTGCATTCATCTACACACCAGGTTCTATCTTTCTACTTCTACTTATATCTTTCTACTTCTTCTTATTCCTTCTCAATTGTATTGAACTACTATGGATTATTGAATGAATATGAATTTGATTTCCATTTTTATTATGTGTGAGTAATTTCTATCTAGAGTTTCGGTAAACCCAATTGTGATACAATGATACTATGCTTATGACCTGAATTATGAAACCCTAATTGTAATTGGGACTAGATTGATTTGGATTGACTATTGTATGCTTGAATTAGTTGATAAAATGCTTGATCACCAATCTATCACGTATTAGGTATTTAATCGATGAACTGAAAGGTGAAGATTAAAACCGGAATCCAATAGTTAATTAGGGTTGTCTTAATCACGAAAGTAGTTTAAGATACTCTAGGCTTGAATCAATTAATGGGAACGAGAAAACCGATTAGTTGCATTCTATGGTTGGCATGAAGCTTAATGGACTTAGGTTAAGCTAAGAACCACGAAAGTAGGTAATTTGATTAACTTAGGTACAATTGGTAATGCTTGAAAGAGATTGCTAATTAACTTAGGCTAAACCATCCCCAATAATCTAGACAATTGCAATTAGGGGTAAATATTAGTTGTTGAGTATCACAAGCGTAGTGAACCCTAACCCTAGGCTTAGCTTAATTGGTTACTTTAACTTGTTTAATTGCGATATTTGCCCATCGAATTATATCGATTTAGATAGCACTTTTTATGAAATTCTGGTAATTGGCATTGTTCTCTGTGGGATACGACCCGTACTTGCCGGACTAGCTACAGCTACGCCGTGCACTTGCAGTATTTAGTAAAACACACGTAACAAGTTTTTGGCGTCGTTGCCGGGGAGCAAAGCCAATATTAGATATTTTACAAAATAGTTAGACTAGATCAATTTCTGTTTATTTTTCTACATAATTTTCCTTTGTTGACTCTTGCCTATTTTCTTCCCTTATAGGAGTGTTTCTCTTTTATGCGAAGGAACTGTGGGTTCATTGCTGAATTTGACCCAGAAATTGAACGCACTTTGCGAAGGATAAGAAGAAGACAGCGGCAAGAGAATTCTGCAGCTACCATGGGGGAAAGAGATAACCGGTCATTGAAGGACTTCACTGCCCCGAACACACATGACCTGAACCCCAACATAGTCAGGCCAGTGGTTGAAGCTAATAACTTTGAGCTAAAGCCATCTCTCTTGTAGATGGTTCAGCAGAACCAGTTTAGAGGGTCGCCTACTGAGGACCCTAATCTCCACCTCTCTGTATTTTTGGAATACTGCGACACCCTGAAGCTGAATGGTGTCTCCTCAGATGCAATCAGGTTGAGGTTGTTCCCTTTCTCATTAAGGGACAAAGCCCAGGCTAGGTTGCACTCTCTCCCATCGGGGTCTATAATCACTTGGCAGCAGCTTTCTCAAGCTTTCTTGGCCAAGTATTTTTCGCCAAGTAAGACGGCCCATCTGAAGAATCGGATTACTACATTTGCTCAGAAGGATGGAGAATCCTTATATGAGGCTTGGGAGAGATTCAAGGAGCTCCTCAGGGTATGCCCACATCATGGGCTAGAAAAATGGTTGATAGTCCATACATTCTGCAATAGACTAGTTTACAGCACCCAGATGTCTGTGGATGCTACAGTTGGAGGAGCACTAATGAAGAAAACGGTTGATGAAGCCTATGAGTTGATTGAAGACATGACTCAGAACCACTACTCCTGGTCTAGTGAGAGGCAGACCAAAAAGCCGGTAGGTATGTATGAAGTAGATGCTTTCAATCATCTAACTTCTAAGGTTGATGCTTTATTTTAGAAACTGGATAAACTGAGCATCAATGGTGTTGGATCACCTTCTTCTTCTGCATCCTGTGAGATCTGTGGAGGTGTTGGGCATATAGCCAACGAGTGTCAGCTTGGGAGTTCTGCAGTTCAGGATTATGAGCAGGTCAATTTTGTAAACAATCAGAGGAATAACCCATATAGCAATACTTACAATCTTGGCTGGAGAAATCACCCTAACCTTTCATATAAGCCGAATGTTGTCCAGCAGCCCCAGAATAATTTCTGACAACCTCTAGGCTTCCAGAATCCAAGGCGATACAATCCTCCTCAACCAAAGTCAAATTTGGAGGCTCTAATGGAGAATTTCATCTCCACACAGAGCAAGCATAATGAGGATTTTAGAGCTCAGAATCACAGTATGAATGAAGAAATTAAAGACTTGACTTCTAAAGTGGATTCACTTGCTACCCATAATAAGATGCTGTAGACTCAAATAGCACAGCAAGCGAGCTCTTCAACTAGAAATTTTGGTAAGTTCCCTGGTCAACCTGAGAACCCTAGAGAACACTGTAAAGATATCACTTTGAGAAGTGGTAAACAATTGGGTGAACCAGTGGAAAAGGAGGATGAAAAAAAAGTTGAGAAAAGGGATGTGCCTGAGCCAGTGAATGAAGAAAAAGAGCCTGTTAGTGGAAGGAAGGGAATAAATGAGCCTGATTATGTGGCTCCAGAACCATATAAGCCACCAGTTCCCTTCCCTCAGAGACTAGCCAAGGTTAAGTTAAAGAAACAGTATGAAAAGTTTCTGGATGTGCTTAAAAAGCTGCACATCAACATTTCATTCTTGGAAGCTGTATCTCAAATGCCTTCATACGCCAAATTTCTAAAGGAAATCCTCTCTAATAAGAGGAAGATTGAGGAATATGCCACTGTGGCATTGACTGAAGAGTGCAGTGTCCTGATTCAGAACAAACTGCCTCCTAAACTCAAGGATCCTAGGAGCTTCTCAATACCTTGTTCTATTGGAGATGTGCAGATCACTAAAGCCTTGTGTGATCTCGGAGCAAGTGTAAGTTTTATGCCACTATCCATTTGCAAGAAGCTCCAGATGAGAGATCTGAAGCCTACCACTATTTCTCTCCAGTTAGCAGACCAATCCGTCACTCACCCGGTAGGTATATTAGAGGATGTGCCTCTAAAGGTAGGTAAGTTTTTCATACCTATTGACTTTGTAGTATTAGAGATGGAGGAAGATAGCTAAATTCCCATCATTCTGGGAAGACCTTTCCTAGCCACTACAGGTGCTATTATTAATGTTAAGGATGGAAAGCTTTCCCTGAATGTAGGGGATGAAAAGATTGAATTTAATCTTAATGATGCTATGAAATGTCCATCCTTAGGTGATACTTGTTGCATGGTTGATATAATTGAACAAAATATTGTTGATAATGCAATGAGTTTATGCCCTATTGATCCACTTGAACTTTGCCTTTTAGATAGTTCTGTTTCTTGTGCTGAACAAGTAGAAGCTGATGCCTACACTAGATTACTTGATGAGAGTCCTAAACTCACCGCAGAAGTGAAAGCTGAAAAGCTGGAGCAGGACCACAATCAAAAATCAGCTAATATAGAGGAAGGAAAAACACCTAAGGTAGAACTAAAACCTCTTCCCTCTAATCTCAGGTATGAATTTCTGGACCCTAACTCTTCATATCCAGTCATAGTGAATGCTGATCTGAATACTGAGGAAACTGGTAAGTTGCTTGATGTACTTAGGAAATTTAAGAAGGTGATTGGGTATAGTATAGATGATATAAAAGGGATTAATCCATCTGTTTGTATGCATCGTATAATAGTTGACAATGATCATAAACCTTCCAGGGAACACCAGAGGAGACTCAACCCCAATATGAAAGAGGTAGTCAAGAAGGAAGTACTTAAATTGCTTGATGCAGGTATTATCTACCCTATCTCTGACAGTGAATGGGTAAGTCATGTCCATATGGTTCCTAAAAAGGGAGGTATGACTGTTGTTAGAAATGATAATGATGAACTGATCCCCACTAGAGCTGTTACAGGTTGGCGTATGTGTATTGACTATAGAAAATTGAATAAGGCCATCCGTAAGGATCACTTCCCTTTGCCTTTTATTGATCAGTTATTGGAAAGATTGGCTAAACATTCGCACTTCTGTTATCTGGATGGATACTCAGGATTCTTTCAGATTCCTATCCATCTAGACGACCAAGAGAAGACTACGTTCACATGTCCCTATGGCACCTTTGCATATAGAAGGATGCCATTTGGATTGTGTAATGCACCAGCCACTTTCCGGAGATGTATGATGGCTATTTTCTCTGATTTTATTGAGAAAATAATGGAAGTGTTTATGGATGACTTTTTTGTCTATGGTACCTCATTTGATGATTGTTTGAAAAATTTGACACAGGTATTTAAGAGATGCGAAGAAGTCAACTTGGTACTAAATTGGGAGAAATACCACTTTATGGTTAGAGAGGGAATAGTTCTGGGACACTTGGTGTCCGAAAGGGGAATAGAGGTGGACAAAGATAGAGGCAATTCAAACAATGCCACCACCATCGAATGTTAAGGAAGTGAGGAGTTTTCTTGGGCATGCGGGCTTTTATAGAAGATTCATTCAAGACTTCTCAAAAATCTCTAAACCTTTAACCAATTTACTTGTTAAAGATGTCCCATTTGCATTTGATAATGACTGCTTGCGTTCTTTTTGCAGGTTGAAGGAGGCGCTTATATCTGCACCCATCATCCAACCTCCTAATTGGAGCCTTCCCTTCGAAATCATGTGCGATGCAAGTGACTATGCCGTGGGAGCTGTACTTAGGCAAAGGAGGGACAAAAAGCCTTATGTCATTTACTATGCTAATAAGACCTTGGATGAAGCTCAAGCTAACTATTCCACCACTGAAAAGGAGCTCTTGGTAGTAGTATTCGCTATCGATAAATTCTGACAATATCTGCTAGGATCCAAAGTCATAGTGTTCACGGATCATGCTGCCATCAAGTACCTGTTAAGTAAGAAGGATGCAAAACCAAGACTGATTAGATGGATCCTCTTACTACAGGAGTTTGACCTTGTAATCAAGGATAAGAAAGGAACAAAGAATGTGGTTGCAGACCACCTTTCAAGACTTAGGCAAGATCTGATGAGAGATGACAAAGATGATTTGCCTATAAATGATTCCTTTCCTGATGATCAACTCCTGATGGTTACTTATGCTGATGCTCCTTGGTATGCAGACATCGTGAACTATCTGGCATGCAAAATACTACCTAAAGGGTTGAGCTTCTATCAGAGAAAGAAGTTTTTCTCTGATATCAAGTTTTACTATTGGGATGATCCATGCTTATACAAGTGGTGTGCAGATGGCATCTTCCGAAGGTGTATTCCGGAGGTAGAAGTTTACAGTGTTATATACCATTGCCATAGTTCACCTTATGGAGGCCATACCAGCATCTCTAAGATTGTAGCTAAAAATTTTCAAGCTGGTTTCTATTGACCCACGCTTTTCAAAGATGTGCACACTTTTGTAAAAGAATGTGACCGGTGCCAAAGAGTTGGTAATATATCTAGAAGGAATGAGATGCCTCTGAACAATATTTTAGAAGTTGAGATATTTGTCGTTTGGGGCATTGACTTTATGGGTCCCTTTCCTTCTTCATGTGGGAACAAGTACATTCTAGTGGCTGTGGACTACGTTTCTAAGTGGGTTGAAGCAGTAGCATCCCTCACCAATGATGCTAAAGTGGTTGCCAAGCTCTTTAAGAGGATAATTTTCTCGAGATTTGGAGTGCCCCGAGCTGTGATAAGTGATGGAGGTTTTCACTTCACTGAGAAACAATTCCAAAATCTTTTGAAGAAATATAGAGTCACCCATAAAATGGCTCTAGCCTACCAACCTCAGACTAGTGGGCAAGTAGAGTTATCAAATAGGGAGATCAAGGCAATATTGGAGAAGTCCGTCTCGAAGGCCAGAAAAGATTGGTCTCTCAAACTCGATGATGCATTATGGGCCTACAGGACTGCCTATAAAACACCAATAGGGACCACATCCTTTCGGTTAATATATGGGAAACCCTGTCATTTGCTGGTAGAGATTGAGCATAAGGCATATTGGGCGGTCAAAATAATCAATTTTGACCTGTCAGCTACTGAAAAGAGGAAATGCCTACAACTAAATGAGCTAGATGAGCTGAGGCTTGATGCTTATGACAGTGCCAAGTTATACAAGGAAAGAACAAAAAGATGGCATGATAAGCACATCCTTAGGCACCAATTTCAAGTAGGAGATTAGGTCTTGCTATTCAATTCGAGGCTGAGACTCTTTCCTGGGAAGCTTCGTTCTCGATGGTTCGATCCATTCTAAGTGACTTGAGTCTTTCCTTATGGAGCAGTGGAAGTGTGGAGTGAATCCACCGAATCCTTCAAGGTCAATGGGTAACGCCTCAAGCATTTTGTGATAGGACAACCAGTTGAAAAGGGAGCCACCCAAGCTCTCTTAGAGCCCCCCTCAATCCATTAAGAAGCAAAGGAGTCGAGCTAATGACTTTAAACAAGCGCTTTATGGGAGGCAACCCACATTTTGATTTTTAAAGTTTTCTTTTGTTTGAATTCTTGCTTTGAGTTTTAGTTTTCATCTTTAATTAGCTAATTTCTTAGGATTAGTTTATTGAATATTTTCCCTTGATTTCCAGGTCCATTTCAATGTTTCCAAAGTGGCCTAAAAGGGTTAGAAGCAAAGGTGCTTAAAGAGAGTCAAAAGAAGAAGTTAAATGTGAAGAATTGAGGGATTCCAACCAGTAACAAGGGCTACCTGTGTTCCCCAACATGGCCATGCTACAAACGGCCATGCCCCAAGTAATTCAAAAAAAAAAAAAGTTTGCACCAAACCCGCCAGGAACATGGGCGTGCCCGTGGCAGCCTAAAAAAAAAATTTGGCTGCAGCACACTCGCCCGAAGCATGAGCTGGCCATGCTGCACAGCACGGCCGTGCTTCAGGCGTGGGACACTTTTAAAACCCCAAACATCCCCCTCTTTTGGCCGTGTTTCCTTCCCAACCTTAGCGTGCTTCACCTCCTTTCCTCCACTCACCATCTTCGACCAAAACCACCCTCTACCTCTATCACCCAAGCCTTCAACTACCCTATTCCACATTCTCCTACCTTCTTCCTTCCCTATCCAAGCTCTAATTAGCTTTTCTTCCCCATTCCCTCTTCACGCCAACCCCCCCTGTTTTTGTGTTTTTCTTCCACCATTCTTCGGCCAAACCCACTCCCAAACTCCTTCACCCAAGCCTTCAAACCCCCTAATTCCTCCTTCTTCTCCTTTCTCCCATCACCCTCCAAGCCCTAATCCCCAATTCTTCCCCTATTCTTCATCTTCGGGCCCCCTCCCCTGTTTTTCCCATACCCATCGACACCCACTACCCATCCCCCTCTCCCTTCATTTTTTCACCTTCTCCTCATCCTCATTATCATGTTTTTACCCTTTCCCATTACTGGGTGATGCCTCTCCACATTGCTACGCCTTCTTCAGGTATTCTCTCTCTACCTCTGTTTTATTTTTCTACATAAGTAATTTCTTCTTTGTTGATTAGCTATAGTTTCTGGCTGTGATTTGGATTCCATTTGGTTTATCTGATTGCTGTTGGCTCTAATCTGTGACACTAGTGAAGCATGCTTTGAGTTGTTGATTTTCATTTTGGACTGGTTTTACACTCTAGTTTGAACTGATTTTCATTTTTCGCTCTGACATTCATGCTCTGATTTAACTGATTAGTTGAACTCTATTCGCTGCATTTGTTCATACCTGATTTGGGTTCATACATTGCACTTACATCCAATTCACTTGCACTATTCTGTTCTTTTATGCTATCTACCTCTTTTATGCCACATATCGCTTTGTTTTTGAACTGAACTGCTTGCCTTCATAGCTCTAATTACATTGGACTTACTGATTGGTTTACTTATCTGCTTATTTGGTTGGGTTTTCTGCTTTGGTACCCTCTGTTTTTGATTGTCATTATTTTTATATCAATGGGTCCCAAAAGAGCCCGAACAGGGCCATCTTCCTCCCAGTCCCATCAAACACGTAGAGGATGTAACCAACCACCGCCCTAACTCCCTCATCAGATAAATGAGTATGATATTATGTTCGTTGACGACAGTCAACGAACACGATACGATACTCTTGTTAGACAGGGAATGCTGAGTACCCGATATATGGATAAGGCTTGTCTGGAGCGGCTTGGACTTTTAAATGACGTCCAATACTTGATTGACAGGATTGGGTGGAACACCTTTATATCCCTGCGGTACCCAGCCTATCCTAGACCCACCTTGGAGTTCTTTAGCTCCATTAACATAGTCTTGTTTCGAGGCCCCAACGTCAGTCAGGGCCAAGTAAACTTCAGACTATTTAACCGTACCTTTAATCTTACATTGGCTGAATTTAATGCACTGTTTAGCTTACCTCCAGGAGGTACTAGAGCGGTACTCTCTAGTTTTCTTTCTAACATATTTTAGAACTCAATTGCCATAGAGGGGCAATACAGTGCATCGAGTTCAAAAGCTTCTTTTATTTGCAACCCCACCTTCAGATATTTACAGAAACTTATGGCCCATACTATTTTTGGTAGGGCTGAGAGTGATGGGGGTGCTAATCAAAAAGAACTTTATTTTCTACACTCTATAATTCATGGTACAAAGGTGGATACTGGAGCCTTCATGGCTCATCAGATGTCTAGGGTAGGTAGGGCCATGAATGGGAAAGTTGTAATGGGAGGTTTGGTTACTGCTGTTGCTAGAGGATTAGGGTTTGAGGCTCATTTGTAGGGTATGCAACCAGTACTTGGCAGTAACAGGATTGATTTTGAATCTTGTTTAAATATAAAATTAGTTGTTAAGAAAGACGTCAAGTATTGGTTGTATCTCCAAGGTCATACACTTTTCCGCCTCCCCAACTCTATTAAAACCGCAGTGACCAACCAGGAAAATTGGACCTATTCCATTGAGGAGGATAGAGAGGGTGCTGAGATTCCTCCAGAGGAGGAAGAGTTCCCCATGGAGCCACTGATAGCTCTTCCACCCCCACCCCACTCCCATTTTACTGACAGTGCAGGTCCATCATCAGCTTCCTCCGAGGATCTGAATTCCATCTCCTCCCGGCTCAGTCGCATAGAGGCTGAGCAACTCTCTCAGAGAGCCACCCTGCATGCCATGCAAGACTCCATTCAAAGCATGCAGAGTATGATGCAGGCATGGTACACCTAGCACCTGGACCAGAACCCACCTTCACCACCACCAGACGACCAGTGACTCCATAAGTTCCTTCTCCCCTTTGCCTATTTTCTCTAATACATATGACACTGAGGACATTGTCTAATTTAAGCATGGGGGAGTGTACTTGATTTTGTCTGACTTTATGATCTGCACTAGTCATGTTTGGTTGCTGATTTAGATTCTCTTTGCATGTATGTATTGTATATATTGCAGTATCATATAGTTACTATTCCCATGATAGACTGGTGTAGTATAGGCTGATTTTAGCTCATGAACATGTGATGCACAATAGGGTATGAAATATGTAGCTATTACTTTAGTCTCTCTTTTCTAGCATTAAACCTCTAATTTTTCGAAAAATATCTCTCTATTGTGCTGTGAATTGTATGCTATGGCTGATTTTAACACTATGAGAGTGTAAAGGTAGGGAGAAGTAAAAAAATGAGGGTATGTGAAATCCAAAAAGTTTTCACTCTGAGTACCTCCTTAAAGGCACCAAAAAGACTTTAGTATGAGTACCTAGATGCTGTTACCCTAGTAAGATAGAGCATAAAATGTACTCACAGCATATTTCTGTTATAAAAAAAAAAAGAGAAGATGTGAAATAAAAGAAATTAAGAAAAATAGAAATAAGGGTAAGGCAACATAGGGAGATCTAAAGGATGAGGTAGCCTACTTGAGTGTTTGAAAATCAGTCTGATGCATACAACCACTGGTCACAATAGAAAAAGGTATATAGTAGAAGAATTTCTGGTTTGGTCTTAGGAGACTAGAGACTATTTGATTACTGTCTATTCATATATCTATTGTGTGCACATGGATTGAGTGAAAAGTTATCTATATTGCATTTTTCTATCTTGTGGAATCTGATTGCATCCTTTTCCCCTTTCCTTCTATTATGGCATGTCATTTGCTTGAGGACAAGCAAAAGTTTAAGCATGGGGGAGTTGATAAAGGGGAATTTTGAGTGCTTATTGGTCATATTTTGTCCCCTAATTCATAGTAACTTGTGGATATTTTTATGCTTTTGGCTATACTTTGTTCTGGGTACTGCTGTGGTTCATTTTGTGATTGCAGGAGAGCAAAAGAAGCCAAGAAGTAAGGAAAAGCAGTCATGAAAATACCCTAAAAGACCTGGGATATGCTGAGGAGGAAGCAAGGAGGCTACATGTCAAAAATCATGAAGAAAGGAGTACCACAGCATGCAGCACGGCCTGGCCATGCTTGGTGGCCTGCAACACGGCCAGGCCGTGTTCTGGGTAAATGATGCTGCATTTCCCCAAATTTCAGCTCGAATCATGGCCAGGCCGTGTCTTGGGAAACAGCCGTGCTTCGGGCCCGTACAAAACGTTAAGTTTAGGTTTTTTTGGCTGCCAGAAGGAGGGATATGCTTGGGGGTGCGCAGTTGAGACAAGAGGAACCGCAGGAGACATTGGAGATACACTTTTTAGCAACATATTTAGATTAGGTTTTTACATAGTTCTTTGAGGATTTTGATGTTCTAGAGTAGATTTTACTGCTTTGAAGTTGTAATTTATCTGCATTCATCTACACACCAAGTTCTATCTTTTTACTTCTACTTCTACTTCTACTTCTACTTCTATCTTTCTACTTCTTCTTTTTCCTTCTCAATTGTATTGAACTACTATGGATTACTCAATGAATATGAATTTGATTTCCATTTTTATTATGTGTGAGTAATTTCTATCTAGGGTTTCGGTAAACCCAATTGTGATACAATGATACTATGCTTATGACCTGAATTATGAAACTCTAATTGTAATTGGGACTAGATTGATTTGGATTGACTGTTGTATGCTTGAATTAGTTGATAGAATGCCTGATCACCAATCTATCACGTATTAGGTATTTAATTGATGAACTGAAAGGTGAAGATTAAAACCGGAATCCAATAGTTAATTAGGGTTGTCTTAATCACGAAAGTAGTTTAAGATACTCTAGGCTTGAATCAATTAATGGGAACGAGAAAACTGATTAGTTGCATTCTATGGTTGGCATGAAACTTAATAGACTTAGGTTAAATTAAGAACCACGACAATAGGTAATTTAATTAACTTAGGTACAATTGGTAATGCTTGAAAGAGATTGCTAATTAACTTAGGTTAAACCATCCCCAATAATCTAGATAATTGCAATTGGGGGTAAATGTCAGTTGTTGAGTATCACAAGCGTAGTGAACCCTAACCCTAGGCTTAGCTTAATTGGTTACTTTAACTTGTTTAATTGCGATATTTGCCCATCGAATTATATCGATTTAGATAGCACTTTTTGTGAGATTCTGGTAATTGGCATTGTTCTCTGTGGGACATGACCTGTATTTTTCGGACTAACTACAACTACGCCGTGCACTTGCGGTATTTAGTAAAACACACGTAACACATATTGAGGTGGATAGATTTTTCATCAAGGAGAAATTGAATGAAAAAAAATTGGAGTTGCCCAAGATTCGATCTAAAGATTAGTTGGTTGATATTCTTACAATGGCAGTCTCAAGTCAAGTATTATTGAAATGTCTCTACAAATTGGGCATGAATGATATCTATGCACCAATTTAAGGTGAAATGTTGAGATTTTACTTTCAAAAATCTCTCTATAATCTCCTAGATTAAGAGATTGTACAACTATAGGATATATGTGAGTCTCTTTTCAGGGCTTATTATCCTCCTATTTTTTAGCTACTTTGTTTCCTAATTTTTAGCTTCTCTATACTATAAATATTGGTTGTACATATTGTTTTATATGCGAGTAAATATCGAAAAGGGATTTTTCCTCTTGTCTCTTTCGTAAGTCATAAAACCACAAAATATAAAGTGGTTCATATTTAAAATTGATCTTACATCCACTCTCTAAGTACATAGTAAAGAAATTTCAATAAATTTGGGTAATCACCAACTATTATAGGTTCAGTAAGTTTGCTTTTACAACCTAAAATTGGATAACCTATGTACACACAACCTCATTGAATTTTTCACTCAAGAATCCAAACCAACTTACACTAAGGGGATCACTCAGAAACTTTGAAAGCCTATCCCAAGACAATCTCTCAATACCTAGGTTCTTACTAGCTTTCACAACTCAAACAAAACATGGTTTGGAGGAAAACCCGCTTCTAACTAGCAAATAAAACTACTAGGCTCACTACGCTTATGATAAGCAGATGAAGAATTTGGTATTCTAGACTTGAGCATTCAACTTCTGTTTTTGGATTATTCACGATTAGAAGTCCCTTCGTTTTTGTCCAAAAAGATCTTCTTGCATGCAGCAGAGGTGTAGATATTTATGTCTTCAAAATATAGCTATTGGAGTGCTTGGCTTCAAGTTTGCGTAACCTTCAACATTCAGTTTTGGAAGCTTCTAAAAATTTGAATTCTGACTCCATTAATTGTCAGTTTTGCCTCATGTTTCAGCTTCAGAATTGTACTTTTTGCATGTAACAAATTTAGCATGGAAGTTAAATAGAGATAGCTAGCTGCCAACTTTCTAGAAGCTTTATTGCTTGGATTTTAAGCTAGACGTAGCAGGTCTTCTAGAAGTGATTCTCTCAGCCGTCTAGCATTAGCTTTAAGCTTCTTTCATCCTTTAACACCTTGCAATATTTTTGTTAGTTGGCTACCAAAAATAATAAAATAATGATAATTTTAGAAACCAAACTAATATTTCATTTATCCAGTGGACTGAGTTCTTGCACCATTACATACCATTTAATTTTGGCAAGAATTGAGAGCTTTGAAAAAACATAAAATTATTTTCATTTCATCACATAAGCAACACTCAAACGTTTAAGTTGCTCTCATAAAAAATATAAACAAGGTATTTAATAAAAATTAACTTAGGGAAAAATAGGTAAAAATCATAAACTTTGCCTTGTTTCAACAAGGGCATTTGCAAATTCTAAATGATGATGGCATAGAGGGAGACGAGATCTTGGTGCCTGTATAATAATATAGATGAAAACACGTGCTTATTTTGTTAGTGACTTAATGGATATTATATGCTGGCGTCTATATCACTATTTTTCAACGTCAGTGTGTTTAATTACAAAAATTTAAAGTTAAGGAAGTTATTTATAATTACATGAAAGGTTGAGAGGGTATTTTGTATATTGGCCTGATTTTTTTTAATCAAGTTAACATTAAGAAATTTGAAAATCTTCTTCCTTATATAAAGGAAAAATTTATGAGTCACATAAATGTTTTCTCTCTTTAAGATAATTCGTATTGTAATTGGTGAATGTTATGTCAATAAAAAATAATTGAAACAAAATTATTTAGAAATATTTATCAACAAAACTACTAAAGATTGTATTTCAAATATTAAGGCTTGTTTGATTTTTTAAAATAAATTTTTGTACATAAATTTTAAAACCGATTTTCTAAAAGCCAGAAACTATGACTTTGTTTCTGAAAATTATTTGTTTTATTTTTCATTTTTATTTTTATTTATAAATTTCAAATATTTAAAAATATGTTTGTTTTATAAAATTAAAATTGTGTTTTTTTGGGGTGAAATAAGCAGCCAAAAATTACAAAGAAACCAAACAGGGCATGAAGGTCCCAAAGACATAAAAAATAAAAATAAAAAATAAAAAATTTAGCCTCAATAGACCGCGTCTCCTCAGTGTAACCAGATTGATAGGTTTTTGAAAGGATATATCCTGTTTTTATTTATAAAAAAAGTACTAAAAAAAATTATTTTCGAATTATACTATTCATTTTTTCTGTGTTCGCCCTCAAGTTAATTCATATCAAAAGCTGCGGCTTTCGTTTGTTTTGATTATAATAATAAATTTTTATAATAAAAAATTCTTATAATAATTTATTAAACTATTGTAAAATTAATATATTTTAAATTAAAATTTATATAATAAATAAATAATTTGCAACTTTTAAATTCTAAAATTAAAATTTTTAATACTAAATTTTTAATTTTAAACACTACAAATTTAAATTTTAAAACCACAAACTTCAACGTTTTAAATTTTAAATTCTAAAATTTAATTTTCAAAATTTAAATATTGAATATCAAATTTCAAACTATAAACATTAAAACTCTACCCAAAAATTTAAATATCAAAATTTAAATCTTAAATCTCACACCTCAAATTTTAAAATTTAAATACTATTTTAAATTTTAAATATCAAATTCTAATTTTTTAAATTTAAATCTTAAATTTAAACCTTTATCCTCTTTTTTATTTAAAAAAATTGTAAAATTAATATATTTTTAATAAAATTTTTGATAATAAATAAATAATTTACAAAATATAAACTCAGTAAGATATGGAGTTTAAAATTTAAAATTTTAGATATTAAATTTAGAGTTTAAGATTTGAACTTTAAATTTAAATTTTAGAATTTGATATTTAAAATTTAAAATTTAATAAGATTTAATATTTTAAATTTAGAATTTATGAATATTTATTATTTAAAATTGGTGATGTAAAATTTGAAACACGTGAGAGTTTAAAATTTAAAATTTAAAATATATAATTTAATTAAAGTTTATTATTTAATATTTAGTGTGTAAAGATTTAAGATTTAGAATTTATTTTAGAATTTAAAATTTATAAATTATTTATTTATTATCAAAATTTTAATTCAGCATATATTAATTTTACAATAGTAGATAATATATTATAAGGAGTTTTTTTATTATAAATATTATTTTTTAAAAATGAAAGCTGCAACTCGTGCCCGCCAAGTCGTGTGCTTCGCCTTTCGTGAGGGCGAAGTCCATTGATAGGCACAGACTTCTCTGTGGGAAGGCCGAATATTATTATTTTTTTAAGAAAAACAAGAGGAAACAGTAAACCAATATATTTCGAGACTTATTATTTTTCAGAGATTTTTTCACTATTTTTTTTTATTAAAAAGTATATATCCATACAAAAACTCAGATTGACAATATTGAAGGTTGAGATTGGTATAAGCATTATAGGGCTCAATTGACATAAATAACTATAAATATCATTTAATTTTTAAATTTGATATTTAATAATTGTAATATTATTTTATTTTTAATAATTATTTTAAACTATCTTTTAAAATTATAAAAATAACATAGGTAATTTTTTGAAAATTTTGAAGAATAAACAAATCGCTTGGAGAATTTGTTCTAGAAACAATTTTAAAAATTGTAAAAATACAAAATAATGTGTTTGAGCAATTTATTTTTAAATTTGAGCTTTCTTTTTCAAAAAAAATATTTGGAACAATAGTTTTTTCATATTTAATAAAATAAAATAATTAACTAATAGTTTCAAAAAAAAATCAATGCAATTTAAATTTAATTGTAAGCTACATATAAAATTAATATTTTTTTTTATAATTTTCCATAAAATAACATCTATTATAACTCTTCATAGACAAAGTTAATACAAAATTTTAAGTAAAAACAAATAACACTGCTAAGTTTAGAAAAATACTTATACTATCTTATCTAACTAGAATGTAGATTTATATAAAGTCTTGTGAAGCTCTCACTTTTACAGGTTATTAATTATATTAAATTTTTTATTATCAAAAGAACCTTGTTTTATTAATATTCATATAAAAATTTGTGAATATAACAACATTCTTCAATAAAAATATAAAATCATGTTATTGAGATTGGACTGGTCATTAATTCGTTGGAGGTACTAGTCATCAACTTACAACTTTAATTATTAGGTCATTGATTAAATTAATTATATTATTTTTTAAATAATATGAAATAGTGTTTATATATTAAATTTTAACTACATATAATATATTAAAATTTATATAGTTTATTTATTTTTAATTAATTATAGTAAATTCAATTTAATATGTTTTTCATTAATTTTTAATACATGAAAGGACGAAAATTTTGAAATAATAAAATACAATTTAAAATAAATAAATTTAATAAATAAAATTAATTTTTAAAATATTAAATACTTGTGAATAAAAAAAATTGTTACTGTGTCTTTTTCAATTTTCACTGGCCGAATATTTCTATTTCTTAATAAAAACATACTTGATAAAAAATGGAATAAAATAAACCAAAAATGGTGGCCAACCATTTTTGTTTAGTCTCACACTTTGAGAAAACCAAAGTGGAAAATATTGTATGAGAGAGAATGACAATCTAATATTTATTGAAATATCATTAATGGTTTTATCTAATTTCAAAATTGCCACATTCAAAACAAGTATTTTCAGAACAATGTTTTTAAAAATATGTTACAAGTTGTGCAAATTTCAACACACTCAGTAGATTATTACTCATAGCTAGCAACAATATGTAGCAGATCTTTAATGGCTAAAACAGAAGAATTAAATGGAGATTTAGTAGTAGATAAACTAACAGTGGAGATGGACAAATTTGCTTCACCTCCAATGTGAACTTGTTCTTGTCCATGACACTTTGTCTTCTGCATTTGATTTTGTTCATCTAGAGTAACATGGTTTGTGCTCTAGAGTCAACATATCATGCAGAATCACATAGACTCTCCAGAGTAACAGACACAGAAGCTAAATTTCCATGTTTTTTATATGAATTTGAGCCAACAGAATTATATTGTGAAGAAGAATGATCCTAACTGATGAACGATAATATATGGATCTCACCTTGTAACAATGAAAGTAACAAGCACGTCATATTCATCAATTAGGCCACCCAAAATATACTCAAGATGATTTTTAACTGACATAAACATCCAATTTTCATTAAGAGCTCAATCATTGACATGTTGTCCTTTTTTATGGATTTAAATGTAATCTTCGCTTGAGTTTGAAACTCGAAGAAAGTAAGAATTCGCTCCGGTATAAGTATGCTCATAGCCTATAATGCGAGTTAACATGCTCATAGATATCGATGAGAGAATCCAAGAGAGTAATTGATGCTGTAATTCCCACTCGATTAAATCTTCACTAATTTTGCCAATTTTTGCATTTGTAAATGATTTGACTTAGTCGGAATTGATTCAGGTCTTCGAGAAAATGAACTAGTGAAGACACAATAGCAAAAAAATTTTTGTCCATACTTGTTTCTTCTACATCAAAAAATTAGAATCATCAAGCTTTATGGATATGAACTTACTGAACGTAGTAATTTTGCTCTTCTGGCTAACAACCAGGGAGAAAGAAGGAGAAGAGCTAGGAGAGATCAAACTCTATGGATGGAGCTCAAAGCTCTCATCCCATACAAGAAATGCTAAAAGAGAATATAGAGAAAGAGAAGCTTAGTATCATTCATTATTTGCAAGAAGTTACGGAGGGAGTTAAGAGCTTGCTTAACAGTAATGATTACCCCACTAACAGACTCGTCAGTGAAAACTAACTATATACCAAAAGTTGGAGGAAAAAAAATTCTAGTTTTACCGAAATTAATTCGTTGGCCTGGGCTAGCACATAATTTCTCCAAACAATCACGAGCAACCCCAGCTTGCTCCATGGAGGCTTTACAAAAAATAATGTCACTAGTAAAGAAAAAATGAGTAATATTGGAACCGCCCTTACAAATTCTGATGGGTCACCTTTTTCTTTTCTTTTTTGGATAAAGGCTTAGTGGCCAAGAGTATAATAGTACATGCCACCAATGGCATCATACAGAGAGACGAAGGGATTCAATGGGAGATCACCTAGATTCAACTTTCAAGTATATCAACTTACAAAAAATATAAATACTATATGACTAAAAATATCAGAAACAACACACCTTTAAAATATTAATATATTAAGTTACAACTTAAACATCATAAAAGCTCAAATTATATAACAAAAGAAGAAGAAGAAGAAAATAGAGACATATCTTAAAAGAGGCAACATCTCTCAACCCACTGCTAGAAAAAGTTAATTTAGAGACGAAATAATTTTTATTTCTAAATTTAGTGGCGGAAAGTAAATTTACAATAACAGAGATAAAAAAATTCCGTATCTAATTTTCTGTGTTTAATTCTTCAAACAATTTTGAATGTATTTGTTAGATATGAATGTACAAAAAAAAAATTCATCTCTAATTTCGTTTCTAACTTTTGAAATTGTATTGTTGGATACGTAACTAGAGACTAAATTTTTTATAACAATTTTTCTACCGAACATGATGTAATTATAGTGATATAACGCTCATAATATCTCTAACTCAAAGAACAAGGCATCATGATTGACTTGTATCTTTCTCCTGCATGATTGAGAAATTTTGCACTTTGCTGTATGTGTGTGTGTGTGTGTGTGTGTGTGTGTGTGTGTGTGTGTATATATATATGTGTGTGTGTGTGTGTGTGTGTGTGTATTACAAAATTTAATAGTATCTAGAGAAGTATATTCTGTGATTGAAAGATTTAACTGTTTCTTTCATGAAAAGATTTATTGATATTTGGATCTTTGAAAGTTTTCACTTTCAATGTCAGATTTACAAATAAAAGAAACAGTTGAATCTTTTAATCACAGAATATACTTCTCTAGATACTATTAAATTTTGTAATTATAAATTTTTTTATATTATGTATGATAAATGTTTGGTAAGTATTTTTTTTTCCTTCCTTAAATCAAAATCTTTAAAAGAAGAGATGTGAAGGAAAATCAGGTTTGATGGACTTTTTCAGATTTTCCCTTAATGTTAATAATTATCAAATAAGCATCAAATATGATATGATCAATAAAAGATATGTATCATACATGAATCACTTCATAATGGGTTTTATTTAGGGAAATTAAGCTGAAACTATGATGCAATCATAGCTAACTCAGGTATGGGTGCTTTGTTAGTCATGTCTTTGTTAAATAATTTCAATGCAAATTAAAGCTAATTCATGCATAGGTACTTTTGGTGATCACTTATTCACTTCTGAGTCATAGGTTTCCTCTGTTAAATACTCCCATTTATATGATTCAATGCATTAGGTATTTGCATGTATTTGTATGCATATGTATGATAGCTTGAAGTTCCATAGTTGCTAGTTTTCCCACTTGCTAACCATTTTCTTTCAAATCTTCCCAGCTTGCAGTTTGCAGTGATAAATAATTTCCCTCCTCTCCTGCTGGAGTCTTAGACGAAAAAAGGCTATATATGTTGGGTTTCAATAAAGTGAAAATAAAAATTTAATGTTAAAGTAAAATATTGAGAAATGCAATCAGATGTTTAGGAATTTCATGATAAATAGTAATACAAAAATGTCGTTGTCTACACTCAGAGAAAGAAAAGATAGTAACAATGGATAAATTAGTGATGCTTCTAATAGATCATAATGTTAAGATGTCATTTTATATTATTCATGAATGATTTTGTGTTACGTATTAATATAATTGATACATTTTTTATGCAAAATTGTTTGATTCTTCTTGATATTTATATTTTTAATGTCATATAATTCTTTATAAGATATTTATTGGTTTGGAATAATTAAAAAAAAATTAAATTAAAGAAAGAAACATATTTCGTCTCTAATAGTTAGGGACATATTTTTTTTTCGTCTCTAAATTCAAAGTTATAAATCTAGATGTATGAAATATATATAAGAACTTGAAACTACTCTTCTCTAACCGGAGCAAAGAACATTCTTAAAGAGAGAAAACAACTTTCTTAAAGAAATAAAATACAAACAACACACAAAATATAAAAGAAAACTAACAAAAAATGGAGAAGGGGCAGCCATGGCAGCCCCTCCCCTCTCAAAAGGCTATCCTTTCTTAGCTTCGGTTCCTGCTACTTCCGTCCTTTCCACTATCTTGTTAGATGATATTTAGATAATATTTTAGTCATATTTTGATGAAAATAAAAACAGGCAAACCTAATAATTTCTTAAAATAGTTTTGAAATTTTTTCACATGTCTTGTTTTAGAAAGTTTAAACAAATGTTTTAAAAATCGAACTAATCATTAATCTATGAAGGGAGTAATTTACAATTCAATTATTCAACTGTGATTGAATTATTACTAAACTAGTAACAAAAGACATATTAAAAATATGATAGTTTTAGTAATTTACAATTCAATTATTCAATAATAGTTTTAATTTTTATATATTAAAAATTAAATATATAAAATTAATTAAATAAGTCATTTAAGATAAAAATAATTAAATAATGCATACTAATATATTTGAAATGTTATTAATAACTATATGATATATGAAAGAAGTTCATACTTTTACATAATATAATATTCAACAGTAATTTATATATTATTTTTAATCATAAAAAAATTAAAATACATATATAATTATTATTAATATAAGAATTTAGTTAAAATGACATTGTTTTGAGTTAAATTTCTTTTTTATAAAAAAGGTAAAAATGGTTTTCTTTTAATAACAGAAAAAATAAAAGTAAAAAATCATTCAAACTGCTTCATTTCATCAGTTTGTTGGTTTTTTAACAGATTCATGGTTTATTTTTATTGATTTTGTTTTTGCTGAACGATTTTAAGGATTAAATTGAATTGGTTCTCTCACTGGTTCCCTAGTTTTCTTATTTAACTTGTCAGCCTATTTTCTTTTTTACAACACTGTTATGAACTAACACTTCACTCTCTTTTTAAATTATATATTATATATATCAATGGCTTATATTAAAAGACTTGTTAGGTGGCTTACGTGCCACTTCTCTCGTCTCTCTCTCTCTTGGTTTTTTTTTTCACTTCGCTTCTCTAAACTACAAACGAAAATGGCACCATAACGGTTCTCTTCATCGGCGAATGGTGGAAACCCATCGCGGGTGAGAGAAAAATCGTCGCTTCAGTTTCTTTTCCTTGGCCCATGCTATTTCAGTCACCATCGAGAGATTGTAATGTGTTGTCCATAATTCTTCCAAAACGACAAGTCTTAGAATTTTCGTAACAAAATTTATGAACATCTAAATGAAATGGGTCAATCCTGTATTTGTCGCATAAAGGTGCAGCACCTGTCATTGAGGGATTCGATGATGATGATTTGAAAGTTCTCTTCTCTCCCCGTGATTGATATGCTGACATATGAAAAATCATGTATTTTCCTATTTGTATTTAGTGGTTCAAATTCTTTTAACAAAACTGATACATTAAATATTTTATCCGTGTGATAGCTGATAATGGAGACAATATGCTTGAGAATTATCTGGATGAAAAATCCGACTCTTCCCGGAGAGCCGAATAAATTGCATATGCAGCCCTTATGGGCAACGTGCTCCTACAATTTGCCTAACTCATGACTTTGTTAAGTTTCCACCTCATCTAATTAAGATAGAGGCATACGCAAGTCTCCCGGGAAGAATCCTTTTCTTCCTCCCATCTCCCCCATCTCTTATTTTTATTAGTGGAATGTTGAAATTTGGATAATTTCATAGATAGAGTGGAGTATTTATAGCTTGATGAAAGTTTATCCAGTTTTTCTCCTCATACATTCAAATTTAGGATGTATAGTCTTTCTAGGTGAGATTATTCATTGAAGCAAGAGAAAACTGAATGTTGTTTCTCTTTAATGGAGCAATGACACGGCATCAACAACCAGATCAGTATCAACAGCAACGCCAATGAAAAAAAGTGTGCTATTTTTGTTTGTGTTTTAGATGAGTTTCAATTTACTATTTTCTCATATTTTCATATAAGTGCTCTCATAGTATATTATATTTTATATATATGGTTAAGAAAATTAGCTAATAAAGTTATTTACAGATAGGATATAATTATGTTTTTGTTTTAAAATGTAAAAAAATAAAACTAAATATATAAAAGTGTTATAAAATCATCTATTATTGTGGATGTCCATTTGATTTCTCAACTCTCAAAACAATGAATATTATAAATACATTCATTATTATTAGTGTCTTTTTATTTTCCCAACTCCTAAAGCCATTGAATCTTATTTATACTCCTTGACTTTTGGGTTATCCTCTTTTATGATTGTATGCCTATAAATAGAGGCTTGTATGAAACAATGGTATATGAAGGACATTTTTCCTCTATATGTTATTTCTCTCTAAGTGCCTTTACATTTTATATTTTCCTTGTATAAAATTTTATTTACAACACGTTATCAGCACGAATTTGCTCTTGACTATTAGTTTTCAAATCACAAGGAAGAGATTGTATTGGTAAGATTTTCATAACTTGCTTAAAAAAATTTCACTGGTTTTATTTTATTTGATTTTAAAATCATGTCAAATCTTACAAAACTTGAGTTTGTGGCTCTTGATATCTCAAGCAAGAACTATTTATCTTGGATACTAAATGCTGAAATTCATCTTGATGCAATGGGTCTTGGAGACACCATTAAAGAAGGAAATGGTGAATCAATGCAAAATCGCGCTAAGGCGATGATCTTTCTTCGTCACCACGTTCACGAAGGACTAAAATCTGAATACCTTACTGTGAAAGATCCACTTGTTCTTTGAAAAAATTTAAAAGAAATGTATGACCACCAAAAAACTGTTATTTTTTAAAAGCTCGTTATGACTGAATGCATTTACGTTTGCAAGATTTTAAAATAGTTAGTGAGTATAATTCTGCAATGTTTCGTATTAGCTCCCAATTAAAATTATACAAAGAAGAAATTTCTGATAAAGATATGTTAGAGAAAACTTTCTCTACTTTTCATGCCTCGAATGTGCTCCTGCAGCAGCAGTATCGAGATAGTATATATTTACTGAAAGAAGATACTGCCTTCTAAAAAGCAATGAACTATACAAGCATGCATTAGCAGGAGTTTTAAACCATATATTGTATAGAGATGAGTTGATGTTTTTCCATAAGTCGCATTCTTTCCTAACTACGGAGTGACAATGTCAAGGTGAATTTTGTCAACCTGTTATTGAGGTTGCTTTGTCCTTAATCATGGGATATAATGTGTTTAACTTAAACATTTAACTTTAGCAGGCAGATTGCAATACTGTAATGTTAATGGATGGTGGATTTGGTTTTCATTTGTGTGATTAATGCACTATCATTATTCATTGTCATAGATCAAAACTATTGACTGTTACTCAAATTTCATTTATTATTTATTGGTTGACCTTAGTCCATTTGAATCTTTAAATTAATGTAGATGTATTGATTTTAAATTGAATTTTTTTTAGATAATGTAAATGACTGTATTCTCCTTGCCACCAACCTTTGATGGTGGTTATCTCCATGTTTTTAGTGAGTTAAGAGCCTGGGCTTTTGTTTCTTATCTTTGCCTATAATAGAATCATTGTCAGACATTACAACATGTTATCATGTGCCTAGTTACTTGAAAAATGATTCTTTTAATGTACTGTTCACAATTTACAAATTGCTTGTGTTAAGTTTCGTATACATAAAAGAAATATTTGCGAATATGCTACAATAAACCAGAAGTTTATTGATTCAAAAACATTCACTATTTGACATGATCGGTTGTGATATCCTAGATCAATAATGATTGAAAATTCACATGGGCACTTATTGAAAAACCTGAAGATTTTTCAATCTATGGAATTGTCATGTGTTGTTTATTCTCAAGGCAAATTGGTTATTAGCTATTACTAGCTAAAGTTGGAACTGAATCTCCAACATTTTTGGAACGTATACATAGTGATATATGTGGATCTATTCATCGTAAATGTGAGCCATTTAGATATTTTATTGTATTAATAGACACATCCAGTAGATGGTTTAATGTGTGCTTGCTATCAACTTGTAATCTAGTGTTTGTAAGATTACTTACTCAAATAATTCGATTAAGAGCACAATTTACAAATTATACAATAAAATTCATTCGCCTTGATAATGCTGGTGAATTTTCTTCACAAGCTTTCAATGACTATTGTATGTCGATTGACATAAATGTAGAACATCTTGTAGCTCATGTTCAGACACAAAATGGGTTAGCTAAATTATTTATTAAGCAATTTTAATTAATGGCTAGATCCTTGCTTATGCGAACAAAGCTCCCTGTTTCTATTTGGAGACATGCAATTTTATATGCAGCAGCGCTAGTACGCATTAGAATAACAAGTTATCATAAATATTTTTCTTTACAATTGGCTCATAATCATAAGTTAAATATTTCTCATATTAGAATTTTTTGGTGTGCGGTATATGTTTTAATAGCCCCACCGCAATGTATTAAGATGGGTCTTCAAAGGAGATTAGGAATATATGTTGGATATGATTCTCCTTCTATTATAAAATATCTTGAGCCAATGACAGGAGATGTATTTACGACATGTTTTGCCAATTGTCATTTTGATGAACCAGTCTTCCCAACATTAGGGGGAGAAAATGAAAAACAGCTGGGTCAAAGAAATTACATGGAATGCTTTGAACCTCACACAAAATAATATGAACTTGAAGTTCAAAAGATAATTTACTTACATAGAATAGAAAATCAACTGCCAGATGTATTTACTAATCTAAAGAGAGTGACCAAGTCACATATACCAGTTGTAAATACTCATGTACAGATTGATGTCCCCGAAGGACAATTTGTTAGTGAAATCACTAGCAAGTTTAAAGCACGTTAAAAGCGTGAGAGACCAATAGGTTTAAAAAAATAAAAATTCTCGTAAAAAGAAAGAAATAATTATTCAATATCATAAATAGATGCTCTCGAATAAACTAGAGACATAATAAACAAAGTACTTTCAGAAGAAGTTCAGGTACCTGAAATTGTTGAAATTGATGAAAATGAAGAGATCTCAATAGATTATGTATCTACGGGAAAATGATTAAATCGAAAAGAAACAGTTGTCGACAACATTTTTGTGTATATAGAAGCGCTTAATATTTTGAATGATAATGATGATTATGAACATATATCTGTCGATGAGTGTCGACATAGATGTGATTGGCCAAAATAGAAAGACGCAATTCAAGTAGAATTGAATTCACTTAAAAATTGTGAGGTATTTGAATCTATGGTTCAAACACTTGAAGGTGTAATACCCGTTGGGTACAAATGGGTATTTGTATGTAAAAGAAATGAGAAAAATGAAATTGTGAGGTACAAAGCACGGCTTGTTGCAAAAGGTTTTCACAAAGACCTGAAATTGATTATAATTTCACATATTCTCGTGTGGTAGATACAATTATATTTCATTATCTCATTAGTCTGGCAGTATATGAAAAACTTGATATGTGTCTTATGGTTGTTGTTATAGCCTATTTATACGGCTTACTTGATAGTGACATATATATGAAAATTTCAGAAGAATTTAAGATGCCTGAAGCATATAATTCAAAAATCCGGGAAAGTTTATTCAATTAAATTACAAAGATCTTTATATGGATTAAAACAGTCTAGACGAATGTGATATAACCGTCTCAGTGAATATTTGTTAAATCATGGTTATAAGAATGACTATATATGTCCATGTGTTTTTATAAAGAAAACAAATTCAGGATTTGCTATTATTATCGTGTATGTTGATGATTTACATATTATTGGAACTCCTGAAGAGATTATAAAGACAGTAGAGTGTTTGAAAAAGGAGTTTGAAATGAAAGATCGTGGCAAAACAAAATTTTTTCTTGACTTATAATTTGAGTATTTGAGAAATAAATTTTTTATTTATCAATCAACTTATACAGAAAAAGTCTTAAAAGAATTTTATATGGACAAAGAAAATCCATTTAGTATCACAATGGTTGTTCGCTCACTTGATGTGAAATAATATGTTTTCAACCTCAATATGATAATAAAGAAGTTTTTGGTCTTGAAGTACCATATTTTAGTGCAATTGGTGCACTGATGTATCTTGCCAATAATACTTGATATAGTTTTTGTTATCAGCCTATTAACTAGATTTAGCTCTTGTCCAATGCGAAAACATTGGAATAGAATTAAATATGTCTTTCGATATTTCTAAGGTACTATTGATATAGAATTACTATATGCAAATGGATCTAGACCATAACTCATTAGTTATGCAGATGCTGGATGTTTATTTGATCTACATAAGGCCCAATCTTAAACATGATATTTATTTATATATGGTGACATACAACAAATTCATTCAAGTGGTAATTTGACAGATTTATTCACCAAAATCTTACCTACTTCAGCATTTGAACGACTAGTATATAAAATTGGGATGTATCGACTCAGAGATATTCAATGATACTGAGAACAGGGGAAGTATACAAGGAATGATGTACTCTTTTTCCTTCACTAGGATTTGTTCCCACTGGGTTTTTCTCTAGTAAGGTTTTAATGAGGCATATTCCTTGTAAAATGGACATCCAAGGGGGAGTGTTATAAAATCATCTATTATTGTGGATGTCCATTTGGTTTCTCAACTTCCAAAACAATGAATATTATAAATACATTCATTATTATTAGTATTCTTTTATTTTCCCAACTCCTAAAGCCATTGAATCTTATTTATGCTCCTTAGCTTTTGGGTTATCCTCTTTTATGATTGTATGCCTATAAATAGAGGCTTGTATGAAGCAATGGTATATGAAGGACATTTTTCCTCTATGTGTTATTTCTATCTAAGTGCCTTTACATTTTATATTCTCCTTGTATAAAATTTTATTTACAACAAAAAGAAATTTGTGCTAAACTGAATTTTTTTAAATTTTTATAAATAGAAAATTATTTTAAAAACTGAAATCAAACATGCCTTTATAACTTCTCTTATTATTTTTTCTTTTTTTAATATAAAAAATGTATTATTAAATTTTTTATTTTATTATATATAAATAGTACTTATCATAAGACACTTCTTTATCAAGATTTCATTGTAATCGTTATCAAGCGTCAAAGTTGTCTTTAAAACACCACGTATTTTACCCCAAAAAAAAGTGATCTTCAATAGAATTATTTTAAACCAAATGTATATTAAGAATGACCAAAAAAATAAAAATAAAAATAAAAAGCCAAAAGTATGTTAAGGATATAATTACCAATCTGTACATCCGTGCAACGGTCTTTACTCCTCACCTAGTGCCGAATAACTCACAACCTTATCAACAGAAAAACTAGTTTAAAAATTTTGTTGTTCACCGATGTTTAACCTAGTAACACCCAATAACTTGATCTGTTTAAACCTAAGTAATTTTAACTAATTCATTTTATAAATTGAGAAAATTTAACTAGGGGCTTTTATCGGCTCATCATCAAACAAAATAACTAAAAAAAGATCGGGGAATGAGAGCGCTCGCTGTTGTGTTCTCCTTCTCCTTTTTGCTTCCCAAATGACTTTGAAGATGATTTGAAAAGACTAAAAATCGTGTAAGCCGAGTGAGTTAAAGAAAGAAAAAAATATATTTCAAACTCCTAAAAATTAGAGCTATTGAATTAGTCGTTTCCCTTGCCCAATCATCAATTTCCACCCTTACCATCACAAACATCATCTCCCTCATTCAATAGTTTTGAGCTGAACACATTGAAGAAAATGGCAACCAAAAGGAGTAGATAAAAAAGGTTGAGGATAATTTTTCAGCAATTTGACTGGAACTTTTACGAGGTCTCAACATGTCATGTCTCAGATTTTATTCGAGTACGAGACCAGCACGAAATGACGAAATGAGAATTTCTCCTCATTCCGTAAGTCTAGCTGTCGCATTCTAAATTTAAAACTCAATAATCAGTCTGGTTTAATATGTGATCATATAATCACTCTTTAAAACTTTAAGCACATATAAAACATAAATAAAGATATAATTTCAAACCCATATCGATTACATTTTTCATTCCTTATTATACAAATACATTTTACATTTTTTCTCACGCATCGAAAGCGAAGATTCTGCCTGTGGTAATGTGGAGCAATTCTAGAATACAAATGCATAAGACAACAAGAAATTAAGCCCATCAAGACGAATTTGGGCTCACTTAGGAAATTTTACTGCTTTGGCACCATCTTCAATTCTAACATTATTTGGAAACATTTAAAAAAATAGGGTGAGTCTTGTGATTTAGTGAGTAAATAATACAATTATATCATGTAGAAAAATTATCTTACATATTAGGTTATGATTCAGCTTATAAATATTTTGAAGCATTTTTGCTAATTTTGTTTATTTATTCTCATTAGAAATAGGTTATGAATAGTATCTTTATTTTAAAACTTATTCAACATTATTGAAGATTACTAGTTCATTCATTTACTTTGGTTTAACCCATTCTCATAATTTTTCTTATCTAGTTTCATCATCATATATATATAGACCTCTAAAAGATCCCTTGACTTTTCTCAATCACTTTCCTTTATTGTTCCTCCTTTAAGTAGACGCTTGAACATTTTTATGTGTAAACCTTTGCACACACTGTCACAAATACACTAGATCCACTTTATCATCTTTCTTAAAATTATGTCACTATATTATTATGCTCCTACGCCATATAAAAATATCATATGTTATTTGTGTACATATAGATATGTATTTAATACTTAAGCTATATATATTCATTCAAGAGTATAATTAAAGTAAAATAATTATATTAATTTATTATATATTAATAAGACTTATTCTTTTATTAATATCCTTAAGTTTTATACTTTAATTATTATTATTTTTAGTGTATTTTATTTAATTTGAAAGATTCTAATCCAGAACTATTTTAACATACCCAAACACACAGCCTGATAAGGAAAAATCACCATTTTACCCAAGCACACAACAAAGGTGAGTAAATCACCACATACATGTCTTATCCCAAGCACACAGTAATGGGACGGATAAAATCCTTATATTATCGTCATTCATATCATAAGGTTAGGAGGAGCTCCCCTCAACTCCTTAACCTTTCTATATGATGACTGTCCTAAGTACACAGCAATAGGACGGGTAAATAACTATATTCTCATCATAGGTAATCAAGTCAAATACCACTGACTATTGGAGGAAACATACCTCAACTCCATACTTATTCACAATTCAATCATCATGTGCTCTCTTGCACATGGGGCTAGCAACTCCCTTGCTAGTTAGGGTTACAAGGTGCACCAAGACTAACTATCTCTGCCGCTAGAAGATAATGTTTGTGAAAAGGAATCTAATGTAATTATTATTAGTTTTATTTGTGTATTTTATTGTTTCCAAATTTTAAAAATAAAGTATCATTTTACTCAACATCTAGTGATAACCCATTGTGATCACATCATCATAATCATTATATCTATAGTAGATATTTTACCATCACTGAGTATCAAATTTAATAATCATCCTACTTAGTCATATCACTTTCATTTATTCATTTTCTTTTGACTCATTTATATTTTTAAAGTGTACATATACATATCCATGTGCTTACTTGAATAAGAAATTTCAATTTGACAGTCATACCTCATTTTCATTACATATAATTTTGTTTCATTATTTATTATTTTAATATCCATTAGGGTTGATAATTAAATATTATTTGAGATGCCATTATACATAAATATTCGCATACTTATATGTGTCCATAGTATAAGCATCATACGTTATAGGATATCATGATATTAAATTTTTCGGTTAGAACATTGTACACACTTGGGATAAAAATATACCCAATATATTATACATATATAACTTATTCTAATAAATTCTCAAACCATTATGGATCATCTTTACTAATATCAGAACTATCTTCAAATTGGTATATTTATATCCATAAGTCGATATAATTAAAAACCATAGACATAGAATATGTACACATCCATATAGGGTAACCAATTTTTCTTATTTCATACTTCTATCAAGTCATTTTTTATTCTCACATGTCAACATCCTCCCATGAATCTCATCATCTTAATCTATCATCTATTTTTATCTTAAAATTTATTAATCAATATGTTAAATATATGTAGCAATAAATCCACTAAACTTTTTATAACGTTTAGGCACCATTGATACATGTCTAACAATTTCAACTTACCTCATCACAATAACTCTATACCCTCTTATTAACACCAATAAACTCATTATCAAAAATTTCAAGCATTTCTTCTATCATATCTAAAAGCACTTTATTCTAACTCATATCAATCCCATTTAATTTACCTAATCATTTCAAGAAGATTTTTTTCAACAATTACTCATACATAAATTCCTAAGTTAATAGGCCAAAGATTAATTTAAATTCTATTTCTCATATTTTTATTCCTCAAGAAACTTCAACATCACTAACTCACTTGATTACACTTCTTAAAACACCATAAGGCATTCATCAATTAGTTATTCTCACGCGAACTTCTGTATACATTACGATACCCGAACTCACTACCTTATATTATGAAAAGTTAAATGTCCAATTTTCTCCAAAATTTCCTCCATTAATCACTTCCAACAAATTGAAATTGTAAATTTCCTAATCTTGTCTTACCCATCCTCAAGTAAATCCAATATGCTTAAATCTTCCTCTTATGACACTTTCCCATCACTAGCTAATCCTTAAGCAATCCTAACATATCTTACTTTCACCATTCCTAACATGTCTACTACCTACCCATATCAATTCACTTCTCACACATTCATATATTTTAGTGACATACTATCCAAATCTCAAATATCACCCAAGTCACAATCTCGACATACAAAAATAGTCATAAATTTACATTACATAACCATATTATACAATTTATAAATTTAGAGACAAATTATAATTCTTTTCTCCATGCCATAATTTATGTGATTTACTTACCAATTTAAAGCTTTAATTAGATTTTTTTCTCGCCTTTTCTAAATAAAATTGATTACCAACACCTCCAAATTATGCTCTTTAACTTAACTATTTTGGAATCCAAAAATTCATTGTGCATGTACTACTCACGCAAGTAGAAATACTATTCATGGTTACTGTTCATCTGAGAAAATTTTGTATGATTTAGGCACAAAATCATGTTATCTTTCTATACAATTCGTCATACATATACTACACTATGTCCTTAACAAAATCCATAACTTAGTATTATTAGAAATATTGGGCCTAACTCCACTCTTAAAACTCGAGTCAAGAGAGGGAGGATTGCCTTTACTTATAAGGAGCATATTCTTTAAACATCCAACCAATGTGGGACTTCAACACACCCCCCTCACGCTTAGGAATGAACATCTGGAGAGTGAAGTTTGCAGGCATAAACATCTGCAGGTGGATCACATTGAAATTGGAGTAGGCTCTGATACCATATTAGAAATATTGGGCCTAACTCCACTTTCAAAACTCGAGTCAAGAGAGGGAGGATTGCCTTTACTTATAAGAAGCATGTTCTTTAAACATCCAACCAATGTGGGACTTCAACAAGTATTTCAAGAAAACACCAAGAATCATAAGATTTCTGAAATTTACCTAAGTTGGACGCAGGTTACTGTAGCATCGATTTTTTGCTGTTTTCATGTGATTTTGCTGCCATAATTCCTTCAATCTTCATGTATGTTACTTGATTAAGGTGCCTTGATACTTTGTTGTTGAGAATTGAAGGAAGGAGATGGAAGAAAGGAAGATTTGGGGCTGAAAAATGAAGAGCACGCATAAGGGAGGGAGAAGGGAAAAATATGCAGAGATGAAGAAGGAAAAAAAATATATGCAAAGGTTTTAGGAGAATCTTATGTGGTGAGGAAAAAATAAGCACCCAGGGTTAGTTTTGTCATTTTTCACATAAACCATATTTTTTAGGGCATTCTTGGGATTTTAGTGCAACAAAAGTGGAAAAAATAAGTCATTCTAGTAAACCATATTTTTAGAATAAAAATAAAAAATTTTGTCTTTAAAGAAAAAAAACATAGATATTTCTCATAAAACATAATTATTAAAGCAAGATATGGCATTTTAAAATTTTGGGATATTACACAACAAGGAAGAAATGGCTCCGCTTGTGGTGGTTGTGAACCCTAGGGTCAAGTTTAGCGACAAGTAGCATGGAAAGTGAGGCTCGTAGCACCCCCACGAAGAGGTAAGGGATGGGACTCTTATCCCCTGACTAAGGTGCTTCCATTCCCTACGTATGCCGCTACATGCCTTCGCTACATCTTCTCATGCCCGGTCCAGAACGTCACATCTTACCATGATTGGTGGGAACGCAGTTTCTCATGATAACAGGGGTTAAGTTATCCACTTAGGGTGGAAGGTGCGTATAGATATATGCCTCATATAGCCCCTCCTCTTTCGGGGTTGGGCTGAAAAAAGAATTGAATTGGGTTGAGAGTGAAAATGAAAAAGAAAAATCATATTATTAATTATAATAATAACAAAAATATGGAAAAGAACTTAGGCACTTGCTTCGGCGAAACCTTTCTTCGTCGTTACGGAGTTTTTTAGGTCTAATCTCCAAAATTGAAGGTCAGCTAACTGAGGAATTAGTATTGATTCATGCAAAGATGCTCCTCTGAAGCTAGAGTAAGGGATTGTCAACCTCACCACCACGAAGATCAGTGGCTTTGTTGTTTTACACGCTAATCGATACCATTCTTGATGAAGTGTTTCAAACTCACGGAGAGTTCATCATTGGAAAGAAGGGTCTCACATTTGAGGGTTTGTTGCAGACCTATGATGATGGTGTGAGGGATGTTGACCGTGACTTCGACACGCTTGGCTTGGAGCTCAATAGGGATGATGGGTACGGAGTTCCCATGGCGTCCGAGGCTTCGTCGTCCATTATCAATAAAGGGGTGGCAGTGGATATGCAGAAGAAACAAAGAATGGCTGCTTGGCCTATGTCGCCCAATCATGGGATTGTTTTTTACAATACATGGAAGATTATAGATGATTTGGAAATTATGTTGAAGAGATTGAAAACAAAACAAGCTAAAGATAAGAAACTGAAAGCAGATAATTTTGATGCGTATTATTCGAATGCTAGTTGGTCCAGGGAGTTGAGGCCATCTGCGGAGATTTCTAAAAAGAGAGTTTTGGGGGAAGAGTAAGGGCATGATTATACAATGTTTCTAAAGGAGTTGGGGGCTTTAAGAAGTCATGCTGATGGTCTCAATTATTTAAGGAGACTCTAGAGAGCTTTAAAAGGGTTTATGAGTAACAACCTGTTGATGTTAGGCCATATTTTAGAGTAGGGAACTGCTTTTATTCTTGGTGAGTATAAGGAGGCCAAGGAAGAGTTTCTGCTGGCACTTGAAGCAGCCAAGGCTGGTGGAAACCAATAGACGTATTTGCTTGCACAAATATATGTTAATCTCGAGATAGCAATTGAAGGTGAAGTATGGTTTTTAAGTTCCTGGGAGTATTACAAGGAAGCTACAATTCTTTATCTAACACATTTTAGAGCTTTGAAACTCCTAGGTAGTGCCTTTTTAGTGTAGGGGAATATAGGGCAGCAATGAAGGCCTTCGAAGAAGCTATTTTCATGAAACCTAACTATGCTTATGCACATTGTGATTTGGCTTCAGCATTACATACCATGGGTGAGGATGAGAGGGAAATTGAGGTATTTCAGAAAGCAATTAACCTAAAACCCGGCCATGTAGATGCTCTGTACAATTTCAGGGGTTTTATATGGACGAGGGTAGGTTTCAGAGGGCTTCTGAGATGTATAGTATGGTTTTAGCTATGGCCAAACCGTTGGCAAGCACAACTAAACAAGGCAGTGTCTTTGCTAGGAGATGGGGAGACTGAAGAAGCCAAATAGGCTATGAAGGAAACATTGAAAATGACAAATAGGGTTGAATTACATGATGCAATATCACATTTGAAGCAGCTTCAGAAAAAGAAGGTGAAAGCTAATGGAGATGTTCCTAGGGAGGCTACATTTATAGATGTTGAGGCCTCAAAGTTTTAAGATAGTTAAAGATAAGACTACTGTGACGCAAAAACTAGCCAATGCCCTGCAAATCAAAGCACTCAGAGGGTTACAAGGTTGCATAATTGCAATGTGGACCTGTTGAAGATAAAAATGAGTGAATACAATGTGCCTTTTGTTGTAAAATAAGATGTTTTAATTCAAAAAGGTAATATTCTATAACAATAAATTTTAACTTATTCAATTATTTTGGCTACTGTTGGATTGAATTCAAATAGAATTCAATTTGGTCTTAGTTTCCTAATTCCTTGCTTACGGTTGCATTGTCTTCTCAACAAAAAGATATGAAATCTTTTCTCCTGTCATTTCTCCAAGAGCCTCACCGCATGCCTATAAATATTTAGCCTCTCTTCAATTTAGTACACACAGAAAAAGTATATTCTCTGTTGCTCAAAGTCTTTCTTTCTCTTTACTGAGTTTCCTTATATTAAATTAATTTATGTTGTTCATACTGTGTTTTTCTAAAGGCAACACGCCTATTAAATCTTGAGAGATACGCTGCAATCAACGAAATATCTTTGAGGACAGTGTTAATCACACATCAGGTTTTCTTTTCTTTTTACTTTAATTTAATTTTGTTGCACAAATATCAATAATCCCAATAATATTTTTCTTTTAACATTTCATATAGCCCATTCAAAACCAACTTGATGTTGTTATTATCCCTACCAGTGATGATATGCATCCTACTGCCATTTCTACTAATGCTGCCAATTCTGAAGGTGCCACACCAAACGCTACCATTATTAATGTTATAGCTTATGCCACATCTCCCACTGCTATCCTCCCTAAGATTCCAACAATGGCTTATGTAAAGTCATTTTTGAATATTTCTACAATAGAAATATTTAGTGGTCAAAATTTCACACAACAGCATGAGCGCATCTACTCAGTCTTTGATATGCATGGAGTGGCGTCTGCATTGGCAAACCCTAAGCCTAACCCAAATAATGCAACACAAATGGAAGATTGGTTTCATGTGAACAACGTATGTAGACATACAATTATTAGTACGTGATCTAATGAGTTATTTGATGTCTACTATACCTATAAGGAAGCAAAGAAAATTTGGGACTCTATGATCACCAAATACACTATAGAAGATGATAGAAAACAAAAACTCATCATCGAAAATTACTATCATTAGGTGATGACTGATGACAAGGACATCAAGGAACTCATTGAATATCACAAACTATTGGAGAACTTAAAGGCAAAATAGATTATCTTGCTGGAGGATTTTGTAGCTGGACTATTGATTGAAAAGTTACAAGAGTCATGGAGCCAATATAAACAACAATTAAAAAATAAGCACAAGCAATTGTCCTTAGCTGACCTTATCACTCATATTGTCATCGAAAATACTAATCGAAAACATGTCAAAGCTACTGAGAAAAAGGAGATCGTAACTAAGGCAAATATGGTTTAGAACGAATCCCACAGATATAATAATAACAAGAGGTATACTCTAATAAGGTTCCTAGGCCTAACAATCCTACCTTCAAGAAAAAGGGCACTTGTTTTTTCTATGGAAAGCTAGGTCATTATGCGCCCCAATGCCAAAAGAGAGTGAGAAATGACAATCCTCTTAAGCCAAAAGCGAATTTGGTTGAAGGAGATGACATTATTGCTACAATCATTTTTCAAGTAAATCTTATAGCCAATGTGAAAGACTAGGTGGTAGACTTTAGGGCTACCAAGCACATATGTGCCAATAAATATGTCTTCACCTATTACACTCTAGTAAAAGATGGAGAAGAACCGGTATATCTAGGAGACTCGAATTGCAAATGTTCTTGGAAAAATGATGGTTCTTCTTAAACTCACATCTAGTAAGACTCTAGGTTTGAATGAAGTTTTATATGTACCTAACATAAGAGTAAATTTAATTTATGTGCCTTTTTTGCAAAAGGTTGGGGTTAAGATATCATTTGAATATGATAAAATAGTGATGACTAAGAATAATGTATTTGTGGGTGAGGGATATTGCAACTAGGGATGGTTTGTTCTAAATGTTTCTGAGATCATGAATGGTAATAATACATCTTCTTCTTACCTAATTCACTTGTATCATATTTGGCATGCTAGATTAGGACATGTTAGTGTTTCTTATATTAAGAAAATGCAAACATTTGGCTTGATTAATGGAATTAATAACTCTTGCATGGAAAAATGTGAAGTTTGTATAGAGATTAAACTGACTAAGAAAATTTGCTCATCTGTTCATAGAGAAACTAAATTATTGAGTTTAATTCATAGACTTCGAAGATCTAAAAAAAACTATGACTTGAGGTCATAAAATATATTATGTGACTTTTCTAGATACTCTGTAGTATATTTGCTTCGAAATAAAGGTAAATTTTTTGATATGTTTCTATTGTATAAGGCTAAAGTGGAAAATCATTTAAATAGAAAGATTAAAAGGGTAAGGTTAGATAAAGGTGGTGAATATGTGATTTTCAATGAACTTTGTGAAAAAGAATGAATTATTCATGAAATAACTCCACCTTATTCACCTAAATCAAATGGAGTAGCAGAAAGAAAAAATAACTTAAATAAATGATGAATGTGTTGCTTGTTAGTTCTTCTACACCTAATAACTTGTAGGGGGAAGCTATATTATATGCATGTCACTTACAAAATAGAATTTCCTACAAGAAAACTGATAAGACACCTTATGAATTTTGGAAAAGTTACCCACCTACTTTAAAATATTTAAAAGTATGGAGTTGTCTTACTAAAGTTATGTTGCCTAATCTTAAGAAAAGAAAAATAGGGTCAAAAAACTCTGATTGCATGTTTATTGCCTATGCTAATCAAAGTGCTGCTTATAGATTTCTTGTGCTGAAAAGTTATGTGCTTGACTATAATACTATTATTGAAATAAAAAATACAGAGTTTTTTGAAAACATTTTTCCTATAAAAATCGAGAAAATTTCTTCATCACCTGTTATTCAAAATTCTACCATTCCAAATCTTTTCGAAAGCCCAAATGAAGAATTAAGAAAAAGTAAAAGACAAAGGAAGGAAACTTCGTTTGAAAATTATTTTTATACCTATCTTGTTGAAGATGATCCTATAACCTTTTCTAAAGCTATTTCCTCTTCTAACTCTGTGTTTTGGAAAGAAGCTATCAAATTTGAAATAAATTCTATCTTACAAAATAGCACTTGAGATTTGGTTGATTTGTCTCCTGGGGCTAAACTAAATGGCTGCAAATGGATTTTTAAAAGGAAGTATAATCTTGATAAATTTAAAGCTAAACTAGTTGCAAAAGGTTTTATCCAAAAACAAGATATTGATTATTTTGACACTTATGCTCTTGTGAGAATAATTTCTTCCATATGGATTTTGATTGCCTTAGCTTTGATTTACAAACTTTCTATTCATCATATGGATGTTAAAACAACGTTTTTAAATTGTAACTTAGAAGAAGAAATTTGTATGCTGCAGCCTAAAGGTTATGTAGTTATTGGTCAAGAAAATAAGGTTTGTAAATTGCATGAGTGTTTGTGTAGTTTAAAACAAGCTCTTAAATAGTAGCATAAAAATTTGATCAAGTGTTGTTGAGTGATGGATTTAATTCTATTGAAGTAGATAAATATGTTTATACAAAATTGGTTGATAGTGTGATTGTGTGATCATTTGTTTGTATGTGGATAACATGCTTATTTTTAGCATTACTCTTTATATAGTTCATAAAAAAATTCTCTTGAGACTAAATTTGATACGAAAGATATGGGTGAAACTAATGTTATCTTAGGTTTTAAAATCATTATGAATGATAGTTGGAATCATGTTATCTCAATAACATTATGTTGAAAATTTATTGAAAAAAATTAATAATTTTGATGTTACACCTATGAATACTCCATATGATGCTAATTCCCAATTAAAGAAAATTTGATGTGATCCAATATCACAATCTGAGTATGCACAGATTATTGGGCATCTGATACATTTGATGAATTTTTCAAGACTTGACATAGGTTATATTGTGTAGATTGAGTGAATATACTCAAAATCTCAATCAAGATCATTGGATTGCATTAGTCAAACTAATGAAATATTTGAGAGGCACCATGAATTATGATATTTTGTATAGTGGATTTCCTGCTATAATAGAGGGATACAATGATGCTAACTAAATCTCATATTTAGATGAGATAAAATCCACTAGTAGTTATATATTCACCCTTGGTTGGGGTGTTGTTATTTGAAAATCCACCAACCAAACTCTTATTGCTAGATTCACCATGGAATTAGAATTTATAGCTTCAAAGTTGGCTAGTAATAAGGCAGAGTGGTTAAGAAACTTCTTAACAGATATTCCATTAAGAATAAAACCAACACATTTTGTATCTATCCATTGTGATTGCCAAGCAACAATACCTATTGCAAAGAATAAGGCTTTCAATGAAAAAAGTAGACATATTCGATTGAGACATAATACCATAAAGCAGCTACTGAAAGATGGAATTATATCCATCAATTATGCGAAGTCAGAAGTGAATTTGGCTGATCCTTTGACAAAACCTTTGGGAAAAAAATTAATAAATGAAACATCGCGGGGAATGAGACTTCAACCCATTTGAGTTATTAATAGTGATGGTAACCCAACCTATTAATAGTGTTGGTAACCCAACCCATTTGATCAAGTGTTGTTGAGTGATGGATTTAATTCTATTGAAATAGATAAATATGTTTATACAAAATTGGTTGATAGTGATTGTGGGATCATTTGTTTGTATGTGGATGACATGCTTATTTTTGGCATTATTCTTGATATAGTTCATAAAAAAATTCTCTTGAGACTAAATTTGATATAAAAGATATGGGTGAAGCTAATGTTATCTAAGGTGTTAAAATCATTATGAATGATGGTTGGAATCATATTATCTCAATAACATTATGTTGAAAAATTATTGAAAAAATTTAATAATTTTGATGCTAATTTTCAATTTAAGAAAATTCGATGTGATCCAATATCACAATCTGAGTATGCACAGATTATTGAGAGTCTAATACATTTGATGAAGTTTTTGAGACCTAACATAGTTTATGTTGTGTGTAGATTGAGTGGATATACTCAAAATCTCAATCAAGATCATTGGATTGCATTAGTTAGACTAATGAAATATTTAAAAGGCACCATGAATTATGGTATTTTGTATAGTGGATTTCCTGCTATAATATAAGGATATAGTTGTGCTACCTAAATCTTAGATTTAGATGAGATAAAATCCACTAGTAGTTATATATTCACACTTGATCGAGGTGTTGTTTCTTGGAAATCCGCCAACCAAACTCTTATTACTAGATCCACCATGGAATCAGAATTTATAGCTTTAGAGTTGGCTAGTAATAAGGATAAGTGGTTAAGAAACTTCTTAATAGATATTCCATTAGGAATGAAACCAACACCTTCTGTGCCTATCCATTGTGATTGCCAAGTAGTAATAGCCATTACAAAGAATAAGGCTTTCAATGGAAAAAGTAGACATATTCTATTGAGACATAATGTCGTAAAGTAGCTGCTGAAAGATGGAATTATATCCATCAATTATGTGAAGTCAGAAGTGAATTTTGGCCGATCCTCTAATAAAATATTTGGGAAGGAAATTAATAAATGAAACATCGAGGGGAATGAGACTTCAACCCATTTGAGTTATTAATAGTGATGGCAACCCAACATATGTGAGTGTGATCTTAGGAAGTAGGTTCATATGGGTAATAACAAATCACTACTAATCTCGTGAGCACTATTTACTTATGTCCCTTCCTATGGTGTAATAATGCTAAATTGTAATAACTAAGAGTATGAGCTAAAGGCTCTTAATGATTTTCATATATCTTATGAGTAGTGTATTTAATTACAGTATACACTTAATGAAAATTACCTATACTAGTATGGAGTGGGGCCATTCCTATAAGATAGTGGCAAAGTCTATAAAACACTAATGAATAACGAGGCACGCACATGGCTTATTTGTGCAAAACTGTGTTGAACAGCAGATTTTATGAGAAATATAATGCGATTGTGAGTTTATAATTTATCATGAGAGTTTATGGTTCACATAAAGGTTTTTCTTCATCATCAGTTTTGTAAATTATATCGCATTCAATCTAGGCTTGGTTCATAGTCCAAAAGACACTAGGTTCGATGCATTATATCATTATGAGTGAATCTAGCAAAATTTCTTTCATCCCAGCGTTTTTGAAATAAGTGGGTGATTGTTGTAAAGAAAGGTGTTTTATTTCAAAAAGGTAATCTTCTATAATATTAAAGTTTGACTCATTCAATTGTTTTGATTGCCGTTGGATTAAATTCAAATGGAATTCAATTTGTTCTTAGTTGTTCCTAATTCCTTGCTTACGGTTGCATGATTTTCTTTACAAAAATTTGCAATTTTTTCTCTTGCCTTTTCTTCAAGAGCCTCATCATATGCCTATAAATATTTAGCCTCTCTTCAATTCAATACACACAGAAAAAAAATATTCTCTCTTGCTCAAAGTCTCTCTTTCTCTTTGTTGGTTTTCTTACACTAAATTAATTTATGTTGTTCCTGCTATACTTTTCTAAAGGTGGCACGCCTATTGAATCCTTAGGGATATGCTGCAACCAGTGAAATATCCTCGAGAGTAGTGTTAATCACACCTTAAGCTTTCTTTTCCTTCTAATTTAATTTTTTGCAAGAATATCAACAACCTTATCCTATTCTGGTAGTGGTGTCCCTAAAAAATCCATACGTAAGCCAAATCTAAAAGAAATTCTTTGCAAATTACTTAGTTTTCTAAAGCCTGAGTGTAACAACTCCATTTTTTTTACATATATACATACATATATATATATATATATATATATATATATATATATATATATATATATATATATATATATATATATATATATATATATATTTGTAAAATCTCATGAAATCATTACCTCTTTACTTCTAACTATTTAACTCATAATAATATTCTATTAAATTAACTAAGCATAAATAAAGTTTATGGTATACCAATAACAATGATATAATTTTGGGTTCACATACACGTCATTAATTAAAACTTTCTGTACAAAAAATCAAACACATATATGTCTACATCTTATTCATCCATATTAACCAGTTCCGGGGATACAGGTGCGGGTAGTTGCACCTTTACTGAAATCTTAGTCAACTCGACCCAACGTACGCTAAAAGTCGGTTATAAAGAATATCTGCATATTTAATCTTCTGAACATGATATGGAAAATAGTAAGAATTAAATTTCAATAGGTTCAACAATAAATCATAATTATCATCAATATAGCTCATCATGTCATATTCATTTATATAAGCTACAGAAAATACCTTAGTTCACATGAATGCACTTTATCTATGCACATAAAAATTGTACAATAATGACATATATGGCATGAATAACTATTTTTATAATATCATATTATGTCTATCAGCTTATTTTCATATCAAGCTACCCTGGTCAAGATGAGTACTTTCTACTCTCTGGTATGGGTTTTTCTCACTCCGTCTGACATGGCACACTTTTTTTTCTTTTCTCAATTTCATAGTCATAGTCGTGAGTATGGCATCCCCTATTGGTGCACCACACGGACTGCTACGTGATCGTGATCGTCTCTTTTCTTTTCACATTAATAGCCAAAAATATGATTTCAATAACAAGTATGTTCATTATACTCATATATCATAATTTATCATCAAAGTATAATCATTACTAAAAATTATTGGTAATCATACCATGAACATAATTATTTTTCAATATCACTATAAAATATTTTCATGTCAAAATTACACACTTAAGATGGTAAGGAGTTTATGCAATGGCAATAGTTAAGGCAGACACTAGTCATTTATTATTTTTATTTATAAGATTTTTTTTCTTTCTTAAATATCATTTTAATCTCTCACTAATCAGAGCATAACTCTCCTATTTTAACTCTGATTAAGGTGATATTGGTATCCATTTAAAGATAAGACAAACTTCTAAAACTCTTATGTTGAATATTTTAGTGAAATCATAAGGAATCTTAGAGTTATTACTCCCTCAAATTCGAAGTTATTTTTTCTCGAGTAGATTCTGACATTTACTTATTAATTTGATCATATCTCCCTCCTATGGATTCTAAATTGAGCGATTCTAGTGGCTAAAAATTCTTGAGTCATATATCTATATTTATCATGTTAACCATTTTTTTTAATTCCCTATAAATTCTTTTCAAAAATTTAAATACAAAAACTTACCTAATAGATTCTTCTCTGATTAACTAATTTCTAACCACTACTTACTAATCTGACCATATCTTCCTAATATTGATTCCAAATTGAATGATTCTAGTGATTAAAAATTCGTGAGACACACACACACACACACACACAGATATATATATATATATATATATATATATATATATATATATATATATATATATATATATATATATATATATATATATATATATATATCTCATGTTAACTATTTCTTTTAGCCCTATAGATTTTTCAAAAATTTAAATACATAAGCTTACCTAACATATTCTTCTTTGGTTAACCATTTTTTGATCACTGCTTACTAATCGAACTATATCTTCATAATTTAAACTCCAAATTGGGTGATTCCAGTGACTAAAAATCTATGAGACATATATCTACATTTTGCATGTTAACAATTTCTTTTAATTCCTAACTGATTCTTCCTAGAATTTCAAAAACAAAAGCTTCCCTGGTTACTCTGAAATGCAGTTTTCTTATTCTAACTTTTTCTAAAGTTCTAGTTCATCCTTTTATTAAGTCCTCTTCCATTTTTCTTCCAAATTTCCACCTAACAATAGAATTACTCATCTCAACATTTAATTATATTTCTTACTTAATTTAACATATTTCATCATCCACTTTAAAAGAAACATAGAATCAAATCATGCATCCCTAAGGATGTTTCACAACAGAAATTTTTTATGGTCTTCCCTTAGTTGTTTAAGGTCATACTTAATTTACCAACCTAACCATCTTCCATCCATTTTGACCACATCCCAATATGCATCATAGCAATACAAAAATCCCTAAAAATTCGCCGCCCATAGCCATGCCTAAGTAGAAAATTTCTATACTAATATATGCATTCAAACATCCATCACATGCAAGATCAACATGTAACATGATATAGTAACATCCATGGCCAATCATCAAAGTAGAAAATTTCATCAAAGTTCTAGGATCAAAATCCTATATAAATGTTACAAATTTCAAATATTTTCTTCAAAAAGAGATATTGTTAAACCTACCTAAAGATCTCCCTAGCTCACTTAGTGAATTCTTTTTCTTGTTTTCTTATAAATAAAGTGACAAGATTCCTCCATTCAATTCCCTTAACTTTTCCAGCAGTTTAAATAAGAGGAGGGTGAATTTTGAACCCCAAAGATGAAGAGTAAAGATAGATTCAAGTGGAGATTAAACTAACTTACCTTGTGTACTTAGTGTAACGTCTAAAAATTTGTTAATTATATTCACAAAATAGAATATTAAGAAAGGATTAAAAAGGTTAAATGGGATAATTATAAGGAAATAATTGTAAATATTTAATAAGAGATTTCTCATTTTTAGAAAAGATGTTTAAGAAGGATGTAGTAATTTCTTTATCTAAAGGGTCCTATTTAGGCAGTAAAAATAGAGATGAGGAGCTATGAAGAAAGTTATACCAAAATCTATTGCAATATGTCTTAAGAAGGAATTAAACACTTGGTAAGTTTTCCTACAACCAAACAATGCCTTAGCTAACTATATGGTTCTAAAGTAATGGAGTGGCAATTTTGAAATTTTTAGAAAAAGGAAGGTCATTGGTTAAGGGGGGAGTGGCTTCTTGGAGAAGCTAGCTTTTTTATTATTTTCTTGTAGACTTGGTGACCAAGTCCCAAGCATCCAGCAAGAGGGAGAGAGAGAACCACAGTAGAAAGGAAAAAGAAGAGAAGGAGAATAAGGGAAGAGGAAGAAAGAAAGAGCTGAAATCTCAAGAAGGAAAAATGTAATCTAACTTCCTTGATCTTGATTTCAACCTTGGATCTTTGGAAATAAGTGATGGGGAATTTGTTTGCAGTTTGAAATTAAAGAAAGAGAGAGGAAATCTAATAAGTTTAGTGAGAGAAACAAGCTCTTGTGGTGTATAAGGTAAGATCAACATCCTCTTTATGAGTTTTTAGTTGGATGACTTAATGGCTGACTTGTATGTGTGTATTAAAGCATGATGGGAGGGTAGATAACACTTTTGATGATGCATTTATGGCATTGATGGCCGTTGTTCACTTATATGCATGAGGTAGTAATTTAAGAAAAATTTGTGTGGTTAGTTTTAAGGTTAAATCCATATTTTTAGTGGTCATATACTATGAAAAAATTAAGTTTTTCATGCTTAAAATGTTGGTATAAATGTTAGCTGGTTTAGAAGAAAAAGAGAGAACTTTGTGAATTTTGCGCCCAAAGCATGGCCGTGATTTGTGGCACGGCCAAGCCGTGGTCTGGGTTGGAGGTGTAAAAATAAAGAATACGGCCAGGCCGTGCTTGGTGCGGGTCTATGAGAAACATGACCATGTTGTGAGGGAAGCACGAAGGTAAACACGGGCATGAAGCACGGTCAAACTTCATGCTGTCTCACCATTTTTCAGTTATTTCTGTTCCCTTTTTAAATCCTAGTTAATCATCAATGTTTATGAAGGGTTAATGGGAATTTTATGAGTCATATATGTTAAAGAAATATGTTAATATTTAATTGGTTATGTAATGCTTGTTGAATTAATTATGTAAACATGAAGGAATGATGCATGAGTGCTATATTTGAATGCTATAGATTACTTGTATGTGCAGCCATAAGCGAGTAAATGATGTGTGAATAGTAGGAAAGAATGCAAGAGCATGTATGTGTATACATGATAAAATTGTTATGGTATGCATAAGAATGAATGTGATTTATGCTCATGATGATTATTGATATGTATGCTCTTTATTGAATTAAGTGGCTGAAAAAACATGTAAAAGACATGAGCTTGATCAGAAGGACCCTCTTTGAAGCAGAGTGGCCTGACAACAGGTGTCTCCTTTGCTGTATTGAGGAGATTGACAAGTTCAGGATAATCCTTACCCACTAAGGTGACCCGACGGCATACGGCACCTTATGGAGGTAAAGCAACTAAGGGGTCATGGCTTGAATACAATACCAGGATAAAGGACGCCCTATAGCTTAGAGTGGTCAAAGTGGGAAGGACTACTCCGACCAAAGGCACTCAATAGTGGGTGAGTAGCTGTAGGGGTAAGGCTCACGCCACATTGAGGTTTGAAATTGAAAAAAATTATCAGATGATGAGCCACTATGAGTTATGTATGAGCCATGAACAATTGTACAAGTATCCTATTAATATATATTTCATTTATCATGCATGATATTGATGCATAATCTATAAAAGGCCTGTATGTATTTTACTGTACCTTTATTGTACAAAAGAAAAATGTTTTCTGTAGCTTATACAGCTGGACATAACATGTAAGTATTTCATTATGCTTGTACTTATTGGATGTTGACCTTACTGGAATTTTTATATCTCATTATATTATATGATGTTATATTCAGATCAGTAGAGATATTGTTCGTGGTGCTGACCATCCTATTAGAGCTCTAGACCGTGGATGTCCCCTACTTGGGATAGTTCACTATCATAGTAAACCTACTGGTTATTAACATAGTAGAGATTCCTGCTTTTGGCCCGCCTCCTCTATCAGCAGTACCCCAGGGGTGACGGCCAAGGGAGGGATAGTAGAATAATGTTATGTGTATAGTTATGATGATGTAAATGGGCTAACCCCATTGTTTTGATGTAACCCCACGGTACTTTTCTTTTTTGAGATATATGCTTAGTACCTCAGGTTACATATGTATGTACGTTACTAATCTCTAATGTATGTAACTTTTGTATGTATATAAATACAAGATGCATATCTTTTGGTAAAATGTTGGTCTAATGCGTAATCACCTAAAAAAAAATTGTCGTTACATTTAGTCCTCTAGACTTTTTCTTCTTCTTCCTTTCTCTCTTCTCCTCTCTTTCTCTCCTTTTCTCACTCTACCTTGCTTCTGTTTTTTCTCTCCCTCACTTGGACGAAATTATAATGTTATAAGAGTGGATTTTTCTTAAATAAACTATCAAGTGGTTCACCTCTCATAATCATGGGTCTACCTTATCACAATTAGGATGCACTTGGTTATTTTTTGGGGGAAGACAACTCATGTTCTTGTCTTCCTCTCTCTTAATCAAGATATATATAGCAAAAGGAGATTTGTATTTGAAAATCATGATAAAATATTCTTAAGACAAGGGATAAAGTCCTTTTATTTATGTATTTTTTTTTTATTGTCTTACTCAAGTATGATAAGTTTGTCTTTCTAGGTGATAAATTTCTAACCATTAAGTCTCCCTTACTTGGCTGAAATTATTTGTGTAGGATAAGGATATTTTGTCCTAATGCCATGTATTATTATCTATTATATCATCACATGGCTTGCTGAAATTATTAGTGTAAGATATAGATATTTTATCTTAATGCCATATATTATTACCTACTATATCATCACATGGCTTGCTGAAATTATTAGTGTAAGATATAGATGTCTTATTCTAATGCCATGTGACCTAATTTTGATTATTACTACACTACTATTTCATCACATGGTTCTTTTTTTTTTTCTTCTTGGATTTGGGCTCATTCTTGCCCATTTGCTTTGCTTTGGCTAAAATTCTACATCTCATGGAGGGTTTGGTCACATTTTCATGATTTTTGGGCTATTGGTCCAACTTCTATATCTTAATCCAAATCTGTTATATCTCTTGCTTGGGCTATCCAATTGATTTGTTAGAAACTCATGTAAAGTGAAAAAAAAAACTCTATGAAATGTCCATAGATGAAGACCCAATATATGGGTGAAGATGTTAAATTTAGAAACTCTAACTCTTGAATTAGAAAAAAATTGCTCTAATTCAATCTTCTTGAAATTTTAAGACATTTATTTACTTTCAAAAAATTATTTTTATTATCTAAAAATTTCGCTTTTTTTTAGGATGTTATTTTTAATTTTTTTTTATTAGATTTTCTCTCTTTATCTATTATTTTAATGTTAAAAATATTTTCTATGCATACACATAATGTGAAAAAATTTTAAAGCTTATATTTTTTTTTATATATCAAAAAATTGTTTAATACATTTTATTTTTTTTAAATTAAATATTTATATACTTTTATTAATAAAAAAAAATTAAAGATGTTACACTGAGGCTTTCCAAGGAGCAGTAGAAGCCATAAATGAGAGGATTTTTTGTTATGGACAAAAATGGTTCAGGTAGGGTGGACATGCTTCTATTTTATGCTATTCTTGCCCCTATTTATGGTGGTGCTTTAGAAAGATGTAAAAGGATTTCCTTTGATGCACTTTCTTGGCGTCCTATGAATACTAAAGGAGCGCAGATCAAGGAAGTTGATGCTACTAAATACATCAAATTTTTAAGGGTTATTTATGTTCCTTCACTGGGGTTTGTAGGAAATGATGGAAGTTCATGGAGAGACAAATACTTCTACAGTTTCTTTCCCTGAATTTCTTGTTATGTTTGACGATCCAAATTAGGGTTTTGGTATCATTCCCATCCTATTATAGCTTGAAATAGGGGATACAAGCCGCCATGGTAACTTGTATGCTCAGTTTGTCACTACCCAATTATTGGTTTCGCTTCAAGGAGATAAAATTTCATTTTAGTTTGTGTAACCAATGCTACAATGAAGGAAATGTTCCTTCTGAATTTAACCAAGAAGAGCACAAATTTAAAGAGTATGGAAGTGAGGCTGAAGCTAGGGAAGATAAGTGTAAATGCTTTAATTAGCAATCCCAAAATCAACAGTAGCTAGAAGGTTTCAATTTTTGCCTAAATTCAATATAAACCCATCATCATGTTATTTTAGATTTTCGTGTGAAATCTTTAGCCGGTGCTAAGGTCTTTTGCCCTTCGTATGATTGTAGTTTCAGTTGTTGCTTTAGTAAGTTTGTTAATAACAATTATAAAACCTCTCTCATTTTTTCCTATAAACATTTGAGTTGATCATGCTTCTTTATCACTTTTTTAGATTCTATTTGACACATGAATTAAGCCAGAATTTCACTCTGGAGTGCGGTTTTAATTCATGTCTAGTGCTATATAGAGATGTTAGTTTTTGTGATGCTCAGTATGCTTTAATACTTAAAGGTTGAAAATTAAAAGAGTTTATATGTATTTGCATTTCTATATTGTTAAATCAATGACTTCCCATAAACTATTACAAAAGTAATTTTCAAATAGAAAGTTCAAGTTCAAGGAACACCATAATGTCCTCCAGTTTTATGGAAAGAAAACAAAGATCTTTTTCTTTCTATTAATTGTTTGTTGTCTTAATGTTTTTGCCTGGTGCTGTACTTCTTCGTGGGTAGGTTGGCATATCTGAATTCATGAATATAGATATCCATAGTCAAGTTTCTTTTAGACTTTGCAAGGGAATTTAGTTACTGCTTGGTCGTGAGTTGTGAAGAATATTTTTCTCTCTTTTTTTTTTTTATGTGAGAATGATTAGTGAATAAAAATAGAATATAGACCTGATTTAAGTTTTAGTTGAACTTATTATAAAAGTTTGGACTAAAAAATTTTAAAAAATATTTAATAATTTAATTCTGAAGGTTCATAGAAAAAATGAATTATTACTAAAAGAGAGTAAATATTGGTCTATATAATAGAAAATTTGAGTTAAGACCAGTCAATTTAAATATAGATTTAAAATATAAAAAAAAACTAAAAGTTAAAAATTAAATATAAGACTAAAATTAAGAAGTTATTTAATAGATTAATTTAAACTAAGTTTCTTTTTTAGTTTGTTTGGTTAAAAAAATTATCTATTTTATGATTTTTTTGTCTAACTATAAAAAAAAAAAAAAAAAAATTTTACTGTGTAGAATTTTTTTATTTTAGTTTTTTATTTGTCTAGATAATTGACATATAATTAAAATATGTATACTCGTAAATAATTTAGATTATTATTGATAATATTGATTATTCTGAATTTATCAAAAAAAAATTTATGTTTAAATAAAATTTATCACTCACAATTTTTTTCCTCTTTTTTAAATGTGACGACTATAATATTTTTATACATTAATTCTTATCTTTTTATAAATAATATATTAATGTCTTTTTTTTATTATTATTATAAATTTAAATTAAAACATAATCATTTAAATTAAATTCTATATTGATTATAGATCTCACTATTCTTGATAAAATTTATATAAAGGGGTGAGAAGAGTTTATGTCACTCTCTCTCTCTCTCAAAGGTTCATAACTAGTGAATAAGGAGTAAGGGATAGGCATAAAATTCAATTCCTCCAAAGAAGGAACCCATTCCATCATGTTCCCGCAGAGTATTGCTTGAACTCTACCACCACCATGTCTATCACCCAGTAAATACCCATAATGCAAACAGCAAAAACAAATCCAAGAAAAGCAAACAGATTTCTCACCACTTTGGTGACACCGACAATTATTCTCGTTCTCATCACATGCTCCCATTTATATGGCTTGCTAAGCTAAGTTGGCTATAAGTTTGACTTAGTCGACACATCAGTCACGGCTTGGTGATTTTGGGTCGTGACATCATCACAGCAAAAATTAAGAAGATCACGATGCACTATTGAAAATCCATTGTGAGTAGGGTCAAAGTTTAGTATAATTCAGCATAAGCAAGAATAAGCGAAATGACGGCCGATAGAAAAAGAAAAAAAGAAGGAAGAAACAAAATATATATTCCTCATTTTGAGGCCATATTACCAGTCTCAGTTTTGGATCCCAAAAGCTCCACTTCATATATTTTAAATCCATTTACTACTTTTGACCTTAACCTAACTTGGTAACAAAAGCTTTGCCTACCAGTAGTTGCCACAAGAACATTCACCATTTCTAAAATGGTGAAACCTCTTCCCATCTCTCACAACTATCTCACGCTCCACCACTTTGGAAATGAACTTGAATGCATTATGACAGTCCCCGCAAATCCTCAGGTTTTTAAAAACCCTTATTGTAGCTCCGAGAGGAAGTTTCATAATTCCAAAAACAACAGCAAGCTTTTCGCTATGGGTAGACAAGGCATGTTCCTTGTGTTCAAATTCCATATCATGTAATACAAACTTTGTATCAGGGACATACCCTAATTTCTTCATTTCAAGTACCAATTGCTCCAGATATCTGTACACTGCTTGCACCTCAGGGTGTACAGTGTCATCGACCAAAAAGACATGGACCATGTTTTCAACCTCAATCCAACTACAAGCAGGTTCCTTCTTAACCCCTTGTTCCCTCATTAGTTTTCGCACTTTGGCAACATTATCCCATCGACCTAAAGTAGCATACATATTGGAAAGGAGTATGTAGGTTGCATCATGCTGTGGCATTAGCTCAAAAAGTCGTTCAGCAGCTTGAACGCCCAAATCTATGTTCCCATGATTACGACAACCAGCAAGAAGAGCCTCCCAAATTGGTGTACCTGGCTCAAAAGGCATTAATTCAATTACACTCATTGCTTCAGAGAACATACCAGCACGGCAAAACAAATCAACCATACGAGCATAGTGATCTTCTCCTGGGGTTATACCATAACAACCATACATTGTGTCAAAATAATGGCGACCTTCTTTAACCAAGCCTGCATGGCTACAAGCAGAAAAAATTGTGAGAAAAGTTATCCTATCAGGTAATATACCTTCCTTCAACATCTGCTCATAAAGTTGAATGGCTTGGACGCCTTGTCCATGTTGTGCAAGAGCTGCAATCATGGCATTCCAGGATACTGAATCCACATAAGGCATTGTGAGGAACACAGAATAGGCAGATTCAACAACACCACATCTTGCATACATTGTAATCAATGCATTGCCAGCTGAGAGGCTTGAATTATGACCCAACTTGATTATCTGAGAATGAAGCTGTCGTCCATTCTCCAATGATCCAAGAACAGCACAGGATGTAATTGCTCCAGCATATGCATAGTCACATGGTTCTAGTCCCTCTAATTTCATCTGGTTGAATAGCTTCAATCCTTCTTCTCCAAAACCATTTTGTGCTAAGCCTGATATCATCACGGTCCATGTCAGGAGGTTCCTCTCTAGCATGTCTCTAAAAATGGATTTAGCTTCCTCAATGCGACCGGAATTCACATACCCTGACAGAATTGAATTCCATGAAACAACATCTTTAACGGGCATCTTATCAAAAATTTCCCTTGCCCCGATCAGTTTACCACATTTACTGTATAATGTTACCAAAGCATTATTAACGGATAATAAAAAATCTTCAGAAGGTTGCGCCTCTGTTCTGAGAATATAAGCATGCACCTGTGTTCCATATTTGAAAAGCCCAGCGTTAGAAGAAGCACTAATTATACTTGTGTAAGTATACTTATCCTGTGGAATTCCCCTGTAATGCATTTTCCTGAACATGTCAAATGCTACTTCATAAAAACCATGATGCACATAACCGGAAATCATTGCATTCCAAGCAACCTCTACCTTTCCAGTCATCCCATCAAGAAGTTCACGAGCTGCACCAAGATCATCGTTCCTCACATACCCAGTAATCATTGTCGTCCATGATGACTCATCCTTCTCAGGCATCTCATCAAACAACTTCCTAGCAGCAGCCATCAACAATGGTGACGATACACACGGTGCAGATGCACAATGAACATAAGCACATATTAATGCATTCAGTACTGATGTCACTGAACCTGTTCCAGACTTTATTACTTCACAATGCAGCTGCTGGCAGTGTTTTTCATCATCAGCTACAAGTGCTAACGAGCTGAGCACACTTGAGAAAGTAAAATTGTCAGGACCAAACCCCTCTCGCTTCATTTCTTGAAAGAGTTGAATAGCAGCATAACCATCATCATGATGAGAATAGGCCGTGATCATAGCATTGTAACTAACAGTGTCTCGTATAACCAGTGGGGTTTCATTAAATATTTCCTTAGCCAGCTTTAGATTGCCCATAACAGAGTAAGCTGCAACCAACGTGGTTCTGGCAACAATATCCGGCCTGGGAATTCTATCAAATAGTTGGCGGGCATAACCAATTTTGGACGATTTGCAATAGATATCAATGAGGCGATTGAGGATGTGACCCCATGGCCTGAACCCAGAAGCTATCATGTGGGCATGGATAATTCGTGCCAAGGAATAGCTGATGGGACTGATGGAGCAGCATAGATTGAGTTGGGCTGCGTAGTGATTGGCCACTGCACGGATGTTCATGTTGATATTTATGCAAGTAACGTTCTGTAACGATTCGGTACAGAAAATCTAACTCAACTCGTTTTGGCATAATTATGTTAAACAGAGAGTTTCGCGGCAATGACTTTCTGTCTCTGAGTTGAACATATACAATGGGATACCCTGCACTAGTGCGTTCGGTGATATATCTTTCCTGGAACGATGGTCATTGAGAATGTAAAATACGTTTAGTTCGCCAATAAACATTTATTTGACAACCTTGGGTTGTAATAAAATATGGAGCAAGGAAGAGATAGTGAGCGGAGAGAGACGTTAACACGCAATGGACATTGAAGAGTACCTTCGAGCGAGCTTTTTTTATTAAAAATTAACTTTTTTTACTGAGATAAGATTGAATTTCAAAGGTTTTTCTTTTTTCTTTTGAGAGAAAGACGTTAACACGCAATAAAGAGTACCCTTCCAACGAGTTTTTATTATAAAAGCCCACTCCCTTTTTTAACTTTTCTTCCTAAGAGAAGATTGAATTTCAAAGGTGTTTTTCTTTTTTTTTTTTTAGGAGAGAGACGTTAACACGCAATGGAGAGTACCCTTCCAGCGAGTTTTTATTATAAAGGCCCACTCTCTTTTTTAACTTTTCTTTCTAAGAAAAGATTGAATTTCAAAGAATTTTTTTTAAGAGAGAGACATTAACACGCAATGGAGAGTACCCTTCCCGCGAGCTTTTATTATAAAGGCCCACTCCCTTTTTTAACTTTTCTTACTAAGAGAAGATTGAATTTCAAAGGTTTTTTTTTTAAGGAGAGAGACGTTAACACGCAATGGAGACTGGAGAGTACCCTTCCAATGAGCTTTTATTATAAAGGCCCACTCCCTTTTTTAACTTTTTTTATTAAGAGAAGATTGAATTTCAAAGGTGTTTTTCTTTTTTCTTGAGGAGAGAGACGTTAACATGCAATGGAGAGTACCCTTCCAGGGAGTTTTTATTATAAAGGCCCACTCCCTTTTTTAACTTTTCTTCTTAAGAGAAGTTTGAATTTCAAAGGTTTTTTTTTAGGAGAGAGACGTTAACACACAATGGAGACTGGAGAGTACCCTTCCAACGAGCTTTTATTATAAAGGCCCACTCCCTTTTTTAACTTTTCTTACTAAGAGAAGATTGAATTTCAAAGGTGTTTTTCTTTTTGAGGAGAGACACGTTAACACGCAATGGAGATTGGAGAGTACCCTTCCAGCGAGCTTTTATTATAAAGGCCCACTCCTTTTTTAAGATTGAATTTCAAAGGTTTTTTTAAAAAAAAAAAAGAAAGAAATAGGTAGGATGGCCTGCCATGGGAGTCGAACTCGATAAGTTGTCAGTTTATCAATTCATTGGTTGGACTCGCGATCTGGTTTCTAAAACACTGTTTTTAACTTGATACCGACTTTGGTGCCCCTGTCCATCTCCAAAGACGAGCCTAGTGCACCCAATGTGGCATTAGGCCTAGCTTATGTGGCATCAAGTGAATCAATAAACAAGCAGCATGTGGCATATGGTAGGGCCCACATGACTACATTTAAATTTTGTAATCGACTGTTTAAATTTTTTAATTAATTATAATATAATCAGTTGTTTAGAACTTTTAATTAATTATAATATAACCTCACAAAAATTATAATCTACCGCCACAAAACCATATATTTGAACAATAAACTCAACAAAATTTGCAAACCCTTGACCCCTAAATATTATAAACTAACCCCACAGAAATATAAATTTACACAATAATCCCAAATCATAATTGTCAACTGTTTAAAAAAAAACAACAAAGCCCCTATTCTCTCTATTTCCTCCTTTAACTTTTTGTCTTCAGCTTTTGCAAAAATTATCTTCACCTTTTAATGGAGATCAAAGTCCCACTAAATCTATTTTAAATTGTTCCTAAAATTCTTAGCAAAAGATAGACAATTTAATGATCAGAAACAGGGCGAAACAGATCAAAAAAGTTTTAGTAGACTTAATCTTAAACGTGTAAACTAAAAAGAAAGTTGTTATGTTAAGTCAAAACATCAAATAGATCATACTTTATAGCCTTGAGATCAAATAGAGTTTATTAGATCTTAAAGACAACTAGTCAAAATTTGCATAAGTTAAAGATGTATTATAGATTTTATGTTACATGATTTCTTCTAAGATATTATTAATATTTAATTTATTTTGGGCACATTCTTTATGTTGGCAAAAAATTCGTTTAATTATGAGTTTATGTTTTATTAATTTAGTTGGGCCAAATAATTAATTAATATTGTTTGGGTCATATAGGGCATATTTTATAGAAGTGCAATTAGGTATTTTTAGGGTTTTCATAGAATGACTATATAAGGGTTATCTTATGCTTATGTAATAGAGATTTGAATGATTAATAAGAATTGAATTTTCTCCTAAAGTGAGAGCTTTCTTTGATTCTTGGACAAAGAATTAAATCTGATCTTATCGAGACAACTCGTGGCAATCAAAACATCCGTTGAATTTTCAAACGATCATTGTTTCTGCCAAACACTCCGTTTCTTGACTTAAAGAAATGTATTATTTTGTATCAAAGTTTTGACTCCTTGAAATTTGATTAGTATCCTATATTTTCTTCTTCTATTTATGTTCTAGAGTCGTTCTTGTTCTTATAATTTTCTTTAGGCTAGACTAGAGTCTTAGTTCTAGTCAATTTTCTTTTCTTAGTTATAGTTATTTCATTCAAAAACAAAGGGTTCTAGTTTTAGTCAAGTTTCTTTTCCTAATTATAGTCTAATTCCTTCTAAAAACAAAGAGTCTTAATTCTAGTCAATTTTATTTTTTTAGTTATATTCTAATTCCTCAAAAACATTAAAAAAAAAGAGCAAAAAAAAGGTGAGTAGAAGTTCATTAAAAAAGAGTAGAAATTTGTTATAAAAAAAAAGGAAATTGAAAACAACATACTGGTTCTATTATCTATCTTTTTATCAAATTCAGTTCCTAGGGTTGTCACAATCTAAAATGTTATTCTTATAATTTTTAATTCACTTGTTTCCTTTGATAAGTTTGTTAATCAGGTTCTTGTTTAAAAGTTTTAAGGGAAAGAGAGTAAAATTAAGTGCAAACACGTAAGATTTGTGAGACAAAACATGAGCAATGAAAGAGATCAACTTGAAATTAACCTTAAACTCTACATGAAAGCGATTCAGGAGCAGCTTAAGTTGTTGAATATGAAGTTAGATAATCTTGAGTCACCATCCAAACCTAAGCCTACCAAACAATTTAGCTTTGATGAGGAAGAAAAGGGACGTATGGAGAGTGAGTATTCTAGTAATAATGAGATACCACCATTAAAGGATTGTAGTGATGTGAAAATTGGTGAACCAGTGCATGGAGAAGTATTAGTTACTCTACGTACTCTTAATATGCAGCCTAATGATGATGTTAATGATGAACATCGTAAGCACATCTTCCAAATCAAGTGTCACGTGAATAATAAGGTATATAGTTTGATTATTGATAGTAAGAGTTGTACTAATGTAACTAGTACCTTAACGGTTGATAAATTAAGTTTACCCACATTGAAACATCATAAGCCATATAGGTTAAGATGGTTGAATGATATGGGAGATATATGGGTAACCAATCAAATTCGTATATCTTTCTCTATTGGTAATTATAGAGATAATGTACTTTGTGATATAGTACAAATACATGCTGAACACTTATTGTTGAGACGTCCATAGCAATTTGATAGAAGGGTCAATTATGATAGCTACAAGAATTGATATACATTAACCATGCATAATCGTACCTTTATTCTAACATCTCTAAAGCAGGCTAAGGTTTTTGTTGATCAAGTAAGGATTACTAAAGAATGTAAGTTGAGAGAAACAAAAGAAAAAAATAAGAGAGTAAGGCCAAAATTGAGAGTGAGAGAAAAGAAAGAGAGGTTAAGACTTATGAGCAGAAAAAGAAAAAAAGTTGTGAGTCAAAGAAAGAGAAAAATAAGGGAGTATGTGCTTTTGTACTAAAAAGTGAGGTGAAGAGTGTTTTGGTATGTAAGGAAAACCTCTTTGTGTTTATATATAAAGATATTTATTTTACTAACACTTCTAACTTTTCTTTGCCTAGTATAATTGTATCTTTGATATAAGAGTTCATTGATGTTTTTCCTTAGAAGATTCCACATGGACTACCACCTTTGAGAAGTATTGAGTACCAGATAGACTTTAGCCCTAGAGCATCCATTCTTAACCGACCAGCCAACAAAATTTGAACTAGAGTTGTATTTGAACCTAGTGATTAAGTTTGTATACATATGTGCAAAGAGAGGTTCTCGACTCAAAGAAAGTTTACGTTGCATCCTAAGGAGATGAACATTTTCAAGTTTTAGAGCGAATCAATGACAATGCCTATAAGATTGATTTACCAAGTGAGTACGGCAATATTAGTGCTGTATTCAATGTTGCTGACTTATCTTTATTTGATATAGGTGATGCCTTTGATTTGAAGACAAATCCTTTTGAGGAAGGAGGGAATGATGGAGATCAAGGTCCTGTCAAATATATTCCAAATCATTCTTAAGATCCTTTGTAAGTGATAGGCAGTCCAATGATTAGGAGCAGGGCGAAGCGGGCCATAGAATCTTTAGTGGGCTTGATCTTGAATGTGTAGGTTAAAGAGGAAGTTGTTGGGCCAAGTCAAGACATCAAATGGATCACCCTTTGTAGCCTTGAGGCCAAATAGAGTTTGTTAGATCTTGAAGACAACCATCACAAATTTGCATAGGTTAAAGATATATTATAGGTTTTATGTTACATGATTTTTTCTTAGATATTATTAGTATTTAATGTACTTTGGGTCCATTATTTATGTTGACCAAATATTAGTTTAATTATGGGTTTATGTTTTATTACTTTAGTTTGGTTGAATAACTAATATTGTTTGGGCCATATAGGGTGTATTTTATAGAAGTCCAATTAGAGTTTTTTTAGAGTTTTCATAGAGTGACCATATAAGGATTACCTTATACTTTTTTTGTGTGCATATTACCTTATACTTATGTAATGAAGATTTGGATGATGAATAATGATGGGTGAGTTTTATACTCATAAATTAAATATTTTCATATTATCTTTTTACCTTAATTAAGCAAAAAATCTGCCTTATTTGTCTTTAATTTTGTGTATTTTTTACAAATGGAGAGAAGAATAGAAAATAGACTCAATTGGAGGAATCAAAGTTAAATTGTGATTTTTTGGGAATGATGTTTATAAATCAAGCAGACAAAATAAAATCATTAAGGATGGCTGAGTAAAAAGCATTATTTTTTTTTACTCTTGAGATGCATCCTAATGGATATATGCATCAATTTAATTTTGATTTATGACCACATTTTTAAAAGAATTTAAACATAAAGATTCAAGGTAGAACACCCAATGTTAAAAATCTGTTTGCTATTTTCTTTTCAACTTGATCTTACTGCAGTATTTTGGTTGTATCTCAGAAAATACGTATATAATACGTAAAAAATTTGGTAGATGAATAGCTAACAGAATTTTCATATAACTTTTATATTTATGTGATCAGTATATTCAGACATACAAAGAGTCAAAATTGAGTTAGAAGAGAACATATTTACTATTGCAGTTCAGCTCAACTTTACTATAGTATTTGGACCTTATTTCAGAAAATACATATTCAATGCATATGAAATTTGGTGGGTGAGTAGTTGACACAATTTTTTATAACTGTCATGTTCACGTAATCAATAAATTTGGACATTAAAATGGCCAAAATTAGGATAATATAAAATTTGTTTGCTGTTGTAGTTCAACTTAACCTTACTCAAGTATTCTGGCCATAAGTTACAAATTACGTATCTAATTTATCCACAATTTATATACTTAAAAAGATAATGAAATTATCTACAACTTTTTTGTTTATGGGATCAACAAATTTGATAGATATGAAGCAATAATTCAAGGATTATGTTTGGTACTCAATTTGTCAACTTAATGCAACTTGTTAGCCACCATTGTTGACAATTATAACACCTAATTGTATCTATAAATAGAGGGCCTAAAAATGCTAGTGGGGGAGCTGAGAGTAAGTTTAAAAAAAAAATTGTTAGAGTTCTAAGTGCTTGTAATGTTTTTCTCTTTTTAGATATTTTGTATCTTTACTTTCTTTCATAATATTATTATGCTTCTTTATATTTTATTTTGTTTTTTTACCTTAACTATGAAGAACTAATTTCCTAATACTAAGATGAAATGGTGAAACTTTAGCTATTATAATAAATTTATTTAACTCTTAATTTCAATGATTATATTTGATGTTGTATTTATCTTCTTATTTATTGTTTTGTTATTTTTTTTTAGATGATAACTTTATCGCCCCTCTGTTATTATTTTCTTGTTATTTTTTTTTAAAGAATAGTTTTGTTCCCCCTCTGTTATTTTTTTGTTTGTTATTTTCTATTTTAGAGGATGACTTTGTCGCCCATCTATTGTTATTTTATTGTTATTTCCTTTTTTAGAGGATAGTTTTATTGTCTCTCTATTATTATTTTCTTGTTATTTTATTTTTTAATGGCTGATTTTACCGTCTACTTTATATTATTATTATTGACTCTGTCACCTATCTGTTGTTATGTTTTTCTTCTTTTTACATCTTTTAATTTTTAATTTTGTAAAGTGTGAATCTTGATGCATTGTAGACAATTTTTGGCACAATAAATACTTGAATCATTCTTGATTTATTGTAAACAATATAATGATTGATGTAACATCCTTAATTTCATTTCTTTTATTAATAAAGGTACATAAATATTTAATGTAATATCCCTAATTTTATTTCTTTAAAGATACATAAATATTTAATTAAAGAAATAAAATTTATTAGACAATTTTTAGATATTTAAGAAAATATAATTCTTAAAAAATTTTCACCTTATGTGTATACATGGAAAATGTTTCTAACATTAAGAGAACAAGTAAAGAGAGAAAACCTAATAGGAAAAATTAGAAATAACATACTAAAGATAGACAAAATTCTTTGGTAAGGAAGATAAATTTTTGTGAAGTAAGTAAAGGTCTTAAAATTTTAAGAAGATTGGATTAGAGTAAGTTTTCCTAATTTAAGAGTTAGAAATTTTTAAATTTAACATCTCCACTCATAAATTGAGCTTTCACCTATGGACACTTCATATAAAGTTCTTCTACTTCACATAAGTTTCTAACAAGCCTATTGGATAACCTAAATAAGAAATAAAATATAGACTTGGACTAAGATATAGAAGTTGGACCGGTAGCCCAAAAATTATGAAAATGTGACCAAACCCTACAAGAAAGGTATAATTTTATCCAAAGCAAAGGAAATGGGTAAGAATAAGCTCAAATCCAAGAGAAAAAATAAAATAAAATAAATCATGTGATGAAATAATAGTGTAATAATAATAAAGATTATGTTACATGGCATTAAGACAAAAATTCAGCAAGTGATGTGATATCCTACATTCATAATTTTAACAAGTGGTATGATAATATATGGCATTAAGACAAAACATCTATATTCTACACTCATAATTTTAGCAAGTGGGTAATAATGCATAGCATTATGACAAAACATAATTATTCTACACAAATAATTTCAGCTAAACAAAGAAGATTCAAGGGTTAAAAATTTACCACCTAAAAAAGTAAACATATCATACTTGATCAAGACAAAAGAAAAATGAAATGAATCCCTAAATCAAAAGGACCTTGTCCCTTATCTTAAGAACATATTATCATAATTTTCAAAGTACAAATCTCCTTTTCCTATGCATATCTTGACTAAGGAAGAAGAAGACAAGAACATGAGCTGTTTGTTTTCCAAAAAATCAACCAAATGTATCCTAATTGTGATAAGGTAGACCCATGATTATGAAAGGTGAATTATTTGATAGTCTATTTAAGCAAAACCCACCCTTATAACATTATAATTTCGTCCAAGTAAGGGAGAGAAAAAATATAAACAAGGTAGAGTGAGGAAATGAGAGAAAAGAGAAGTCTAGAAGACTAAGTGCTCAAAGTAAGTTTAACAATATTTCTTTTTGAAGAAAAGTTTTAAAATTTGTAACATTTATATGAAATTTTTATCTTATAACTTTGATGATTAATCATGGATGTTACTATATCATGTTACATATTGATCTTGCATATGATGTAAGTTTGAATACTTAGGCTGGTGTAAAAAGTTCTGCATAGGTATGGTTATGGGTGGCAAAATTTTAAGTTTCAATTTTTAAAATTTTGGGAAGAATTGGTAAAGAATTAAAATAAATGGTTAACATGAAAAATGTATATCTATGTCTCGCGGATTTTTAGCCACTATAATCACTCAATTTAGAGTCTATATGAGGTAGATATGGTCTGATTAGTAAGCAGTGGTTAGAAAATAATTAATTAGGAAAAAATCTGTTAAGAAAGTTTCTGTGTTTGAATTTCTGAGAATATTCTGTAGGGAATTAAAATAAATGGTTAACATAAGAATTATAGATATATGTGTCACGGAATTTTAACCACTGGAATCACTTAATTTAGAATTTTTATGAGAGAGATATGGACAGATTAGTAAGTAGAGATCAGAACCTACCCGAAAAGGAGAGGGAGTAATATCACCAAGAATCTTTAATATTTGGCTAAACTGTTCAATATAATAGTTTTATATAATAGTTTTATCTTTAAATTGACACCAAGATAACCTAAATCGAAATTAAAATAAGGGATTTATATTCTGATTAGTAAGGTCAGATAAGATGAAAACATGCATCAAGAAAATAAAGAAATAAAAATAATATTTAAAAAAGAAGAAGAATTTTATAAATAAAAATAATAAATGACTAATATATGTCATAGTTATTGCCATTGCATGAACTTCTTACCATCTTAAGTGTGTAATTTTGACATGTAAATATTTTATAAAGTGATATTTGAAACGGTTATATTTATGACATGATTATCAATATTTTTGGTAATAATTATATTTTGATGTGAGTTTAATGAACATACTATTTATTGAAATTATATTTTTGGCTATTATTGTGAAAAAAAGAAGAAGAAATGAACATGGTCACATGGCAATCCGTGTGGTGCACCAGTAAGGGACGCCCTACCAACGGTTATGATTATGTTAATGAGAAAAGAAAGAGAAAGTGTACCATATCGGACGGAGCGAGAAAAGCTCGTACCAAAGAGTAGAAAATACTCACCCTGATCGAGGTAACTTGACATGAGAATAAATTGATAGCCATCATATGATATTCTGAAAATAGTTAATCCTGCCATATATGTCATTATTGTACGATTTTTATGAGAATAGATAAAGTGCATTCATGTGACCAAAAGTTTTTTCTATAACTTATACAGATGAACATGATGTGATGAGCTATATTGATGATGATTATGATTTATTGTTGAACCTACTATGATTTAATTCTTATTATTTTTTCATATCATGTTTAGAAGATTAAATATGCAACTATTTTTCATGACTCTTATTATTGATGTATGTTGGATCTAGGTGCCTTACTTTGGACAAATACCGATTATATCGTATGTATCAGTAGTAGACGTGACTGAAATTTCGATGGAGGTGCTGCCACCTGCACCTGTGTCCCCAGAAATAGTCTACGTGGATGATTAGGTCTCATATATACATGTATATATTAAACTTTTGTACGAATGTTTATAAATTAATGATGTGTATATGAACTTAGTATTGTATCAATAATAATGGTAGATTTTAAACCTTAATTACGCTTGGTTAAATAAAATAAATGTTATTATGAGTTAAGTAGTAAAAAGGTAATAACTTCATGGTATTTTACAAATATTTAAAAAAAAATTTGAGTTGTTACATAAATTTGTTACAACTGATGCGGTGTATATTTGAATCCATTTTACAAGAGTTGTTTTATTATTAGTAATACAATATAAAAAAAGACAAATACACTTTATATATAAACAAAAGTGAGTTTAAGATAACATATCTTCTGAATAAAATTTCGTTTATGTGAAGATTATATTTGAGTAATAAAAGAATTAAAATTTATTTTTATTTAATATATAAAAAGTGGATTCTCTAACCTTAACATATTTTTTTATTTTAAATACATTGCTATTAAATTTCAGTATTTTATTTCTTGCATATTTTATTCAAAATTCTTCTTACAAAAAAAATCTTGACAATTAGGTTAAAAATATTAATTTTGGATTTAAATTAAATTTTCTCACAATTGATAATCTTTGTGAGATTGATTTCACATACCACTAAATGTACATTCTAATAAATTTATACATTTGCGAATTTTAATTAAAATAATAACAAATACGAATTGAGTTTTCTCTTAAAGTAAAAATTTTTCTTAGTTCTTAGACAAAAAACTAAATTCGATCTTATCGAAATAACTCGTAGTGATTAAAATATTCGTTGAAATTTTATCGAATATTTTATTTTTTTCGCTTTAGGAAACGCATCACCTTTTATAAGCATCGTTCGAGGCCCCAAACACTAAGACATTCAGTGGCAAACACAACCACCGCAAGAAAGGGCGACAAGACACCCATTGACCCTTCCGCTCATGAGAAGCACTTCGCATTGTGTGACTTGAGACCCACATCGAGTTGTGTTCATGGTTTGCAAACAGGTTCTCATTCACTCCAACCAAACTTGTATTGAGAAATCTACATCCCAGGCGTGCTCTTTGAGCCTTTGATTTTACCCTAAGCCAAGCTGATTGCATGTTGAAAAAAATTGGCCTCCGAGTTGTTATGTATACGGGTATGGTTAGCTAATGTTTTTCATGTGTCCCTTTCCCCTTTTCCTGGTTGGATTTTTAATTATAAATGTTCTGTGATGAGGTCAATGTAGAATGACGTTAGAAACGTTAACAAGATAAGTTTATGTTCTGCATCGTGTTTGGTAGTAATTAGCTATTTGGATGTCTATAGGAAAGGAATGTGTTTGGGAGTGGATATCGCTGAGAAAGAACTGTCAATAAAGATTTGTGATTTGCCTTCTCAAATGGTTAAGAACATGATTTAAATGGTATTGAACATGATTTATTTGTCAACGGTTAATTAGTTGGTAGTAAAAGACAATTGACTATATGCATTTTAGATTGGTTGTAAACACTACTTTGTTTATATATTTTCTGGTTCAAGTAATTTGTCTAAAATAAAAAAGATCCAATGTTGAGACCAATTCAGTCATAGTCCAGAAATTTGTATGTTTGGACTCAAGTTAGTGACCTTTAATCTTGTGCCTTGGTGTCAAATCCGTTACTTTTATTGCTTGCGCTTATTTTGGGTTTGGATTATGTGCTCTATATTGTATTGGAGTTTAGGTCAAAATACATTAAGCAACATTTACAGTTTGTTATTTAAAATTTTTTAGATATTCTAATTTATCTAAAACTCCTTGAATATTAATTTTAGATAAGTGTTACTTAAAATCTATAATATAACTACTAAGCAAGTGTATGTATCACAACTGCAATAGTAGCAAGTTGCCTTTCATAACAAATCTTTATATTTAATTAATTAAAAATTATAATCTCTCAAATTTTATCCAAGCTATCGAAAATTTAGATAAAAAAAAATTAAACTACTGCAAATAAGTCAAACAAATCAAATATCAATCAAGTGAATACCATCTAGGTAATTCAACTTTACCTAATACTTCCTTTAATTTTACTCTCCTTTATTTACTTAATCCAATATCATTAATTGATAATTAGAGCATTAATTTATTTATAATTTTTGTAAAAGATAAATCAATTTGATTCATTCCTAATCAACCCCTTATATTCATATAAGAAATTAATCAAGAGAAAAACATAAATTGGGCACAAAGCTCTAAATGGCTATATAAATTATGCAAATATGTTTTTATCTAAACACACAAATCAATTCGTTTATCTCATGCAAATAAGATCAATTAAGTGCTATTCAATTCAAAATCTAAATGAATAAATATTTTTTTTCTAATTTATTACTTGTAACTTAACCATTTAATTTATTTTTACACAATTAGACGCATTAAGAATAGAATAAAATAAAAAATCTAAGATATCTCAATAAAATAATAAATTAAACTACATATTAGAATCCATCGAATCCTTGAAAATAAAAATCTACACTATAGAAAGTAAAATAATATATATAATGTGATTTTAACTCATAATCTATTAGATATTTGATATTGGTTTATTTCTTTTCCAAAATAGGATGTGATTTCTTACCAAACTTATCCTTAGAAGATAAGAGAAAATCATACTTTAATTATATTATCTCAAAAATTTAATATTTAGGGGAATTAAGATAAATTAAAATATATGAAAGGAATCTTAGACAATGGGCTTCAAATGTTGCTTTATGGGTATCTTGTCCCAAAGACTGCAATCATATGAACCATAAACTAACCATGCATAAGTAATTAAGAATAATGAGTTTGACACCAAAGCTAAAAAATTAAATTTTATGAGCTATGTCTGAGTTAGACCCAAAGTAACCTTAAAAAAGTGAATTTTGAAAATTTTTAGATTTTTTATTTAATATTTTTAGAGTTGGGAAAATATTACTTGTACTAAAAGAGACTCAAACAAAATACGATGTTTACAAAAATCCTACCCTATATTTTTTTCAAAAATTAATTAAAACTTAATATCCTAACTCTATTCTTAACCCTAACCCTAACCTTAAATCCTAATTATAAACACTAATCCTAACCCTAACCCTAAATTCTAACTATGAACTCCAACCATTTTTTTATGCACATTTTTTAAAACTGTAACCCATTTTATTTTAATGCATAGTTTTATTATATTATGACCTTAACCACTAACCTAAAATTGTAACCCCTTTTTATCTTAATGCATATAATTTTGTTAAAATCTAACCTAAAATCCTGCCCTATTTTTTTAAATATTAATTAAAACCTAAAATCCTATCCTATTTTTTAAAACATTAATAAAAGTTAGGGTAGGACTTTATGTTTTAATTAACGTTTACAAATAATAGGGTAGCGTTTCAGGTTAGAGATTAACAAAAATATATGCACTAAGATAAAAAATAAAAAATAAAAAAAGGGGGTTAGGATTTTAGGTTACTACTTAAGGTTATGGTTTTGAAAAAAAGTGCATTAAAATAAAAATGATTAGAGTTCATGGTTAGGATTTAGGGTTAGGTTAGGACTATAGTTATGATTTAAATTTTAATTAATGTTTAAAAATTAAGGTAGGATTTTATGTTAGAGTTTAACAAAAATATATGCATTAAGATAAAGGCAGTAGGAGGATTTTAGGTTAGTGGTTATGATTTAGAAAATATGCGTTAAAATGAAATTGTGAGAGTTTATGGTTAAAGTTTCGGGTTAAGGTTAGAATTTTACGTTTTAATTAATATTTATAGAAAAAGTAGGATTTTAAGTGAAAGTTTAACAAAAATATAAGCACTAAGATAAAGGGGTTAAGATTTTAGGTTAATGGTTATGGTTATGGTCTAGAAAAACATATATGCATTCAAATAAAAATGATTGGAGTTCATGATCAAGGTTTAAAATTCTAGTTATTGTTAATGTTTAGTGTTTAAGGTTAGAGTTAGTATTTTATGGTTAGGGTTAGAGGTTCAGATTATAATTTAAAATTAGTGTTAAGATTGAATTTTAATTAATATTACAAAAAAGTAAAATGAAAAAAAAAACTAAACTAAACATTACATGCAAGTAGCCCATAGTATAGCTGAATGTTAGAATCTCTTTGCTGTACTTATTTTTAATATTAATTTTTTTAAAAAAATATATTTTAAATTTTTGAAAATTTTAAATATGTCAAAAAAACTTTCAAAATTTTTAATATTATAATGTATTCTAACAGTTATATTTTTATAATTATTTCAAATTATATATATATATATATATATATATATATATATAATATTTTATTATTTATATAATTAGATAATAATAATAAAAAGTAAAAGTATAATTATATTATTTAAAAATAATAAAAATCAAAAAACAAACTAAATATATTTTTAAAAATAAAAAAATATTTTTACAAACTAAATGGATCTATAATTTTTCAGTTTAGTCAACTAAAAATGGGTTTAACCGGGTGTATACAGTTTTAGTTCGATTCAGTTTTTGATATTAAATCAAATCGAATCGATTATATAATTTTTAAAAAAAAATTGAATTTTTTAAATTTAGTTAAAATATTTAAAATTAAATTAAATCGAATTATAAAAAAAATTAATTTTATTTTTCTCTCTCTCTTAGTTAAAATGAATTTATTACTTACCGGGCTGTAGATTCTTACCAGCAGTGAGAGATCACGATTCTAACACTAGCCCCGCCTTCGAGTGTTCAGTTTTCTTAAATAATGCAAGCTGACCGTAAGGTCGCTGGCGCCATGCTCTGGCTGAGACCGCAACTGATTGGCAAGCAACCCGATGACTCAGAGTAAGTTTGCAGTGCGTCGTGTTCTTCGATGTGAATGACCGAAACTGATGCTACAATTTTGAGAAATGTATTGTGGAGAGGGAGGTTGCAGTGAAATGAATTTAATAAAAGTAAAAAGCCTCGCCCTCTGAAACTCCTACTTAGGCCTGCGGGTAGACATTATCAATTAAAAAAAAGAAATTAAAATTTTATCTTCCGAGAAAAATAAAATATTTAAGTGGCTCAAGGAAAGCAGTTTAGTACTGTGACAAAAAAAAAATTGAACTCAATCAAAAGTTGTTAGTGCGCTCAAAAAATTAGAGCATGTTTCTTATAAGAAAATGAGTTGATGGAATGAGAATTTGGATTCACATTTCATCAGTTTATCATATTTGGTTTGGCAGAATATTTTTTTACCGTGAAATGAGTTGGAATCAAGAGAGGTAATACCAATTGCCTCGTAAAAGCTAAAAAAATGATGAGAAAGACGTAGAATGACAATTAAAAAATTTAAAATATTTCTATTTTTTTACTTTTTCCTGCTAATATTTTTTTTGTTTTTTTTCTTCGGCCTTGCATACTTTTTTCTACTTTTTATTTTCTTCAGCCTTCTATTTTCTCGAAACTCCTTGATCTCTTGTTGCATCCCGAGCTCTGTTAGTGTCTTTACTTCTCTGCTTCTCTCTCGACGGGCGGTCGCGGGCGAGTCTAGTGACTCTGTACTTGGTGAAGAGCAAGGCTGAACAAGGCTCCAGTTGCGTACCTCTGCGTTGGCATCATAAACGACGTCGTGGCCATCATCTAGAATTCTAATACCCCAAATGCAGGTGAAGTGGAGTAAGACGAATCATCATCGTCTTCTTCTTCAGTTGCAAAAGGAGGGATAGAGAGTGATCGTCGCTTCAATTTCTAAGGGAATTGAAATTGAAATGTGAATGTTAATATAATTCCGAAGAGGGGTCTGTGTTATTTTCGTGGACCATTACTTGTACAAAAGGTGTTGATTCTAATTTCTCCTCCTAGCTAGAGTGTGACGTGCTAGAGCCATTGCTTCCATAATGTTTACTTCTTTGGTCAAATGAATTCCTCGTCGGCTTTTGGGACTTGGAAGTTGGAACCAATGCCCATAAAAATACAAAATAAGCATAAGATTTCATGTGTATATTATTTCACGCGCTTGTTCAACATTTATTTTCATCCAGTAAGATAAGTTTATTTTATATAAATTAAATTTTTTTTATAAATTCTACCATTTAACTAAAAAATTAAGTCTTGTAAATCATTTAGATAACATATTATTGATCTAAAATACTAAAATTATGTAAATAAATTCAAGTATAAAATATAAAATGTGTTAAATGTTTATTTATTTTTAAAAAAGCAAAATATTTTTTATAGATAGGCAACAAAAGTATTTTTTTTTAAAAAGTAATAAATAAATTAAAAAAAATTACAAATAATTTTTTGTGGCCCGTCGAAGTGTTGTCTGCAAAGAGATTCATAAATAATAAACAATCAAAAACACAATCCTCAAAGTATTGAAAAATTAAAAGGAAGAATAAAAAAACAGTTTTGTATTATTTTCTTCGCAAATTACAAACTATTTATTATTGATAAATAAAATAAAAAATAATATTTAAACTGTTTCTCAATTTTATTAATATTTTTAATAAAAATAAAATATTATTAATTATTTTTGTATTTATATTATTTTTAAATAATTATTTAAAGTCAAATAATATTATTTTACTAATTTTATATTTTAAGAATATTTCTGTCTTTTTGTTAATTTTTTATTTTATTTTTACATTAGTTTAAGTATACTAAATATAAAAAATCAATAGAGATTTTTTTATGGCATATCAATGTAATTATATATATATATATATATATATATATATATATATATATATATATATATATATATATATATATATATTACTATCAACCAAACGATATCTTAGTAGATTATATGCTGCAATTAAATTAAATTTTTTTGACAGTCAACTCGTGTACAAAATTTGATAATTTTAAAATAATAAAAGAATTAAAATTTGAAAGTAGCACTAGGAAACTAGAATTTGAGTGGGGTTCAAGACTGAAAAGGCAGGTAGTACACGCTGACCAGGAGAAAGTGAAAAAGTCATATATTAAAATAATATTAATATTAAAAATAATTAATTTAATATACTAAAAAAATTATATCGGTTGATTTAATTAAATTTTTTTTAACTAAAAATTAAATCAAATGGATCAATTTTATATTAAAAAAATGGGCAAACTACATTTTGCTACCCTGATATATCAATATAATTGCAACTTCCCCCCTTTTTTTTCAATTGCTGCAATGTGCCCCTTTTTGTTTGTTTCTATTGCAATTTTTCTCATACCGTCTATTTTTAACGGTAAATTTAACTTACAAAATTATGAATGATCAAACTACCCTTAAAAAACCTATTATTATTTTCTTTTCATACCATAACTCATTTCCTTAGTCTTCTTCTTCCCCACCACCCCCGTAAAAAAACAGAGCTAGTCTTCGAACCTGGTTGGTCTTCCGATGGCCATTGCAATTGCACCACCCCCGGTAAAAAAAAGAGCCCTTCATCTTTGATGAGCGAGCACCCGCAACACAGTAGATTGTGGTGGGGTTTGGATACAGAGGACGTTTAGAAGAAGTATGTGTGCCTTCTACACTGGATTGGCAACACAAAATGTTGACAGGAAAAGAAAGGAAGAAAATATAATAAAACAGAGTGATAGGGTGGTCCAGAAACTCCAGCATTGTTGACTATAATGTCAAGGGTGCCAAATTTACCCACTGTGAAGTCTACTGTAGAGAGAACATCATCCTCTACTGTAACATCACAAAGGAACAAACAAACATTTGTGTCTCCACTGAGGGACTCACAAACCTGCATTCCAAGGTTGTCTTACACGTCAACTATACAAACTTTGGCACCATGGGCATGGAAGAGGCAGACAATGCTTTCTCCAATTCCAGTAGCTCCACCTATAACCAATGCCACTTTGCCTAATAACCTGAGGAAGATATATCATGATGAACTTAAGGCTATTTAGTATAAGGAGGGAATCATACAGAAGACCACAGATAATAGAACACCAGAACACCTAAAAGCACACCAAAAGAGTATATGAAAAAATAGTACATATTCAGAACTGTGGAATAACAAATACAAAAATAAGTTACATATTTCTGGAAACAAAACCAACATACAGTATTAACAAAAAATAATATTTCTAGGATAAATTTTTCTTTGGAGGATAGTGCTTCCTTGCAAAATTTATGCCATCTAGAAACTCTAGACTAGGATACAATGCTTTATTAGGACAAGTTAAGCCTTTTTCTTATTTCATTTCAATCATATGAACCTCTGATACATAGAAGTTTCAAATACAGAGAGTACGCAACTCAGAAAGATTGCAGCATAAAATAAAGCATCAGAAAAAAAATGGCAGAGAGAGATTATTTTAGTGACATACTCTTCTCAATGGATCCTATGCACCCTTAGGCAATGGCCATGGGAATAGGTTCGAAGACGGGCTCTGTTTTTTTTACACGGGGGTGGTGGGGAAGAAGAAGACTGGAAAAATGGGTTGGTATTAAAATAAAATAATAATAAGTTTTTTAAGGGTAGTTTGGTCATTTATAATTTTATAAGTTAGATTTAACATTAAAAATAAACGTAGGGGGAAAAGTGTAATAGAAACAAACAAAATGGGGTATATTGCAGCAATTGAAAGGAAATGGGGGAACTTGCAATTGTATCAATACATTAGGGTGGTAAAATGCAGTTTGCCTTAAAAAAATCGATACAAATTATTCAAATTCAATTTTTTTTTCAATTTTTGATCGGTTCAATCAATTTTGTTTAATTTTATTCGATTTTTTACCTCCTAATTTAATCTTTGCCAAGTTTTTTGTTTCGTGGACAGCTCTAGATTGGAGATGGTACATATATTCAAATCTCCAAATGTGGAAGAAGGCTAAGGAAAGTGGGTGTGATCCTTAATTTCATTCGCAAGCTTCTTATATGAGTGCGGGAATGTAAAAATTGTTAGCAAGTCATTGGCCTGTTTGATTTTTTAGTTTTTAGTTTTTATTTTTATCAAAAATTTAAAATAATTATAAAAATATATTTGATTATTATTTTTTAAAATTTTTGAATTTATGAAAATACTAACAAAATATTTAAGATTTTTTAATATTGAAATGCATTATAATAATTATATTTTTATAATTATTTTGAATTGTATGAAAAATATTTTACTGCTCATATAATTTAAAAGTAGTAAAAATAAAAATAAATTTAAAATAAAATTATATAACTAAAAAAATATTAATTAAATTAAATTAATTTTCAAAAAATATGACAAAAAAATAAAATTTATTTTTAAGAAATAAAAATAATAAATATTTTCATAAATTAAATGCACCACAAAAGAGGAAGATCAATACAGAAGAATTCTATGCTTTGTGGTTTGATATTATAGCTTTAGGCAGTGTTAAAGTTTTTATATAAAGTTATTTTATTTTATATTTCTTATGTAGCTAGGATGTGATCAATAACCCTATTATTAAGGGATAACTTTTTAACTTTGACCTATTCCTTTGCCACTTTTACCACGTATTAGAGATTGTTGCGTGGGTTGCTTTTTTCTCGAATTCTTGTTGATGTAAGGCTATTTAAAAGTCAACTCTTTCATTCAATAAAATATTGTAGTTCTCGCCCAACCTTTACACATTAGTATGTACTTTACAATTGGTATCAGAGCCTCTTTATAGGGATTTGATCAAAACTTGAAAAGCAGCAATCCTTTCAAGTAGATGGCAGAAAATAGTTTTGTTCAGCCGGCGATTCCAAAGTTCGATGGTCACTATGACCATTGGGCAATGCTCATGGAAAATTTCCTACGGTCCAAAGAATATTGGAGTTTGGTGGAAGATGGGATCCCTGCAGCAGCTGAGGGAGCTAATCTTACCAAAGGGCAAAGGCAAGCCATTGAAGATCAAAAACTCAAGGATTTAAAGGTAAAAAACTATCTTTTTCAAGCAATTGATAGATCTATTTTGGAGACTATCTTGAAAAAAGATATGCAAAGGACATGTGGGATTCAATGAAGCAAAAGCATCAAGGGACAACAAGAGTTAAATGAGCACAGTGGCAAGCACTTCGAAGGGAATTTGAAATCCTTCAAATGAAAGCAGGGGAATCAGTGAATGAATACTTTGCTCGAACTCTCACCATAGCTAAGAAGATGAGGATTTTATGGTGAGATTGTGGGAGATGTCACTATTATTGAGAAGATCTTACGATCCATGACTCCAAGCTTCAACTATGTTGTTTACTCCATTGAGGAGTCAACTGATATTGACACTCTATCTATTGACCAGCTACAAAGTAGTCTCTTGGTACATGAGTAACGCATGAGTGTCCCAATCATTGAAGAGCAGGCTTGAAGGTAACATATGAAAATAGAGCAAGAGCAGCAAGAGGACAAGGTCGTGGAGGATTTCGTGGACGAGGAAGAGGAAGAGGCATGTCACGCTTTGACAAGTCCACTGTGGAATGTTATCATTGCCATAAACTTGGACACTATCAATATGAATTCCCAAGCAAGGCGAATGAAGCTAATTTTGCAGAATCTCAAGAAGAAATGCTTCTATTGGCATACATGCAGAACAAACAAGCAGAGAAGAAATATGCTTGGTTCCTTGACTCAAGGTGTAGCAATCACATGTGTGGAAAAAATGAACTATTCTTTGGTTTAGATGAAAATTTTAGAGAAATAGTGAAGTTGGGAAACAATTCCAGCATGGCTGTGAAGGGAAAAGGCAATGTGAAATTTCAGTTAAATAGAATCTCACATATCATTACTGGAGTATTTTATGTACCTGAGTTAAAGAACAACCTGTTGAGTATTGGTCAGCTGCAAGAAAAGGGATTAATAATATTCTTCCAGCATGGAAGATGCGAGGTTTATCATTCGGAGAAAGGCTTAATCATGGAAACAACAATGTCCTCAAACAGAATGTTCATTCTACCTGTTAAGCCTCAGCCAGGTGTGTCAGCTTGTTTCAACACAATCACTGAAGACTCAACCTAGTTATGGCACTGCAGATATAGGCATTTGGGTTTTAAAGGTTTGAAGACTCTTGAGCAAAAATGGATGGTGAATGGCTTGCCGCAACTCAAAACTCCCTCTAAAATTTGTAAAGACTGTCTAGTGGGAAAACAACAAAGGGATCTATTCCCAAAAGAAAGCACATGGAGAGCTTCTCAAATCCTACAACTGGTACATGCAGACATGTGGAGTTATTACACCCATCTCAAACAGCAAAAAAGGTACCTAATTACATTCATTGATGATTATAGTTGTAAAACTTGGGTATACTTCTTAGTAGAAAAGTCAGAAGCTTTTGACACTTTTAGAAGCTTTAAAACTCGTGTGGAGAAAGAAACAGGCACATTCATAAAATGTTTGCGTACTGACAGAGGTGGTGAATTTACATCACAAGAATTTATTAATTTTTACAAGAAGAATGGTATAAGTAGACAATTGACAACTGCATATACACTACAATAAAATTGGTTAGCGGAGAGGAAAAACAGAACCATTATGAACATGGTTCGTAGTATGCTTTATGGAAAAAAGATTCCAAGAACTTTCTGGCCTGAGGCAGTCAATTGGATTATTCATGTGTTGAATAGATGTCCAACAATTGCTGTAAAAAATAAGACTTCAGAAGAATATTGGAGTGGAGTAAAGCCATCAGTTGATTACTTTAGAGTTTTAGATGTGTGTCTCATGTCCACATACCTGACAGTAAAAGAACAAAGCTAGATAACAAAAGTATAAGCTGTGTTCTACTTGGAGTAAGTAAAGAATCAAAAGCATACAGATTATATGATCCAGTTTCCCAAAAGATTATCGTGAGCAAAGATGTTGTATTTGAAGAAGATAGAAGCTGGGATTGGGACAAAAGGCATGAGAAAACCTTTACAATAAACTTAGAATGTGAAGATGAACAAGATGGAGCTGTCAATGTTGAAAACAATGAAGCAGACATCAATGAAGAAATAGAAGGAGAAATAGAGAACTCTACTTCGGATGAGTCAACTGAAAAGACCTTACCAGATTTAAATAGAAGAATCAGGCAGCAACTTGTTTGGATGAGGGATTATGAAAGTGGAGAAGGACTTTCTGAAGAAGAAGACATGACCAACTTGGTTATGTTTGCAGCTGCTGATCTAATTTCTTTTGAAGAAGTTGTGAAGAGTGAAAAATGGAGAAATGCCATAAATTTGGAAATAGAGTCAATAGAGAAGAATGACATATGGGAGTTGACAGATTTACCAGTTGGAGGAAAGAAAATTGGAGTGAAATGAGTATATAGAACAAAGCTTAATAAGAATGGAGAAACAGACAAATATAAGGCAAGATTGGTGGTAAAAGGATATGCTCAACAATACGGAGTTGATTACAATGAAGTGTTTGCACCTGTGGCAAGATTAGACACAATTCGACTAGTGCTTGCACTTGCAGCTCAAAAGGGATGGACCATTTATCAATTGGATGTAAAGTCAGCATTTTTTATGGTGTACTCAATGAAGAAGTATTACCTTGTGGATATGAAATCAAGGGCAATGAGCATAAGGTGTACAAGTTAAAGAAGGCTCTTTATGGATTGAAACAAGCTCCATGAGCTTGGTACAGTCGCATAGAGTCATAGAAGGCTTTGAAAGGTGCCCTCATGAACACACTTTGTTTGTCAAGACAAGTATAAAAGGTAAAATTCTTATTATAAGCTTGTATGTTGATGATCTCATATTTACTGGCAATAATGAGTCATTGTTTGCTTAATTCAAAAAATCTATGATGGTTGAGTTTGATATGACTGATTTGGAAAAAATGAGGTATTTTCTTGGTGTTGAAGTAATGCAAAAGACTGATGGCATTTTCATTAATAAAAAAAGATATGTGATGGAAAGATTTGGAATGAACAAAAGTAATTTGGTCCATAATTCAATTGTTTATGGAGAAAAGCTTCAGAAGGATGAAGATGGAATGAAAATTGATAGTACTTACTACAAGCAGATTGTAGGAAGCCTTATGTACTTAACAGCTACACAACCAGATGTTATGTTTGCTGTTAGCCTCATCAGTAAGTATATGGAACATCCTACTAAGGTACATTTACAAGCAGCAAGGAAGATCTTAAGATACTTGAAAGAGACAATTGACTATGGAGTGTTCTACAATTAGGGAGGAAATGAATAATTAGTTGCATACACAAATAATGACTATGCATGAGACTTGAATGATAGGAAAAGTACTTTAGGTTATGTGTTTCTATTGAGCTCTGGTGCAATATCTTGGTTATCCAAAAAGCAGCCTGTAGTATCTTTATCCACTACAGAAGCAGAATTCATAGCTGCAGCTGCATATGCTTGCCACCTGTAGTATCTTTATCCACTACAGAAGCAGAATTCATAGCTGCAGCTGCATATGCTTGCCAAGCAGTTTGGTTGAGAAGGATTTTGGAGAAGCTTGGACATACACAACAATTCTACAACTGTTTATTGTGACAACAGCTTAACAATTAAGCTTGTTAAGAATCCTGTGATGCATGGACGTAGTAAACATATTGACGTACGTTTCCATTTCCTTCGTGAACTCATAAAGGATGGAACTTTGCAACTAGTTTACTGCAATACTCAAGAACAAGTTGCAGATGTGATGACAAAGCTTTTAAAACTTGATGCTTTTGTGAAATTGCATAACCTGTTGGGAGTGTGTTCATCGCCAAACGTAAACTGATTGCTAATAGCATTCAGTTTAAGGGAGGATGTTAAAATTTTTATATAAACTCATTTTGTTTTATATTTCTTATGTAATTAGAATGTGATCAATAACTCTATTATTAAGGGATAACTTTTTAACTTTGGCGTATTCTTTTGACACTTTTACCATGTATTAGAAATTGTTGCGTGGGTTGTTTTTTTCTCGAATTCCTGTTGATGTAAGGCTATTTAAAAGCCAACTCTTTCATTTAATAAAATATTGTAGTTCTCTCTCAATTTTTACACACTAGTACGTACTTTACAGGCAAATGTTTTAGTTTTTGTCACTCCAATTTTTTCTCCATATGCAAGTATTTAGGACATAAAATTCAAACGGATTTTTGAACCCACAAGCATGGTTGGCTCATTTACTCATAGTACTCTGTTTCTCTTTAGTATAAAACGAAAAACAAAAAAAACAAAAAAAACAAAAACAAAAAATCTTGTCAAGTTGTCTAAAAATTGGCTGACATGGAAAGGATAAATTAGGAAGAAAGAAGATAGGATAAAAAATTTTTGTTGAGAAAATTAATATGATATATAAAAGTAAATAAGATTGAAGAAAAATATACTTTGGGGTATTTTTTTTTAAATAAAGGTATGTATGTGAAAAAAAACCCAATAATTACATTGAAATCTGGATATAAATTGGCCTAAAAAACTACTTCTAGCCTTTTAAAAAAATAAATAATCATTTTAGTCTCTAATAAATATTTAGCATTATTTTATTCGTAATTTTTTTAAAACATACATCATTTAGTTTTTAAAATATTAACGGAGTTGTTTATAAAGACTAATTTTATTTAAGTGCAATGTCAACTTATGTGAATTTTTAGACGGAAGCATAATACACCATTTTTAAATAAGATTTAAAACAAACTTAGTCTTAATTAATACAAATTTGTTCAAAAAATAATTTATTTTTCTTTTATTTAAATTTTAACAGTGCACTTTAGTAGCTAATATTCTATGCCAGATATAACTAGTTTATGTCGACAACTCTATATTTTTTAATAAATGTGACCTTTATAACTAAAATGATGTATTTCTTTAAATTTTTAAAAACTAAATTGATAATATCAACACCTATATTACTAATTTTTCTTTTCTATAATTGAAATTTATTCTCATGTGATATATTATTCATTTTCCTACATATTCAAATTAACTAAATTAGTAATTGTGTTGTATTTGTGATATGAATGAAATGTGTAAGCAGTTTTCTTTTTTCAATTGTACATATTTGTCGTTAATCTTTTGCGGCAAAGGGTCGGGGTGTTGTGGCTGTGAGTCTCTGGGCGACGGCGGAGAAAAGGGAAAAGGCGCAGCAACTGCTTCCCAGCAAGACACAACGCCCCCTCCAATCCAATTCTGTCTCTGTTTCTCTTGCCAAAAGGTTCCCTCTCTCCCCTCTCTGTAAAACCTCCATATTTCTCTCTCTACACTATTCACACTTTCCCTCCCCTCTAGAACCTTACTTTCGCCCTCTCTCTATTGGATCTCTCTGTTATCGTGGTTTGTGACCTTAACCAGATTGTGCTTGTGGTATGATTTCCAGATCTCCAGGGCCTTTACGGATCTGAGGTTTCGATTGGAAACCGCTTCTTTTAAGGTTTAAGGGGCTTCTATAATGGCAACGCCCTTTCCCATTCCGGTCACTGCTGCTCAGGTTTCTACTGCCTCTTTTTAGTTGCGTCTCTTATTCAAGAAGTTTTAGCTTCTTCAAATGCGGCATTTTTTTTTTGGTTTAAGGGACAGCTATTTCAAACGGGCCCTTAATTAAATTTCTAGCTTTCTCTCATCCTCTTTTGGGTTGGTGGTCGGTGTGAGTGGTTCAGGTTGGGACCTACTTCGTGGGGCAGTATTACCAGGTGCTTCAGCATCAGCCAGAGTTTGTCCATCAATTCTATTCTGATGCCAGTACCGTGCTTCGTATAGATGGAAACACCAGGGAGACAGCTACGGCAATGCTAGTAAGTTTTATGCCCTTTCTTTTGATTTCGGCTAGTTACTGTAAGTTCTTAACGGATTATTTTTGCGCTTTTTATTGTCAATATGGATTATACTGTTTCGTCTTTTATTCTGGTAACACTCATAGGGTCATAGAAAATGCTACTTATATAAATTTTTCCTTTTTATTGTGGTTTGAATTGAGTTTGGCCCATCTTTTACTCGTATGATGTGATAGGATTGTACTAACTAAGTCACGCCATGTAGTATTTTTACCCTTGCATTTTGATAAAAGTAGTTGTTCTCTTCACTGTCTATTGTTTAGTAATTTGAAAGTATGCTGCATCCCTTTAGTATTGACTGAAAGAAATGATGAGCCAAACCATACAGTACCCCATGTCTGAAATTCTGGGAATCTTTGGATAGAAAATAGGAATGATATATCATGGCGAAATTAATGGATGCAAGTAAGGCATAAAAGCTATCACTGCAGATAAGTTGATAGAAATGTAGTTTGCACATATCATTTAGTAGTTACAGCCCCTTTATCTTGGCCATTTCTGCTTCATTTTTAATAAATTTCTTAGTTCAGCTTTCTTTAAAATAAAGTATGATAATAAGCCATGATTCCATAAAAGATTTAAGCAACCAAAAACATGGCCGTGCTAAATTTCATATTGGAAACATTAATTTCATTTATAACATTTAAAACTTACTCTTTTAGTTAATTTTTTTTATAACTTTTAGATTCTCACTTTCAAAGTCTGTTTAAAGTTCTATTGCTAACTAAATTATAGTTTAACATGCACTTTAGAAATTTAGTAGATTAACATTTAGAATATGCTAAATCAGCTAGCATTACTGATTCATTGCTCAGATTTTCCTCCTTTAGTGACCTCTCTCTATCTGTATTGCTTTCATTTTGACTTAGCATGATGAAGGACTTCAAAGAAAATGTGTCTCATGACTCATCTAATTTGGCTGAACAGAGGTGAAACTATAACATTATGCTCATGAAGAAAGCAAATTGTAGTGGATCAGCTTAAAATAAATTCAGAACTTCATGATTGACTCTAGGGAATGAGTTTTTCATAAAATCCATTGTTTGATTAAATGTACCCATTATGAATATTATAATAACCATTGGACATTATTCCAAAATTGTTTTGTGCCCCATCAATATATTATAAAATTAACAGACTATATTCTTTCCAAATATATGAGTCTATTGCATGCTTTATTGTTGTCTTTTTTTTTGCCTTTAAACTTCGGCTTGCAAGATCAACATGGTAATTACCTATAATTCAACAGTCAGATAAATGAATCATATCCTATAATGAGATATTGAGAGGTGTAATTGCATCAAGTTAAAGTCTTACACTAGTTTCAATTCATCCCTCTTTATATGTGGGTGTGTGTGTGTTTGTGTTCACGTTGGTGGTAGTGCACTGATGGTATGCTCTTACTGATAGAGTCAAAATTATTAGAGATGCTTACTGATGATTCAGATTTCTTAAGCTCTATTAGGTCCTTCCTTAATTGCTTGTAGGGCTCAGAAATTATCTCTCATTCTATGTGCATGTGCAATTAGTAAAGCTCTTATTTCCCCCCCAGAATTAAAGAAATTTCTCTGTGGGCAGCAAATCCATGCACTTGTTATGTCACTCAGTTTTACTGGAATTGAAATCAAGACAGCTCATTCTCTAGAATCTTGGAGTGGTGGTGTTATTGTGATGGTCTCCAGATCTGTGCAAATTAAGGACAACAGTCAGAGGAGAAAATTTATGCAGACATTCTTCCTTGCACCTCAAGAAAAAGGCTTTTTTGTGCTCAATGATATCTTTCACTATGTTGAAGAGGAGCCAGTTCACCACCACCAAGCATTCTTGTTAGCTCAGGGAAATCTTAATTCGAATCTGAATGCCCCCAGCTCAATTAATACGCCAGGTAAGTTCTTCAGCCCTAGTGCACTCTTACTTGAATTGATCTTATCGACTTCTAATATTTTACAAGCAATTGTGATTTCTTCATCCACTGCTTCCACATCAGTTGATTTTACCAATGTCATTGTAGTTGCTAATATGGGTACAATGTTTGTAATTTATCAATGTCACACACACACACACACACTATTTTTCAAATACAATGACACATATTATCTTTCAAATACAACAGCAGACATTATTTTTCAAACACAAAGTTGTTATTCTATATTCTAAGTATCTTACACTATTTTTCAAAAAAATCTAAATAAATAGATGTTAAACTATATTCATGTACAACAAAGAACATTATGGAAGAGCTTTTATTATTGGATTAAGATGGGGTTTCCATTCTCTCTCTCTCTCTCTCTCTCTCTCTCTCTCTCTCTTTCCTTTCTTTTTGGGGAAGCTGTGTCCCAGCAATGTCCCAGCCATATCATAGCCATAAAAGTAAATTTTTGGTTTGATAAGTCCAAATGCATTGGCCAATTGTTGGCAATGTGTCAGGACACTGTACACACCTGAAATTAGGTGTGTGCATGCTTTATGAATGGAAGAAGGCAAGGCACTCAGTGATTGAAAAAACTGCACCCTTTCTGTTAGCAAACTGCACCCTTTCTGTTACCAGGAAGAATGCAAGAGTTTTCAATCAGAATGTTTTAACATCATATCTTCTGTGGGAGAGTTACCTTTTTGGATTCATTTTGGGTGGCTGCTAATGGGCATTTTAGGGGAGTATCCCTTGTGGACACTAAAAGAGATTGGCAAGCTCTTTTGAGTTATTAAGTGTTTTAGTTCTTTTTCTCATTTTGTGAGGACTGCTGGTCCTCTGTTTCTTGTAATGCTCTTCTTTTCCTATCAATAAAGTTTCTTTTTCTATCAAAAAAGAAGAAGAATGATAAGAGCATTGTAGGACTTGGAATTAAAGAGTTGAAAGTTAAAACTTAAATGTTGGAGACCTAAATCTCCATTAGAAATTCACTAAGAAAATGGTGGAAAATTGCTGAAATTAATACTAAAAATATAGAGAAAATCCAATAAAGATAACTTCTAGCACTTGGAGACTGCTAGATGTCTCCCATAACCCAAATTCCCATAAGATTTTCCTTCCCACCTTTGCCTAGTCCCCCTTTTTATAACCAAATCCTTAACTAACTAATTTGCCACGTGTCCCTGCTGCTTAGACCCCTTAAAAATAACTTTTAATAACTATCCATATGATTCTAATAACTTCTAATAACCAGCTATATGTTTCTAATAACCATAGGGGTGTATCAATACCTCACCCTCGAAACTTTGCCCTCAAAGTGAGTAGTCAAAGTAGGAATTGGTGTCTTCTTCCAGTGTGGCTTCTTTATTTTGATGGCTGCCTTCTCCATTTTTGCAATACTTCTTTCCATCCTTCTTAACCAGCACTTGAAATTGTCACCGCACTTATACCAATTTTTGGAGACCTCAATCTCCATATAAAATTCATTAAAAAAATAGTAGAAAAATACAAAAATTAATACTGGAAATGTAGAGAAAATACAATAAAGATAACTCTTAGCACTTCGAGACTGCTAGGTATCTCCCATAACCCAAATTCTCATAAGATTTTCCCTCCCACCTCTGCCCAGTCTCCCTTTTTATAACTAAATTTTTAATTAGCTACCCCTATTACAATTTTCCATGTGTCTTTTGCTGTCTAAACCCTTAAAAATAACTTTTAATAACTACTCATATGCTTCTAATATATCCACCCATATATGTCTAATAACTTCTAATAACCATAGGGGTCTATCATTAAACCTCGGACATTAAATTTTCTATATGCAGATTGCAGTGGCAAGTGGTTGCCTATTTTTAGACTTTCTACTATAAGTTGAAAGTTGTCAGTAAATTTTAATCACAAACTACCTTTGTTAAATATAACTTTTATACCAACAATCTCTTTGATAGCAACTTTTTCTACAGAAAAAAATAGGTAAATAACAAATTTGACTGATTATGAAATGCATCAGATTTTTGAAACTATTCTTCGTGACTGTGAGCTATGGGTTTTCCAGCAACCAATTACCTGCTGGGTGCAGATATCCAGATAAGGGAGTTTGTCACTGCAAATGAGGTCAAAGAAAATGGTGTAGTTGAAAATTATGGATATTCAGAGCAACGAATGCAGCAACACCCCGATCGAGAAAATATTATAGAGGATAATACTGCTGAAGAGTCAAATGGTTCACTTCAAACTACAGTGAACGCTATGCAAGACCATGTACCCGCTTCTGCTGAGGAATCTGCTGAAGAGCCCCAAAAGCACACTTATGCTTCCATCGTATGTGCTTGAAATAATTGTTACATTAATGTTCAAATAATGATTTTCTTATATATTTAGTTATGACTTTGGGACTGACTTTGTTGTTGGAAGTTACGGGTTGCTAAAGGACAATCTACACCATCAGTGCCTTCTCAGTCTTCTCATAACAAGAATGTGTCCTATTCAGAGTGGGATTATGCTCCACATAATAGTTGTCAGCAGCAAACTGCACCAGCAAACACATTTGAAATGTCTGAGACTGATGCAGTGGAAGAGATTCCTGCAACAGAAGATGAAGGTTACTGTGTAGTACTTATTTAGAACTGATTAAGTATTTGGTTTTGTTTATTAATTAAATAATTACATTTTGGTGTTGATGCACATTTGGATTCCTGATTACCTCATTTTTCTACAAGTTAGTTAATTAGGCCTTAAATTTTTAGCACAGTTATTTATCATACCAAACATTTTGATTTAATTGGGAATGCCTTCAGATGAAATCAAATCTGTTTATGTGAGAAATTTGCCACCTACTGTCTCTGCTTCTGAAATTGAGGAGGAATTCAAGAATTTTGGTAGAATCAAGCATAATGGTGTTGTCATAAGAAGTCGCAAGGTCTATGTCTTTGCATCTTCAGTTAGCTGTATTAGTTAATTTATGACCCGAGATGAAGCTGAACTTTTCACTCGCCTCCAGGATTTTGGTGTTTGCTATGCATTTGTTGAATTTGAAGATACGGCTGGTGTTCAAAATGCAGTCAAGGTTTGTTTTGCTTTTGAATTATAACTTTGATATATTTATTTGCATATGGGTTATATATATAAAGAAATTTGGTTTGGATACATGTTAAGTATGGTGTGGATATGCCTGTTCTCCCACCTCCAGACAACCCCTTAATTCTGAATGTTGGAACTCTAAATTTAATTGTTACTAACTCAACCACAGTTAAAAAAAAAAAAGGAAAGAAAAACTTAGCATACTACATACTAGGAGTTCTGTGCATAACTCTAATATCATATCAAATATTATAGTATGTTTGTTATCTATTTTTATTGTTGTAAGAGTTGATATATATTATAAAATATTTATTACTTATATAGTATATATTTCTGTACACATACTCTGTTTTTAAAAAACTATTCTATATATATTTTTTAAACCTTACCTCTGCAACAAAAAGTAATACCTCTTAACCAAAGTTTATTGAACATATTAGTTGCTAACCATGTACATGTGTTTTCTGTTAGCTGCATACTTGTTTTATTGCTGTCAATCTGTTTTTTATTATTATTCCAGAAACTTTATCCTTTATTTTATTTTATTTATTTAGTTACAACTTGCAAGTAAAATTTTCTGGAGAAGCTTATTTTCTAGACTAATGCAGTAGCAGGAGTAGGAGCCTCATGTTTGTTTGAATGTTTGCAGGCAGGATTGGTTAAGATAGCAGGAAGACATGTATACATTGAAGAGCGGAGACCAAACATCAATGTCTCTTCTCGAGGAGGAAGTATGCTTTTATTTATTTTCGTTTCTATTTTGTTAAAACATTTTCTTCTGTTTTTTTCCCCCAAAAATTTACTTGTCATTGTTATTTCTCACTCACGTTTGACATCTAGACATGGTAAAACACTGAATCTATACTACATATTTATGAGTGAGGAATGAGTTGATGTTAGTTGATTCCTGAATGACAATTTTGACAGATAACTGATCTAGCTACAATGTGCTAATTTTTGTAGATAGATTACATTAGGTTTGCTTAGTAGTTTCATGTTCAAATCGTTGTTCATCGTGGTTACTGGCACTTCCACGTGACATATGGGTAGGAGTTACATTGTTGTGCTTACTTGACCTATTAAGTACCCGATACTTCGAGTTTAACATTCATATTAGATATAACATGACACTTCAAATTGCATCTAAGTTCTGTATATTTTATCATGTCTCTCTAAATCCATGTTATTATTGGAGCCTTAGTTATTGTTACACTTAATGCTTTATTTGATTATGTATCATTAATTTTTCAAAATGATACTTTATACAACCGCAATTAGATCAGCTAGGTTGACTAAATGATGGCAGAGATATTTCACTGCCACCTTTTTCCTGAAGCTTTCTTGATATTCTTTGCAAAAGTTAACTGTTTATAAACCATTTCCCCAATATATATATATATATATATATATACACACACACACACACATTTTCATGCATTATCAACAGGGAGGGGCAGAGGCAGGGGTAGCTATCAATCAGAGGTACTAAGAGGGCGTTTCAGTTCAAGGGGCTTTGGTAGAAGTGGCCAAGATGGAGGTGATCCGGAGTACAAAAAAACGAGAGGAAATGGTTTCTATCGACCTAGTTCCCGTCAAGAGAGGGGATTTTCACGGCATCAAGCACAAAGAACTGGCCAGAATTTGCCGGAGTCAACATAAAATATTCCTAGCTAGGGAAATTTTGAGTCAAAATATTTCTTGTCTAAGTAGTCAATTTCAATATATTTTATGAACCAAATCATCGATATTTTTCAAGTTTGTCATCTTTAGGTGCTCTGGGTTATGGATTACATATTTAATTTCTGAAATTTTTGTTCAAGCCTTTAAAGGGGCGTCTTGTTTCATTTATTTCTTGAGAATTTTTTTTTTAGTTGGCAATATGTTTGAAACATGAGATGTTCCTCCCCCCATTGAAATATAGTTTTGAAGATTTATTTCAACTCCAGTTAGAGTTTAATATTCATTCCTTCCATGGAGCTGTTGTAAGGTCTTTATCATAGCCTTGTAAAACGCTGCAATTTTGACTTAAATTGAGGGAAATTATTTCTTATCCATATTAATGTATACTTTCAATTGCAATATTTCTCTTAAACTGAAAGTTATTGTAATATCTTTTTCATTTATAAATTTATTGCAATCAGCATCTAAAGTGATAAAAATATATATCCCGGTGAGCTACTATGTAGTTAAGTCATGATTTATTAAATTATGAGTTTCCAACATCTCCCTAATTGTATTACTAGTTCTCACCAATTTTTTTTCTCGTTTTTTTTTTTTTACATTTTTATGATTCATAACTTTAATAGTTTAACCTTTTAACATCATATGATAATTTATATGGTATCAAAGCATTTGTATTTAAAGAATCAAGTGTTTGATCCTTACGGTTACAATATTTTTACTCTTTTTTCTTTAGCCAAAAGAAAGTGAAAAGAAAAAAGAAAAAGATTAAGAACTGTGATTATATTTGAATAATATCATTTGATAAATTGTGATTTAACGTCTTGAACTTTTGAAATCATATAGTATCTAAGTCTTTATATCTAAACTATCAAAGTTTGATTCTCATAGGGGTTGCAATATTTTCGCTCGTCCTTCTTTGACAAAAAAAAAAAAAGACTAAAAATTAATAACACCATCGGAGAATATTGAAAGTTGATAAATTTTTAAGTTCATATAATATCTCACACACATCCTTTTTTTTTCAACAATTTTGACCAAATTATTTTTTGATCTCTTAATTTTATTTTGGTTCCTTAACTAAAATAAGTTTTTATAAAATCCTTTAACTTTTAAAAAATTGTCACTTAGATCCTTTTCACACTATTAATTCAAATAAATAAAAAAGATTATTTATGAAATTCTAAAGAGTAATTTGATCAAAATTTTTAGTAAGAAAGTAATAGGGAGAGGTATTTAGGATATTTTGAATGCTATTTCCAATGAATTTATAGATTGAGGAAAATATATTACAATAATTTTTAGATTAAAAAAGTAGTACTTACTCATCATAATCTATACTATCAATTGTAATGTCCCCTTGAAAACAATGTATTTTTTTTTTCAGGTTCCTTTTGATAAAAATGTAAAATTCAAAAGGAAATAAAAAAAATAAAAAGTAAAAAAAATGAAAAGTAAAAAATGTAAAAAGTTACGTGTATTTTTTTTTTCTTAATTTTCATGTTTCAATTTTTTTTAAATTTTCACTTTGAATTTTGTATGATGCTTTTAGTGTCAAGTCTTTTATTTTATTTTTGTGTGCATTTGAGTCTTAATGTTGGTCTAATTTCAATTTTTATTGTTATCTTTGAGTTCTTTTCTTTTCTAGGGTCATCTAATTTAATCTCATATAACAAACTTTTCATCTGAGCATAACTCACCAGTACAGCCTTTTTTGATAGGACATATTGCTGACTGTCTGCTTCTTGAGAAAAGTTGAATGCAAGTACTGCAAGTAGTAGCATTCTATTCAGCTCCCATTCAGTATAAATAGAGCAGTAGGCTAAAAGCCAAAAATGCTTATTTTAACACGCAGCACTTTCACCTCTCTCTTCCAGAACCACATTTTTCTCTCTAATTCTGTGTTTTTAAACAGCCTATCATGTAATTATATTTTGGTGATCATCCCCAATGGTTCCTCGTCCAAGAGACTGACAGAATGGTGACATCCCTTCTATATATTGCAGAGTAAGGGATGGCAAATTGACAATAAAGGTTTGAAGCTGCAAACGAGAAGAATGACTGTTTTTGAAGGCATCATAACTGGAGAATGGCCCACAGGATTCTGGCTCTAAAACAGTCCTGGACCCTCTTTGTAGATCACGAAACTACATGAAAACAGGATTCAAACCCAATGAAATGAGTGGATATCAAGGCATTGATCACCCAGATGCTGGCCAGGCATTTGATCACAACTTGCAATTAATAATTTGGTCATAACCAGAGAAGAAAGAAATATATGAATTATTCTGAAATTCGTAATTTGGTCATACTGGTCATCAAGGAGGCAAACTACTACAACAACAAAATATCAAAGAGGAAGCTCTGACTGTGACATGCATGAGCTTTGAAACGGGCTACGTAATTAGTATACATGAACCCTTTATGATTGGGAGAGAAACTTGAGGTTTAAGAAAGACCAGTAACTTTTCCTGTTGTCGTATCAAGATCAATGTCATAGAAGCAAGGCCTTGTTGGAAGGCCTGGCATTGTACTCATTGTTCCAACTAATGGATAAATAAATCCAGCTCCAATACTGGCTCTCACATCCCTTATTGGTAAGATAAATCCAGTTGGTGCTCCCTTCTCTGCAGCATTGTGTGAGAAAGAATACTGAGTCTTAGCCATGCAAATTGGCAGATCTGAAAATCCTTGTCTGGTATACATCTCAATCTGCCTCTCAGCCTGGTTAGACAATAAGAATGTCAATCAGGATTGAGATTATAAGTTAGAGGAGCAGTTTTCCACATTTTTGGTATAAGGGAATCTACTAAACAGTCGAAAAATTAATAGGTAGAAAGGCTTTCTGTTTGGATTGAATCAAAAAGTATAGGTAGGGTATATAGATGATGCTTCAAGTTTTTGGTATCAACTATCAAGTTGGCAGTCCCAAGATGGGAATCAAGATAATGTGGATTCTATAATGGAAACTTTGGGAGACAAAACAGACAATTTCCCTACACCACATATAAAATCAAAAACATATAAAACAAAATAAACTTACATGTATAGGCATGATGCTAGCATTTTCATTATCAGAATGCTAAATGGCTTATTAATATATTCTGGAAGGTTCTCCCAAAGTAACTAAATTGAAAACTATATGCCATCTTGGAAGTACTCAGCTCTTTCTGTTATGTTTTGAGTCAAAGAAATCTTTCAAGTTAATCCGTTCTTCTTTTTGAGATTTTTTTTATTTCTCTTCACTCTTTCATGCTTTTAAGATGATTCCCGATCCTCTTGTCTTCCATTATCCATCTCTCTTAATAAATTCTCCTTTTATAAAAAGAAAAAGAAAACCTTTGTCAAATAATATACCATCCTTAGAAGAAAAACAACCCCATTCTCTACGTCAAGACCAAGATTATTAATCAGAACAAAACAGAACTCCTAGGTCAGTAAAATATAGTGGAGTGTTGTGCAAAAATTAAGATAAGTTGTCAGATCAATCTAAGAAATGAGTCCACCTGCTCTGAGTACTCAACGCCACTGGCACCATATGACTTTGCTATTGCCCCTATTTTCTCTTTGATACCTATGTCTAGAGGATATAGGAACTTCAATGGCTGTGTAACATTTTCACAGCCTTGTCGAACTGCAATGCCCAGATCAACCTGAATCATGACCAAGCAACCTCAGTAAGCAATACAATCCATTCCGAACAGAATTATATAATATCCAGTTACATGCATTTAGTAAAATAAACTGTGAGCGACTACTTCTGGCCCTAAAATGGTTGTATGCTTAAAATGTCAGATGTCACTCTGAAACATGACATGGATCATTCTCTGTTGACATCACATTCATCCCCAACACAAATTGGAAAACTATTATGGTAATTATGTTGGGGAGTTAAGTAGTTATTATAGGGGTAGGGAGGCAATTTGAGAACGATATATAAGACATTCAAAGCAATGACTTACTGCTCCTCTACCACCATGGGCATGATGGCTACAAATTACAGCATCATAAGCCCCAGCAGCCAAAGCAGCTTCTCTGACTGCATTTAGTTCAGCTTCAGTGTCAGTTGAAAACTTGTTAATAGCAACAACAACATTAACACCATAAGCTTTTGTATTTGATATATGCCTTGCCAGATTCACACAACCAGCCTCAACTAGAGTGATATTTTCAGCTAAATATGCATGGTCAAGGGGCTTTCCAGCAACAACTTCAGGCCCTCCGCCATGCATTTTAAGAGCTCTTATTGTTGCAACAATAATAGCACACTGAGGTTTCAAACCACTATATCGACTTTTAATGTTCATAAACTTTTCAGTTCCAATATCAGCACCAAAACCAGCTTCAGTAACTACAAATCCACCTGGACCCACCAGCTTTAAGGCAATCTTATCAGCCACAATAGAAGAATTCCCGTGAGCAATATTTGCAAAAGGACCAGCATGAACAAGAACTGGGGTTCCTTCCAGAGTCTGCATAAGTGTAGGGTTAATGGCATCCTTCATTAACACTGTTAAAGCACCTCCAACACCCAGATCATCAGTGGTTACTGGGTCACCACTCTTACTATTTCCAATAACCATTTTTCCAAGCCTCTCACGCATATCAGCTAAGGATGTTGTGAGGGCTAAAACAGCCATTATCTCACTAGCAACTGCTATATCAAAACCTGTTTCTCTTACCATTCCTTTCTCATCAGGCCCCTGGCCAATAGTAATTTTTCTCAAGAACCGATCATTGACATCCATTACTCTCCTCCATGTAATAGAATTGGGATCAATATCGAGCCTAGCAAATTTATGTACTTCTTCCTCTGTAAGATCCTCTGGATGGGTCTTGGAAATTTCAAGCTTCTTAAGACGCTTAAACATGATATCACTAAACCTCCTTTTTCCTTCTTTATTTGGAGGGCATAGTCTGTTAAAAAGAGCCTTGTCTGACTGTGTTGCCTCATGGAAAATTCGGGTATCAATTGCAGCGGCTAGTAGATTGTTTGCTGCTGTTATTGCATGAATATCTCCAGTTAGGTGAAGATTGAACTCATCCATAGGAACTACTTGGCTGTAGCCACCACCTGCTGCACCCCCTTTGATTCCAAAAGTGGGTCCTTGTGATGGTTGACGAAGGCAAGTGACAACCTAACTCAAAAAAGATGAGTTTGGCGTGCATCCAGCATAATCTTGACATATGATTGAAAATTGTAAACATATTTCCATTTATATATTAGACCATCAAAACCAACAAAGACCCAAAACTTCAACTGAACTTATGTAAGTCATGAAATATGTGGGTTGTTAAGTTCAAATTAAAAATATGAGGCTGATAAAACAAAATGATGAACGAACAACAACTCTTACATCCAGGCACCTTATCACTATAAGACAGGAAAAATTAAATATAGGAAAATACTTCCAGAACAGAGTGAAAATAATTTTTTTTCTCAATAATGGACAAGGAATATTGCAATAAAAATTACTCCCATAAAATCAACATTCAGAAATCCTAAAATAGACACCGAGCCATGCTGAAACCTTCAACTCATCCAAGGTATATCCTAAGAAAATTCAAAGACTAAATTGTTATAAACTATAAGGCGTGCATATGTGTGTGGGAGCACATTTGTGCTTATGCAGAGTGAGCTCTTCCTCCTGAAATATTGAGAACAGCAACCCACTATCATTGAAATTTAATAATTTCAATGACTGCTTTATCACATAAAAGATTAACTACATGGGGTGTCCACACATACACAGCCACACTCTCTACGGACTATCTTTCCAGAGTTCAAAATTAAAAATAATAATAATAACCACATACTATTGGTGATCTATTCATATTCTTGCCTTCTGTCAATTGTCAAATAATTCCAAGATGAGTGGCTTAAACAAAATAATACAGTTTATTGATATGTATTAATTGTGTCTGACACATTTCATACATACTTCATTCTCGGATCAAACCGTAGCCCCAAGAGATGTTATTAACACATGAAACATCACATGCATGGAAAACATGGAGTCCTCTTGAGTCATCATAGTTAACATTTCCCAGCATTATCTCCCTGCTGTTATCTCTTTAATACTTTATGAATACTTCTGCCTCTTTTTTAATACTTTATTTCTTCGTTTCTTGATTTTGCAATTTTCTTCTCCAAATATCTTTCAGCTCTTCTAAAAACCAAAGCAATGTATAACATTTACTATTCATGTGAATAATTTGCTGTCATCCTCCCTGCCAATTCTTGCAACTTGAAGGTTCTTAAATATTTCTGGTTGTTTCTTAACAGATAAGGCATAACTGAATAAAAATATCTACCAAAGACACTGTTAGAAATTATGATAAAACTTTACATGGCCTTCACTTAACAGCTTAAACTTTTAAGTTGATGTGTCCTTAACATGGCATTAGATCCTCTATGACCAAGTGGTCAGGTCCTTGATAGACACTATTGAAGGATCAAGGTAAAAGATTAACTTTTAATGCACTTCTCAGAAGTCAGAACACAACCAACAGTAATGAATCTTAACAAGCATTAAACTATAAAGCAAATTATGCAAGCATCCTGAAATTACAGTGTCCAATTGAAGGGATGTAAGAACTTCATGCGGATTTTACACTGATTTTGTCCAAACCAAGTAGACCAATTTCGGATATTCAAGTAAACCACGCTCGAACAGCCTATATAATGCTTTACATGGTAGAAATTTTGTAGTAGACATTTATGATTATGAATAGCCAGGGACAGCATAATGCAGAAATAATGTTCAATAAAGTTGCAGAGCAGTTTACTAGGTACAAAGCAAGCATCAATGCAATCCAGAGTTCGCTGACATCATTATTTGGAATAAATCATTAATTCTTCATGACAAAATATTATTCTAAAACTAAGAAGTAAAACTAATTGTAAAGCACACTGAACTTCGAACTCATTATCAGATAATTAGGTATCATACCACAAATGTGGAAGAAAAAAGAGAGTACCTTTCTGTCAAGAAAAGCACCCAAAGCTTGACAGAGCCCAACTGTAGTAGTAGACTTGCCTTCTCCAAGAGGGGTTGGAGTAATCCCTCCAACCACAACATAGTACCCATCTTCTGATCCTTGTAGTTGATCAAGCACGGACAACAAAACCTATGCATCCAAATTAATATTGAGCTAAGCCAAAAAGATGAGAAATTTATATCTATCCAATCTGCCAATGAGCCAAATCTAATTATGTTGTTAGGGTAAACCGATACATCCAAATTGGCAGTTATGTTCAAAGAAATGAAGAATCCCACCTAAAACCCCTAAATTCTCTTTCGTCCCCCATTTCAATATTTTCTGGGCGACTAGAAAAATATATAAAATTGGCAGCATGCAGGCACTTTTTTTTTTCTTTTTTCTGTGGCTGCACTAAAGTTCATGAAATCTTGAGAAAGAAATAATCAATGATTCAGAAACTAATAATATGCCTGAAAATTGTAAAGAATATCAACTTCAACTTTACCCTTAACCTTAACTATCCTAGGATGCCCCAGAAAAAAAAGGAGTATTTGAAAAAAAGGGGAGGAGAAGGATTGAAGTAGGTAGCTACCACAGTGGACATATGAGAACCCATTACCTACCTAGGAATAAAGACGAGGGAAAACAAGAAACCTAATTACCTTGGCCTTATATTTCCCGTAAAGGTCATAGTGATTGGGACTGAGATTAAGATCCTTTGCAATCTCAGAAATATGAACAGGTTCAACTGAGTTAGCGATGTCTATGTCTGCTGGAACTGGGGACGCCACCTTCAGCTTCCTCACGGTCTTCGACGAACTCATTGTTATTGGATTTCAGGATATCGAATTGCGTTACTTTCTCCTGGATGGAGTAGCAGAATGAACCTACGAATCTGAAAACCCAAGTTTGACGAGGAAGGATGAAACGAGAGGGACCTCGATTGGTTCTGTGCTGTTTATTCAATATCCACCATTTAGCTTATCCTGCTTTATTTTATTTTTCAGTTGCTCTCTCTCTCTCTGAAACGACAAATAGGAAGATAGCCGCGCGGAGCGGTGGCCGGCCAGGATATGAAAGCCACATGGATTGGGACCGAGATTTGAAATTGAGTGCCAGCTGCAAATGAAAAAACAGTAAACAGATTTGAGAAATCATATGCATTGGTATTATAAATTTAGCAAAAATACTTTCTTTTATCCTTGATCGATATTCAATTTTATCTTTTAATTCTTATTTTCTTTATTTTATTTTTTATTTTTTTTAAAATTCAATATTATTAGTTGACTTTTGAAATAATAATTATTGAACTTTAAAATATTAAACTCTAAATACTTAAAATTTTAAAATTCTAAATTTTAAATATTAAATTCAACAATACTAATATATTCTTAAGCTCCATCAAAATTTAACACATCAAGAACAATCAAGTCCACGATAAAAACCTCATTTTCAACATAGACATCACTTGCAAGGATCACATATCTAGCAAAAAAGTAATCTATTACGTTTCATATTCCCTAAATATGTTATCGACACAAAATAAAGAGTTTTCTCACTCCGTAAGTCTTCTTAGTTGAAACATATAGTGACCAACACTAAGCGCAAGCATCATATTTTGTAAAAGCATTATTCAAAACAGACTTTAGTTTTAGTCATAAATAAAAAGATATTTTATTTATAGCTATATGACACACACTAGAATGCAAGTCCTTCCTGTGATACTGAAGCAACTATACATTTTCAACAACGTACAATGAATAATAAAATAAGCCGCAATACAATTTGGGTTCACCTGGATTAAGTTATTCTTCTAAACGCTTCTTTTGTGCCAACTTGTTAATTGTTATAAAACATATAAAAAGGAAAAAAATTTTGCAACTCAGCGAATAAATAATAGAACTATAATACGTAGACTATAAATTTTTATATATTAGCTAACAATTTATTAGATATGATCTAACCATATACAATTTTACATCTATATTTATTTTATTTTAGTAGTTACGTTAAGTTTAGAGTTTAAAATATAAATTTATATATATATTTCACATTTTATAAATTATAACCTATTAAAAACCTTTAGGGACTATTCTTTTGTATATGCATATTTTTAACCTTATCCAAACACTTACTTTACTTAGGAGGTCCATAAAACAATCAAACTAGATTTGGTCTCCCAAAGACCATTTTTTCATTTACCTCATCAAGTATTTCATTCTCACTTTTTCTATCAAGTGTAAATACTTCATACTTTGATCAACAAATAACACTGTGTGTGTTTACCTAAGTTCACTTTTCAATAATTTTTTTTTGTTTTATTTTAGTGTATTTTAACATATCTTATTTTATTTTATTTTATCTTAATTTATATAGCAATTTAATTTATTTAATTAAGTGGATTCCATATTAAAACTATTTCAATATACCCAAATACACATTTTGGTATGGGTAAATTATCATATCTCATGCCCAGACACACAGCCTAGTAAAGGTAAATAACCATATTTCATATCTAAACACACAGTCTAGTAAGGGTAATTCATCACATTTCATATCATAGATAACAAGGCAGAATGCCAATGATTACAAGAGGAGACATGCCTCAACTCTTTAAAATTATTCATTTCTTATCAAAGTTCTTACCCTTGCTAGTTTGAGTAACATGGTACATTAATGTTAGCACTTATTACTACTTTTCGACTAAAATCCTTTTAGGAATTTTATTTATTACCCAATCAGTCATTTACTTAGTTATTTTTTTATGTATTTTTTTATCTTCATTTTACAAGTCATAAGACTAACCAGTTTCATTTTAATTTATTTTTTTCTTACTTTTTTATAGGTACAGATTGAGCAACATCACATCTCTGATTTCAAAATAAAAAGACATACTAATTGTCATGCCCCCAATTTAAGGGCAGGTGAAACACATACTTTACAGACAAATATTTACTATAACAGGTATAATACAAGTCTTTATTATGAAAACATATACAAATAGGTTTTCTCATATAAACACAATATATAGACCAAGTTTATAAATATTAGAGTAACAACAGAAGTAAAGATTCTGTCTGTGGTGTTCAGAATATACTCTAGAGTACAAGTACAACTAAAATCAAAATCTGCGAGCCCTAGAAACAAAGTAGCCTCACCTAGAAAATATGTCGTCTAATTGATTACCTATCTGAAGGATCAGATTTTGTATCTTTATCTATAAAAAAATATAAATATCGTGTAGAGAGTTTGACAACTCAATGAGCAGATAAAACCTCTTATAACCTCTTAAGTCAACATATGAATGTACTCATATATATACAAATTTATCACATAAAAAACTACTGTCACAGTCACAATAAGCAATTAGAGAATGTGAGTTCATCACCCTTCTGCCTCCTCACATTACCATTGCCACAATCACAATAGGTAATCAGTGAATGTGAGTTCATCACCTTTCTGCCTCCTCATATTACCACTGTCACAATCACAATAAGTAATTAGGAAATGTGAGTTCATCACCCTTCCGTCTCCTCACATTATTACTGATACCTTCTACTCGGTATCGTCTCAAGTCATACAATCTGTCGATATTCATCAATACACACACACACACACACACACACACACACACACATATATATATATATATATATATATATATATATATATATATATATATATATATATATATATATATGTATATATATATATATATATACATATATATATGTATATATATATATATATATACATATATATATATATATACATATATATCTATCAAATGCAATGTATAATTATCAAGCAATTCACCATGAGTTTTATGCTTGCCATTCAATTATATTCGGTAACTTTATAGCTTTACAGATCAATGCCTCATACATATAATATTCACTTTACCAAATGATGACAAATACATTTAGAACCACATAATCAATGGGTTTCAAAATCTATTTGTAAAACCATACTCGTCTTGAACTATATGCTAGTTAGTAAGTAAAACAAATATTTTAACACATTTTAGAAACTTATGATAAAATAAATAACTTATAAACATAACCATTTATATATTTAAAGTTCAATAAGAGCATAACGTAAGTCATAGAAAGAATTATCTACTCATAGGGTAAGTCTCTAAGTTAGACAGCCTCAAGATTCACTTTTTCAATCTAAATTTGATGAAATAAACCTAAAAAATGAGTCTAGAGGATCCAAAAACCTAAAAATTGACTCTAAAAACTTAGTCAATGTTGGTCAAATGATGGGTACTATTCACATTCAAAAATACTATTCACATTAGTCGGAATTGTAACATCCCTAAAAAAAATTAGTAATTCTCATTTTATATATGGATTAATAAAATAAATAAAGGAGCAGGGATGTAATTGAAATATTTTAAGGATAAAAATGAAAACTTATTAATATTTTTGGGGTCATAATATATTTTCCTAAAAGTTTAGGGGTCAAAGTGTAAATAATAAATTTGTTAGGACTTCATCTAATAAATAGCAAATTGCTATTTAGTCCCTCTATCATTTTTTTAAAAATCTTTTGTAGGTTTACCAGGAGATTACTATTCACTTCTCTCCTATATTTTTTTCTCTAGATCTAGAGTACTTTCGAGCATCTGATCTCAAAACTAAGGGTACCACTAGATTCACGAGGAAGAGTACTACAATATTGGCTGAACAATTTTTCAAATTGGCCAAAGAATCGCTGTAGATCGGAAGTAAAAAATCTTAAAAAAATGTAAACTCTGAAACTCCTATTTAAAGACTTCAAATTGAAAATCTGACACCGTAGATAGATTTAGGAGATAGATAAACCTTAGGATATGAAATTTTTTAGCCATCTGACAACTTTTTGTATGTCGTTAACAGTGAATTCGGCCGGTATGAATAGTGATTTCGATTGTGAACATAACATCATCCATTGTTGTGCGCTTGGGAATATTTGATGGTGCTAATATAGGATTCTTCTAATGTTTTCATGTGAAATATTTTAATGCATAACATCATTTGTTTAATATTCATACCGTACTGAATATGGTTTTTGGATATCCGAATATCCTTTGATTTAAGAATATTTGAAATACGGGTCTCTTATGAATGTACTTCTGAACTGTATTTTCTATATGATAAATTTTAAAATATGAGTACATCCATATGCTGACCTAAGAGGTCATAAGAGGTATTATCTACTCACTGTGTTGTCAAACTCACTACACGATATTTTTATATTTTTCAGATAAGAATATAGAGTTTGATCCCTCCCCTTCAGATAGTTGATCAGTTAGACGACATAATATCTAGGTGAGCCTACTTTGTTTCTAAGGCTCATAGATTTTGGTTTATATTGTACTTGTACTCTAGAGTATGCTCTGAATGTCACAGGCAGAATCTCTGCTTCTATTGTAACTTTGACATTTATAACTTGGTTTGTATAATGTGTATACATAAGAGAACCTAATTGTATCTATTTCTATGACAAAAAATAGTGTTATGTATGTTATGATAAATATCTGATTGCGGAAAAAAGGAAAAAAATAGTTTTTTTTCACGTGTACTTAAATTTGGGGCGTTACAAGAATCACTATTCATGTCGGTCGGAATTACTATTCGCACTTATCGAAATCACTATTTATGCCCGTTGGAGTTACTGTTCATAACTGCAAAAGTTGTTAGATGATTGTGAAATTTCATATCCTATAGTTTATCTATCTCTTAAATCCATCTACATTATAAGATTTTCAATTTGAGGTTTCTAAATAGGAGTTTCAGAGTTTATCTTTTTTTAAAATTTTTCACTTTCAATTTGAGGCGATTCTGCGGCCAATTTGAAAAATTATTTAGTCAATATCGTAGTACTCTTCATCTTGAATTTAGTGGTATCCTTAGTTTTGAAATCAGAGGCTTGAAAGTACTCCAAATATAGAGAGGGAAAATAAGAAGAGAGAAAATTACTATTCATTTGTCTTGAAAAAATTTTCGTCTCTTTTTTTTTAAATAATAATAGAGAGACCAATTAGAAATTTTTTAATTGTTAGAGGAAGTCCTTACAAATTTTATTATTTACATTTTGACCCCTAAACTTTTAGAAAATTACACTTTGACCCCCCAAATATTAATAAGTTTTCATTTTCATCCTTAAAACATTTCAATTACATCCCTACTCCTTTATTTCTTTTATTAATCCATACATAAATGAAAATTATTAAATTTTAAGGTTGTTACATTCTTTCCCCCTTAAAAAATTCGGTCCTTGAATTTCAAATCATTATATCACAAGTAAGGAATGAAACAAAGTCATAAATTACAGTTATTAACCTCACTACTCAAGTAATTGGGGATATCTCATTTGTATATCATCTTTACTTTCTAAGGAGTCTCTTCACTTGAGTGATTTTGCCATATAACCTTAACCATAGGGATTTCTTTCAACCATAAATTCTTGTTGATCAACAATAAACATTGGTTTTTCCTCATAATTAAGTTAAATTTTTGTCCAATTGAATTTCTTAAAATTAAATAACACGAAAAGAATCTGATGATACTTTCTTAGCATTGATACAAAAAAGACTATATCAACATCACTTAATCCTAATGGCAAGGTTAGACGATATACTACTGTAAGAGCCAGGTTTTTTTTTTATATATGCGTTCAGTTTTATCTTGGTTTATACTACAAGTGAATTTCCTTAATCTTACTAAACCATAAGAATAAAATACCACATATTTATATAATCACTCCACAAGAGGTTACATCAGTATTAGAGTTATACAAGAGTAACACTAGATACTACTGAAACACTAAGAATTATTCTTTCAAAAATATACACTAGTTATATTACATAATGTACATCCTACTGACTAGGCCCTGGCCTAGCACCACACCCCTAGGGTGCATGGGGTGATAGAGGGGGTGGTGTTGATGCTGGGATCTCTACTACGTTCATTATTATTACATCTTGTAAGACGGTGAACTGGCCCAGGAGGGCACGTCCACTACCTGTACCTTTAACATCAGTGTAGGCATCTCAATTGCTATTATTTGAACACATCACCAAAATTAATGAGAATAAAATCTCAATAGGTCTAACATTAACAATTTATAATAAAAGTAAAACAAGTGACGTGTTTAGCTGTATAGGCTACAGAAAACATTATTTAAAGCTATAATCAATGCATATAATATAAAATGATTGAAATGCATACAACATGCATACACCAAAAATTGCTCAGTTGTTAATAAGTCACTGTCACTTAGTCAGAGTGGCCATAACCCATGGCTCACTCAAGGCTAATAGGGCGTCCCCTATCCGGTACCATCTCACAGCCATTACGACCTCTCAAGTCACCTTACCACCACAAGGTATCGCATGTCACCGGGTTACCTTGCCACCATAAGGGTCATCCCAATAACTCATTTCAAAATATATGTGTATCACTTACACATCACACCATCACATATGCCACTTATGCTTGTAAGCATTCACTTCATATGCATAACAAACACTTTTAAAATCATGCTTCTTATAATTTTTCATAATAAAAGGATGGAATCCACATTACAATGCATCATTTATTTGTATTTTAGTTTCCCTTAACATCATCCATTCATTGGAGTTCATTTAGAGCATTCAAAATGTAAAACAGAACAAAAGCAGCCTCAAGCACAGCCTGGCCATGTCACCAAGCACGGCCGTGCTTCAAACTATGCAAACCATGCTGAAACACCACAAAACAACTCGAAGCACGGCCTGGCCGTGTCACTAAGCGCGGTCGTGCTTCGGGTTTTCCCTGCAGCCCAGATTTCCGTCCAGTCAGACTTTTCTTTACTAAAAATACCATAATGCTCTCAATTTAACTCTGATTAAGGTGATTTTGGTGTCGTTAGAAAGATAATAAAATTATCTACAACTTTGATGTTTACTACTTTAATATATTAGAAACATAAACCGGTCAAAAACGTGTTCGAAAACAGCATCACCATTTTGTGCATTAAATCTGACCTTTCTTCACTCATCTAGGGATATCTCTCTCATTTTAAATTAGATCAAGATGATTACAGAGGCATTAGAAAGCAAACACATGTATAATCTATGCATCCAACTTTCACCTTTCATGGCCAACCATAAATATACATCATAAATCATCAAAAGAGGATATACGAAACACTTATAAATCATTCAAGATACATTAGATTCCATGGAAATATGAATAATGTGAGATCACTTCTCTAGTTGTTGTAGTAGGATTTCTTGAGAGCTCCCTGATTTCTTCCACTTTTCTCTAGTTCTTTCCTATTTTTTCCTGCATCCAAACCCTTGAATAAACTTCAAGGAATCATAAACTAGAAGGAGAAAGCTTTAAACAATATCAGCTCACAAAATTACCTTAGATTTTCCCTTCTTCTTCCTTCTCTCTTCTCTTCTCTCTCTCTCTCTCTCTCTCTCTCTCTCTCTCAGTTTTCCTGGAGTTTTTTCTGGAGTCTCCCTTGGTTGGACGCCTTCCTATGATATTTATCTTAAAAATATTAATAAAATAACATTTTCTTCTGGAAGGTTTAATCTCCTTCCAACTATATCCCCAAACTAGATTTTATTTACAAATTTCCCTTTCATTATATCCTAACTTCCCTCAACTAGGGCCACGTTTGGCTTTTCCACTTTTAGAACAACTCATTAATCTTTTTCCCAAATAAAACTTAGTATCTCTTAGAGACACATTTTTATTCATAATTCTAGCCCCTCTCTCACTACTTAATTCTTTTCTAAGAGGTTAGAAAATTAGGGTTTTATCTTTCCTAGTTTTTCTCCTACAAGGAGAATTAATATTTTTCTCAAATCCTTTGAACCTAGAAAATCTTGCCATAACATAGAATTAATTGAGGGACGTTACAACTACTATGCCCAATTTGTTTAAAATTTCAAAAGAGCCTATATACTAGAGCTGCACTTTTTTCTTCTTTCTAAACCTCATTACTTCTTTCATGGGTGATTCCTTTAAGAATATTTTATCACTAACTGATAATTTCTAGTACTCTAATATTTATGATCCTTATAGAATTTTGGCATGTATTGAGTTGTTTGTATTCTTTTCATAATCAATTTCACTTTATCAATGGTATCTTACAATAAGTCTAACCCCACTAAATCATTTAACAGAAAGTTAGTAACATCTTTTACATAAGACTTTAAGTCATCCAATATCACTTTATTATAGGTGAATTCTGCTAAGAGATCTCTCACCAAACTCGAAGACATATACTTAAAGCATGCTCTTCAAACTAACATCATCAATTTAGATTAGTCATATTCTATCCATGTTATTCCAAATTAGATTCCAAAAGCTTAACTTTATTCATCTCACCCACCTATTAGGAGACCTACGATGTTTCATGTAAAACTTCAAATGATGTCATTTATATATTGGCCTGATCACTATTGATATGATAAGTTCAACTAAGGACAAATAAATTCTCCAAAATTTCACCAAAATTATATAAAGATACCTTAAGTATAACTTCTAATGTGTAAATACATCATTTAGATTTACTATCAGCTATACTATAATCTAACAAAGATCCTTAGACTTCCTGAATATCTCTCCTGAAATAAAATAGTCAATTTTTACTTACTGATACACCGAACAACGAAAGAAATATCACTTGTATATTCTTTTTACCATTATACTAGTACAATTCTTTCATATCTTAGTATATTCTTATTGCCTTGAGGTTATCCATATTTACAATTTATAGCTTCTTTTGAAATCTCCTTTCTCTATAATTATTCACACGTGAATTTCCAATCTAACATAATTCACATCTTAGATACTAGACTCAACTTAGCATGATATAAATCCTTAATACAAATACCTTGATCGCTTTTTTACATTATTTTTAGACATAGTTCTCAAAATATTCTTCATTACTTTAACCTACTAACCATTTGGACACCATAATAATTGAGTTTCAAAGAAAAGAAATTAACTTTCCTTGTAATGAGGTAAGAACCTTGCATTTAATGCTAAACATTAATGAGGGAGGATGTAGTAGAACAGACGAAAAGCATAATATAGAATGGTACCAAAATAAAAAGTCAAAAGTTTGGACAAAGCATTGAAAAAAAATTAAAATCGGTGGCCATAATTCTTGAAAAGATATAAACATAACTTAGTTGCTATTTTGGCAAAAATTAATGGCCGCAAGCTTTGAATATATGTGCCAAAATCTAATTCAAAACTACTATTATTCGGTGGAAGAATTTCACATGGAAAAGAAGCATTTATGAGCTTATTAAATTTTGTAAAAAACAAAGAGCATTGTCACGGCCCCAAATGGTGGAACACATGATCGGCACAGCATAAGGGTTTCCCCCTAGCCACAAGCCTAATGCATAGCACATACAAACCTACAGCACACAATCCAAGGTATATAATAAATATAACTGGCCACATATGCCACATCCAGTATAAGAAAATACTGTATATATATATATATATATATATATATATATATATATATATATATATATATATCTCATGAATCCAACATTTGTAATTCAACTTGGCCCATGGCCTCATAATACAACATCGTTGTAAAACATAAAACCATTTTCCAAACAACACATCAAAATACGCAAGAAGCGAGGATCCTGCCTGTAAGTTCATGGAGATACACTAGACATAAACTAAACTAGACATCCAGTACAAAATAGCCTTGCCCAGATTGGGGCTCACCAATGCTATATTTAGCCTTCTACAAAGCTGTAGCTGGATCAAAGTCTCTTTGACTATCTGTGGGGAGGAAACAGAAGAGGGGTGAGACCACATCTCAGTGAATGGGTAAATCATACTATAACTGAAACAGGGCAAACCAAGCATGAGTGTTTCGCAATGGGTTTAATAATTGAAAACCAAATGTAAAGATAATAATAGAAACATTAAGCATTTAACCATAATTTATTGAAAGAAAAGCTAAACAGTTCAAATGTATATTCAAAAGATAAATCTGGATTTAAATCAGTAACCGTAAAGCAAATCAATTATGCATGGTAAGTAATAAATGAAGTTATTTATGCAATAATAATGATGAATGAGCTTGTTTAGAAATATTTAATTTTTAAGAAAAATGCATCAGTTTATTGGAGTTCTTTCCTGACAGATCATCATCTTCCCCAAGCACATAGCAAGGGTAGGGTAATCACTGTAGGCGTATGTAATAACCCTCAGCCAATAAAACCTTTGAAGGTTAAGTACAAATCATTTGAAATAAAGAAAGTTGAGAACAACGTAAAATTTTAGAGCGTTTCTGACCTTTCTTCTGACCTATCTTCACTTATATAAGCATAAATCTCTCATATAAAATCGAAATTAATTAATTCCAATTGCTGTTAAAATATAAGACATATATCTACAACTTTGATGTTGGAAACTTTTGCTAATTCCGTGAATATTATAGTGATAAGAGGCAAAACCCGAAGCATAGTGTGGTTTGGACCTTTGCTCACTATTTTATTCATAACTCCTTCATATGAACTCCAAATTAGGTGATTCAAGTGGCTAATGAAAGCTAAGAGAAAGGGCTACATCTTTGATGTAAGACGTTTTGTCAAATTCGGCCAAAACACTTGGTGCACTGTAGCCCCGAAGCACGGCCGTGCTCCAGGACACGGCTAGGCTGTGCTTCGAGCTATTTTTTTTTTTTTTCATTTTTCTGCAGCTTCCCCCTCCCTTCTCCTTCATTCTGACTCCCTCTCCCTGTCTCTTTCTAAAAATTTTCTCTTCCTTCTCTCTAAGATATCTCACCATCTAGCCAACCGATTCGAGCTACCAAGGTAACATTAGACTCGTGGCAACGAGTACTTTAAAACCCACCGATCAGTTTCGCCAGAAAACCGCCGAAAAGTCGCCGGAAAATCGCGTGAACAGTAACCTCCAAGGTAAAATTTCATCTAATCGTGTTTTAGGCTTCGTTTTACCGAAATTCTTTCCACATATAGTCTTAGAATTAGTTTCTATGCTAGAATATAGGATTTTTAGGTTTCGACGTGAATAGTATTTTTCGGCGAGTGAATAGTGTTTTTCGGCATGAATAGTGACGTTTAGGATTTATCTAATTTTCATGTTATGTCTATATTTTCTAGGTTGTTGAGCCACCACGAGGTGAAATTCTCGTTGTTGGACTCCTAGTACGGTGAGTGGGTTTTGCATACTATAATGCATTTTTTTTACGAATTCAGTTTATAACTCTTTCATATGATTTTAACTAGTTGGAATGTATGCTAAATTGTTTTACCGCTTTGAAAACTAATAGTCCGTCTAATCGCGTTTTAAGCTTCGTTTTACCGAAATTCTTTCCATAGATAGTCTTAGAATTAGTTTCTATGCTAGAATATAGAATTTTTAGGTTTCGGCGTGAATAGTGTTTTTCGGCATGAATAGTGACGTTTAGGATTTATCTAATTTTCATGTTATGTCTATATTTTCTAGGTTGTTGAGCCACCACGAGGAGAAATTCTCGTTGTTGGACTCCTAGTACAGTGAGTGGGTTTTGCATACTATAGTGCATTTTTTTTACGAATTCAGTTTATAACTCTTTCATATGATTTTAACTAATTGGAATGTATGCTAAATTGTTTTACCGCTTTGAAAACTAATATTCCGTCTAATCGCGTTTTAGGCTTCGTTTTACCAAAATTCTTTTCATAGATAGTCTTAGAATTAGTTTCTATGCTAGAATATAGGATTTTTAGGTTTCGGCGTGAATAGTATTTTTCGGCGAGTGAATAGTGTTTTTCGGCATGAATAGTGACGTTTAGGATTTATCTAATTTTCATGTTATGTCTATGTTTTCTAGGTTGTTGAGCCACCACGAGGTAAAATTCTCGTTGTTGGACTCCTAGTACGGTGAGTGGGTTTTTCATACTATAGTGCATTTTTTTTTACGAATTCAGTTTATAACTCTTTCATATGATTTTAACTAGTTGGAATGTATGCTAAATTGTTTTACCGCTTTGAAAACTAATATGTTCCAACCATGTTAGAAATTGTAAATTTCAATCCTAGTTGAACCCTAGGTATGCAGGGCAAGCATCTAGACTGATAATTCTCCAGTTGAGCTAGATTTATAGAAATGCGAACTTAGTCATAGAAATGAATTAAGTTAGCCATGAAATGATTTGATACATGCGAACATCTATGCGACGTCTACGGACGATATGTTTAAAGGAAAAGTTTATGATGATAAAGGTCTCCATGGGAATACATGGATGAAACATATTTTAGAACGGAATTTTATGCATGAAAAGAGTTAGATGGAGAATTATAGCTTTACTGTAAAGTTATTGAAATATTTTACTTTAAACTCTTTGAGTAGCATATTTTCAAATGTTTTCCATTGGAGGAACCCTTTTAGATCACTGTTAGCTAGCCGCAGGGAGTGCTAGCCCTGGTGCACCATGGTCATGTGAAGGCTTCGGCCTAGGATACTGTGACGGGCATATGACTGCCTAAGACACAGGATTTCATGTGAAGGCTTCGGCCTAGGATACTGTGACGGGCATATGACTGCCTAAGACACAGAGATTTAGGGTGGACTTATGTCTACGCCTACAGTGATTGTCATACCCTTGCTGTGTGCTTGGAGAAATTTAGGGTGGACTTATGTCTACGCCTACAGTGATTACCCCTCCCTTGCTATGTGCTTGGGGAAGATGATGATCTGTCAAGAAAGAACTCCAATAAACTAGTGCATTTTTCTTAAAGATTAAATATTTTTAAAATATCTCATTCATCATTGTTATTGCATAAATAACTTCATTTATTACTTACCATGCATAATTGATTTGCTTTATGGTTATTGATTTAATCATGTTTTATCTTTTGAACATACATTTGAATTGTTTAGCTTTTCTTTCAATAAATTATGGTTAAATGCTTAATGTTTCAATTATTAAACTTATTGCGAAACACTCGTGTTTAGTTTGCCCTGTTTCAGTTATAGTATGGTTTACCCATTCACTGAGATGTGGTAATCTCACCCCTCTTCTGTTTCCTCCCCACAGATAGTCAAAGAAACTTTGATCCAGCTACAGCTCCGTAGGAGGCTGAATATAGCATTGGTGAGCCCCAGTTTGGGCAAGGCTCCGTTGTACTGGTTGTATAGTTTAGTTTATGTCTAGTGTATCTCCATGAATTTACAGGCAGGATCCTCGCTTTCTTGCGTAGTTTGCTGTGTTGTTTGGAAAATGGTTTTAAGATTTACAATGATGTTTGTATTATGAGGCCATGGGCCAAGTTGAATCACGAAATGTTGGATTCATGAGATATATATATATATATATATATATATATATATACACACAAATATATATAGTATTTTCTTAGGGGGAAACCCTTATGCCCTGCCGATCATGTGTTCCATCATTTGGGGCCGTGATAGAGTGGTATCAGAGCTTTAGGTTTTCCTGTATTCATGGAGTAACAGACCTTTAGGTAGGACTTTGAGTATGGGTATGAATCCGGACATGCTTATACTCACGGTGCTGCTAAAAGGGTTCGATAGGATGTTGTCTTTTTGTTTAAATAAGTCAGTTTATAGTATGCTATGTTGGCATGGTTAAGTGACGGTTGGGCTATTTATGTTTTATAGCGAGATGCCACCAAGAACGAAATCAAAAGTTAGGCAACCCGCGGCTCAAGAGCAGATGGCTGAAGAGTCTGCTCAGTCCGCAGTACCCGTGCCTAGAGGCCGAGGTAGAGGTCGTGGCAGAGGCCGACCTAGAGTCAGTGCAAGAGGCAGTGGCAGGGGTGTAAGGGCTGCTGAAGTAGCCGAACAAGCTGAGTTAAGCAGTGAGCAAGCTGAGACTCCCAGGGCGGGGAAAATGTCTTCTCACCCCCGGGATGATATGATAGCCCAGATGCTGGTAACCATGCAGGGTATGCAGCAGGCGATAGAAAATCTAGCCGAAAGAAGGGATGGGCAATGTGGAAGGGACCCGCAACAGCCCGAAACAGCTACCTCCGTTCCAGAACCAGTTAGGTCCGTGGAGCGGCATGTAAGACCCGCCAAGAGGGAAGTTGAACTATCTGAGTTCCTGAAGCTGAAACCGCCAACCTTCAAGGGGTTGTTGGCTAGTGAAGATCCTCAGGAGTTTATAGAGGACACTGAGAAGATCTGTGAGGTGCTTAAGTGTCCAGAGATCCGCTCAGTAGAGTTGGCATCCTTCCAGTTGTCTGGTGTAGCGCAGGTATAGTTTAAGACTATGATGCGCGGAAGGGGAGCTACAGCGCCACCTTTGGGATGGCCAGAGTTCAAGGAAGTCTTCATGGAGAGGTTTGTGCCTCAGAGTATTCGAGATGCCAAGTGTCAGGAGTTTGTAGAGTTGAAGCAGACTCTCGGTATGTCAATCACGGAGTATGACTATCGCTTCACACAGCTGTTGCCGTATGCACCGTACATGGTCCCTACTGAAAAGGCCATGATCAAAAAGTTTATTCAGGGATTGATGCCAGCATTGTTTAAATCAGTGGCACCCCAGATGAAGCAATTTCCCAACTATGCAGAGGCTGTGGACTGTGCAAGAATGATGGAGACTAGGCATTTGGCCGATGTCGAGAGTGCCAAGCTGAGAAAGAGGGATAGGGACGGGAGCTCCAAAGGAGGGCAAAGTTCTCATTCCCAAGGACCACGATTTCAGGGCCAGCAGCACCCAGCACTACAGAATGTTGGGAACCCCAACCAGAGACCAGATGCGAGTGGTAGGCTAGGTTTTAGCCAAGGAAATACCAGGTATCCAGGTCAACCAGGACCAAGAGTCATTTAGCAGAACAGGCCACAATGCCCTATTTGTGGTAACCATCACTTTGGTCAGTGCTGCAGGGAGATGGTTATTTGCTTTCATTACAACTAACCTGGACACATGAAGAGGGAGTGTCCTCAGTTGTATGGCTCAAGCCAAGGGCCAACTCGACCGACTTTGCTACCAACCCTAGTGGCAGCTCAGCCTATAAGGACTATACCGGGCCAAGCAAGTAGCAGAGGTACTGGTAGAGGGATGATGGGCCGAGGTCAAAACCAAGCAGGCCGAGGTCAATCGAGGATTTTTGCTCTTACCAGGCAGGATGCACAAGCTTCAAATGCGGTTATGACAGGTACTCTTTCGGTTTTTCTACATGAAGCATATGTTTTATTTGACCCTGGGTCTATATATTCCTATGTTTCCCCTAGTTTTGCTAAGAGTTTGGGTAAAGATCCGATTAGGATGAATGCCCCTTTCTTTGTAACCACCCCGGTCGATGATTGTTTGCCAGTAGAGCTTGTATGCAAGTCATGTAAAGTGTCAGTGGGTGATAGGGAGACATCTGCTGATTTAATCATCCTGGACATGATCGACTTTGACGTAATCCTAGGAATGGATTGGTTGGCATCATGCTATGCTACTTTAGATTGCTATGGGAAGGCAATCAAGTTCAACATTCCAAGTGAAGTTCCTTTCCGGTTCCAGTGTGACCGAAGTAAAGCTCAAAGTAACCTAATTTCAGTCTTGGTTGCTCAGAGGATGTTGAAGAAGGGATGCCAGGGATACTTGGCATATGTTAGAGATGTGGATGGGAAGGTACCCGATGTAGACAAGATGGCAGTAGTAAGAGAATTCTTGGATGTCTTTCCAGAGGAGTTGCCAGGATTACCTCCTGAACGGGAGATAGAGTTTGGTATCGACCTTAGTCCAGAGGCTCGACCAATTTCTATACCCCCTTACAGGATGGCACCCATAGAGCTTAAGGAGCTAAAGAGTCAGTTGCAAGATTTGTTGGATAAGGGCTTTATCAAGCCGAGTACTTCTCCATGGGGTGCTCCGGTCCTTTTTGTGAAGAAGAAAGACGGGTCTTTGCGTCTTTGCATTGACTATCGGCAACTGAATAAGCTAACAGTGCGCAACAACTACCCTTTACCCAGGATTGATGATCTGTTCGATCAACTTCAAGGAGCGAAATATTTCTCCAAGATTGATCTGAGGTCAGGGTACCATCAGTTGAAGATCAGGAAGGAGGATATTCCCAAGACAGCTTTTAGGACCCGTTATAGTCATTATGAGTTTTTAGTTATGTCTTTTGGACTAATTAACGCACCAGCTGCTTTTATGGACTTGATGAACAGGGTGTTCAAGCCATTCTTGGATCAGTTTGTCATTGTGTTCATTGATGACATCTTGGTTTATTCTAAAGACCATAAGGAGCATGAACAGCACCTACGGGTCATTCTACAGATCTTGAGGGATCAGCAGTTGTATGCCAAACTCTCTAAGTGTGTGTTCTGGTTGGACAACGTTATGTTTCTAGGGCATGTAGTCACGAAGGACGGCATTCAAGTAGACCCTGAGAAGGTAGAGGTAGTACAGTAGTGGCCTCACCCAGCTAGTGTGACAGAGATTCGAAGTTTCTTGGGTCTAGCAGGGTATTATCGAAGGTTCATCAAGGATTTCTCCAGGATTGCTGCTCCTTTGACCAGATTAACCAGGAAGGGAGTTAAGTTTGAGTGGTCGGATGCATGCGAAGAAAGTTTCCAGACCTTGAAGAAGTGTCTAACCACAACCCCAGTTCTAACTATCCCAACGGGCACTGGAGGATACTCAATATACTGTGACGTCTCAAGGGTGGGTTTGGGTTGTGTGTTAATGCAGAATGGTCATGTTGTAGCCTATGCATCTAGGCAGCTCAGGAAGCACGAACAGAACTATCCTACACATGATCTGGAGATGGCGGCAGTGGTCTTTGCCTTGAAGATTTAGAGGCACTATCTCTATGGTGAACCCTGTGAGATTTATACGGATCACAAGAGCCTCAAGTACATCTTTCACCAAAGAGATCTTAACTTGAGACAGAGGAGGTGGATGGAGTTGGTGAAGGACTATGACTGCACCATCTTGTACCACCCAGGCAAGGCCAATGTGGTAGCAGATGCTTTGAGCAGAAAGTCAATGGGGAGTCTAGCCCATATCACCCTACTCCGGAGGCCATTGATAAGGGATATTCATCGGCTAGAAGGTGAGGGGATGCGCTTTGAAGTGAAGGAGCCAGGGGTGTTGTTAGCTCACATGCAACTACACTCTTCGTTGGTTGAGCAGATTAAGGCAGATCAGGACAAGGATGCTAAGCTGTGCAAGCTCAAGGATGAAGCTAAGAATAATCAGACTTCTGAATTCAACGTGGATGCTAAAGGAGTGTTAAGATGTGGGAAGCGCTTGTGTGTACCCAATATGGATAGCTTGAGGAAGCAGATTTTGGAAGAGGCACATCAATCAGTCTATACTATCCACCCAGGAACAAATAAGATGTACAGTGACCTCAAGGACTTGTATTGGTGGAATGGGATGAAGAAGGATGTAGCAGACTTTGTGGCTCAGTGTTTGGTTTGTCAGCAGGTGAAATCTAAACACCAGAAGCCTACCAGTTTGCACCAATAGATTGAGATACCGGAGTGGAAGTGGGAAAGGATTACTATGGACTTCGTTACAGGGTTACCAAGGACCCCTAAAGGTTATGACTCAGTATGGGTGATAGTGGATCGAATGACCAAGTCATCCCACTTCTTACCAGTGAAGACTACCTTTAATGCGGCTCAGTATGCAAGCCTGTATCTGAGTGAGATCGTCAGATTACATGGAGTCCCTGTATCCATCATATCTGATCGAGGTCCACAGTTTACAGCAAGGTTTTGGAAAGCTTTTCAAGAAGCTTTGTGGACGAGGTTGGATCTAAGCACCGCTTTTCATCCCCAAACAGATGGCCAGTCAGAACGCACGATTCAAATTATGGAGGATATGCTTAGAGCATGTATATTGGATTTTGGTGGCAGTTGGGAAGGATACCTGCCATTAGCTGAGTTTGCATACAACAACAGTTATCAAGCCAGTATTCAGATGACACCTTTTGAAGCTCTTTATGGGAGAAGATGCCGATCTCCCGTTGGAGGTTTGAAGTTGGAGAAGCCAAACTGCTAGGGACAGACTTGGTGCAAGATGCCATAGAGAAGGTCAAGCTGATAAGGGAACAGCTTTTAACTGCACAAAGTCGTCAGAAGGCTTATGTGGACCATAGGCGTCGGGAGTTGGAGTTTTCTCTAGGCGATCACGTGTTCCTCAGAGTTTTACCCATGAAGGAAATCATGCGGTTTGATAAGAAAGGGAAGTTAAGCCCGAGGTATATTGAACCCTTTGAAGTTCTGGATAGGGTAGGAGCAGTGGCATACCACCTAGCCCTACCACCTAGATTGAGTGAAGTGCATCTAGTCTTCCATATCTCGATGTTGAGGAAGTATCTACCCGACCCATCTCATGTGATTCAACTGCAAGAAATCCTTTTGGATGACAAGTTGGCCTATGAAGAGAAACCCGTGGCCATTGTTGATAGACAAGTGAAAAAGTTGAGGTCTAAGGATATCCCTACAGTGAAGGTGATCTGGCAGAATCATTCCAAAAAGGAAGCTACGTGGGAAGTAGAGAATGTCATGAGAGAGAAGTATCCACAACTGTTCCAAGAGTAGTCTTATGTTTTCATATTGTTGGTTTTTGTAAAATTCGGGGACCGAATTTTTTATAAGGAGGGGAGAATGTAATAACCCTCAGCTAATAAAATCTTTGAAGGTTAAGTACAAATCATTTGAAACAAAGAAAGTTGAGAACAACGTAAAATTTTAGAGCGTTTCTGACCTTTCTTTTGCCTATCTTCACTTATATAAGGATAAATCTCTCATATGAAATCCAAATTAATTGATTCTAATTGTTGTTGAAAGATAAGACATATATCTACAACTTTGATGTTGTGAACTTTTGCTAATTCCGTGAATATTATAGTGATAAGAGGCAAAACCCGAAGCATAGTGTGGTCTGGACCTTTGCTTACTATTTTATTCATAACTCCTTCATATGAACTCCAAATTAGGTGATTCAAGTGGCTAATGAAAGCTACGAGAAAGGGCTACAACTTTCATGTTGGACGTTTTGTCAAATTCGGCAAAAACACTTGGTGCACTGTAGCCCCGAAACACGGCCGTGCTCTAGGACACGGTCAGGCCGTGCTTTGGGCTATTTTTTTTTCGTTTTTCTGCAGCTTCCCCCTCCCTTCTCCTTCATTCTGACTCCCTCTCCCTCTCTCTTTCTAAAAATTTTCTCTTCCTTCTCTCTAAGATATCTCACCATCCAGCCAACCGATTCGAGCTACCAAGGTACCATTAGACTCGTGGCAATGAGTACTTCAAAACCCACCGATCAGTTTTGCCAGAAAACCGCCGAAAAGTCACCAAAAAATCGCGTGAACAGTAACCTCCAAGGTAAAATTCCGTCTAATCGCGTTTTAGGCTTCGTTGTCTTAGAATTAGTTTCTATGCTAGAATATAGGATTTTTAGGTTTCGGCGTGAATAGTATTTTTCGGCATGAATAGTGACGTTTAGGATTTATCTAATTTTCATGTTATGTCTATGTTTTCTAGGTTGTTGAGCCACCACGAGGTGAAATTCTCGTTGTTGGACTCCTAGTACAGTGAGTGGGTTTTTCATACTATAGCGCATTTTTTTTATGAATTCAGTTTATAACTCTTTCATATGATTTTAACTAGTTGGAATGTATGCTAAATTGTTTTACTGTTTTGAAAACCAATATGTTCCAACCATGTTAGAAATTGTAAATTTCAATCCTAGTTGAACCCTAGGTATGTAGGGCAAGTATCTAGACTGATAATTCTCCAGTTGAGCTAGATTTATAGAAATGCGAACTTAGTCATAGAAATGAACTAAGTTAGCCATGAAATGATTTGATACATGCGAACATCTATGCGACGTCTACGGACGATATGTTTAAAGGAAAAGTTTATGATGATAAAGGTCTCCATGGGAATACATGGATGAAACATATTTTAGAACGGAATTTTATGCATGAAAAGAGCTAGATGGAGAATTATAGCTTTACTGTAAAGTTATAGAAATATTTTACTTTAAACTCTTTGAATAGCATATTTTTAAATATTTTCCGTTGGAGGAATCCTTTTAGATCACTGTTAGCTAGCCGCAGGGATTGTTAGCCCTGGTGCACCATGGTCATGTGAATGCTTCGGCCTAGGATACTGTGATGGGCATATGACTGCCTAAGACACAGGATTTCATGTGAAGGCTTCGGCCTAGGATACTGTGACGGGCATATGACTACCTAAGACACAGAGATTTAGGTTGGACTTATGTCTACGCCTACAGTGATTGTCATACCCTTGCTGTGTGCTTGGGGAAATTTAGGGTGGACTTATGTCTACGCCTACAGTGATTACCCCTCCCTTGCTATGTGCGTGGGGAAGATGATGATCTGTCATGAAAGAACTCAAATAAACTAGTGCATTTTTCTTAAAGATTAAATATTTTTAAAATATCTCATTCATCATTGTTATTGCATAAATAACTTCATTTATTACTTACCATGCATAATTGATTTGCTTTATGGTTATTGATTTAATCATGTTTTATCTTTTGAACATACATTTGAATTGTTTAGCTTTTCTTTCAATAAATTATGGTTAAATGCTTAATGTTTCAATTATTAAACTTATTGCGAAACACTCGTGTTTGGTTTTCCCTGTTTCAGTTATAGTATGATTTACCCATTCACTGAGATGTGGTAATCTCACCCCTCTTCTGTTTCCTCCCCACAGATAGTCAAAGAAACTTTGATCCAGCTATAGCTCCGTAGGAGGCTAAATATAGCATTGGTGAGCCCCAGTTTGGGCAAGTCTCCGTTGTACTGGTTGTAAAGTTTAGTTTATGTCTAGTGTATCTCCATGAAGTTACAGGCAGGATCCTCGCTTTCTTGCGTAGTTTGCTGTGTTGTTTGGAAAATGTTTTTAAGATTTACAATGATGTTTGTATTATGAGGCCATGGGCCAAGTTGAATCACGAAATGTTGGATTCATGAGATATATATATATATATATATATATACATATATACAGTATTTTCTTATATTGGATGTGGCATATGTGGCCAGTTATATTTATTATGTACTCTGGATTGTGTGCTGAATGTTTGTGCATGCTATGTGTTAGGCTTACGGCTAGGGGGAAACCCTTATGCCGTGTCGATCATGTGTTCCATCATTTGGGGCCGTGACAGAGTAGACATAAGTCCACCCTAAATTCCCCCAAGCACACAGCAAGGGTATGGCAATCACTGTAGGCGTAGACATAAGTCCACCCTAAATTCCCCCAAGCACACAGCAAGGGTATGGCAATCACTGTAGGCGTAGACATAAGTCCACCCTAAATCTCTGTGTCTTAGGCAGTCATATGCCCGTCACAGTATCCTAGGCTGAAGCCTTCGCATGACCATGGTGCACCAGGGCTAGCACTCCCTGCGGCTAGCTAACAGTGATCTAAAAGGGTCCCTCCAATAGAAAACATTTGAAATATGCTATTCAAAGAGTTCAAAGTAAAACATTTCAATAACATTACAATAAAGCTATAATTCTCCATCTAGCTCCTTTCATGCATAAAACTATGTTCTAAAATATGTTTCATCCATGTATTCTCATGAAGACCTTTATCATCATAAACTTTTCCTTTAAACATATCGTCCGTAGACGTCACATAGATGTTCGCATGCATCAAATCATTTCATGGCTAACTTAGTTCATTTCTATGACTAAGTTCGCATTTCTATAAATCTAGCTCAAATGGAGAATTATCAGTTTAGATGCTTGCCCTGCATACCTAGGGTTCAACTAGGATTGAAATTTATAATTTCTAACATGGTTAGAACATATTGGTTTTCAAAGCGGTAAAACAATTTAGCATACATTCCAACTAGTTAAAATCATATGAAAGAGTTATAAACCGAATTCGTAAAACATGCGCTATAGTATGAAAAAACCCACTCACCTTACTAGGAGTCCAACAACGAGAATTTCACCTCGTGATGGTTCAACTACCTAGAAAACATAGACATAACATGAAAATTAGATAAATCATAAACGTCACTATACATGCCGAAAAATACTATTCACTCGCCGAAAAATACTATTCACGCCGAAACCTAAAAACCCTATATTGTAGCATAGAAACTAATTCTAAGACTATCTATGGAAAGAATTTCGGTAAAACAAAGCCTAAAACGCGATTAGAAGGAATTTTACCTTGGAGGTTACTGTTCACGCAATTTTCCGGCAGTTTTTCGGCGAAACTGATCGGTGGGGTTTGTAGCTTTCCTTCCCACGGGTCCAATGGTACCTTGATAGCTCGAATCGGTTGGCTGGATGGTGAGATATCTTAGAGAGAAGGTAGAGAAAATTTTTAGAGAGAGAGAGAGGGAGAGGGAGTCAGAATGAAGGAGAAGGGAGGGGGAAGCTGCAGAAAAACGAAAAAAAATAGCCCAAAGCACAGCCTGGCCGTGTCCTGGAGCATGACCGTGTTTTGGGGCTACAGTGTACCATATTTTTGGCCGAATTTGACAAAACTTCCAACATGAAAGTTGTAGCCCTTTCTCTTGGCTTTCATTAGCCACTTGAATCACCTAATTTGGAGTTCATATGAAGGAGTTATGTATAAAATAGTGAGCAAAGGTCTAGACCACACTACGGTGCGGGTTTTGCCTCTTATCACTATAATATTCATGGAATTAGCAAAAGTTCCCAACATCAAAGTTGTAGATATATGTCTTATCTTTCAACAAAAATTGGAATCACTTAATATGGATTTCATATGAGAGATTTATGCTTATATGAGTGAAGATAGGTCAGAAGAAAGGTCAGAAACGCTCTACAATTTTACATTGTTCTCAACTTCCTTGTTTCAAATTATTTGTACTTAACCTTCAAAGGTTTGGGTTATTCCAAGCATGTAATTAATTGGTAGGATGTAGTTGATTGTTTTAAAACAGACGTAATCGATCAACGATAAAATAAACCAATCCAAATTAAGAAATTTCAAAATAATTAGTCAACTTAATAATACCAATTGTCGACTGGTAAGAACATTGAGAAAAACAAGATACATTATTTGATTGTCCCTCTTCAACAACTAACTGATTTGCATTTTCATTATTATTTTTTACAATGATGCCTATCACTTACAACTTCCCTATAAGAATCAAGGCATCAATGCTTCATCAATTACTACAAGAAAAAAGAAAATTTCTGGTGATACCTTAATCTTATTCTCTTTATGTTATTAATATGAGCCATAATTACAACTACTATACATATGTATGTGTGCCGTTATTTTTGAAATTCATCTTCAATTTAGCTGATATCCACTAGCCACTTACATAGCTATTGTAATTATACTCGACCTATTCGTATAGCTATTATAAGTATGTCTTTTTCTGAGTTCTATAAATGCACACATTAGTATCTTTATCTTCATACTCAAGGTTATGTGAGTGCAGTTATAGAGGGAACTGCATTCCGTTAGTTTTGAAATATTTGTATCTTTTGTGGTTCCAGTTCTGAAAAAAATGGAGAGTATGTGAAAGCAGCACAAAATCTAGGTATGGTGCTGGCTAGGAGAAAAATTCATTTAGTCTATGGTGGAGGTAACTGTGGGTTAATGGGGTGTGTGTCTACAGTTACACATGTAGGAGGATGTCAAGTTCTAGGTATTATTTCCATAGCTCTAACTGCATCCAACATCATAGTAAAGATAATTAGGGAAAATTTTAGAGTAGCTTCCATGCATGAGTGCATAGCTAGAATGATGAGCAATACTGATGCCTTCATTACCTTACCAAGGGATTTTAGTACTTTAGAAGAGATTTTTCAAATAGTCTTTTGGGCACAACTGAATATATATCACAAACCGATAGATTTATTAAATGTTAACCATTTCTTTGATGGACTGTTGTCTTTTCTTGATTAAGCTTTGGAATAAAAGTTTATCTCACATTCAGCACGACGAATTCTCATCTCAGCTTCCAATATTGATGAGTTGATTGATGCATTACAAGAATTTTTTATGTACCTAATCGAACTATGGTTTAAATAGATTGGACGATGGACAACCGTAGAAAACACAAATTGGACTTGGATCTTTATCTGTAACTGTAGTAAGATGTGGGCACTGCTACACCGCTTCTACTTTCTTATGGTCAACTTGGATACCATCCTTGCCAACCACATACCCTAAGAAAGTAATACTACTAAGTCAGAATTCGCATTTTGAAGACTTAACATATAGTTGATACTCTCTTTGAATTTGTAAAACCATTCTCAAATGTTGCTTTTGATCCTTTGAAATCTTAAAATATAATAATATATCATCAATAAATACAATAAGAAATTGATCCAAGAATAGTTTAAGTACTCTATTCATTAAGTCCATGAATGCAAATAGGGCATTTGTCAAACCAAATGACATTACTAAAGCTCATAGTGTCCATGCCGAATTCTGAAAACAGTTTTTTGAAATATCCTTTTCCCTTATCTGTAATTAATGATACTAAGATCTCAAATTAATTTTTGAAAAACATAAAGCACCTTGTAACTGGTCAAATAGATCATCTATGCAAGGTAATAGATATTTATTATGCACTGTCATCTTATTTAACTGTCTATAATCTATGCACAATCACAGCGATCCATCTTTTTCTTTTCATAAATAGAACAAGAACTCTCCAAGGAGAAGTACTACGGTGTATAAATCTCTTGTCTAACAAATCTTACAACTAATTCTTAAATTCATTGAGTTCATTCGTTGCCATTCTATATGGGGTATAGATACCAGTTGAGTTCTAAGAAATAAATAAATACCAAATTATATTTCTCATTTCGAGGGTAATATAGGCAATTCTTCTGGAAACACATAAGGAAATTTTCTAACCACTAGAACCAAATCTACATTGGTATACTTTATATCAATATCTCTCACCACTGTCAAATATCTTTGGCACCTTTTTGTAATAACTTATGGGCTACTAAAGTAGATATTAAATTACTAGGTACCTCACTACGGTTTCCTTGTATTAAGAAAGAAGATTCTTAAGGAATATTGAATTTAATCAATATAGGATGACATTCTAAAATGGCATGGCATGATGCCAACCAATCCATTCTCAATATCACATCAAAGTCTACCATATCTAGATAATCGGGTAAAACAGATATCATATTCAGAAACGATTATAGTTGGCATTTGTCTCAATTCTTTTAATTCTCTGGCATGCCTATCCCTTTTACTTTCAGGCAGTAGTTGACCCATAGATACTTTTTAAGATGCCACAATATTCAATCAATTTTATACTAGAAAATTTAGAAAACTTGGAATAAAAAGAAAATTGAGACCCTATAGAATCCCTCAGCAACACTTGAAGTATAAATATGTTCGGCTTATATCCATACTAAAGGTTCTACTAAAGAACTCTTTGCTCCGATAGCCACAGGAAAATCTAATACTCTGATACCAACTTGTCATGCCCCTAATTTAAGTGCACGTAAAACACATACTTTACGAATAAATCTTTACTATAACATGTATAATACAAGCCTTCATTATGAAAACAGATACAAATAGTTCTCTTATGTAAACACAATATACAGACCAAATTTATAAATATTAGAGTAACAACAGAAGCAAAGATCCTATCTGTAGCATTTAGAGCATACTCTAGAGTACAAGTACAAATAAAATCAAAATATGCGAGTCCTAGAAATAAAGTAGGCTCACCTAGAGAATATGTCGTCTAGCTGATCACCTATCTGAAGTATCAGACTCTGTATCTTTATCTGAAAAAAAATAATATAAATATCGTGTAGTGAGTTTGAGAACTCAGTGAACAAATAAAACCTCCTATGACCTCTTAGGTCAACATATGAATCTACTCATATATATATAAATTTATCACATAGAAAATTACAGTTTAGAGGTACATCCATATGGGACTCGTATTTCAAATCCTTTATGTTCAGATCACATTCAGATATCTAAAACCTTATGCAATACTGTATGATCATTATTCAAATATTGTTATGCATCAAAATATTTCTCATGAAAACATTAGGAAGATTTCATATCAGAACCATTAAATAATTCTAAGCACACAGCAAGGGAATGTATTATGTTCAGCTGTATAAGTTATAAAAAAATATCAACCTTTCGAGATAAAATCATAACTTTTGTTGATGCATAATTAACATACTATATATGTTGTCACAACCCGAAGTTAGGAGTACGTAACCAGCACGGATTTTGAGAATAATTTCATCCCGTAAGCCTCTAAAATGATACATATAAATAATTTTTTTACAATTAGTATGGATTGTAACCAAACTCATAATCACATTCATTTGAGAACTTTATTAACTATACTATATAATTTCAATTATCTCAAAATATACATAGATACTATGCAAATGGAAGCTAAGATCTTGCTTGTGATATATGGAGCAACTCTAGAGTGTAAAATACAACATAAGCCAGAAGTTGGGAGCCTTGAAAATAAAGTAGGTTCACCCATAAAATCTGTCGCCTAACTGACCAACTATCTGTAGGAGACTGATCAAAATATGTATTCTTATATGAAAAATGTAGAAATATCGTGTAGTGAGTTTGACAACTTAATGAGCAGGTAATTCTTGCCATAACGGAAACAGGACAAGCAAGGCACGAGTTTTTCTTTTTCATAAGTAATAATTTAATGTTAATAAATTACATTAATAATTACAAATCAAGTCTCTAAAATAATTTCTGAAGCATAACTAAAAGATCATGCACCAAATAAAGTCAAGAGTCTCTTATAAGAAACAAAGAATGCATATCAATAACAGAAAAAAAAATATAATAGTTAAAATAAATTTAGATATTTTCATAAGTTGAAGAACTCTCTCTATATTAAAACCATAACCATTTCTCAAGCATACAACAGAGGAAGTGTTCACCATCAATCAGGCCAAAAGCCTGTAATCCATTGGGCAAAAACCCGTAATCCATCAGGTCATTGCCTGCAAAGTCCATCAAGCAAAAGCCCGCATAATCCATCAAGTAAAAGCCCACACAGTCCATCAGGCAAAAACCCGCACAATCAATCAGGCAAAAGTCCATTACATAGAACTCAAGATGCACTAGGGTTAGCATTCATAACTGCTAGTTTGCGATGTTTCCAATTTAGGTTCCTCTGTATATATACAATAAAGAAATAACAAGAAATGCAAGAGATAAATAAAAAATCTTGACACTTCCAGAAAATCATATCCCCACTGATCAACAATAGCCATAACAATACCAACTTAACTTGTACATTTATATCTATAGGCCCACACATATGCCTCATAAAATCATTTATCAATTCATGTGAAATATAAACATCACCATGACCCAACACAATTTTTGAGTATTCTCAATCAGTATAAATTAATATCAATATAGAAATAAAATATATATGATGCTTGTCCTGCATTCTTATAGTTTAAACTAGGAGTCATGCCTTGAAATACATATTCACAAATAAAAATGAGTTTTACATTAGTAGTAATGTCTCATATGGATATATTAAATGAATAGTTAAAAATTATGTTATAGTAAGTATTATCTACTTGCAAGGTAAGGGCTCCAGGTCGAACAGCTCCAAAATATACTTTTTCAATCTGCATTTGACTAAGTAAACCTCAAAAACGTATCCAAAGAGTCTAAAAACTTAAAAAAATGACTCCGGGAACTTGATCAATGCTGGTCACTGTTCATGGTTGAAAAATACTGTTTACGCGCAAAAAATACTGTTGACTCACTGTTTGGGTACTATTCACCAAAGAACAATTTGTAAAATCTCAAAGCACCAAATCACGTTGTTTGACCGTAAAATTTATCATACAACCAATACTCTACATCCTTAACAAAATTCCTAATTTGAAAACTTGAAAAATCATAAAAAAAGTCAACATTTTAGGAAAATTACCTATTAGTTACTATTCATGATTTTTTGGCAAAATTGATCAGTGGGTTTTGAAGCTCTTGTCGTCGCGAGTCTAACGGTACCTCCGGTATCTCAATTGGATGTTTAGAATGAGAGAAATCTTAGAGAGAAGTTCAGAGGTTTAATGAGAGAAAGAGAAAAAAATTTCTTCCCCCCTACGTGCTGCGCTCCCTGTTTCCTTATGCTTCTTCTTTATGTTTTTTTTAATTAATATTATTATTATTTAATAATTGAATAATGGGATTTATTTTTATATATATACATATAAGTACTATTTTTTATTTTAAAATATCCCAAATTTTTTTTAAAATTTATATTATTGTAAAACTTTAGTTGCACTATTAAACCATGTCTTTTCTTAATACAAATTTTAATAAAACAAATCACAAAATAAATATCTTTATGCATAATAAAAGAAAGAATATTTCTAAAAATAAAACAAAATTTATTAGAGGCATATATAATTATTTTAAGCAAAACAAAAATCATTTTAATAAAAAAATATATTTGTTTACAACAAAACATTATTATTTAAAAATTTACGGGATATTACATATTCACTGAAAATTCACTCTTTTTACATAATGCTCAAGTATGTCACAGCTCTCAATATACTCAATTAACTCATTTATTGTATGCAAAGTGACCAATCAACTACAGTCACAGTAAGTAATCAAGTAATATGAGTTCATACCCTTTTGTCTCTTCACATTACCACTGTCATAGTCACAATAAATAATAAGAGAATGTGAGTTCATTACCCTTCTGCCTCCTCACATTACCACAATCACAGTCACAATAGGTAATCAATGAACGTGAGTTTGTAACGCCCCCAATTTATAAACACGTGAAACAAACATTTTTTTTCGGAAATCAGATATTTTCCATAACATGCATAACACTATTCTTTGTCATGGAAATAGATACATATAGGTTCTCTCATGTATATATATTATACAAACCAAGTTATAAATGTCAAAGTAACAACAGAAGCAGAGATCCTGCCTGTGGCATTTAGAAAGTTTGTAACACCTCTTACATAAGGCTTTAAGGCATCTAATAACACTTTATTATAGGCAAATTTTGTTAAGGGATCTCCCTCCAAACTTGAAGACATATTCTTGAATCATGCTCTCCAAACTAGCATTATCAAGAGACCTACGATGTTTTATGTAAAACCTCAAATGGTACCATTTGTATATTGGCCTAATAATTACTGATAGGGGCAAGTTCAACTAAGGATAAATGATATTCTCCAAAATTTCACCAAAATTATATAAAGATACCTAAAGAATAACTTCTAATATATAAACACATCATTTAAATTTACTATTAGCTATACTATAATCTAGTTAAGATCTTAATCTTCCTGATTAGCTCTCTTGAAATAAAATATTCAATTTTTTTTACTTGCTAACACACAGAACAACAAAAGAAATATCAATTGTATATTCTTTTTATAATTATACTAGGACAATTCTTTCATATGTTAGTATCCTTATTGCCTTGAAGTTATCAATATTCAAAATCTATGACTTTTCTAAAATCTCCTTTCTCAACAATTATTCACATATGAATTATCAATCTCAACATAATTTACGTCCTCAATACATCCTAGATATTAGACTCAACTTAACATGGTATAAACCCTTAACACATATACCTTGATCACTTTACATTATTTTCGAACATGGTTATCAAATTATTCTCCTTTCCCTTTTCAACCACATTAGGTAAATTTAGGTGTTCTTCATACCTTAATACTCAATCAGTATATACTGTAAACTCATTATTCTTTCTAATTTGCACATAATCTGCCAACTTACACAGTTGTATATTCTTGATATAAAGATTTTTTTAAAATGCGTTCTTTGTTAGATAAATTCTTTCAAAATCTTCATACTTTAACTTACTAATCACTTGGACACCATAATAACTAGTTTTAAAGAAAAAAAAATTAACTTTTCTTGTAATGAGGGAAAAGAACTTTGCATTTAATGCTAAACATTAATAGGGAAGAATGCAGTAAAACAGAAGAAAAGCATAATAAAGAACAGTGCCAAAATAGAAAGTAAAAAATTTGTACAAAGTATTGGAAGAAAATTAAAATTAGTGGCCGTAATTCTTGAAAATCTGTAAACAAAATCTAGCTATTATTTTGGAAAAAAATCGGTGGCCGTAAGTTTTGAATATATATGCCAAAATCTACTTTAAAGCTATTGGTATTCAGTGGAAAAGAAACATTTATGAGTTTAGAAAAGTCTGTGAAAAAAAAAGAATATATAGTTAACTGGTAAGATGCAGTTGATTGTTTCAAAATAAATATAATCAATCAACTGTAAAATAAAACAGTTCAAATTAAAAATTCTCAAAATAACTAGTCGACTTAATAATATCGATAGTCAACTGGCAAGAACATTGAAAAAAAAAATAAACCATTTGATTGTCCCTCTTCAACAATTAACTTGCTTGCATTTTCACTTCTTTTTTTTCTACAATAATGCCTATCACCTACAACTTTCCTACAAGAATCAAGATATCAATGCTTCATCAAGGACAACAAGGAAGAGACAAATTTATGGTGATATCTTAACCTTGTTCTCTTTATGTGCTTAGTATGAACCACGATCACAACTACTGTACATATATATACTTGCCGTCATTTTTGAAAAATTTCACCTTCAATTTAGCTAATATCCACCAATCACTCACATAGTTATTCTAATTATGTCCAGCCTATTCGTATAGCTATTGTAAGTATGTCCTTCTCTGAGTTCTATAAATGTTCACGTTAGTATCTCTACCTTCATACTCAAAGTTAGGGTGTGTGCAGCTATGGAGGGAATCGCATTCCATCAGTTTCGAAATATATGTGTCTTTTGTGGTTCCAGTCCTAGAAAAGGAAAGTATGTGAAAGCAGCACAAAATCTGGGTATGGTGCTGGTCAGAAGAAAACTTCATTTAGTGTATGGTAGAGGTAACCGTGGGTTAATGGGGTGTGTGTCTATAGCTGTACATATAGGAGGATGTCAAGTTCTAGGTATTATTCCTACAGCTCTAACTGCATCCAATATAATAGAAAAGACAATTAGGGAAGAATTTAGAGTAGCTTCCATGCATGAGCGCATGGCTAGAATGATGAGCAATGCTGATGCCTTCATTGCCTTACTTGGGGGTTTTGGTACTTTAGAAGAGATTTTTCAAATAGTTTCTTGGGCACAACTGAATATGCATAACAAACCGATAGGTTTGTTAAATGTTAATCACTTCTTTGAAGGTCTGTTGTCTTTTATAGATCAAGTTGTGGAACAAAAGTTTATCCTCCACTTAGCATGATGAACTCTCATATAAGCTTCAAATGCTGAAGAGTTTATTGATACTTTACAGGCATTTGTTCATGTACCTGATCCAACTATGACTTAAATAGATTAGACAACAGACAACTGCAGAAAGCGCAAATTGGACTTGGATTTTCATCTTTAACTATAATAGAACATAACTATTACTGTCTCACTTTTACTTTCTTAGGGTCTATTTGGACACCATCTTTGCCAAACATACTCTCTTAGAGTTTGTAAAACTATCTTTAAATATTGCTTATGATCCTCTGAACTCTTAGAATATTCTAGTATATCATCAATAAATATAATAATACATTGATCTAGAGATGGCTTAAATACTCTATTTATCAAGTCCATGAATGCAACTAGTTATTTGTCAAACTAAATGTCATCACTAAGAATTTATAATGCCCACTCCAAGTCCTAAAAGCAATTTTTTTTTAAATATCATCTTCCCTTATCCTTAATTAATGATACCCAGATCTCAAATTAAGTTTTTTTTTAAATATTGAGAACACTATAGTTGGTCAAAAAAATTATCTATATGAGGTAGTGTGTATTTATTACTCACAGTCATTTTATTCAATTATTTATAATCTATGCACAATTGCAGCAATTCCTTGTCTAACAAGTCTTACAACTAATTCTTCAATTCTATGAGTTCAGTCGTTGCCATTCTATATGGGGATATAGATACTAATTGGGTTCCAAGAAGTAAATTAATACCAAATTCTATTTTACGTTTCGAGGTAATCCTGGCAATTCCTTAGGAATTACATTAGAAAATTCTCTAACCACTAGAACTTGATTTACACTGGTATATTTTATATCAACATCTTCCACCACTGCCAAATATCCATGGCACCTTTTTGTAATAACTTATAGGCTGCTAAAATAGAGATTAGATTTTTGGGTACCTCACTACGATCTCCTTGTATCAAGAAAGAAGATTCTCCAGGAATATTGAATTTAATCATCTTCGGATGACATTCTAAAATGATCTGACATGTTGTCAACCAATCCATTTCTAATATCACATTAAAGTCTGTCATATCTAGACATTTAGGAAAAACGGATATTATATTCAGAAATGATCATATTTGACATTTGTCTCAATTCTTTAAATTCTCTAGGACACCTATAACTTTCACTTTCAAGCAGTAATTGTAATAACCGTAAAATTTAACAAAAATTCCAATTAAACAAAATTTGGAATAAAAGAGAGAATTTCGAAAACAGGGATAAGAACCGTAGAAAATATGTATATTTACTACATGTGTTAAAGAAGTACAAAGAAAATATGAGAATTTATATTTTGGGGCATAATTTTTATTTTTAAATGATAGTATTTTGCTAAAAACAATTTTGATTTATTTAAAAATGATTATGTCTTACTAAAAGTAAGTAGACTATTAATTAAAATAATTATTGTTTTGCTTAAAATAATTATATTGGCCTCTAATATTTTTTTGTTTTATTTTTAAAAATATTCTTTCTTTTAATATGTATAATGATATTTATTTTGAGATTTGTTTTATTAAGATTTTTATCAAGAAAAATCATAATTTAAGAGTTCGACTAAAGTTTTATGAGAATGTAAATTTTTAGAAATTTTTAGGATATTTTAGGGTGAAAAACGGTATTTATATGAATATATATGAAATGAAATAAAAAAAAATCTAAATCTTTAATTATTAACTAATAATACTTATTATTATAAAAAAAACAATAAAAGAGGAAATCGGGGGGAGACAACAGAGATAGAACCCGACGAATTGCAAATTTGATGAATAATGAGTGAATGGTGATAAATAGTAACATTCAATTTTCTCTTTAGATCTAGAGTGCCTAATGGCTTCCGATCTCCAAACTGAGAGTACCACTGGATTTAAGACGAAAAATACTACGGTTTTGACCAATCAATTTTTCAAATCAGCCGTTGAATCGCCGTAGATCTGAAGTAGAAAATCTCAAAAAAAAGATAAATTTTAAAACTCTTACTTAGAGACCTCCAATTGAAAATCTGACACCGTAGATAGATTCAAAAATTAGATAAACCTTAGAATATAAATATTTTCGGCCATCTGACAGCTTTTTGTTCGTCGTGAATAATGATTTTCGACGAGTGAATAGTATTTTCCGGTGGTGAATAGTGATTTCGTTGGCGTGAATAGTATTTTTCGATCGTAAACAGTGACCAAACTCTTAGAGTCATTTTCTTGGTTTTTAGACCCTCTGGATACGTTTTTGAGGTCTCTTTGATTAAATTGAGACTGGAAAAATGCATTTTAGAGCTATCCAATCTAGGGATCTTACCCTGTGAGTAGATGATTCTTTCTATGACTTGCCTTTACTCTTCTTGATTTTTAAATTGATAAATGAGTATATTTACAACATATTTATACGTTGATATGTTTTTCAGATAAAGACCCAGAGTTTGGTCCTGCAGCTTCTTGATCGATTAGATGTCGTACTTTCTTGGTGGGCCTAAATTATTTTTGAGTTCTCAGTATTTAAATTGTAATATATTTGTACTCTAGAGTATGCTCTAAACGTCATAGGCAGGATCCCTATTTCTGTTGTTACTCTGTTGTTTATGGACTTTGTCTGTATATGGTATATGTATGGAAAAACCTATATGTATCTGTTTCCATGATAAATCATTGAAATATTCATGATGATGGACAATATATGTTCATAATATACGTGTTTCACGTGCCCTAAAATTAGGAGCATGACAGTAATTGACCAATAGATACCTTTTAAGATGTCATAATATTCAATCAACTTTATACTAGGAAATTTAATAACTTGGAATAAAAATAAAATTGAAACCCTATAAAATTCCTCAACAGCGCCTGAAGTATAAATATGTCTGGCTCATATCCATACTAAAGGTCCTACTAAAGAATCCTTTACTCTAATAGCCACAGAAAAAATTAATGCTTTGATACCAACTTGTAACACCCCCAATTTACAGACACATGAAACAAACATTTTTTTTCGCAATAAGATATTTTCCATAACATGTATAACACTATTCTTTGTTATGGAAATAGATACATATAGGTTCTCTCATGTATATACATTATACATATCAAGTTATAAATGTCAAAGTAACAATAGAAGCAGAGATCCTACCTGTGGCGTTTAGAGCACACTCTAGAATATAAACACAGTATAATTCAAGAACTATGAGTCTTGAAAGCAATGTTGACTCACCCAAAAAATATGTCACCTAACTTATCACCTATCTGCATGATCAAACTCTGTATTTTTATCTAAAAAATGTGAAAATATTGTGTAGTGAGTTTGAAAACTCAGTGAGTAAATAATACCTCTTATGACCTCTTAAGTCATCATATGTGTGTACTCATGTTTTAAAATTTTTCACATAGAAAATATAGTTTAGAAGTACATCCATATGGAACTCATATTTCAAAATATTCTCAAATAAAAGGATATTCAAATATCCAAAACCATATTCAACTATGATCATTAAACAAATGTTGTTATGCTCAACTGTATAAACTATAATAAAATATTAAACTTTTGAGATAAAGTCATAACTTTTGTTGATGCATAATTAACATACTATATATGCACTGAAAATATATTCTTTTTACATAATGATCAAGTATGTTACAGTTCTCAATACACTCAATTCACTCATTTGCTGTACGTAGAGTGACCGATCGACTATAATCACAATAGTGATAAGGGAATATGAGTTTATCACCCATCTGCCTCCTCACATTACCATTATCACTCGGTTAGAGCAGCCTTCCCTCGACTCACTTAGGCTAATAGGGCATCCCTTATTCGGTATTGTCACTAGCCATACAACCTGTCGATATTCATCCATACATATAAATACACACACACACACACAGATACATACATATATATATATATATATATATATATATATATATATATATAAATGCATATTTATTAAATACAATGTATAATTATCAAACAACTCGCAATGAGTTTTAAGCTTGCCATTCAATCATAATCAGCAACTTTATAATTTTACAAATCAATGTCTCATGCACATAATATTTACTTTATCAAATAACGATAAATACATTTAGAACTACATATTCAATGAGTTTCAAAATCTATTTACAAAACCATACTCTTATTGAACTATGTGACAGTTCGTAAGTAAAACAGATATTTTAACATATTTTAGAACCTTATGATAGCATAAATAATTTGTAAATATAACCCATTATACATTTTAAGTTCAAGAAGAGCATGGGATAAGTCATAGAAAGAATTATCAACTCACAAGTGAGGGCTCCAGGTTGGACAGTTCAAAATATATTTTTCCTAGCCAAATCTGACCAAATGGATCTCAAAAACGAGTCCGGAGGGTCCAAAGACTTAGGAAATGACTCCGGGAGTTTGGTCAACACTAGTCACTGTTCATTGTTCACCACTGGAAAATACTATTCATCAGCGAAAAATACAATTCTTCCCACTGAATTTATTGTTTACAACATACAAATAGTTGTTAGATGGCCGAAAAAATTCATATCCTAAGGTTTATCTAGCTTCTGAATCTATCTACAGTGTCAAATTTTTAATTTGAAATCTCTAAATAGAAGTTTCAGAACTTACCTTTTTTTAAGATTTTTTTACTTTCGATCTATGACGATTCTGTGAATGATTTGAAAGATCATTCTATCAAAATCATAGTATTCTCCGTCCTGAATCTAGTGGTACCCTTAATTTGAAGATCAAAAGCCAATAGACATTCCAGATCTAGAGAGAAAAATGAAGGTTACTATTTATACTATTCATCAGTTACGAAAATCGGTTCGTATTTCTCTTCACGTTCTGTCTCCCCCTCCCCCTTTTTCTTTCCTCTTTTTTATTTAATAATTAAATAGTTAAAATTTGGTATTATTACTTTTATTATATGCATATAAATACTATTTTTCATCCTAAAATATTCTAAATTTTTTTAAAAATTTACATTCTTATAAAACTTTAGTTGAACTCTTAAATCATGACTTTTCTTAATAAAAATTTTAATAAAACATCACAAAATAAAATATCTTTATGCATAATAAAAGAAAGAATATTTCTAAAAATAAAATAAAAAATTATTAGAGGCAAATATAATTATTTTATTTAAAAATATATTTGTTTATAGCAAAAAATTATTATTTAAAAAAATTACGGGATATTACAGAGTTTATCACTCTTCTGCCTTCTCACATTACCACTGTCACAATCATAATAGGTAATTAAGGAATGTGAGTTCATCACCCTTCTGCCTCCTCACATTACCACTGATACATTTTACTTAGTACCGTTTCAAGCCATACAATTCGTCGATATTTATCAATACATACACACACACACACACACACACACATACATATATCCATCAAATGCAATGCATAATTATCAAGCAACTCGCCATGAGTTTTATGTTTGCCATTCAATCATATTTGGCAACTTTATAGTTTTACATATCAATATCTCATGCACATAATATTTAGTTTACCAAATGATGACAAATACATTTAGAACCATATAATCAATGAGTTTCAAGTTCTATTTATAAAACCATATTCTTCTTGAACAATATGCCAATTAGTAAGCAAAGTAGATATTTTAACACATTTTAGAAATTTATGATAGCATAAATAACTTATAAACATCACCATTTATACATTTAAAGTTCAAGAAGAGCATAAGGTATGTCATAAAAAGAATTATCTACTCACAAGGTAAGGCTCCAGGTTGTATAGCCTCAAAATACATTTTTTCAATCTAAATTTGATCAAATAGACCTCAAAAACGAGTCCGAATGGTTCAAAAATCTATAAAATGACTCTGAAAATTTGGTCAATGCTGGTTAACTGATGGGTACTATTCACGATCAGAAATACTATTCACATCAATCAGAATCACTATTCATGTCGATCAAAGTTACTGTTTATGATACCAAAAGTTGTCAGATTATTATGAAATTTCATATCTTATAGTTTATCTATTTCTTGAATCCATTTACGGTGTAAGATTTTCAATTTGAAGTCTATAAATATGAGTTTTAGAGTTTGCCTTTTTGTAACATTTTTCACTTTTGATTGTGGTCGATTTAAAAAATTATTCGACAAATATCGTAGTACTCTTCATCCTGAATTCAGTGATACCCTTAGTTTTGGGATCGAAGGCTCGAAAGTGCTCTATATATAGAGAGAAAAAGTTACTATTCATACTATTCATTCGTCTTGAAAATTTTTTTGTCTCTTTTTTTTTAAATAATAATAGAGAGACCAATTAGCAATTTACTAATTGTCTGAGGAAGTCTTTGCAAATTTCATTATTTATATTTTGACCCCTAAAGTTTTAGAAAATTACACTTTAAACCCAAAAATATTAATAAGTTTTCATTTTCATCCTTAAAACCTTTTAATTACATCCCTACTCCTTTATTTTTTTATTAATCTATACATAAATAAAAATTATTAAATTTAGGGTTGTTACACTAATCATCTTAAGCATTCAAATTACAAGCCCCATAACATTCCATAATCACAAATTTAATTTCTAAACAGAGCATCATCACCAAATCTGCACTACCTTCTTTACATAAATCATAACAGAAAATTTCTTACGATTCAAATTCATCATAACATCTCTATCTCAACTTTCTTCATATTCATTGTTTAATATCTGTCATCAAATAGTTATGATTTCTTCTTTACAATAATAGTTAAAGTTATTATTTTTCAACAATTAATCAAATCTTATATTCTCTTACTCTTTAATTCAAATATGAGGATATATTTGTCAAAGTAATGTATAATCTTACAATTTTACAACATTTGTTAACCCATAAACCTTATGCTTCTAATTACATTCTTTATTAATTAAAATCTCAAATTTTTGAGCCAATAAGCTTAAGCCATAACCAATTATTTCCTTTATCATAATCATACTCCTACAGTTGAAACTAGTAATCTTCCTTATCTTCAAAACTTAATTTGTTACTTCATAACCATTCCCTTGATGCCTTAAGGTCCAATTTGGTTATTGACAAAAGAGGAAAATGAAAATAAAAAATAAAATAGAATACTGTGATTAAAATTCCATTTGGTACGACATGAAAAGAAATAGAATATCTATTACTTTCCTATATTTGGTATGCCATAAACAACGCAAAAATCGAATGAAAAATTAACAAAAAGATAAAAATATCATTGAAGAATAAAACCATTGAAATAGTGTTATTTTGACCTAAAAATTATTTTAAAATATTATAAATAAAAAATGAAATAAATAATTAGTAATATAAAAATTTGAACTAAATTTTATAAATAATATTAACAAAGTATTGAAAGAATTAATTTAAATATAGTTTATCACATTTTTTGTTAACTTAAAATTAATAATTAATTAATAAATAAAATGTTAAAATATATATTTCTTTAATTGTAGGATAGTTTATCAATAATAAATAAAATACAAATACAACATTAACAAAAATTCAATCTTACTATTATTATCTATATAAATTTATACATTATTTTGGTCTTAAAGAAATGTGCATCTCTGACAATTTTCTGATTGTCTCTTTAAAATTAAGTTTTCTTAACATATAAATAGATTTAAAAAATAATTTTAATTTGACAAACCATAATAATTGAGTCAATATACACAACAAAAGTTGAATGACTAATAGACAACAAAAATAGCCAAACAAAACTAGAGAACAAATGACAAACACATGTAACAAACATGATCAGTAGATTATGGCATGAATATACTCAGCTTTCTCCTCATATTGTATGGATAGAAATTCAACCAATAAACCATCATCCTATGATAGAGTAATATGAGTCAAACAACGATCATGTTTTGTCAAGATCTTAACTTGTTCCAACTTTGCATAGAGACACTCTCTTCTTGCATTCATGTCGTCATCAACAAACATCCTTTCTATAGTTCTAACGATCTTATCTGTTGCTAATTGAATGTTGTCATCTATTTGTGTGCTCACATCCCGAAATACTTGAATAAAAAGGCATTACATTGACTGCGCCTCTTCCTTGAGCCTGAAGTGACATCACTTGTAATGTTGTTAGGGGCTTCATAATATGCCATGGGCGTTAGAGGGTCCTATAACATATTCATGTTTTCCAAGTCTTCAAGTCAATTGCCTTTCTTTCAGCATCCATCTGCTTAATGATGTCACAGGAAGATTGGGTATCTTTGCCGTTTGAACGATCATTTCCTTAAACGATGCATAGTTCCTCAAAGTGATGGAAATGCTTATTCCTAGAAGGAGTCTCCTTCTTATGTGTCTGAAGAAATAAAAAAAAACATAAATCAAAACAAATAGCTGTATTTGAACCTTAAAATATAAACATACTAGAGTAAAATACAAATATGTAAAATAATATTTAGCCTAACCTTAATAACATCTCTTATCTGGATATATGTGTCTCATATTTCTTTATTTGCTGTGACACAATGAGTATCACTATCATATCCAAAACCACAGGTATTTGTATCGTATACCATATTAAACACAATACTCCATCAAGTTTTCAGTGTTTTCAATCTTAATTATATATGAGGTATGCCTTTTAAACTTCAACTAGGACACCTCTCTTGTAGCATACTTTCTAAGGCCTATAAATACCTACGCTTAAACCCACTATTAGCCATATACTTTTGCTTAAACCTTAACTAAACAAGACATTGGATGAGCAACCTATGCTCATCCAACGTCTATACATATTTTTCACTTTGATAACTGCTATCCGAATATTGTGACATTGTGCAAGGCTATTAATAAAAATAGAATTTATAACTATTGTCACAAAAGTCAAAACACCCATAATTTATGTAAGTGTAAATATTAAAACAAATGTCATCCATAGTTATACTCCAATGATTAAGAAAACATAACCATAGAAATTTTTTTAAATTCAGTGTTAAATACAACCACATTGTAGTAATGTAAAAATCAATGAAAAAGTAACATATAAATTTCCATTTAAATGTCATAATACAACTTTTAACTAATTTTATATACTGCATTTATTCGCCCTAAACTCATTGAAATTTTGATTAGCTAAATTATCTCGACAATTGCTCTAAGCATCTGTTGTCTCAATTGTTAATATTAAGATGTTATCCAAATTTTGTGTGACAGGTTGAGTGTCATCCAATTGATATTCTAATGGGTCTAATGTATTCTTCTGCCTTATAAGATTATGAAGCAAGCAACAAATAATGATGACATGATTATGTGTCCTAATAAGATACCAAAAAGGACTTCTAAGAATTGCCCACCTTAACTTCAACAGTCAAAAACACCTTTCAAATACATTACGTGCTGATGAATATATCATATTGAAATACTCATGTGGGGTCATGGGTTGGCGACTATAACAACCTCAGAAATTTTTTTATTACCTTTCTTCTTTTACCTGGATTACATTATTCACTCATCTCAATTACTAATTAAATATTTAAGTAACTAATCAATATAATAAAATAGCATATAATACTTTCATACAAAACATTAGGTTAATAAAGGAATGAAGTTGTTACACTAATTCAACTACCTAGGTATATGTTTATATACAAACCAAGTAACCAGGGTATAATTTGTAGAACAAAAAGCAGAAGGGCACCTAGTCATTATTTCAAAAAGAATATATCTCCTGAGTCAAGTTAGTACAAAATATATACTATTGTGTCAATAATCAAACCTTCTCGAAAATATCAGTGGTGGTGACACATGCACTGAGAAATTAGATAACTGGATTATAAATAACTCTTCTACTATTAGGATATGCCTAAGGTAGGGTAGCTCAATCTAGTGCACTACAAACATCAGGGTCATTATATAAACTGACATGATGATCTGCTAATTTGAACATAATATGAAACAATCATGAATAGAAATTTCCAGTAAGTTTGAAAGTGATTATCATGCATGCATATTTTCAATATCGTATCACGTTTAGCTGTATATATTACAAAGTGTATATAGCCATAAGCATTATATTGTGTTGATGCATATGATATAATGTAAAAAAAACACTCATAAGTATTCAAAGCTGTATCATATACATATATCAAGATCACAATGCATGTTCATAGATGATCACCATTTTAGTATCAAAAATTTTCTTTGTTGCTTAGCTGATTTATTGATTTTATAAAATACGTGAGCTCCAACTCACGATCACAAGTCAAATGAGCAATCGGCTCACTCTTGGAAGAGGCTACAATGCACTATCCAGGCATGGCATATAACATATAGTTTCTTAATCCATAAATAGGTCATCCCTTATTTTGGTACCAATATGGAGGGCATGAGACTTTTCTCAGGTTACGTTGCTATGACAAGGGTCATTTCATTTTTTCTATATCTTTTCTTCTTTTTTGTGAAATAAGTCAAGTTAAGATATGAAATTGTTTAATCCATTAATGTATCATGATAATATAGCCACATACTTGCTTCTGACATAATACATATCTTATAATTATTGTAAACCATACATATACATACATTCATGCATTCAAGCAAATACTATAGATTATTCTTCCAAATATTAAGTAATATGTGCAAATTGCATACATAGTATCACATATTATTCAAGCCACAAATGGAAATAGTTCATAGGCTTGAAAGGTGGTTGGCCTTGCTTATTTTCACAGAGTCCTCATTCTTAATATACATGATAATGCTTCTCATTTTATTTAGTTTTCCACTTACCATTAGAAGAGAGTAATTTCTTATATCTTTTATACCATCACCAAAGCTTACCTTATCCCGGTAAATTTCTATAAATGAATATCTTAGCCAATAAGGAAACCTATTAATCCTTGTTGATTAGTTCAATTTTATAACTCCCATTTTAGGATTACTCTTTTCTAGTATTAGAGATTCTAAGATATCCATTATCTTGTGTTATAAGGCTATATTTACAATACTCACTCCCAATTACTAGTTTCATTCCTTACTATTATTACTTAGTCATTAGCCAAGCCTACTTTGTGAACTTATGTATGTATATATGTATACACACACACACACACACACACACACATAATTATGAGTTTATATATAGTCAACTTACTTCAATATACCTTCCCTTGACTTACTTTGTAGATTCTGCATGATTGTTCCCTTATTATCTTGCCTTAAACTCAAATTTCAATCTCAAACACAGCTAGGGCGTGTTTCAAGACACATCCATACTTAAATCCATGCAAATGTACTCTAAAATTTTTGAGATAGCATGGAACACGGTTTGCCTATGTCTGATCCTTGTAGACATGTTCTGAAGTTGTGCAAAACACGGCTTAGCCGTGTCTCAAGGCTCAGTTGTATTTTGTGCCCACCAGCCCCTGTTTTCCTCCGTTTTCTTGAAAAATGCTATCTTCCAACTTCTTTTCTTTATTCTAAAGCCTTCAAAACTCCTAGCATCCTTAAGCAACAAAACAACAGCCGAAACCATTCCAACCATAACCCAAAACTATACTAGCAAAGTTTACAGCCATAGAGTACATAATATACACATACATCAAAGATAAATTCACACATATGACTGCCTTAACATCAAAATATTTTGTGAGATAAATAATATGAAAAGTTTATTAAAACATCAGAAGATTTATATCTTGCATCATGTGAGGTTTTTCAAACTTAAACATTATAAAAAAATACCTCAACTCCTCTCAGATACTTTTATCTTTAATCTTGATTCAGATTCTTCTCTACCTCTCTTCTTTCCCTTACCTACACCACTCAATTTTATTCTCCTTGGATCCACATCCTCTCTTTCTTTCTTTCTTTCTTTCTTCTTCTTCTTCTTCTTCTTCTTCTTCTTCTTCTTCTTCTTCTTCTTCTTCTTCTTCTCTTGCTGCCTATGCCTATGCTTCCTTAATACTTTACCTAGATGAAGAAGAAAGAAAGAAGAAAAATCTATGTTGCCCATTAATTCCTCTATGAGTTTCCCCTCTAGAGTTTACTTACTATCCAACTTAAGTGCCAAGCCTAAGCCTACGTGAAATGAGTGATTCTGGTGATATTTTGCTTCAACAAATTTTTTTTTTCTGATTGTTATCTTTATTTAATTGTCCTCTTTTATTTATAAGATAAATGAAATTTTCATATATAATTAAGACAATCTCTAATGTCTTAATTTCTTATTCCAAATATTACATTTCATTAATTCAATTTTTCATACTAAAGTATATTAATTATTTTCTTAAAAACAAATCAGATTAATACACCTTATCTTATTTTCCAAAATATGCACTTACTCTCTCATCAAATAATTCTATTCTCTTTAATATTCTCATCTGTATTTTCCTATAATATTTTTTGTGTTTATTTAAGATATTAAAATTTGAGGATATTACAGCGACCATCTCTACACTCGTTTAAGTAATATATTTGTCCTCTATAGAGTGCTAAAAAGCTCTCACAAATAGTATACCTAGCATCAACCAAATAGTAACAACCTATAATGTATATATAAATATTAGTAATCCAAGTATGTGTACCAAAGTTTATATATATATATATATATATATATATATATATATATATATATATATATATATATATATATATATATATATATATATACACACGCACATGAACATATGATCAAATTAGAAGCATAAAGTATTTTCTCATCCTATGGTACTTTCAGTCCATTCCTTCTACTAATTGCATAATGTAATACCCTACCATCAGCTGCCAACCCTTCCCATCCTGACAACACATATATAAATTGTCTTTCTTGAGAGCACACTCCTAAGACATTAGTTGTGATTTCTCCTTTTCTATCACAATATTTAGGGTTGTCTTTTAGTGGCACTCTTATCCTTATGTGTGTTCCATCTAGAGCATTGAGGCAATTCTGGACAACAAAAAATTATAATAAATATTATGTAATAGTATATAGCAATATGATTCAATAATATAGGCGATGTTTACCTTAAACTATTTCCATTTATCACCCATTGAATCATGAGGAATTGGTTTAGCTGTTTTCAATAGCTTCCCTTGCACACGCTTCATAGTGTTCAACACTAATTTGAAATATCTACTAACGATTTCCCCTGATCGACCAAATTGAAATTGGATTACCCTATTCTTGATGTGATAAGCAAGAATGTGGAAAACATTACTGCTTGCTTATCGAATAACATATATTTAGTAGGTTTTAACCACCTATATAATCCAACATAAAGCATAGCTGATCAAATGTTATTTTGTACATCCTACTCATACCCCTTATAGAATTCAAATACCTAAGGTGTGCTTTCTTGGCATAAAAGTGTATAGTGTATGACTTACTACTCATACGCCCCATCCACAATGCAAAGCTTAGAGACATTGCAAGATAACATTTATAATAGGCATGCACAATATTTAACCAAAAGATCAATATAGGAAGTAGGAGTTGTCTTCTCACAAGGTCCATATATATATACCAAAATTATATATATGCTTTCAATCAGACTAGAAAAAATAATTTGTTATGCAAAAATATAAGTCTTCAATGAAAGAAAATACACTCATACAACTAGTTCTCCAAGTAAAAAATCATAGTGCATGGTTATTCAAATTATAACTAAATAATACATAGCAACAATATACAAGTAACCAATTTGTAAATGCATTTCCTTGTGACAAAGCATTGGGACAACCTTCAAAATAATAGATTGTACAAAATATAAAGACAAATAATAGATTATACAAAATAAAAATGCATATTTAAAAATATTGTATATGTTCATCTAAAAGCAATGATCAAACAATCATATTTGAAAAATATTGTTTTAAGATTTGAATAATGAAAGAAGTAATGAAAATCACCATGAATGAAGCTATTTGTGCAAAACCAAAGATAGAGATGATTTCTACTGTTGCATGGGTTGATGATCATAACATGATAGTGGGACAGTAATACATAATTCCAAATAGCTAGCTTATTTATATAACATGTATATAACATTATACAAGAGAGAGCGATAAAAGAGAAAAGAGGGAATTTTTTTTCTTATTATAAAAAATTACCCTTGGTAATGGCACATCACCATGACACCATGTAGTTTTTTCCTCCATAAAAGTTCTTATTTAAGTTTCTTGATTTTCTAGTAGATGGTACACTTTCTTTAATGGACAACAAAAGGATTATCTCATTACTCGCAAAGAATTATGAGGAAGACAATGAATATAACTTTAAACACTATTATATGTAGTTCTTCAAGAAAGCCAAAGAATGTTTACTATCATTGAAAGATTCTATTGAAAATATTCATCAGAAGAACATATTTCTATATAATCCTAAAGTGTTTTTGAAATGGTATGTTGCTTTAAAATGAATCTACTTGTTCAATATACAGATCAGGCTATGAGAAAGATGGTCTGGCACATGTGGAAAAATGACATTTAATTATGTGATTATTTCTTGTAGTTTAAAATTTTTTCAAGAGTTCAGCTATAAGGAAGATATTTTTAGATGTTATAGCAAATGTTATGGTTGTGACAGTAAACATAGCATTTTCTTCTCCTTGAGTATTTTTAGATGTTATATTAGATATTTAAATCATTGCCTGACAAACCAGAGTTTATGCATAAATGTTAGTTTGCTGATTGAAGAAGGAATTTTCAATTTAGAAGCAACAACAAAGGTTTTCTATTAGTTGGTCTTTTAGGGGTCTCAAAATAAAAGGTGAAAAACAGACGCTTAGAAATGCAAAAGAATGAAAATTAAGAAATGAAATGGAAATGCACAAAAGCAATGCAATGCAGAAACAAAATGCAAAAGAAAAACTAGAAACGAAATTAAGAAGACATAAATGCACAAAAATGCAAATGGAAATGAAAAAATGCAGAAAAGAACAACCTTCTTCAGCTACGGTAGAGGATGAAAAATAGCGCTAACCTATGCGTAGAGATGACAAATCGAGAGATGGAGTTAACATGTTCGGCAAGCAAGGTGATAATTCTCCATTGGCAGAAATCTGTAGCGGTGCTGAGCAGGATACCAAGAGACCAAATGAAGAAATAAAAGATAGGAAATGTATTTTAGTATTTTCTATTCCTATTTCCTCTATTCTTTCGCTTTCCATCACTTTTTGGAAGTAATTTATATTCCAATATAAGAGGTAATCTACATTCCATAGAATACAATTTTTTGCAAACCAAACATAGTAAACTAATGGAATGGAATCTAAATTCCCTTTCCATTAACTTATTTCTGTCATCCAAATGGAACTTAAGTATTTATTGTAATATTTCGTAATTTTTTTTAAATAATAATGTTTTATTATAAACAAATATCTTTTTAAATAAAAATGATTTCTGTTGTACCTAAAATAATTATATTTACTTCTAATAAATTTTTGTTTTATTTTAAAAAATATTCTTTCTTTTATTATGCATAAAGATATTTTATTTTGTGATGTTTTATTAAAATTTTTATCAAGAAAAGTCATGATTTAAGAGTTCAACTAAAGTTTTATAAGAATATAAATTTTTAGAAATTTTTAAAATATTTTAGGATGAAAAATAGTATTTCTATGTATATAATGAAAATAATAATATAAAATTTTAAATATTTAATTATTAAATAATAATATAAAAAAAGGAAAGAAAAAGGAGAAGGGAGAGACAGAAGCCGAAGAGAATGTAAAAAATTTCGATTCCGTAATAGTATGCATAGTGTGAATAGTAACTTTCATTTTTCTTTTTAAATCTAGAGTGTCTATTGGTTTTCGATCTCAAAACTAAGGGTACCACTAGATTTAAAACGAAGTATACTACGATTTTAACTAAATAAATTTTTAAATCAGCCGCAGAATCACTGCATATCGTAAGTAGAAAATTTTAGAAAAAGATAAGTTTTAAAACTTCTATTTAGAGATCTTAGATTAAAAATCTGACACCGTAGATGGATTCATAAGTTAAATAAACCTTAGAATATGAATTTTTTCGGCCATCTGACAATTTTTTGTGTGACGTGAATAGTAAATTCGACGGGTATGAATAGTATTTCTCCGTGGTGAATAGTGATTCCCGGTGGTGAATAGTATTTTTCGGTCGTGCACAGTGATTAGCGTTGACCAACCTCCCAAAGTCATTTTCTAGATTTTTGGACCCTCCGGACTCATTTTTGAGATCCATTTGATTAGATTTGACTTGGAAAATTACATTTGGAGTTGTCCAACTTAGAGCCCTGATTTGTAAGTGGATAATTTTTTCTATGACTTGCCCTATACTCTTCTTGATCTTTAAATTTGTATTTGATTATATTTATAAGATATTTACACTTTTATATATTTCTGAAATGTGTTAAAATATGTATTTTATTTATGAACTAGCACATAGTTCAAGAAGAGTATGATTTTACAAATAGATTTTGAAACTCATTGAATATGTGGTTCTAAATGTATTTATCATTATTTGATAAAATAAATATTATGTGTATGAGGCATTGATTTGTAAAACTATAAAGTTGTTGATTATGTTTGAATGGTAAGCGTAAAGCTCATGGTGAGTTACTTGATAATTATACATTGCATTTGATGAATATGCATATATATATATATATATATATATATATATATATATATATATATATATATATATATATATATATGTATTTATATGTATGGATAAATATCGACAGGTTGTATGATTTGTGATGGTATCAAATAGGGGACGCCCTATTAGTCTGAGTGAGCCGAGAAAAGGTCGCTCTAACCGGGTGACAGTGGTAATGTGAGGAGGCAGATGTGTGATGACCTCCTATTCCCTGATCACTATTGTGGCTGTAGTAGATCGGTCACTATACGTATAGCAAATGAGTGAATTGAGTGTGTGGGTTGACCAGATCGCCGAATGAGGCAAGTCATTTTAAAAGTTATAATTTTATCTCAAAAGCTTATTATTTTACTATAGTTTATATAGCTGAGTATAACAATATTTTTTTAATGATTATACCGTGCTAAATATGGTTTGAATATCTACATATCCTATTTTTTAAAATATTTGAAATACAGGTCCCATATAGATGTACTTTTGTACTGTTTTTTTTAAGTGACAAATTTTAAAACATGAGAACATCCATATGCTGACCTAAGAGGTCATAGGAGGTATTATCTACTCACTGAATTGTTAAACTCACTACACGATATTTTCATATTTTTTAGATATGAATACAGAGTCTGATCCTGCAGATAGGTGATTAGTTAGATGAGATATTCTCTGGGTGAGTCTACGTTACTTTCAAGGCTCACAATTTTGAATTATACTGTGTTTGTATTCTAGAGTATGCTCTGAACGCTATAGGTAGGATATCTACTTTTGTTATTACTTTGACATTTATAACTTAATCTGTATAATATATATATACATGAGAGAACCTATATATATATATATATATATATCTATTTCTATGACAAAGAATAGTATTATGCATGTTATGAAAAATATCTGATTGTAGGAAAAAAAATATTTGTTTTACCAACTCGAAAATTGGGGGCGTTACAAATTGGTATCAGAGCATTAAATTTCTCTGTGGCTATCAGAGCAAATAATTCTTTAGTTAGAACATTTATTATGAGTATGAACCGAACATATTTATACTTCAGGTGTTGCTGAGGGATTTTATAGAGTTTCAATTTTCTTTTAAATTGTTTGTGTTCTAATTTATTTAATACACTCTTCCTTCCACGTGTATTTCAAATTATCTCATTATAAGTCAAATATTCAAATTCAACAAATTCAGTTTTTCAAGTTAAAGTTTGTTGAATTTGAGTATTTGGCTTTTATGATCACACGTGAAAGGAGAATATGCTATGTATGAAATTTGAAAGTTAATGATTCATGTCAACACTTTTATTGACTTTTGTCAATAACATATGGACAAAAAGCTAAATATGAAACAAATTTTTTGCAAAAACTTTTGAGGGTGCTAAGTGATACTAGGAGCATTTTTGGAGGATCAAAAATAAAATTTTATTCTAAATATAAATATATCAAAATATTATTGAGAGGATTTAACTTTTGAAAATATTATAGTAAATTACAATAAGGTTTTTGACAGATAAATGTTTCATCAGTTTAGTTCTGAAAATATAATTACTATTTTAATGATCAATTTTTTTAAAAAATTTATCCAATATGATCCTATGGACTAAATTAATAGTTAATAAAAGCTACAAGGCAATCACATTGATAAGTTTTTAACAATTTTGTATCAAAATGATGGTAATGAATTTTAGGAACTAAATTTATGGAACATACATTTTTCAAGTATCCAAAAAGTAGTTTACTCCAAAATTACATAAAAGAGGAAGAGGAACAGATTATATAAAAGTGATGTTATTGTTACTATTAAGGATTCGTCATGCAGAAACTTTTAATCCACGGTTATGATTAAGAATTTTTTTAAGTTGCTCATCACAAATTTTAAAAGAAATATGCATTAAGATAATATAACTTAATTTATGTTATATTACGTAATTATTTTTATTATAAAAAATTATTTGACTATTGACCAGTTATTTTTTTTAATTATTTATAGTATAGAAGGATTTTATTGAATTTTTTTTATATAATTATAATTATTTATAATATATTATTTTAATATAAATTTTTTTATATAAATATAATAAAAAATATAATATGACACATGTCATTCATATAATAAATATTTAAAAATTAAATTGTTCAGAAGTATTCATAATTTACTAATTTTATGATGATTGAATTATTATTTTGAACCAGTAATAAAATATAGAATATATTATTTTAAATTTTTTTATATAACATATTAAAATTTAAATATATTAAAGTAATTAAATGCATTATTAAGATAAAAATAATACTAATATATTTAATTTTTTTAATAATTGTATTATCTATGAAAAAAGTTTATATTTTTATATAATATAATACTCTATAATCAATAGTAATTATTATAATAAAACTTTTAATCACAAAAATATTAAAATAGATGTATAATTATAATTAATATAAAATATAAGCTAAAATAAAATTGTTTTAAGTTAATTTTTTTAAAATACTTAAAATAATGTCATTTGAATAAAAAAAATAAAAATGCAAATCAGATCAGTCAAAATTTTTTTTAATCAATTTGACTGATTTTGTTTTTATTTTTTAACAAATTTTTAAATGGTTTTAAGAGTTAACTTGAACTAATCCTTATATTAATTCATCTATTTTTCAATTCGACTGCGATTTATTTTTTACAACACTACTAATTTTAAAAGAAAAACTTAAAAAGAGTCCGATGTCTTTTCGTTATTATTATAATATATATAAAATAATCAGACTTTATGATTATGTAGTAAGTAATTGCTACAAAAGTCTCTATTTATAATAAAATTTCAAAATTATCTTATGTCGTTTTATACTGTCATGTAACTTAGACTGGACTCGGAAGTCATATGTCCGTACTGAATTTTATGAGAAATTAGGCAATCCTGAACGGACTTTCGGGTCCCATACACAACCCGGCATAAATATAGGAAAGTCTCGACAATTCTTTCTAGCCATGTTGACGCTGCTGGGATAGAGAAGAAAATGGAGGTTCAGCAATGGTGGAGAGTGAGGTTTTCCTTCAGGAACGCAACAATACTTGTGTGTTTCTTTAACGTAGTTGCTGCCATATTCTTGATTCAAGGTTTTCTCGCTCCTGCCTACACCCGTAATAAGCTGTCCTCTACGCACTCTATTTCAGGCTGGTCCTCCCCTCTTTTTCTCTATTGAATTTGGTTATCTCTTGGTATATTTCTTTCGAATGAGGTGCAATTAAACATGGGTCTTGTATACTTTAGCTTATCATTCCATAGCATAAAATTTTTGAAGAGATTTTAGCTTTAGATTAAAGACGATTTTAAATTGGTCTGTTCCTATTATTTTGACAATCTATTTGGTAGATTAGGATGTTATTTTCAGTTATTTTGTGCTTCAACTTGATTGTGAGATAGTTGCTGCCATATTCTTGCTTCAAGGCTTTTCTGCCTACATCCGTAATAAACTGTCCTCTACGCACTCTAATTCAGGCTGGTCCTCTTCCCTCTTATTGAATTTGGTTAGCTCTTGGTGATATTTCTTCCGAGTGAGGTGCTACTAATCATGGTTCTTGTATACTTTAGCTGATCAATCCATAGCATTAAAATTTTGAAGATATTTTAGCTTTAGATTAAATAGAATTTTAAATTGGACTGTTCCTATTATTTTGACAATATGTTTGGTAGATTAGGATATTCTTTTCGGTTATTTTGTTCTTGTGTGGTTTGGACCTCTTGTGCTTCAACTTGATTGTGAGATACTTTTGCATTTATTAGTTAGAACTTAGAACCTTGAGTTGGGGTTGGCTTAGCTAATATGTGCTAATACTACTATCAGAATCTAAAGTTTTATGGAAAATTTATGTAATTTAATGTTTACATACAATCCACAATAAGTTGCAAGTGGTGCTCATCATTTTTCTGAGATCAGCTTTGTGAGTCGTCCTTTAGTGATGAAAGTTAAACATGGGGCTGTTGCCTAAACTTCAATAAGGGTTATAGTATAACAAAAACAGCATTTTTTTTCCTTAATATCAATAAATTATTGAATATAATTTCATTTAATCAAAGTTGTTGTACGACCACAAGAGTGCTAAGAGAACAATCATATGCTACAATATGTGACCTACAAAGTCTGCATATTCGTTCTTTTGAGTTTCAGCAAACAAATACTTCAGGCAACCTTATTTACACCACAACTACAAACCTTACCAAATCCTCAAATTAATCATCAGGACTCAGGAGCTGTTCTATGTTTTGTGGGAAAGATCCATGGCTCACCATAAGTATCAAAGGAATATTTTGATCCAAACATTCTCAGCTGTTTTAAAATTTCAAGAGAAGTGGTTAAATGATTTGGATATTCCATAAAAAGCAGACACACACATCAGCTGTAAAATACATAAACTTTTGTACTTGCCTACTGAGAATCTAGGCAGCTTCCAATATCAGATATCATTTATTAATCCATCTGGGCCTTTCATTGGAAAGCAACTGAGGCTCTAATGTGTACACTATAGAGAGCTAGATGGATGCCTAGCGTTCTTCTTTACTTCATGTAGCTTTTCCCAAACAATTCCTCATGGGATAAAAGGCCTGATATTGAACATAGTAATTACATTATAAGGAAAAAATGATTATTTTCTGATTTTGAACCTTGGACGGATATACAGACATATTGGGGTAAAACTAAAAGGAACACTGTAGAGAATCACAATTTTATAGTAACAACAATAACAACAACTAAATATTTTCTCACAATTCTATAGTAAACAACAACCAAACTTTTTCCTACTAAGTGGATTCCACAATTCTACGGTAACATTCAGAAAATTACCATTCTCATTTATAGAATCCACTCTGAACTAAATTTAAATATCAATGATAACGGGGTAACAGTAGCAACAAACTAGAGCCATATTTATAGGCATAATACTAGGTTTCCTATTCTTAATAAGATATTCTGTGTTTCCTATTCTTAGTAGGATATTGAGATGTGATCTTATAAAACCCTAGGCCCAATAGCCTTTGTTTAAATCTCTAATTAAATCCTAAGTTACCCCAATTTTCCAATTATGATATCATAAATCTCAAAGATAATTATGTCATTATTAAATAATAAAATAAACTATAACACTATCTTCTCATCCTCCATGACATATTATATGGTATGCCTATAATAGATTGATATACTCTTAGTAAAGTGCTTACTTGATTGTGTGATATGTTATTGATTTTAAATTGCAGATCAACTAACTTATGTCAAGGAATCTGAAGAGATTCGTCTTGCCATGCTACCACTGGATCTAATAAAGCGAGTGAGTTTGAAATTCATGTCGTCATTCACTATAGTCATTTTGCTTCTGGTATTGTATCCAGTTTGTTAAACATAAGTGATGTCCTGGATGCTAAATGATGGTTTATTTTTTGAGATTTTAGCATGAACTGTTGAATTTGATGTCAATTTTTATTTTTTCCTGTTGGAATAACCTTACAAGTGTCACTTTTCATGGTATTTAGAAAGCTTTATCATTTAATCATCTAGATATGCTGTTATTTGTCCTGCTACTTGCATTCTCTCTCTGTATCACTGTCTCTTTTTAGAATTTGATATAAGATATAATTTCTCAAACTCAACATTCTAGTACGCTGCTGAAATTTTAATTGTTTCTAAAAAGTCCTACAGTCTTTGATTTGTGATGTTAACTGGTTAATGGGTGTGAGCTTCAAAAGCAGAATGTTTTAACATGGCATAGTAGTGGCAATATCCTGTCATTCCACGAATTCATCACCTTCAATTGTCTAAACCTTTGATTTTTCTCCTGGTTATAGTCTGATCAGAGGGGTAAAAAACTTAGAACTTCAGTTATCAGATGTTCACATGAATAGAAGATGAAATGTCATAATTGATGTGCTGCATCATCATTTATGTTATCACATCTCAATCTCACATTTTCTTAATATCACCGAGCTAGTGTTTCCAGTCAAATGCTAAGGATCATGAGGACAGTTACCCTGTAGGCATGGAGTTTGGAAACTGAAAACCAAGTACAATTTAGCCTTTTTTGTTTCTTCATTATGGTTATGAGTTCACACAATTTCCCTCCCATCCTAAATTCTTCTCTTGTGCACATTATGTCAGCTGGCATAGTTTATAAAGCTTATTATTCACTGCAAACATCTTTAGTGTGTGAGCTTTAGGCATATAAATCTGAAACTCTACCTTATTTTAACTGCAAAGAAACTTATTTAACTTTTGGGTGGGTAAGGGGACAGTTTGTGACTGTTCCAGCATTTGTTTTTCTCTTGAGACTGGAATTTCCCTTGCTTGTCTTCTTGGAGGGTTAGTGTAGGAGCTGATATCTGGATTAACAAAAGTGATGAAACTTCTAAGGATTTATGACTTAAAATACATTTTCTATGGATCGGAATCATTATCATTTTAGGTGAGGGAGATTGAGCAGGAAGCATACACTGAACCAGAAAAAGTCCAGCAGAAAGACATAAAGCAGACTGCTGCAGTTGATCTGTCAAAAAGGTTGAAGGATTTTCGCTCCCTTAATGATGCTTCCAGCTTGAAAGGTGACTATCTTTTCACCTTCAATCATAACTCTCTCCCTCTTACATGCACACTCGCACACACACGACCAACAAAGAACAGACACAGAAAATGTGGACACTGATCACTTCTCTGTTATCACAGTATATTTTAGGTAGTTCTGTCAAAGGTCAATTATTCCATCATGGTCAGCATAAAAAGTACACAAACAACAAACACAAAATGTTCATGACAAAATAATGGCAGTTCACAGATAAAATATTTCATCATGTTCAGATCGTAAGAAATAGTGTCATGGCATACTGTAGTTATAACAGTAGTCATATTTGCAGAACTGGTTCATCATTGAGCATGAGGATCTTCTCTTATGATGTTTATTATGTTTGTGGTCATCTGCTAACTATATTGCTGTTTTTTCAGTTCCCAGTTATTGAAGTCTCCCCCCTCCCTTCCAAAAAAGGAAGTTTGAAAACTGCACACTATTTGTGAAATGTCACTGAACATAATAAAGTAATATTAATAATATGCCTATTACTACATCGCCCTTGAATCACTAAATGGCACAATACCTTTCTCTTATCATTACTTTTTCATTTGATGGGAATGGACGTGCTGCTTTGGACTTCATGGTGTTAAAATCCTACAGTTTCTGGTCCTGATGCATTTCGTACATGGGAATAATTGTAGTAACATTAAAAAACTGATGATGATGGAAATAGACCTTGAAGACTAAAGAAATGTATGCAGAAGCCAATTACAATACCCAAGCATTTAGTATATCATCGAGCAATGACAAAATCCTTGACTGGAGCCTTGAATTTTGATGGTGTAGAATAATGCACAACATAAATCTCAATAATCTGTTTAAAATTTTCATTTTCAACTTTTTCGTTTTAGGAGTAATTTTATATTTACTCAAGCCTGGGTTTTAACTTTTTTTTTGGGTCTTCTTGAGTCTAATAACAATATTGGAGTTAATTAATACTGTTTGATATATGTTAAATAGCGTTTCAAGGCTTATAGCATTAGCATTAGCATTAGTATGTTCTACGTGGGGGTGTAATTTCAGCAAATTTATTCCTTTTTCATTCTTAGGAGCCCTAAATCTGAAGCCAGGGCTCCTCTTATTTGATTTAAACCCTACAACGGACCTGTATTTTTGGCCAGGCATGTTTACAAGTTCCCACTTCAAAATCGTAACTTGTTTTTTCCTTGTATTCGCCTCAAAACCTATTAAACCCTAAAACTACAATATGCAGGACCTGCTGGCCCCACAAGAGCAGTTTTGGGCTTTCATTAGCTCCGAATATGCCTCAGTTTACTGTTCCTACATGCCTGCTTATTTCCGTCTTTATATAACCTCTGTATCCCTTATCCTTGTCTGCTTGGATCGGTTAGTATCTGCTGCCAACTAAATTTTTGAAACAGGCACACTGATTTAAGAGTGGGAATGAGACTAATAACCTTAAGTAACATACTTTAATTGTGTTTTAATATAAAAAAAGAAAAGAACAAGTAACCTGTGACGTACCAATTGCATTTTTCCCAGATACCTTAACCCAAGAGTCATTAACATAATGATTTTGATTTTCCTCTTTCTGCCTGTGGGTCTCAGCTTTGGAGGAATGGCGCAAACGGAAGATGGAGAGAGCCAAACAAAGACAACTGGAGAAAAATGGAACAGCTTCCTCTCTAGCTTGAGCTTTATATACTCCTCAGCCTGTATGTGAAACTTAATGTGCCAAGTAAAATTCTCGGAACAGCTGAAAATTCTTAATGGACATTGTTCCGCAGTTATCATACGTCAGTGCTGAAAGTTGAGCTGGTATTTTGTTTTTTTTTTTCTTTATGGTTCACTTTAGCTGTATATGCATATTTGCTACAGACAGAATTTCGTTGCGCTTGATATCATCAGATTCATCCTTTTATTTTTCCTTAATAAACACGTATTTTCTGCCCTGGTCTTTATAGTTTGATTCTTCAAGTATTTCTTTATTACTTTAAAATGAAAAGTATCACTAGGACAGTTAAGGAAGAAAATCTAGGGATAGCTGCTTTCATGAACATACCTCGAAGCAAATGGTCTTATTGCCGTCCTGTCCTTAGAAAGAACCAGAATCATTTGGACAGGAGCTACTAGACATATGCTAGGCCCACTTGGTAAGAATAATTGTCACTTTCTTCTTACATAACTTGAACAATTTTATAGGATAATAATTTTATTTTTTATAAGAGTAATGCTTTATTTTGTTCCACCAAAGATGACCTCACTATTAGTTGGAGCACTTTGAAAATTTTTGTCTCACTTAATTACTTTAAAAATTAATATCTTTCGTAGTCATTATTTTGTCCACAATATTAACAGAGTTCACAAATGTGTTGGTATAAGTAATTAACTTTCGTTTTATTTATGTGGCACACTCTTTCCACGTATAGCTCAAATTTTCTCAATCTAAACCAAATATTTGAATTCAGCAAGCCTTAACATGAAAGGTTCAATATGTTGAATTCAAGTATTTGACTCATATTTAATCAATTTGGAGTATATGTAGAAGGGATAATGTATTATATAAATTAAAACACAAACAACTTAAAGGTTAATGCCACTGTCAGCAATTCTGTGAATAGTTTATGGACAAAAGAAAAAAACATGAAATAAAATTAATCTTTGGAGCAGTCAAGTGAAACAAAAAATAGTTGAAAGACCCAATTGATATTGGAGTCATTTTAAAAGGATTAAAATGAAGTTTTTCTTTAAAAATAACACTTGAAATAAAAGTGAAGTGAAATGTTATTTTAATTTGAGAAAGATAAATATTTTTTCAATTTGGTTTTTCAGTTTTACTTCTTGAATTTAATCTTTCGAAAACTATTTGGTCTTTTAAAAAAAGTCCTTACATTAACTTCATTAGCAAGTTTTTTACATATTTGATTTGCTAGTTAAACTAAGAGCTTACCTTATGTTATGACTTAAACTATCTAATTTATTGATTAGGCTAGAAAAGAAATTTTATTAAATATTTATGAGAAAACACACATTTTGATATTTAATTTATCACATACCTACAATTTAGTCTCTAGATATATATTAGTGTACATGTTAGTCTTCAAATTAAGCAACCGTCAAACAAATAACTCCCTTTGTTATCTCTATGCAAATTAGAAGCTTATGTGACACGTTAAACGTCTACATGTCATGTTAACTGTTGACTCATTGTCCACATAATCGATGACTAAGCAAAAAAAAATCCCCAAAATGCACCATCTGGAAGTAACCATTTCTTCCCCCTTCCTCTCCCTTGAAAACGTCCCCTGCTCTTCCATCGCACCACGTCGTGAAGAGCCCACAGCGGAGGCCACTGTATCCATCGCATAAACCATTAGTGAACAACACCTTGCTTGTTGAATCCTTCTATGGTTTCACCTAGTGCTTGGGGAGTATTTGGACTGGGAGAAAGAGGTATGTGTTAATTGACTTGGGTGCAAGTCCTATGGATTACAGCTTGGCATTATTAGGAGGTGTTTTGCTTAAAGTCGAGTTTCATCTGTTGGCGGCACTCCATGGTCGATCCAAGTCGCATAAAGCATTGTTTGCGGATTTGGCATCATTGATTTGGAGTGCATACCAGGTTTTTCTTGTGCCTTCTTTAAGAATTTCAGTTTCTTTTAAGAATTCGTTGATTGTTCAGTTCATATATGGTTATAGATTTTAGGGAAAGGATACATACGGTTTGGATTGAAATTCTATTAAGAAGACGTTCAGAGATGTGGTTGATGATAATGGGCTCTTGTTAGGGCATTGAGAAATTATCTTCTTGTTCTTCATGTATTTATGCTTATTTGCTTCTTGTTTAATTGATTGTGACAGTGCTCATGGACTTAGAACAACAACCTTGTCTGCCAAGGAACTTGAGGCACTCCCATTTTGTGCCATTGCTTATGCTCTGAATGCTATATTTAGGTCAACACTTTGCTCCATTCCAACGGTTAGACAAAGCTTTCTTGCAGTAGTTGCAGGAGAAACCAAATAGGAATTTGTACCCTTGTGGATGCTTTGAGTGGATATTGAAATTGTTTTATGCTTTGAGTTTTTAAACATGATTCAACATTACTACTGCACAAACCAAATAAGAATTTGTATGCTTTGAGTTTTTTTAACATGATTCAGCATTACCACACAAACCAAATATGAATGTGTACCCCTGTGGATGCTTCAACTACGGAAAAATTTGGCTTGGAGTATATTAAGAAATAAATTATATCAGCAGCTGTGATCAATTACCTAAAATTTCATATATTCTGTTGATGTATATCAAGTGTTATAGATGTTCTTGAGTCCATAAAAAACATGGTGGAGACAGAAATTTGCTCAAGAAAAAGCAGCATGTTGAGTTCATCCAGAGATGGAATCTTTTCAAGTATAAACTAGACAAAATGGTTTCTACATTATCACATATGGATTTTGAGATGGCTTTTTTTTACTTAAGGTATTTCGATTATGGCTGGTGGCCAAAAATTTAACCAAAGTGGCCTCAAAATAAGAAAGGAGCTATTGAGATTCTGTTATTGAATTTATCAATGATAATTTCTTTTGTCTACCATATTCTTGTCAATGTAGCTAAAATCACTTGTTTTAGAAAAGCTGAGATAATTTGTTATGTGTTTTTCAGGTTATGACACAGGCTGATTCATATATCAATGGAGATTTTTCTTTTGTTGATAAAGATGAAGGTATTTTAAATTTATTTTTGGTATGGATACTGACCTTAACCTCAAACAAAAATGTCTCTTTTGGTCTTCACTTCAACGTAGCTTGTTGGTATTCTTTGCATATTCTCATAGCCAACTGAGATTCAAATTTTGCCAAAAAGTTAACTAAATGCAATTGAAGGCATAACTGCTTATACTGGGGGACATTTGGAAAGCTCATGGGGACAACTAGTTGCTAGGTTACTTTTAAAGACATCAGCACATCATACAAGCCAATTGTCTGGATTGATGTTGAGCAGAAATCTTGTTAAAACTGTTGTATTGTTGCAAAATAGAATGGATGATACTACAGTACTATTGCAAAATGCAATGCTTTGTATTTGTATTGATTAGAAATATGAATTTAAATTGTGATTGAAATTGTCGAGACAATTGTATTTAGATTGATAAATTGAATAAAGATAACATTTTTCAATATTATTGTTATGACATTGTATCCGGATTAATTAGATGTTAGATTATATTTTATACCATCAGCTAGTAAGTACCAAGAACTCCTATGTTTCAATGCATTTCATATATGTAAACAAGTTATACAAGTACACTAATTATATCAGGAACTCCTATTTTTCAAATACATTTCAAATGCAGAAGCAAGATATTAGTATGAGCATATTCAATGACAATATAACCAAGATCATCATAACATTAAAATGATGATACAAGTAGTAAGTACATCACTATACTACTACCATGGTAGCCAACACAAGATCAAAAACATTGCTGACTAGTTTCTACACAAGAAGGCACGTTTTACATCCATCTAACCGTTTCATAAATCTTTCAACATTACCAATAAAAGTAAGTAAACCACAAACCAAAATAAAATTTCATCAACTAATAGATATCAACACAGCTGCTACATTATTAGTTGGCACCATTTGAGCTTCTTCCTACTTGTTCAACCTTTCTCAATCTTTTAGCTGGCCTAAAGGGTCTAATGCTTGAAGGATGTCTATTAGCAACTTGAAAAAAATTCAAAAAAAACATATTAAAACATTATTAAATCGGCTCATTAAAAATAAACTTAAAACTATAGATCATTACCTCTCATTGAACTCCTGATTGAGATTATGGTAGTGTTGTTAGCGCAACAAGCTGACTTGATTGTGCTTATCAAAATAGTGTCATAACTATTGTTAGATAAATAATTCAATATTGTAAAATCAAAAAAGAATATTTATTTTGTACCTCTGTATTTTGCTCAACGGGCCTACACTTGAATGATCAGATGTTGTGGCTTGTGACACTATATTATGAGCACTTGGTATTCCCATAATTTCTATTTAATTTTCTCCTTTCTCCAATGCTTCTCTGGATGACCATGTTGTCTCTTGAATAGAGGAGGAAAAATAGAGGGATATCCTGTTTTTCTCTAGTACTCAGGACCTGCAGCAGGTTGAATATAGGGCTCATAAACCTTCATCCACATTTCAACAGAATAGTATAGATCAACATAATCTTTAAGTTTTAATTTATTGTGTGCCATACAAACAATTACATGCCTACATGGTATCCCACTTAATTTCCATAAGTTGCAAGAGCAAGGGTCATTACCCATATCAACTGTAATTTTCAATGGTCTAGACTTCACCTCAAACTTGTAACCATTTGAGTCCCCTACCCAATGCGGAGTCCATTTAAAACTCTCTTTTTGAAATCTCTAATCTATCTTAGGCCTTAGGACATATTGGCCTATTGCACTTCGTTGCCTTTTCCTTTTCTTTGTTCATTTTCATCACAAGATACAATCCTAACTCTTCAGTCATTGTTATTATGGACTTGTTCTTAAACTTCTCAATACAATTGTTGAATTATTCACATACATTGTTCAAAGTGGAGTCATTTTTTGAAAAATGGATATACTTAGACTTAGACCAAGAGGAGGTCGAGTGTCTATTCAAGAAAGCCCATGTTTTTTTATCCATCACTTTCATTCTCTCCATATTCCTTATGAAACTATTTGTAGTTATGCTACTTACATGTTCCCACAAGGGGTTTCTCATGTTAGAATTCTTACACTATTTATGGAAGTTTGTCCATAAACGTCTCGCACAAAATCTATGGTAAACACCAAGAATCGCTTCATGCATTGCGGGTAGTAATCCCTACAATATACATCAAATTAAATTTCAAGTTAAAAATAAAAAATAGTTATATCACAATCATGCAAATGAAAAAGCAATGAGTACTTACCTTCTGTTGATTAGTGATGAAATTCAATCCATGCTCTCGATAGTCCCCTATATTCTCTAATAATAGCTCCAAGACCATTTCTAGGAATCCTTTGACTTGGTGTTGACAAATGCATATGCAATCATTAAAAAGAAATTATTCCCATCCATTGAACATGTAGCCAACAACTAACCTCTATAATACCCTTTCAAAAAACATCAATCAAGTCTTATCAAAGGCCTACACCCATTCTTGAATCTTTTTTTGCAGGCCTTCAAACATATATAAAGTCTATTAAATATAGAAAATTGATTCAAATCCAGTCTATTGACTTTTAAGAAGTTTAAAGATCAATGTTGGTCCTCCTTAACTCCTCACAATAATCCCATAAAACTCTATATTTTTCCTTTTCTGATTCCTCAACCATATACATTGCCATTTTTAATGCCCTATATATTTGAAAATCATCAATAACAACTTGTCTATTTTGTTTAAACCAATCAAGGGCTTCAATATGTTTCATTACTAGATGTGCTTTAATTATGGGGACAAGTTCAATTGCCAGCCATTTCTTATTTGTCTTCTTATTCTTGAAGTCCCTAGCGCATAAATGTTCATCTTTGAATGTATTTTCTTGGAAACTATTCATTTCATTACTCCAATTGCAAAAATTTCCCACTCATATGATCTGTCTTGCATCATACCCTTACCCTAACATTTTCATTCTTCACATATCTAAGCTCTCTTTCAAGTACAATGCTATAATTTTGCAAAGCTAACTTGAACACTTGAAGGATGAGACACTTCATGCCTAACTCTATTGCCACCTTCCCAAACTCTACATTTGGCATAAATGTCGGATTCGTTGACCCTTCGCTAATATCATCCTTTTAAGAGCAAACAGGGCTACCCAACTCTTTAGGCTAGTACCTTTCATAATCATCATTTGAACTTATTACCATACCTAAAGTGTGTAAGCTATCAAGGCTGAAGTTAAACATGTTTTGTTGCTTCTTTCTTCTAGCATGTTGTTTGATCGCTCTTGTTAGTCCTTTTCCTTTTCTTTATCTTTTATCATTTAATGTTATGTCATCCTACATTATATTTTGAGAAAAACACTAGTTAAAAGCAAAAATAAAAATAAATTTGAAATGCAAGGTTAAAAGAAACATGGTGTACTGTGCTTTATGCCGCCTTATCTTCCTCTTTAGCATCATTATCAAATTCATCTACTAAGAATTCATCGGCTATGTCTACTAGTTGATCGTATTGGTCTTCTATAGGGTCATTATCGCATTCTAGGCATTCATCAGCCATGTCTGCTGGCTGTTCACATTAGTCCTCTTGCCACCCCAAGGGTAGTTCAGGTGGGATAACATTTGGCACATAAACATTATACTCAAAATAAATGTGTATCTCGCTTGTTTAATTGATGAAATGATACAATTATATGATATCTCTATCACCAACCAAAAGTCTTAATCCATTCTCAAATTCAAACCCTGGAATTAGACAAAAACACCGCTGATATTCAAGATATTCATGCTCTTTATACATTTGATCTATAATTGGGATGGAAATATAATTAACATCTAAATCATCACAATTATCTTCTTCACCTTCTACATATTTTAAGGTTTGCCCTTTCACAAATTATCCCTCATGGTGAAATATTAGGGTTAGAGATTGTGCCATCTTGGACAATTATTATAAACGATGATTAATTACTATTAAAAAAAAGTTATTAACTAGGCTATAGAAAATAAAGAATGGACAAAATTCCTACTGTAGGATACATCTTTTTTATTACCATATTATTCTATTAATGTAAACACACATAGTTACTCAACAAAGGGAACAAAAAAGATTAACCAACACATAACTTGGTTCAACTTTATTCACATATTTTGTGAAAATTCTCATATTTGTTGCTACGTACAAGAGGGCATAATTATTGCGGGCATAAAAAAATAAAGAATATAAAATAGGTTATGGCAAAAACTAAAAAGTTAGTAATCAATGCAAATAGGTGCATAAATAATGAGTCATGTTATGACAAAAACTAAAGTGGGTAAGAAGAAAAGAAAAGACAAAGAGAAAGTGTAAAACATGTGATCCCTAGATAGATAGTTGAATCATAATGGTCCCAAATTGTCGTCGTTAATTTAATCCAAGTGGTCCCGAATAACACACACGAGAAAAAAACAAACTAAAGTGCAAGACATCCATGCACCACTTGCATTACTTCATTCATCTATAGGCCACTTGTAGTACTTAATTCTCCTATGTGTGAAAGCAATGTAAGCACTTACACTGCATATATGAAAGATATAAATAGGAAAAAGGCTTAAACATAATATTTCAGTTTGCATTACATTTTGGACTATTCTTGGTTTATTGTCCAATGACTAAGTCTTCCATAAAGACGTTTGAGTTTGTAATAGATTGAAAATCTTCAAATGGAGAGAGTGAGAAGGAATATGCAAACGCTATAGTACTTGAATTGATTTAGGAGGGTTTTTGTGATGAAGGAGGAAGATGCTAACAGACGATGCTTCGCGGTGCTCTGGGGACGAGAATGCGATAGTTCAAGTGTTGTTCACCGGCAGTTTGCGCGACAAATATGGCAGCCTCTGCAGTGGGTAAGAAATGAAGGGCAAAAAATGCAAGAGACTTTTTTCGGGGTTGCGATGGGAGAGCAAGGGACGTTTTAGGGGAAGGGGAGGGAGACTTGGCGAGGGGGAGAGAAATGATTACTTCCAGACTGTGCATTTTGGGAATTTTTTTTTTAGTCATTGATTACGTGTACAATGAGTTAGTAGTTAATGTGACACATAGGCATTTAACGTGCCACATCAACTTTCAATCTGTGTAGATAATGGAGGGAGTTATTTGTTTGACAGTTACTCAATTTGAGGATTAACATATACATTGATATATACCCCAGAACTAACATATAGGTTTATGGTAAATTTAGGGATCAAAATATATATTTTCTCAATATTTATTAATGAGTTAACATAAATATAGTTTTTGAAGACAACATATTGTTTTAAAAGACTAAATTGAAAAGTAAAACTACGAGGGACCAAATCTGGAATATGTATATTTCAATGAACACATATCTAAAAAATTTGATCTTATCAAAATTTATTGATATAAAACTATTTTTTTACTATATCAACTTATCGAAATATTAAATATTAGATTTTTTAAATATTTTTATATTTTACTATTTATTATAATAACTCTATAGTATATTTATTTATATTAATTATTTTTAGAACTTCATTAGAACAAGAATAGCCAAAATAGTCTTTTAACATCACCAAGAAGTTCCCATAGGAGGAATCTAACATCCCACCCACCATCATGGACATAGAGATGGAGTTTTTGTGAGACCCTTCAATTTTTAGGATTTTAATATTATTCAGAATATTTTTAAAAAAATGTCTCTCGATGGATTGTAAATGTCTTATGGTCTTTTTAAGTGAACACTTAGGAACAAAATAGTAACCCCATTGTTTTGGCCTAACTATGAAGCCCCGAATCCTATTTATCATTTCCAAACTTGAAGAATCTATCATTTCTATGTCACATTCTGAGGGAATGTCGTGGCTTTTGCTTTTGGTGCTTTTTAATATGAAAAGTTATAAATTTTGTTTGAATAATTTTCTTTTATGATATTTGATAAGCACTATTTTTATAATATTTTACTTATCAAAACTGTTAGTTATTCTTTTATATTTTTTTAAAAGATTAAAATTAATAACAAAAAAAGGATGTTTTGGTAAATTTAAGAAAGAAATCAAGGATAAATTGAGAAGAAAAATTACAAAAATAAGAATAACATATAAATAAGGAGCATTAAATAAGTTTAACCTAAAAAATTTAGTGGGATAGTGTTATCTAATTTTAATTAAAATAGGACAGCATTTATCTCCTATACTAAATATTAGATAAAAACTTATCTATAAACACAATAAAAGAACTTTATATAAATAAGAATAAGGGACCAAATTTACTATACTATTGAATATCCTATTCTAATATACATAAGTGGACAAATAGGAGTCATTATCTAACTAAAATGCTTATCCTTTTGCATGTAGGTCAAGCTTAACGAATTTGTTGGAGAATAAAGGGCTGGAACCAAATTAATATATAGGAGAAAAACTAGTTGGAAACAAATACAAAAGGGAGTTGGTTTTGGATCAAACTCCCAACTCTCATCCAATAGGGTAACCTAGGGACTGCAAAGTTTGAATTAAATTCCAAGATAGCTACTGCAGTATATAGGAGAATTAAGAGAGCAGGATTAAGAGGTAAAACCAGTAAAGAATAGAGAGTACAAGCCGAGATAAAAACCAACAGAATTTGTGAGCAAAAACATTCTGCTGGCCCTTTGAGAGATAATTTACTAGAACTTAGAGGAGATATTCAGCTAGACTTGAAGCAGAATTGAAGCTGCTGGAATTGAGAAAAAATCAATGGCTAGACGTGACTTTGCCGGACCAAAATTCAGGGGAGATTGGTGTTGAAAACTATGGGAAAAAAAGGAGAAGAAAACTGAAAATTCAAGATCAAACCTATAAGAATTTTTCTTTTCTTTTTCCATTTATTTATTTTCTTTGAATGCAAATCATTAAGATGATATTTAGTTTCAAATTTAGTATGGAATAATTTTCTTTTTTAGGGCTTTGATGTAGCTTAACTTAGGAAACACAATTTACAGTTTTACGTTATTTGATTTTTTTTCTCTTTCAAGTTGGTGTGTTTAATTTTTGTTCTTAATGCTTTCAATTTTTTGATCAATTATTAGATTATATAAGGATTCATAATTAAATTGAGTGATAAAATTGTGATCTAGACTAAAAATTAAACATCATTAATTTAGTTTTATGTGATTAGTGTGACTTTATAAGCAAATCCATAGAATTTAGTGAATCTTTAACTAATTAAATTCACCTAGAAATATGATGGGTTAATAGAGAGATATTCTAAGTTTCGTTTTGTACGCTGAATTAAACTGATGGAATGAAAATCTGAATTTTATATATCAGTTAATTATGTTTTGATTGGCAGAAAGAAGTATTACATAGAATGTGCATTCCCTTCTATGAGAAAGTGGTTTATCTTGGAAAGGAATGGGATGAGAGTAGAAAAGACTAAAATATTTTTATTATTATTGATAAATGAAATAAAATAAATAATGTTTAAACTATTTTTTAATATTATTAATATTTTAATAAAATTTAGTTCAAATTTTTATATTACTAATTAATTAATTATTTTTTTAAATAATTTTTTAGGTCAAAATAATATTATTTTAATAGTTTTTTTAAAGGTATTTTTATCATTTTATTTGTTTTTCATTGCATTTTTGCATTTTTTAAGGCATAGCAAACATAAGAAAGTAATAGATATTCTATTCATTTTTATGTCATATCAAATGTAATTTTAATAACATCATTCTATTTTATTTTATTCACAATTCTTATTCCCATTCTTTCTTTTACTAACAAACAAACGAAACCTTAGTATTATTTGAGAGAAGACATTGAGTAAGTTAGAAATTTGAGTCAACAATTTGAAATAGTAGGATTTTCAAGAAAACATAAAACTACAAATTATGTAGAATTAGTTATGTGAAATCGAAAGCTCTAGAATTAATTTTTGTTCATCCTTAAAGTTCATCACCTTAATTTTATTTATTTCTTTTATTTTTGTTTTATTTTTCAATTTGATTAATTTTAGAATTCGAATTTTCAAATAGGAAGCAATTTAGTGAATTTTAGTAGTCAATAAATTAATTAGTCCTTGTGAATTCGACATTCTTTTTCTAAACTATACTTTTCGACACAAATATTCACATCAATATTTCTTCCAATGCTTTGTAAAAGTCACAACTATCTTTTGGTGTAAAAAATATAAGGTTCTTTTATGCATCCTTAATCATGTGAAAGAAGAGAAACAAAATAGAGATGTTGAAGAATAAAAAGAAGAGAAAAAAAATAGAAATGTTGAAGAATAATGAGGATGAATGGGTATATGAGCCTAGATTATTAAACAATATTGGAATTCTTTAAAAATCTCTACATGAAGGAGGATGGTAACACTCGGACACCCTTTCATTTTTCTAATTGTTTTCCTAAGATATCTGAACAGGCCCTGGAGAAAATTTAGGTTTTCATTACGGATAATGAAATTAAATAAGTCATTTTAGCAAAGCTTTGGGTCCAAATGGGCTTCATGCCTTGTTTTTTTCAAAGTCAACGGGAGGTGATAGGATTTTTAGTGCGTACTTTCATAAAGGAATGCTTCTATGATCATTCAAACATTGCGTCCATTAATGAAACTTTTCTAGTGCTCATCCCCAAGAAAGACAACCCAAAATCTTTGAAACAATTGAGGTCCATATCTTTATGCAATGTGATTTATAAAATAATAACAAAAATCATTACGTTCAAGGTGAAGTGCTATATAGACAATTTGATATCCCCAAATCAATGCAGTTTTGCTCTGGGGAGGCAAAACTCTAATAAGATTGTCAAAGCCCAAGAGATGGCCCACACAATGGAAAATAAGAGTCATAGCCTCAATGAAGAGGATGGCGCTAGCATGAGAATTAAAATTAATCTCAATTCCGAAAGCCTTTGCCTGCAAAACCCCACGAATAACTGAAACAAAATCCATTTCATAAAAGAGATAGCTTAGCATACACCATTACTGATAGTCCATCAACGGACTTTTTAAACTTCCATGACTATTTACTATGAGAGCTTAGCTCTCCAATATATTCATATAACAAAAATAGTATAAACATCATAACAAACACACATGTAGAAGCAATGATCTTACCTAAGAATTATGGAGCAACTTTAAATTACTATAGTATATTGATAAGAAAAAATAAGACAAAAGTAGAGTCTACTAGAAATAAGAGTGTAAGGTTCACCCAAGAGTAAGGCCTCTCGAACTAGTTAGCTAATGATGGACTGAGCTATAAACTTCTATTTGGAAAACATATAAATCAAATAGAATGAGTTTTCCAACTTAATGAATAGATAATAGATATTGCAATGGAATTAGACAAGTTAGAGGCTCGAGTTCTTCACAATAAAAGAAAAATTAAAGATTTCAACTAATATATAAATATAATTCAATTTATCAGAATTAGTTCAACTAGTATTTTACACACATTAGTTATTCGAAATCTTCTATAACATATTAGATAAATAAATAGATATAAACTATATAATGATGAATGAAATTATAAGGATTGATTTAACCAATGTTTTTTCATAATTTATAATTGAAGTCTTTATATAATGAAGGTTATATATTGAGGTAGTCAAGTGAGTTTTCAAGCCAGAAGATATCCAAATAATTATTTGTTTCGCTAGTAAAATTTCTAAAATAATATTGCGAAATGATCAATTAAAGACAATACAATAGATTTCAAGTTTTGACATTTTGTAATTCTTTAATATAAATAATAAAGTAAAGATTAGTTAGGAGGATTTCATAACAAATCAAACCATGAGTACATAGCTCAAGAGAGTAAATAATTGATTTGTCGACATTTTTCCATTAGCCTATCAACATTTGGCACTCAATCTATCAACATTACATCATCAGTATATTTTATGTATGTTGGCTGCCATATGGACTTAGCAACATTTCTATTACTTGGGGTCTATCGTACACCAAAGCTAGCATTAACTGCTACTAGCTAACAATATTTTGGTAAAAATTCCTCCAAATAAGAATGCTTAATTAATAATTAATAAATGGAACCATTTAAGGAAAAACATAAAATTTAAATTATCATTAAATTCTACAAAAAAAAAAACAGACATATTATATGTCCACAACATATTTTAACCACTTATAGGCCATTAACCTACAAAATAAAGTACCCTTGGGTCAAATACCTATCAGTAATTAAAATCAATCAAAAGCTCATTAAATTGCTCATTTTGCTCAACAAAAAACACTAAATAATGATAGAAATCAAGGTTAAATAACTCTATAATGGAGAGCTATCACACTCCCAAACTTAAGCGTTTGTTCGTCCTCGAGCAAATGAAAGTAGAATCCAAGAAAAGTTATAATGCTCAAGAATGAATACGAATCTACCAATGAATCTCCAAGCCAATAAAAAATGAGTATCAAGATGGAAGAATGCAAAGTTTATAGATTAATGTTCCCATATCCTTAGAAATTGCTCAATATCTTGACTCAAAGTAAGACACTAATATAATTAAAGTAAATGTAGAATTCAAATGCAATAAGTGTTCTCAGATGGATATGTGAGTGTATAATCTCTTTTTCAACTATTACATCTGTAATGAAACTAACTTTGACATTATCTTGTAGATAATGTAGCAAAGAACATGCAAAAAACTTAACAATAAATAATACACAAACATTACCTAAGCCTTGAGTTAGAAAATGTAGAACCCAATAGCAAGAAAGATAGGAGAAAGCACACCAAAATTTAGAGTGGTTCAACTAATGTTGCCTATTTTTACTTTGGAGACCTTATCTTGTTTATTTCTTCTAGCAAAAATATAGATTACATCAATTTGTAGCTACATTCACTCACACAATGACCTTTATTTAGTGTTTTTCTCTCAATTTCTATCATTCATAACACAAAAACTCTCACACATTGCTCTTGGGTAATTGGTAAAATAGAATGAATGACAAAAAAATCCTAATTAAAGCCTTATATATGTAACTTTAATAATACATTACACAAATACCTTTTCCTAATCATATCTAACTACCTCTATAGGCTATACTTGCATAGAAGGCAGTTTGACACTAAGGCATTGTTTAATTTTTCCAAGTCACGTTGCCACTTCACTGAATTTTGTCTCAACTCATAAATCAATCATTGCAATTCTCGACCTTAGTTTCTAATTATTTGTAGCCAAATTTTTTTTTGCTATCATTCTCTTTCTTCCCCTCAAGGGCTTTAACTAGATTGAATGTGTACTAAGTCCAAGCAATGTTAGCACTTGTTGACTACTTTAGAGAGCATGTTAATTGGATTGTCATCAGTGTTCACCTTTCCCATACTATCTCACCCTTTTCCACCATATCCCTTACAAAATGCAGCCTCAGATAATGTGTTCGGTCCTTTCATTGAACACTTGGTCTTTAGTCAAGTGAATTACATTTTGGTTATCACAATTCACCACTAAAACCTCTTGAAAAATCTCCAACTCCCTTAGCATGCCTCTCAACCACATTTCCTTTTTTACAACATCAATATAGCTATGTGCTCTACCTCTATTGAAGATAAGGCAGACTTCCAATCCCTAGCACTTCTAAACAACACAAATATGTAACTAGTAAGGGTCTTTCTATTATTTAAGCATCCAATATAATCATAATCCACAAAGTCCTCTTCCTTCTTGATGTGACCATGGCTAGCAAATGAAAATGGAATGCAGACCTGCTTGAAGTCCCAAGTGGACCTATCATAAGAGTTCGGGCTAAAATATTTAAAGAAGCATTTAATAGTCTAATTATAGAGGCTCAACAAGGAGATACCTGCATTACTATAAAAGAAGAGTTAAAACTGGTCCATATCATTAAAACCCACTTAAATATCGGCCAAGACCAACCAATCTAAATATGGACCTAAAGTACAAGAAGATTCAAGGTTGAAGATTGAATATAGGTCCAAAATCAATGAGTTATTTTATGGCCTAATTTAAGCTATGTTTTTCTTATTTATTTAATTTTACCTTTAGTTTGTTTGACTAGAAAAGTTTTCAATTTTGTAATTTCTTTGTCTAACTAGAAGGGTTTACTATTTTTAATTTTTCCTTATCTTTAGGAGTTTTCTATTTAGTTTTCTTTGTTTGTTTAGGTAATTGGCCTATAAATAGACATGTATACTCTTGAACAATGGGACATATACATATTATCATTAATAAGATTGATAGTGTTTTCTCTTTGATTCTTCAAAGAACTTTTCAGAACTTATCAAGATTTTCTTGTGGGATTCAAACAAGACTTATCACTCACAATCTTCTTCTCTTTTTTTAAGTGTGGCATCTACAATAATTCTTATACCTTTGATTCTTATCTCTTTATAGATAACGGGTCAAGGACATTTCTTCTTTAATTTATTTTGTTATAAATCTAAATTAGAATACGATCCTTCCAATTGGATCCCATATTGATTCTGGGTCTTACTACTCTTGGTGAGGTTCATATCAGGGGTTCACATCATTTGGTATCAAAGTCTAAGTTCTAAATCAGGTTTGATCTATCATATTTATTATTTTTCTTATTATTATTCCATCTTTCTATCTTGTATTTTTTCCTTGTGTTCTTCATTCTTCTTTCTTCTTTTGATTTCTTGTGCTCTTGGTTCACATACATATCTGGAAAAAAAATTCAAAAAAAAAAGAATTCAAAAAATTTGAAATTGAAAAAAAATGGGTGCAGAATTTCAACAAAAAATGTTAGAATTCAGTATTGTTGAAAATTCAAGTTGTCAACTAATTTGTGCAATTTGGTCTAAAAAAAAAGAGAACCAATAATTTTGTTTGCATTAATTGTTGTTCTTTCTTTGATCTTTATTTCGTTTGCTTTTTTTTACTTTGATTATTTTCCTATCTCAATTGTTTTCTTTCCTCTAGTCATTGATTTCTTTCTATTCTAGTTGCTTCTTGTTGTGATTTTCTTATTCAATTGGTTATCTTGTCTTTAATTTCAGTTTTTTTTCCTAAAGTTCTATTGATTTGTTCCCTTTGCTTCTTAAAATTCTGTTCTTTTTTTCCTTTACTCTTTGCATTCAATTCGTTGATTTTGGATTGTTGCGAGAAGATTTTTGTTTGAATTTGTCTAAGTTCAATAAAGAACTGAAAGAGGGGACTTAGAGAGGAAAAAGGCAAGAGAGTGTGAGCATATAAGAGGGTAAAAGCCAATTTGAGTAAACACGAGTGTGAGTGCCATTAATTTTGAGAGAAACACGTTAGTTAATGTTGTGAGATTTTTTTTAGTCTAACATTGTTTTGCAAAAAAATCATGTCACACAACAAAGACAAAATTACTTCTGAAGGTGTGTCGAGAATGGTGGATCCAAAGTTGATGATGGAAGCTTTAGTAAGTGAAATGGGAAGAGTTTTGAGAGTGGAGATAGAACATGTTCATGAACGTTTAGATCGGGTAGAGAATAAACATATAGAGCAGTTACAAAATACTCCTAATATGTGTAGGAGGGAGAGTGTTCAACTGAAAAAAGTGAGTTTTAAAGGTGGAGAGTATTATGGAGATGATTTTGATGAAGATGATAAGGATTTGAGTATCAATAATAGAATATATGATGGGAGATTTAGAGAAGTTAGGAATTGAAAACACCTCAATTAAGATGAAGATTTCGTCGTTTCAAGGAAAAAATGACCCCGAAGCTTATCTAAATTGGGAGAGAAGGATGGAGTTGTTGTTTGATTAACACAACTATTCCGAGTTGAAAAAGGTAAAGTTGGCTATCATGAGATTTATTGACTATGCTATTATTTGGTGAGATCAATTGATTTTAAGTAGGAAACGAAATAGAGAAAGGTCTATTGAGACATGGGAGGAGATGGGAGTAGTTATGAGGAAGCAATTCATTCCAAGTCACTATCATAGGGACTTATTTAAAAAGTTTCAAAGCCCTACTTTAAGGTTTTAAAAGTGTTAGAGACTATTATGATGATCAAATGAGGTTACAAAGAAAAGAGAGTGAACAAAAGAAAATGAATAAAAATAATAGAGAAAAAGAAAAAGAGTTTGAGAAAATTATGAGAGAAAAAGAAGTAGAGGCTGAAAAAATTGAAAGAGAAAAAGAGAAAAATGTTGAGAAAATTATGAGAGAAAAACGAAAAATGATGAGAGAAAAAAAATGATGAGAAAATGATGAGAGAAAAAAAAGATAGAGGCTGAGAAAATTATGAGAGAAAAAGAGATAGAAGCCAACAAAATTAAGATAGAAAATGAAAAAGTAGTTGAGGAAATTATGAAAGAAAAAGAGATAGAGACTGAGAAAATTAAGACAAAAAAAGAGAGAGAGATGCCGAGAAAATTGATAAAGAAAATAAGAGAGCAAATTTGGCCATTGAAAAAAAAATTGAGAGAAAACAAATGAATTTGTATGTAAGAGAAAGTAAGATTGAAAAATGTTTTCTTTTCAAATTTGTCAATATTTGTACTAATGTACTTAACTCTTATTTACCCAATATTGAAGTTTCTCTTTTGCAAGATAATGTTCTCAATGCATGTGAGAAAGTAGTATTTGATAAGTTCTTTGAGCATAATGAATTTCTGTTTAGAGAAAATAAATTGTGTATGCCTAAATATTCATTGCATGATTTGCTTGTTAGGAAAGCTCATGGAGGTGGTTTTATATGGCATTTTGGCATGTGTAAGACTTTAGATGTTTTGCATATGAAACATGATGCAAAACGAATATGTGAACAATTTTTCATTTATAGACAAGTTAAGTTTTGTAATATCTCGTAATTTTTAAATAATAATTTTTTACGATAAAAAATATATTTTTATTCTAAATGATTATGTTTTGCTAAAAGCAAATATATTTTTAATTAAAATGATTTTTGTTTTGCTTAAAATAATTATATTGGCCTTTAATAAATTTTTGTTTTATTTTTAGAAAATTCTTTCTTTTAATATGTATAAAGATATTTATTTTGTGATTTGTTTTATTAAAATTTTTTATCAAAAAAAGTCATGATTTAAGAGTGCAACTAAATTTTTGCAATAATATAAATTTTTTGAAATTTTTAGGATGCTTTATGATAAAAAAAAGATATTTATATGAATATATAAAAAATAAAATAAAAATAATCCTAAATATTTAATTATTAAATAATAATAAGTAAAAAAAAAGAGAAAGAAAAAAGGGGTGGGGGAGATGGAAGTTAAAGAGAATGCAAAATCCCGATTCCGTAATAGTATGAATAGTATGAATAATAACCTTTATTTTTCTCTTTAGATCTGAAGTATCTATTGACTTCCGATCTTCAAATTAAGGGTACCACTGGATTCAGGATAGAGAATACTACGATTTTGATCGAATAATTTTTCAAATCAGCCGTAGAATCGCCGCAAATCGGAAGTAGAAAATTTCAAAAAAAGGTAAACTCTAAAACTCTTACTTAGAGACTTGAAGTTGAAAATATAACACCGTATATGTATTCAAGAGCTAGATAAACTTTGGGATATTAAATTTTTCAGCCATCTGACAACTTTTTGTTTCATCGTGAATAGTAATTTCTAGCGATAAATAGTATTTTTTGATAGTGAATAGTGATTTCGGCCGTCATGAACAATATTTTTTGGCCATGAACACTGACCAAGCTTCTAGAGTCATTTTTTAGGTTTTTAGAGCCTCCAGACACATTTTTAAGATCTATTTAGTTAAATATGAATTGGAAAAGTACATTTTGGGGCTGTCCAATCTGAAACCCTTACTTCGTGAGTGGATAATTCTTTCTATGACTTGCCCTATACTCTTCTTGATCTTTAAACGTGTATTTGATTATGTTTATGAGATATTTACACTTTTATATCTTTCTAAAATGCATTAAATTATCTGAATTGCTTACAATTTGGAATATAATTTAAGAAAAGTATAGTTTTGAAAATGAATTTCTGAATTCATGGTATATCTAATTTCACATGTATTTCTCATTAAATGATAAAGTGAATATTTATGCACTGGCATTGATTTATAAAGCCAGATGATTGCCTTAAGAAAGGGCATGTATATGTAATAAACCCTGAATGGGTAATTTATGATAGATGATTTGTATTGAGACTGAGATTCTGTATTATACTGAAAGCTTTATTTTGAATGATATGGAATATGTGCATATGATAATTTTGTGGAGGAATCCTATTAGAAACACTGTCTGCTAACATAAGGTGATATTAGCTCTGGTACACCTTGATACCTCAGCTAGCAGGGGTGGTGCTAGCCTCGTGTGACGGCCAATACACTGGATATGATATGTGATGGAGAGCGTGATGCCTCGTATATGGGCGAGATGCCGACTATATGATTTGTGACTTTCCTCCCTTGTTGTGTGCTTGAAAAATTCCCATATTAGAGTCCCTTCACGTGTCCTCTTGAATGGTAGTAGGGCAAACTTCAGTGGGATGCTGAGTTTAAGAAAATCCTACACCAACAAAGTACGAAAGGGCCTGAACTCTGATATAGTAGTTTTGATATGGGCTCCTCTTAATTTTTTCATGTGAGATATTTTGATGCATAACAACATTTGTTTAATGATCATATAGTACAGTATATGGTTTTGGATATATGAATATTTTTTGTTTTAAGAATATTTGAAATGCGGGTCCCATATGAATGTATTTCCGAACTGTATTTTCTAAGTGACAAATTTTAAAATATGAGTACATTCATATGTTGACCTAAGAGGTCATAGGAGAGATTATCTGCTCATTGAGTTGTCAAACTCACTACACGTTATTTATATGTTTTTCAGATAAGGATATAGAATTTGGTTCTTCCCCTTCAGATAATTGACCAGCTAAACGACATGATCTCTGAGTGAGCCTACTTTGTTTCCAAGGCTTGTAGATTTTGATCATATTGTACTTGTACTATAGAGTATGCTCTGAACGTCACAGGCAAGATCCCTACTTCTGCTGTACTTTAATGTTTATAAATTTGGTTTATATATTGTGTATACATGGGAATACCCCTCTCTTAAATAGTGTATTGTACATGTTATGGAAAATATATGTTCGTAAAGTATATGTTTCATGTGCTCTAAAATTAGGGGCGTGTCAAGTTTAAAATGAAGCTTCATGGTTTATATACTCTTTTGTACATGCCTAGTGAACCTCAGATTGACTTATCTATAGATTTTGTGTTGGGTTTCCCTGGGTTAAAAAAAGGTAAGAATTCTATATATGTGGTTGTTGATAGGTTTTCTAAAATCAAACATTTCAGACCATGTCATAAAATTGATGATGCATCATATATTGCTAATTTGATTTTCAAGAAAATTGTGAGATTGCAAGGGTATGCGTAGGAGTATTGTGCCTGATTTGTTTTTGAAACATGCAGTGTTTGCATATGATAAGAGTATGCATCCTATAACTATGTTTTACATTTTGAAATTGTGTATGGTTGTAATCCGTTAACTTCTTTATCAATAGCTGAGCATGTTAGCTTATATGGAAAGAAAAAAGTTAATTTTGTTAAGAAGATTTATAAGATGGCTCGACAATACATTGAAAGAAAAATTGAACAATATGCCAACTAAGTTAAAAAGGAATACAGAAGAATTGTATTTGAGCTAGGTGTTGATTTGAGGACAAATCTTTTTCAAGAGGAGGGGAATGATATGAGCACAGCTAGCGAATAAAAATGGAATGCAGATCTGCTTGAAGTCCCAAGTGGACCTATCATAAGAGTTCAGGCTAAAATATTTAAAGAAGCATTTAATGGTCTAATTCTAGAGGCCCAACAAGGAGATACCTGCATTACTACAAAAAAGAGAGCTAAAATTAGTCCCTGTCATTAAAACCCACTTAAATATAGGTCAAGACTAACCAATCTAAATATGGACCTAAAGTACAAGAAGATTCAAGGTTGAAGATTGAATATAGGCCCAAAATCAATGAGTTATTTTATGGCCCAATTTAAGCTACGTTTTTCTTATTTATTTAATTTTATCTTTAGTTTGTTTGACTAGAAAAGTTTCCAATTTTGTGGTTTCCTTGTCTGACTATAAGAGTTTCCTATTTTTAATTTTCCTTGCTCTGTAGGAGTTTCTTATTTATTTTTCCTTGTTTGTTTAAGTAATTGGCCTATAAATAGGCATGTATGTTCTTAAACAAAGGGACATATACAGATTATCATTAATAATATTGAGAGTGTTTTTTCTTTGATTCTTCAAAGAACTTTTCTGAACTTATCAAGATTTTTTTGTGGCGTTCAAGCAAGACTTACCACTCACATTCTTCTTCTCTTTTTTTGAGTGTGGCGTCTACAATAATTCTTATACTTTTGATTCTTATCTCGTTATAGATAACGGGTTAAGGTCATTTTCTTCTTTAATTTATTTTGTTATAAATCTGAATTAGAACATAATCCTTCCAATTGGATCTCATTTATTCTAGGTCTCACTACTCTTGGTGAGGTTCATATCAAGGGTTCACATCACTTCTCTTCACCCAACCTATATTCACCTTAAAACAACCTTAAGTTTAAGGATCCTTTTAAGTATCTTAGCACCCATTTTATAGCCTCCTAGTGTTCTTAATTAGGATTTGCCATAAACCTACTCACAAGACTTGAAGCATAAGCCAAGTTAGTTCAGTTGCACACCATTGCATACATTATACTTCCTATAGTACTAAAATAAGGAACCTCTTCCATTTTCTTGGCTTTTTCTTTCTCATTTTCGACCTTGAGTGTAATGAACTTTATATGTTAGGCTACAAGTGTGCTTACTAGTTTAAAATCAGTAATTTCAAACTTTTCAAGAAGTTTATGAATGTAACTTCTTTGTGATAGAAATAAATTCCTTTTCTATTTAGCTCTTTTAATTTCCATTTCAAGGATCCTCTTAGTTGACCCCAGGTCCTTCATTTCAAACCTATTGTTCAACTTCTACTTTAGATTATGAATCTCAGCTTTATTCTTACTAGCATATAGCATATCGACCACATAAATAGTAAATAGACATAAGAAACACATTTTCTCTTCACATACACACAATTATCATACTTCTCTCAAAACCATTCTTCTACATCAAGTTATTAAAACACTTATACCACTGCCTTAGTGATTGATATAAGCCAAACAAGTCCTTCTTCAAGAGGAATACTTTTTTGATACTATCATTTTCCTTAAAGCCTTCAAGCTATTTTATGTAGATTGTCTCCTTAATTATTCCATGTAAGAAAGTAATCTTGATAGCCATCTATTCTAATTCTAGATCCATTTTAGCTACCATTGCAAGAAAAATTTTAATGGAGCTATGCTTGGCTATTGATGAGAAGATATCATTATAGTCATTTTTCTCTTTTTGAGTGAACCTGCTAGCTACTAATATGGTCTTTTCAACTCCAAGGATCTCTTATTTCCTCTTGTAAATCTACTTGCAGTCAACTAACTTCTTCCTTCTAGTTTGTCCACTAAAACCCAAGTGTTGTTTTTGTGAAGGGAATTGATTTCTTCTCTCATAACTGCCAGCCATTTCTTTTTTTTTTTCTCACCCCTTATAGCCTAAGCAAATTTTTTTGGTTTTGCGTAAACTACTTCAGTTGTAGCAGCTAATGTAAATGTTGTTATTCAACATATCTATATTTGATGAAGGGCTTAACATATCTTCTGGTTCTGTCCTTTCCTATGGTTTTGACCTTTTCAAATTGTTGCTCATTATGGTGTTGTCTCTTTCTTCCTTTGATTATTCATTATCAAATGCCTCAATCATAGGATTAGTTTTCCTTACACTAGGCTTATCTTAAGTACAAATTTGTTTTCAATCTTTGGGTTGTTTTCATTATGCTCTTTCTCACCTTTAAGGCAAGGAATTTATCTTTATTGAGCTTCACATATTTTCAAATTAGGCACTTTTCGTAGCTTGGTTCAAGGCAACATAGCTTATACCCCTTGACTCTTTTAGGGTATCCTAGAAATAAACACTTAAGTGCTTTACGCTATAAATTATCTTTCCTCATATATGCATATGCAGTGCATCCAAATATCATCATGTCGAAGTACTTATATGGCATTCTATACCATATTTCTTGTGGGGTCTTTATTCCAATTGAAGTAGATGGAATCTTATTTATTAAATAACATGTCATCATCAGTAATTTTGCCCAAAATTGCTAGGAAGGTCAGTAGTTACTAGCATGCATCTCACACTCTCAAGGATGATTCCATTCATCCTTTCAATTAAGGCATTATGCTGCAGTTTGTCTTTCACTATCCCATGCCTAGCAATGCCTTCATTTTTATAGAATTCAATGAACTCTTTGAGCTTTTTGATCTTTCTGCTTGTTTACTTTTCAACCACAACTTGAATTTTACAAAGGCCTACCCCTTTATTTTCAACAAGTACGCCTATAGTTTTTTGGAGTAGTCATTAATGAGGACTAGAGAATATCTACTTCTCCTATAAGACTCCACATTTGTTAGCTCTCCAAGACTAACATAACATAGTTAAGGGTTTCCATGGTAGTATATGCTAATTTTCTAAGCCTAACCCTACTGCTTTTACTAGTTATGCAGGATTGGCAAGATTTAGGACACTTAGTTTATCTTTCCTAGAAAACCTTGCTTTTGTAGCTCTATCAACCCATTTTCACTTATATACCTTAGTCTTATATGCCTTAATGTGGTGCTATCAGTCATTTTTTCACTACAAGCGTAATTGTAGTATCTCCAATAAAAGGATATAACTTATTTGACATCTTTATGAATTATGTAGTCTTTGTGTGGGCTCATATAGAATGAACATCCAAATTCAAATATCAGTTCCCTTAGACTTTCACTAGATGAATGCAATAATACTTCTATGGAATCATACCCTTCAGAAGCCATTGAAACATACCTTTGAATCATAATGGTTTTCACCTTATTTCCTATACCTTTTAGGACATTCTCTCTTAAAGTGACCCAAATTCTTACATTAGTGGCATATTAGCTTGAATTTGTCCACCTTCTTTGATGACTTAGATTTGGATTTCCCATTTTTTTTCTTTGGGTTTTCCCTTTATCCAGATTTCCCCCTCACATTTAGAGCCTCACTTTCACTCCCAAAATTTATTGCCTTTCTATCATGCTTTAATTTCATTTACTTGAGCCTTATTGTAAACTTAAGTTCCCCTATTGAGAGTATCTCCTTACTTATCCAAATGGTGTCCTTCAGCTAGCTGTAGGTTGTTGGCAAAGAGTTTAGCAAGATCACTATTTGGTCCTCATACTCTATTTTCTTCCTAATGTACTCCAAGTCAATGATTATCTTTGAAAATTCATCCATATTCTCTTAAAGGGTTCTATCCTCTTGCATCTTAAATCCAAAAAACTTTTTTTTATAGATAAGTTTGATTGCTCAAGGACTTTTCCATGTAGAAACTCTCTAATTTGGACCAAACCTTAGTTGAAGAGGTCTATTTTGCAATTTGCCTAAGCACATTATTACTTAGGTACAAGATAACGGTGCTATAGGTTATCTCCATCATCTTTTCTCTCACAGTTGCAGGCATACTTTCAAGCAATTTATTGGTTCCTTCAAGTGCCAAGGCCAAGGCCAAGGCAACCTTTTGTTAAACCAACATTGCCTTAATCATTTGGTGCCTTATGTCAAAGTCACCTTTCCCATTAAACCTCTCTATTTCAAACTTAGTTAGCCCTATTTCTTGGATCCAAGAATCTTGTTTATGATATTTCTTAAACTGTAGCTCTGATACTAATTATAATGACATTGTCCTTGACACTATCTTAAAAAAATGCAACCAAGAACCCACACAAAACTCAACCAAAAAATGACACACACACTGCTTGAGACATGAATTAGAAAGTGCAGAATTCAGCAATAAGAAAGATAGAAGAAAGCACACTATAATTTATAGTGGTTCGGTCAATTGTGCCTATTTCCACTTCGAAGACCTTAGCTTGTTTATTTCTTCGAGTAATAATATAGATTACATCGATTTTTAGCTGCATTAACTTACACAATGACCCTCACTTAGTGTTTTTTCTTGGATTCTATCACTTACAAAATAAAAACCTCTCACACATTTTGCTCATAGGAAATTAGTAAAATTGAATGAATGAATTACAAATAAATCCCAATTAGAGCTTTATATATGTGACTCAAATAGTACATTACACAAATACCATTTCCTAACCATTTCTAACTACTTCCATAGGCTGCACTTCTAGAAAAGCCAAGTTTGACCCTAAGGCATTATTTAATTTTGCCAAGTTATGCTACCACCTTATTGGATTTTGTCTCAACTCATAAACCAATCGTCACAACATGCAATTAAGATAAGTTTATTCTCATGCAATAATAAACTAGTAACTAAATTCCATAGTTTTTTTTCGTCATCCTTTCCACAAATGTTGACTACACTTAGCTATGGATCAATAGGTATTTATTAAACTTCTAATGAAAAGTTAGGGTAGGTAGGATAAAGAAAAATTTTAGGCTTAATTCACCATAGGCATTTTTTTTCTTTTTCTCACACTTTTTTTCTACTTTTTCAAGAGCTAATCTATTTTTCTAGTTCACCCCTTTTTGAGTTAACGTCTTGTCTTTATTTTTCTTTTCTCTTTTGATTTTCAATTTCTTCCCTTTTTTATTGCATTTTTCCTTGAATCTTTTATTTGTGCACATGCCTAATAGGTGAAGGATTTTTCAAGGATAATTCATTTAGGTCGAGGTCTAATTTTGGCAATTCAAAGAAAAAGGCTCACATGTTTAAGCTCAACGGGGTAATTAAGGAAATAACCATGCATATAGGCTATGCTTGAAAGGCTCAAACTATCCAAAAAATACTTAAATCATGTCTTTAACTAATGTAGTCTAGGATTTCACCTCAAAAATTTATCAAACAACTTGTAGAATTATAGAAAATATGCCAAAACCATAAATATTCTATAAATTATCATGCAATAATTTGTAAGAGAACAAGTGTTTTAATTTTTTATATCTCATCCTACAAAGAAATTCATAAGGAATTAAAATTTACTTAGAAACATATCAATATTTCACTAAAACTTTAAATAACCCACAACTCATATCTTCATTGGATAGGGAAAACACTTAAATCCAAAAAAATATCTAGCTTTTTCCAATTAAGAACAAGTCCAAAAAAGTTAATCAAGCAAATTGAATCAAACAAAATCATGCATATAACTAGCATTTAGACTCATATAGAAGGAATATCTTTCCTCCAAACTTATAGTTCAAGAGCATGGTATGTTGCTTCAACACTAGCCCTAATTCAACCTCCATTCTATCTAATTCCTGATATAGCCAGTTGACAAGAACTCTAAGATAAGCGAGCCATGTCTATAACTAAGGTTCTTCTTGAGAGGCAACTCAAGTTCTTAACCCCTTCTTTTACTTTAATGTATTTACTTGTAGTTTTTTTAATATCCTATAATTTTGAAATAACACGTTTCTCTCTAATAACTATGTTTTATTTAAAATTCTTATGTTTTACTTTAAAAGTAAATATGTTTTATTTATATCATTATATATTTTTTATTATACAAGTATATTACAATATGGCTAAGAATTTTATGGTTTTTTAAGTGAAGTTTTATAAATAGTATACCTATGTTTTGAGTTTTGAAATTATATATAGAAGTTTTAAAAACAAATAAATATGTATTAAAAATCTAATTCCAAGACCTCCCCATTTTAACCTTGGGTACTTTGAAATTCCAAAAATGCCCCCATAAAAATATGAAATTTATATATATATAAAAAAAGGAATTGCATACGAGCTGAGGTTCTGGAAATTTTTTCAAAATCCCATTTCAGCCCTCCCTCACTCTTAATTCCTTCTTTCTCCCTCAAATTTCAAGCTTAATCAAACTTCCATTGAGAATCTGTATGCACCACCGAATGACAGCAAGAAGTATTGCATGATTCCATCATTTTAACCTTGCAAAAATTGTAGAAAGGGGGTGACAGTGGATTGGGTGCGTGGACAGTACCCTCATGAAAATTTTTTGAACTTTGATTGTTCTTACAACATAAATTTGAGGTTCAAGAAATCTGATGCTTTGGAAAAAAAAGACTAAAAAGAGCTAGTCTAATTGGAGCATATATATATATATATATATATATATGTGTGTGTATGTGTGTGTGTGTGTGTGTGTGTGTGTGTGTGTGTAGCCTCTAGATTAGTGTAAATTTGATGACCATAGATTACGTTGAAATTTTATATACTCAACAAATTGTAGGGAGATTTGAAATGGTTATTTGAAACAATGGAATTAACCTAGATATTATGTTACATAAATTGTTTTAGGAATTGTGAGGTGATTGGAAACTTTGGGATAAATGACTAATACAAGATAGTGAGTTATGATATGGATGACGGGTTATTGGCTCTAAGGTGACGATTTGTGATCAAGTGTGAATTTGTGGAATAGGCATGAATCACGTTTTGGGTGGATAGATTAGAATTTAATATATATAATTAGAATTTGCAAATTGTAGGAAGAAGTGAATTTGAATATAAGGACCTATGAAGTGGATGCTTTTAGGCGCTAAAATTTTGTTGTGGTAGGATTTCTAGAAGTAGTTTAGTTTTCAATGGTTTAATGTTAAATTTGGGCATTTTGAAGAATTTATTTATAAATGCCTTATAGTTTTGATATACTGGCTTAGAACATATGATCATTAGTATGTGATTTGATATTGGTGATTTAGTTAAGTCAGAAATGGTTTTGGTATTGTACATAGGTTAAGGCTATGAGAATTATTGACTCATAAGTTATAAAGCTATAAATTATTTGGAGACTCTTACGTGTATATATATAGATAAATTCAAATATAAAATAAAGTGTACAATTATAGTAAATCTAGTTTAAGTTTAATATGATTAATTGAAAGGTGCTGAAGCAAAAATATTTTAACGTGTGTATTATTATTGTGAGTCACTCTACAATTAAATTAAAAATGAACCTATTAGGGTTATCTAAGATATATAGATAAAAATAGTTGGTTAGGTTCTCGTACATAAATATACATGTATAATAATTATGCTAAAAAGTGCAATTTCGTAAAGTTATATAAAGTTAAATGTTAGAAATTCTATGATAAATATGAATAGAAATGTATTAAAGTTAAGAATATGGTTAAGTGAAATTTTAAATGATGCTTAACACTAGTCTTTCTATAAATGCACTGGAATAAAGATTTAGTAAAACATGTTTATAAATGTAAATTTATTGATTTGAAGACCATTGAGATATAGTTATATAATATGTCTTATGAATAGGAATATATTAATAAATGAAAATGAATTTGAAATTATGTTCTAATTGAATGTGACAAATGTATCACTACTACAAACATAGGTTATAACGACAGTAAAAAAAATTGTTGTTAAAGCAGAATAGAATGACACTTATACAACTGTCTTTATGACATGGAATATAACGACAGTTTTATAAAAACCGTTGTAAATTAATGATGCTTATAAAACCGTTGTAAATTAACGACGCTTACACAAAAACCGTTGTAATTCTACTAATCTTTGTGTTATAACGACCGTTACTTTGTAACCGTCGTTATACCACCACGGATACCATGACGGTTTATTAAAACCATTGTAAAACTGGGCTCTACTCCCCATGAACGGTCCATTTTTTGTCGTAATATTACGACGGTTGAAATAACCGTCTTTATTTCACAATGATTCTTATAAACAGTCGTAAAAGCACATGGTAAATGCACCGTTTATAGGGAGTATGGCCTAAATTTATGACGGTTTTAATAAACTGTTGTTATACCACGCATCATTTGGATGAGATTTTGTTAAAATCGTCGTTACATCTTGTTTTAGGGACGGTTTTTTATAAAATTGTCGTTATAACGGACTTTAGCGACGGTTTTTCAAACTGTCGTTAAGTTACGATTTTTCTTATAAATCCGTTGTTCTTCCTTCATTTTCATTATATGATTGAAAATTCTCTCTTGTCTTTTCAAAAAACACTTGTTAATTTATTCGTATCGATAGTTCAAAATTATTTACTCTTTTTTAAGGAAAGCTTTTAAATATTTTTATTATTGTGAATTATTTTTTTGATATATATTGTAAGTTTGAATAAATTTATTAAGATATTTGTTTTTAAATTTTCGTGAAAATACTTTAGTCATCTACAAACCTTTGTGATTCAGAGTTGTTTATTCTCAGTTAAGGTATGTATTTTAATTATCTTGATGTTGTAATTTTTTTTATATTTGTATGTTTGACTTAATTTATAATTTTAAATTAAAATATTTTATTAGAAATTGTATGTTCTGTTTTTAATAAATTGTTGTATTATGTTATGTACATTAAATATATGTTTTTAATTTAATCAAATTAAGAGTAAGAATTATTTAATATTTCCAATTGTTATAATAATACAATGATTATTAGTTATTATTTAAGAAGAATGACATAATTATTAAGTTAGAATATTATGTTAATAATTATAAGGTTGAACGAATTAAATTAATTAAGAAATAAAAAATAAATTAAGTTACACAAGTAGTAAATTTTGTAATTGTTATTAAAAAATAACAACATAATATATATATATATATATATATATATATATATATTATAAATAATAGTATTAAAACTAAATTTGAGATACTAAGAAAAGTTATTATATTAATAAACGTAAGTAAATATTATACATAAATTGTTAATAGAAAAATTGGTTAAGAATAATTATTTAAAGTGAAATTTATACATTTTTATTTATTATTTATAAATAATAACATAATTAATAAATTAAATATATCATTTTCATAATTATAAATTTAAAATGATTAAATTAATTAGGAAGTAAAAAATAAAGTCAAGTTACATAAAAAATTTTTAACAATTGTTATAAAAAAAAATAGAAGCATAATAATATAGATTTACTTGTTTATAACAGTATTATAAATAATTTAAATATAATAACTTTTGTTATTATATAATTAAATATTTGACTTAAATTATTAATAGAAGAATCGAAATCTTGGTTAAGGACAAGTAGTTAAAGTGAAATTTATACATATTTATTATCTAGAAACAATAACATAATTAATAAATTAAAATTATTTTCATAATTATAAATTTAATTAGGAAGTAAAAAATAAATTGAAGCTATAGAAAACAAAATTTAACAATTGTTATAAAAAAATAGAAGTATAATAATATATATTTACTGATTTATAACATTATTATAAATAATTTAGATATAATAAGTTTAGTTATTATATAATTAAACGTAATTATATATTAAACTTAAATTATTAATAGATGAATCGAATCAATGGACATTATGTAATGATATTATATGAGAAAATATAATATATTTTTTACATGATATATATGACAAACGAGTAAAAAAATTTGTATGATAAAATAAAATTGTCAATGACGATAACTTGTCACGTTAAATAAATATTTTTTGTATTTTAATTATTTTTACTTAGTTTAAATTAAACATAATTAGTTAAGTTTAAGTTTGCAAATTAGATAGGAGTCTTAACTTGTTAAAAAACTTTTAAATGTTAAATTAATTAAGAATGAAAAATAAGTTTGTTAGTAAATAGAATTAAAATTCATGAAATATTTTTTTTGTTGTATATCATTTAATCCTCAAAGAGGAGTTAAAATATGAAGTAATGCATTTAAGAATGCATTACTCATTGAATTATTATTTAATTTTTTTATTTCATAATGATTTCAAATATGGATAAGTCTTTGATCCATAAACCTTGACACAACCGAAAGTATATGGAAGGTCTAGAAGGTTTTTTAGATTTTACAAATGTTAACTCAGGTGTTGAAGGTAAAATAATATGTCCATACCCAAAGTGCAGATTTAAAAAATGACAAGTTACGGAGGTTGTGTGCCAACACTTGATTGTCAAGCTTTTCCCACAAGGATACCATTTTTGGAATATGCACGGAGAAAGGTCAACAGAAGATCCTTCTATAGGACATCAAATAATACCCCAAGATGTTGCGGAACGTCCCATCGTTCAGAATGACCCCGTGCAGGACATGGTCTGTGATGTATTCGGAATTCATCGTGAACATGAGAGTGTTGATTTTGTAGACATGCTAGTTCCACCATCAGGCGAAAAGATAGATGAAGGCACAAAAGATTTTTTTAAATTACTGAAGGATGGGCAGCAACATATCACATTTTGACACATAAGCGCTACACAGGCATGACATGGACATGATGTGGGGCCCAGTCAGCAACTTTTTCATGCAAGCATATAGAAGGTTTTGGAATGTTCTAGAACTTTCTAAACAATTCTTGTACATTCTAGAAATCCCTAGAAGTCTCTAGAATATGGTAGAATACTCTAGAATATAGTAGAATACTCTAGAAGGTAGTGGAATATTCTAGAAGGTGGTGGAAATACTATATCTTAGAATTCTCTAGAAAAGTGTAGAGAACTCTTGTAAATACTAGTAGGCTAGAACATTCTGGAAAAGCATTATCAACTGTTGGATCAAATAGATCCTAACCATTAATTTAATGCAAGGTGGCCTATATAAACCACTCACCCCCTCATGTGTAAGGAATCCAAGAATCACAAAGCATTTGAGTATTAGAGCTTCAAGCATTCTCCAAGTTCTTTTGTTCACTTACTAGCTTTCATCTCTTAATCCTCTTCTGAGAGGTGTGTTGGGAAATGCTGACTTAGTTAGCAACAAAGGGGAGTGTCCTAACTAAGTGCCGCACGGCTCATACTCGGGTAAAATAATTTGTCCATGCCCAAAGTGCAGATTTAAAAAATGATAAGTTACGGAGGTTGTGCGCCAACACTTGATTGTCAAGCTTTTCCCACAAGGATACGATTTTTGGAATATACACGAAGAAAGGTCAACAGAAGATACTTCTACAGGACATCAAATAATACCCCAAGATGTTGCGAAACGTCCCATCGTTCAGAATGACCCCGTGCAGGACATGGTCTGTGATGTATTCGGAATTCATCGTGAACATAAGAGTGTTGATTTTGTAGACATGCTAGTTCCACCATCAAGTGAAAAGATAGATGAAGGCACAAAAGATTTTTTTAAATTACTGAAGGATGGGCAGCAACATATCACATTTTGACACATAAGCACCACACAGGCATGACATGGACACGATGTGGCGCCCAGTCAGCAACTTTTTCATGCAAGCATCTAAAAGGTTTCGAAATGTTCTAGAACTTTCTAGACAATTCTTGTACATTCTAGAAATCCCTAGAAGTCTCTAGAATATGGTATAATACTCTAGAATCTAGTAGAATACTCTGGAAGGTAGTGGAATATTCTAGAAGGTGATGGAAACACTATATCCTATAATTCTCTAGAAAGGTGTAGAAAACTCTTGTAAATACTAGTAGGCTAGAACATTCTGGAGAAACATTATCAACTGTTGGATCAAATAGATCCTAACCATTAATTTAATGGGAGGTGGCCTATATAAACCACTCACCCCCTCATTTGTAAATAATCCAAGAATCACAAAGCATTTGAGTATTAGAGCTTCAAGCATTCTCCAAGTTCTCTTGCTCACTTGCTAGCTTTCATCTCTTAATCCTCTTCTGAGAGGTGTGTTGGAAAAGGCTGACTTAGTTAGCAACAAAGGGGAGTGTCCTAACTAAGTGCCGCACGGCTCATACTCGGGGAAAAAGAGTAAGGTTGTGACAATTGGTATCAGAGCTTTGGTTCGTGGCTAGCTTATGACAGGTAGCATCATGTCAGACGTGGAGAATACTAGCATGCCTGTGGTTCAAGGTCAAGACCCTTCAAGGGGAAGGGATAACAATCGCTCTAAGAGGGGCAAGGAGAAGTCGCAGGATACTTGGTCGACGTGGGATACCCATCTCTCCAAGGTGGAGCTTATTGTCGGAGACACCAAGGAATGCCTTGATGTTCTCGAACAAGAGATGGAGCAACGTGGGGGCGAGCTCCATGAAGCTAAGTTAGGGATTGAAGACTTAGCAAACCGTCTACGCCATGAACAAGCCATTTGCGAGCAGATAACGGAGATCATTGAGGATCTTCGTGGACAAATGGAAGAAATGAGGAAAGATTGGGTACTTTGCCGTGAAGCCATATCCAGCGGCATGGTGGAAGCAAAGCTAACAAGGGTGGAAGTCCCCAAACCTAAGACTTACAAGGGCAATCGGGATGCTAAGGAAATAGATAATTTCCTATGGGGAATGGAGCAGTACTTCGAAGCTACTCATCTTGATGATGCATCAAAGGTACGAACTGCTTCTCTTTATCTCATTGATGATGCATCAAGGTGGTTTGGCCATTAACACATGGGAAGAGTTTAAGGGCCAACTTAAGCAACATTTATATCCTGAGGGAGAAAGTTTCCTAGCAAGGAGAAGTCTTAAGCACCTGAAGCATAGTGGCTCCCTTCGTGACTATGTTCGCGAGTTTTCGTCATTACAACTTAGACTCCCGGACATGGCACCATCAGAGTTACTGTTAAACTTCATGGATGGGCTACAACCCTGGGTCCAACAAGAGCTACGACGTTGGGGTGTACAAAACTTCACATCTGCAATTGCTGCTGTCGAGACTCTTGTCGAATTCACCAAACCCAAGGACTCTGACAAGTCAAAACAAAAGGGGTTCAAGGGGAAAGGTGGGGGAGACAAAGAGTCAAGGCATGGGACCAAAGATGAAGACAAGCCTTCTGCCAGTAATGGAGGCAAACAAATATAGAAAGGGGATTGGCGTGACAACTTTAAGCCTAAGAGTAACTGTTTCCTGTGCGGGGGAGAACACTAGATGAAAGACTGCCCCAAGAGGAGTGCTCTTAGCGCAATGATAGAGGAAAAGGAGAAGACTGACTCACTGAGCCAAATGGCAACTCTACAATTACTAAATTCCCTCAAAGTCCTAACACCTTAGAGTCCCTCTAAACACAGCCTCATGTATATTGAGATCTCTTTGGCTGGGAAGGCAATGAAAGTAATGGTGGACACAGGTGCTACGCACAACTTTATATCTGTGGAGAAAGCTAAAAGACTTGGTCTAAAGGTGACCAAGAAGAGTGGGTGGTTGAAAATGGTGAATGCTGCTGCTAGGCCTCTTGAAGGAGTAGCGCGGGGAGTGAAGCTGCAGGTTGAAACGTGGGAAGGAATAACAGATCTCTCCGTAGTACCTATGGACAATTTTCTAGTGGTGCTACGTATGGGATTCTTTAATGCGGTCAAAGCTATTCCTATTCCCTTCCTTCGCTCTCTGGCTATATTTGAGGATAAAACACCTTGCATGGTGCCTATTACTACCAAGTCTTAAGGAGATAAACGCATCTTATCCGCTATGCAAGTGGAGAAGGGTGTGAAGAGAGGAGAAATCACCTATCTTACGGCTCTTAAAGAGGAAGGCCCAAGAGAGGATCAAACAGAAGTGCCTAAAGAAATAGGCAAAGTTCTTGAGGAGTTTGGCGATGTGATGCCATCTGAACTACCCAAGAAGTTACCACCACGAAAGGAGGTGGATAACAAGATCGAATTAGAATCAGGTGCACGGCCTCCTGCCATGGCACCTTATAGCATGGCACCGCCAGAGTTAGAGGAGTTAAGGAAGCAACTCAAGGAGTTGTTGGATGCCGAGTTCATCAGTCCATCAAAGACCCCTTTTAGTGCCCCAGTCTTGTTCCAGAAGAAGAAGGATGGGTCGCTAAGGATGTACATCGACTATAGGGCACTTAACAAGGTCACAATTTAAAAAAAGTATCATATTCCCTTGATAGCAGACCTTTTCAATCAGCTAGGAAAGACGAGGTACTTCACTAAGCTGGACCTACGATCGGGGTATTATGAAGTTCGGATTGCTAAGGGAGATGAGTCAAAGACTACATGTGTGACACGGTATGATTTCTACGAGTTTCTTGTTATGCCTTTCGGTTTAACTAATGCTCCTGCTACTTTCTGCACCTTAATGAATAAGGTTTTCCATCCTTACTTCGACAAGTTCGTAGTTGTCTATTTAGATGACATTGTTTTCTATAGCAACACTTTGGAGGAACATATTGAGCATTTACGAACTGTGTTCAAGGTCTTAAGGGATAATCAGATCTACGTCAAGAAAGAAAAATGCTCGTTTGCTATGCTAGAAGTACACTTTCTTGGCCACATCATCAAGGATGGGAAGCTAATGATGGACAGGAGTAAAGTCCAAGCTATAGAGGAGTGGGAACCCCCTACCAAGGTAACTGAATTAAGATCTTTCCTTGGCTTAGTCAACTATTACCGGCGCTTCATCAAGGGATACTCAACAAGAGTGGCACGACTCACTAACCTTCTCAAGAAAGATAGAGCATGGAGGTGGGATGCCCGATGTCAACAAGCATTCGAGGATCTAAAAAAGGCTATTGTGGAGGAGCCAGTCTTAGCATTAGCAGATGTGACGAAGCCCTTCGAGCTGCATACAGATGCATCAGATTTTCCTATTGGGGGAGTACTCATGCAAGACGGTCACCCCATAGCCTATGAGAGCAGAAGCTAAACGATACCAAGCGGCGGTATATAGTTCAGGAAAAAGAAATGACTACCATAATCCACTGCTTGAGGGTGTGGCGGCACTACTTGTTGGGGGCAAAATTTGTCATCATGATAGATAATGTGGCCACTAGTTATTTTCAAACGCAGAAGAAACTCACTCCAAAGCTAGCTAGGTGGCAGGATTTCTTAGCGGAATTCGATTATGAGTTAGAGTACAAGCCTAGAAGAATCAATCATGTGGCCGATGCCTTAAGTCAAAAGGCTGAATTAGCTTCTATGAGCAAGCTAGAAGGCGATATCCTAAGGCGGATTAAAGAAGGACTCCTGCAAGACTCTACTGCTAAGGCGATTCTCAACCTGGCCAATGAGGGAAAGACCAGGAGATTTTAGATAGAGGACGAGACACTCTACACAAAAGGGAGGTGCATTTATGTGCCGAAGTGGAATAACTTGCGAAGTGAGCTCATAAAGGAGTGTCACGATACAAAATGGGTGGGCCACCCAAGTTAGAGACGTACCCGAGCTTTGCTAGAGACCACCTACTACTGGCCACAAATGCGGGATGATGTCGAGTCTTATGTGCGCACCTATCTGGTATGCCAACAAGACAAGCTGGAGCAATAGTGTCCCGTAGGATTGCTTGAGCCACTCCCTATTCCTGAGTGACCATGGGAAAGTGTCTCTATAGACTTCATCATGGCCTTACCTTTGTCTGAGGGGTTTGGCTCAATAATGGTGGTTGTTGATCGATTCTCAAAGTATGGAACTTTTGTCCCAGCCCCTAAGGACTGTACCGCAGAACAAGCTGCCAGGTTGTTTCTCAAGAATATAGTGAAGTATTGGAGTGTGCCAAGGAGTATCATCTCTGATCGAGACCCATGCTTCACAACCAAAATTTTGGGCAGAACTATTTCGGATGCTAGGGTATGAATTATGCTACTCTACTAGCTTTCACCCACAAACAGATGAGCAAACAGAGCGGGTGAATATGCTACTAGAGATGTATCTACGGCACTTTGTGAGTGCCAACCAAAAGTATTGGGCCAAGTTGATGGATGTGGCTCAGTTCTCTTACAATCTTCAAAGGAGTGAGTCTATAGGGAAAATCACATTTGAAGTGGTCATGGGACAACAACCACTCACTCCGCTCACGTTGGAAACCACATACAAAGGTGTCAGCCCTTTGGCTTTCAAGGTCGCAAAAGAATGGAAAGAGCAAGCTGACATAGCCAAAACTCAGCTGGACAAGGCGGCCAAGAAGATGAAGAAATGGGCAAACAAGGGTCGTCGCCATGTAGAGTTCAAAGAAGGAGAATTAGTGATGGTATGACTCTTACCTCAAAAATTCAAAGTTTTTCATCCCTTGCACAAGGGCTTACTACGAAAGTATGAAGGACCTTTCCCTGTCCTTAAGAAGGTTGGGAAGGTGTCATATAGGTTGGAGCTACCACCCAAGTTGAAGATACATCCAGTTTTCCACGTGAGCATGCTAAAACCATATCATGCTGATGAAGATGATCCAGACAGGGGAGAATCTCATCAAGCCCCCACAGCTGTAGTGCAATCTCATGACAAGGAGGTGGAAGCTATATTAGCTGATCGCATCATACGTAAAAGAGGGGCACCTCCAAGCCGTGAGTACTTGGTGCATTGGAAAGGAAGTCCTAAACAGGAAGCAACATGGGAGCCAGAAGGAACATTATGGCAGTTCAAGGACTTGATCCAAAACTTCCATGACACTAGGACGAGGACGTCTCCAGTATATGTGGGGGAGAATGTCACTTTTTGACACATAAGAGCCATACAAGCATGATATGGACATGATGTGGCGCCCAGTCAGCAACTTTTTCATACAAGCATCTAGAAGGTTCCAGAATGTTCTAAAACTTTCTAGACAATTCTTGTACATTCTGAAAATCTCTAAAAGTCTCTAGAATATGGTAGAATACTCTAGAATCCAGTAGAATACTCTAGAAGGTAGTGGAATATTCTAAAAGGTGGTGGAAACACTATATCCTAGAATTCTCTAGAAAGGTGTAGAGAACTCTTATAAATACTAGTAGGCTAGAACATTTTGGAGAAGCATTATCAACCGTTGGATCAAATAGATCATAACCATTCATTTAAGAGGAGGTGGCCTATATAAACCACTCACCCCCTCATTTGTAAGCAATCTAAGAATCACAAAGCATTTGAGTATTAGAGCTCCAAGCATTCTCCAAGTTCTCTTGTTCTCTCTCTTGCTCACTTGCTAGCTTTCATCTCTTAATCCTCTTCTGAGAGGTGTGTTGGAAAAGGCTGACTTAGTTAGCAACAAAGGGGAGTGTCCTAACTAAGTGCCGCACGGCTCATACTCGAGGAAAAAGAACAAGGTTGTGACAAACAGTTATATGATGGGTGCGAGAAATACTCTAAATTGTCATTTTTGGTGAATTTGTACCACATTAAGTGTCTGTGCGGGATATCCAACAAGGCTATGTCGATGATACTGCATCTATTGGTTGATGTCTTTCCAGATGTAAAAATTCCAACATCATTTTACGAGGCTAAAAAATCATTAACAAGTTGGGGTTAAACTACAAAAAAATACATGCATGTAAGAATGATTGTATGTTATTCTGGGGGGAGGACGAAATTAAAGATGCTTGTAATAAGTGCAGTACACCAAGGTGGAAGCTGAAAAAGAAAGGGGAGAAGCAGAAGAAGGTGGCTAATAAAATCTTCAGAAATATTCCACTGAAGCCCCAGCTACAAAGACTATTCATGTCTTCTAAGACTGTTGAATATATGAAATGGCATTCCACAGACAGAAATAGCGACGGCATGATGAGGTATTTGAGGGACTCCGAGGCATGGAAGAGATTTGACATTTTGAATCCTCAATTTGCATCAGATCTGAGGAATGTGCGTTTAGGGCTTGCCACTGATGGTTTCAATCCATTTGGGAACTTAAGTACAAGTTATAGCATATGGCCAGTCGTACTGATCCCTTACAATATTTCTCCTTGGATATACATGAAGCAGAGTTCTTTTATGCTATCAATGATAATTCTTGGTAGAAAGTCACTAGGAAATGATATAGATATATTTCTGCAACCGTTGATTGAAGAGTTAAAGTTATGGTTCGACAGTGTGCAAACTTACGATTCATTCAATAGTGACATGTTCAACATGCATGCTTCTCTTCTGTGGACAATCATTAATTTTCTCGGTTTTGGATGTTTATCATGTTAGAATACTCATACTGTAATGACCTGTCTACACTGTAATTTTGATTCAACTCCTGTGCGCCTTCCTCATAGTCAAAAGTGATGTTTTATGGGACACCGTCGCTTTTTAAACCCGGGTCATAGATTTTGGGTGGGCGGTAACAGGTTTGATGGAACAGATGAGAGAATAAATCTTCCACTGCAATTGAATGGTGTAGACATTTTAAGACAAATTAATGATATTAACGTTGTGTTCGGAAAGAATGAGGAACATGAAGGTCGAGAATAGAGGACCCAAGGTTACGGAGGGGTTGAAGCTGGGACTCAACATTGCATAAAAACACATATTTTTTGAACTTCCATACTAGCCGCATAATTTGTTGCGTCATAATCTCAATCTGATGCATATTGAAAAAAAATGTCTATGACAATATCCTGTATACTTTGTTAAATGACACTGGTCATTCAAAAGACCACATCAATGCACGAAGAGACTTACAGGAGTTAGGTGTGAGCTCAGAGCTTTGGCCAAATGAAAATGGTAAATATCCGTCTACCTCGTTCACGTTGACAAATATAGGTAAAGATATCTTTCTCAAAACACTGAAAAACATATATGTGCCCGACGGATACTCCAACAATATTTCTAGATACATTAATTTAAGACAACGTAAGATTGGGAGGTTGAAAAATCATGATTGTCATATTCTTATGGAACAACTACTACCCTTAACCATAAGGAAGGCACTCCTTGAGCAAGTGTCCGTAGTTCTTGTCAAGTTCTGTTCATTCTTTCAACATGTTTGTTCCAGAGTTTTAAATGTTAGCGAACTTGACCAACTTTAAAATTGTATTGTTCTGACTCTGTGTCATATGGAGATGTTATTTCTGCCTTCCTTCTTCACAGTCATGGTGCACTTAACAGTTCACTTGGTACAAGAAGCCAAGTTAGGCGGACTAGATTAATATCGTTATATGTACCCCATTGAAAGGTATAAAGCAAAAAATTTAGATCAATTTTATTTTCTTCCTTTTGTTTTTGTTTATCAATTTTCATTATGTTAACATACGTTGTACAGATACTTGGATAAGCTTAAGTCATTTGTCTAAAATAAAGTAAGGCTAGAAGGTTCAATAGCCGAGTCATGTGTTGCAGGAGAAATTTTAATATTGTGCAAGGTACTTAGAGGGTGTAGAGCCGGTGTTCAATCGTCCTATTTAGGTTGATGATCGACTTGATATAGGGACGTTTAGTAGGAGTAAGTTGTTTCCATAAGTAGGAAGACCAATTGGTGGGTTTGAGTATTTCACACTTTCTCCGCAGAAAAAATTACAAGTTTGTCGTCATGTCTTAACAAACTATCAGGAAGTCGATCCTTACCTTCAGTGAGTACACAAAGACTTAGTGTTGCATTAATATTTACCTGATTGATATGAAGTATTAAAGTTTATCTATCATTTTTTTGTACAGGGAATTTAGAGAATTCGTAAGGCATAGCTTACGATGTAGAACCTGATCATCTTCTGAGATAGATAAAAAAATTTATAGGGAGTTTGTTTCTTGGTTCACTCATTGTGTAAGTATACAGTTTACCTAGTTAATTTGTATTTACAGTCTATCATGAGCACAACTCACGGCTCTATTTTTCTTTTTCAGATGGCAAATGATAGTAGTGGGACTTTTTTAACTGATCTAAGATTTTTGGCAGTTGAGCCTCTGAATAGAGCACACCAATACAGTGCATACAATGTAAATGAATTCAAATTCTGAACGTTAGAGCGAGACCAATGATTGACAATCCAAAATAGTGGAGTTCACGATATTTTTGGTACGACGAGTTATGTAAGTAGTAGTGACATGAATATGCAATTCGGTGGAGTCCTGTATTATAGAAAATTATTGGATATTGTATAATTGAATTATCATGGTCACTTTACAGTTACTTTATTCAAGTGTATGTGGACTAATACAACAACACTGAGGGGCATTACCACGGATGGCTTCGAGTTGACATCTGTTGATTTTTCACAGTTGATTCATACCGGTGAAAATGATGATGACAAGCCATACATCCAAGCATCCAAAACGCATCAAGTATACTATGTAGATGATGCGGTTGACAACAAATGGAGTATGGTTGTACATTTGAAACCTCGTGCTTATATGAGATGGGCGAGGACGATGATAATATTTTATATGAGGGTGATCCGTTGCGCGTTCAAAATTTAAAAAGATTATTTTTAGAAGAAGAAGTCAATCTATGTCTGTTACAATATTAATTTGATATTGTAATTTCATAAATATATTTTGGCTTTGTTTATGAACAATTTATGATTTTTATGTATTTTGACATATGTTTTTATTAATTTCTTATTATTTTCAGATGAACAATTTATGATTGTTACGTGATTTGATACTAATGTTACCAATTTTGTTTTGACAGGAATAGTGACGATGAGGAGGGGTAGATCAGTGTTAACGGGCAAGGCAAGTGCGTCTAGTTCATATAGGCCTGTTGCTCACCCGGCAATTAGTGAGGGAGGATAGCCCAGCAATGAGAATACTATCCAATCAACGTTGTCCCATCCATGGTACCCCCTCCCGACTCTAGGGCACTGGAGTCAGAGGATGTCCTGTCCACATTCCCTTCTTTCGACACCTAGGACCAGAAGAGGATTTCGATATCGACATAAACGTCGATGACTTGTTGGCTGACGTTGAGGTGGAGCGTCAGTCCGCTCAACAGGAGTGTAGACACAGGAGGAGCTAGATAGTTAATGCCATAGGTAAAATATTGAATATTTCTTGTATTTATAATAATTAACACCCAAAAATTGAGCTAACACATTCATTTTATATTTTGACATATGGGATTGGTCAGGTGACGCTCTGACATATGACTATCCACAATGTTTGGGCATTACCTAATGGGCACAAGGTGATTGTCCAGTTCAATGACACCCACCAGCCCATCGGAGGTGGCGGTGGTCTCTTTGGTGTCTTCCTCGGCACCATTGGGGAAAACTTCCATTTCTTTCTGATCTCATACAAAGATTGGAAGAGCATTCTGAAATATTACAAGACAAGGGTGTTCATAAACACAGTAAAGGTGTGAACTGTTCATTCTTCCCAATTATACCTTAACATTTTTAGTCTTTCACTAACATGTGTACTATCTTTTGTAGACACATTTTAATATGACGGGCCTCTACAAGAAGTTAATTTTACAGTCACTTGGAGCAAAGTGGAGAGCCACACGTTATAATGTGTTTCGGCTCTAGTACGATGGAACAAAGTCTAGAGAGAAGTTGCTAAATGACATATCATCTAGCATCCCACGTGACCAGTGGGCTACGTTCATTGACTACCGACTTAACACGAAGACCAAGGTAATGATTTATATCAATTTCTTCATATATGTTTTTTTTTCAAAGAGATTGATCAATTAATCTATTTATGCAATTAATTAGGATGTGGCTACTTAAAATAGACGTAATAGAAGACGTATAACAATGCCACATACCACTGGATCAAAGAGCCTTGTACATAGAAAGGATGAGCTTGTGAGTTTACCTTGATCAATATCTTATTTCATTTTAAATAAAATACAAATTCGTTCAAATTTTTTTATATTAATTGTTAACATATTCAGGAGGCTAAGGTTGGGGGCCTAGTGGCTCGCAGCGATGTATAGACGATGGCTCATAAAAGGGCTGACGGAACATACATCAACGACAAGGCTCGAGTAGTTTCTGTACATATAATTGTGTGATTGTTCTGTTTATTTATTATTTTATTTGATTTTTTGTTAATTGTTGTCAAAATTTATTATCTGTTTTTTTATTTTGTAGGAAAAATTACCTCGATCCAGCAAGAAGATAGCTCTTCCTAAGAGCTCTCGACAGTTGATTCACTTGCGAGAGCCTTGAGAATTGGGGAGCAATCTGGTCGCGTTCGAGGATTTTGGTTACGTGTTTGCTGAACCCAAGTCTTCGGTCGTGGCTCAGTTGGGTCGAACTCACACTCTAAGCCTTCATACGAGGAATTGCAAACTAAGGTGACTCATCTAAAAGTGGTAATACATGAACGGGACGTCAAGCAGCAGCGATGAGAGGTGGAGTGAGAGGCACATGACGCTGACATCGCAGCACAACAGAGACAGCTGGAGGCAGCTATGGCATTCCTCTTCCAGAACTTTCAAGTCAAGTGCCGCCTGAAATTGCACTTGCTCACAGTACAAATCCTAGAGTAATTTCTCAATCCTAAATTTCGTAAACAATTGTTCCTATTAATTTATTTAATTTCAAAATGCTTACGTAACGAAATCGATTTTCAGGTTTCCAGTGATAAAGGTAGTGGACATCAGCCAGATCAGACACCACAGGGTCTGAGTTCATGATTCTATTTTTTTTGTAGTCTTTATACGTTGTAAATTGTAATTTTAACTTTTAAGTGATTATTAATTTTTTTTCCACAATTTATTTTTTAATGTGATTTGCATTAGATTATTTTTTTATATTTAAATTGTGGATATATATCGATATATGTCATAAAAAATTTAACATTATAAAATAACAATTGTCAAACAAAAGTATATATTTTAAAAGATTAAATGTTAGAATAATAATATAAAATTAAATTAAAATATAAATTAAGTAGAATAAAAAATTTTAAAAAAATTTTATAAGAAATAACGACGGTTAAAAAGAACCATCGTTACTTTTCACAAACATAACGACAGTTTCCAAAACCGTCGTTAGTCCTTGCTATAGCAATAGTTTTGAAACCGTCGCTGAAACATGTCTTAACGACAGTTCTGAAAATCGTCGCTATACCCAGTCCTAACAATACCATTTCCACCGTTGACGAAAATTGTGGTAATGTCCTTGATTCCAGCATGGTTTTACCAACTGTCGTTAAAGCCACTAAGAAACCACCGTAAATTTTTTTTTTCTTGTAGTGTATGAATCTAGAGCCCAATGTTACAGAAATTGTGAAAAGATAAAGCAGTGTTGTTACTTGTGGGTTAGTTAGGATATAAGTGAAGATCTTTGTATTCATAAATAGTGAAGATAAAAGAAATGATACTTGAAGAAATACTGTCGAATCCTTTAGAGATGCATGGTTTAATTTAGGTCATTGCAAGTCTTTTAAGGAAGAATTAGTAATTCAATAAAGTAGGTAATATAAATGATCATATATAAAGTTATATTATAATATGTTAATATGTAATGCTTACCTCATCCTATTATAGTTTATATTATTTATTCATTAAATCGTAAGACTCATCACATTTATTATTTTTTTAGTTAGATTCAAATGGCGCAATAAAAGTTTCTAGAAGAATATGTTATTCCTAGTAAGTCTAAATTGTCATTTGGCTTTATTTTATTTATTTATCAGCGTAATTGTTAAAAATTTAGAGTTACTTCATTTTCAAAGGCAAGGTTTGCAATTTTGATGCATGTCTGATTTATTATTTTCAATATGATATTTGTAAAATTTGGAATGTAACACATCTGAACTTTTTATTCATATGATAAGTATCTTGAATGGATTAGAATTATGCAAATTACATGAACATGGTGTATTTTAAAGCCAAATCTTTATGTATGTTTTATCATAATATCATTCTATTTTATGGATATCAAAATGTATGAAGGGATAAATTGAAATTTCATAAATATGATCGATGATTTTGCTATTATAAATAATATGTTTCTTGACTATCATCATTTCTACAAAACTATATTTTTATTTGTTTTAAGTGAAATTGAACTTTTAATACAGCTTTTAGACTATTTTACAAATTTAAATCTTGCGCCTCTTGAAATCAATGATATGTTCCATTAAGAGGGTTTATGAACTAAGAAAACTCGCATTTTGTATCAGTCACGTGTTCAAAAATTCAGGTCATGAGATTTCTATAAAGTTCTTAGGTGTTAGTTTTTGAATTTTAAGTTAATTTTTATTTATTTTAATTTTAAACATTTGTGTCATTAACTTTGGAATTATAAGAGATTTAACTAGTAATTGTTCATACACATAGGTGAAAAAAATAGAAAAAGCAATAAATTAAGAAGAAAAATGCACCAACAGCGAAAGCCTTTGGATGCCATGGCTCCACATCGTAGTGCAAAACCTATAGGTTTTCTAAGCTTCTAGTCGCTACCACACAGTGCCGCAATGTCCATGCTGCAAGAGACTCAATATTAAGGCATTTTTACCCATTCTTCCCTAGATTTCCTCTACTCTTTCCACAAAAAAGAACACCCAATTCCATTTTCAGCCTCTTCTTCCCAAAAAAAAAAATCCTAACCATAAATCACTACTAATTTAGTCCTAAAAATGAAACCCGCTTATTGAAATCCATAAAAACTCAAATTTTGGGGCAAACATTGGAGAATCAATGTGCTTTGCGTGGAACTTTTGGGAGCTACAACTAAGGCACTAATTTTTCACTTTCTCTCCATTTCTTAACTAGTTTAGGGACTAATTAGGGTTGGGTTGATGAATTTTTTATTGGAAACAGAGAAATTGACATTGAATTGGGCATAATCATGTCAATTGATGGAATTACACTCCTAATTGGTATTTGGCACTATTTAGGGTTAGTGAATTGAGTAATTTTGTGGTCCTTAGTGTTCTATTAAAATCCATATTACTTTGGAATTGATAATTAGTGCTACATTAGGCTTGAAATTGGAATTTGGAATAGGCCAAGTTTAGTGGTGTGTTTATTTTGCTATAGGGGAGTACATTTTTATTGTTCTTTTGGTTGCCCTAGTTGTAGTTGATTGAATTATAATGGCTTCCAAGTGAGTGAGGAGTGGTGTTGTTTCTGATGTAGATACCTCCAGTGAAAAAAATTGCTTTACCTAATGTAGTAGAACGTTATAGGAAATTTGTCTATGTTAAGATCTCAATCTAAGAGAGGGAATTATCCACTGTGGACAAGCAATATAGACAAATCCAAGAACACGTAGCTAGGAGAAAGGGGAGCGATTACACAATACAACCTCAAATTTTGAGATCTCAATTGTAAAAGAGTTGTATGCAAATGTGTTGGACATAGTGGATGGCACAATTTATGTAAGAGAAAAACACATACCATTCTCCCCTAAGGCTAGCAATTTTTTATATGGTACACCAAACTTGAAATATGACAAATACTAGGATTATGCATCAAGCTCAGTCAACTAGAGTGAAATCATACAAAGGCTAGCTCAACCAAACACCTAGAGTACAACACCAAAAGGTGAATCCACCTCCTTCCCTGTTGTTAGAATGAGAAATGATGTAAGAGCATGGTATTAATTCATCCTTTCCAAAATGCTTCCGGCTAAGCACATTAGTGCAATCACTACAGAAAGGGCAATGCTTTTTTATGCCATCATAAAGGGGCTCAGTATAAATATAGGCAAACTGAAGTATAAGAAGATTTGCAGCAATGTTTTGCCAAATTCTTGCTAATATTTTGAGATACTCTCTTCAAAAATCCACCATTGATTGAATGATAATCAATGTGTTGTTTGGAAACCCATGAACTATATTGACTATTCTTTTCTAGCATGGGTTACTTTAACTAGTTGGTAGTATTGAGCAAAAGCAAAATTTTCTCATCATGAGTTTTTGAACTGGATTTAATTTAGTGTTTGGTTTGTTAATTAACTATCCAATGAAGAATCAAGTTGCATTTTTTATTCAATTTTGGATGACTTTATTATAGGATGGCATAGTTTTATGAGCACACTCTTATGATGAATGTTGTATATAATTTACAGAATAACTAAGAGTATGAATGATTTGAAATTCTAGAATTTGCTTGATTTACCCTTGAGGCAAAATCCTAGACCACTTTAATTAAGGACTTGATCTAGGCATTCTTTGAAAAATTTGAACCTTTCTAGCTTTATCATTAATGCACATTTATCCATAGTTCCCTATTTTTGAGCTTAATGCAAAATTGTATCTCTTCTATTGATTTTCCAATTAAAATTCCTAGCCTAGGGATAAAACCAATGAGGAAACATTCACCTTATAGGCATGGTGTTTTATATTATGTGCCTATATGTGGAAAATCAAAAGGAAAAAAATGGAAACCAAAAAAAGAAGGAAATTCAAATTTGAAAGCAAAAAATAAAAAAGAAAGAGATAGCCTTAAAAAAGGGTTGAAAAAGGAAAATTAGAGAGAAAGTTAGGGTCCTAATTATAAATATTTAAGAAAAGTATAAAAGAAGTGCCTTAGTTTATTAAACTCAAACTAATACATATATAACTTCGCCCTAACCCTTCACTACAAGCGTAAAAGACCTAATGATCTTTACCTAAGTATGATCTACATTGGTGGAGAGGGTAATGAAAGGAAAACATATGAGATATGATTTGATTGTGTATGCATGCTTGTAGTTTTTTCTAGGTTATGCATGATTCTTTAAGAAAGAGTTCACACACACAAAAGTTCCAATCGAGAATGGTGTTGGCTATGGAATTGCTTTGTTTCTTTGCTATATCTTCCTTTACTATGATTTATTGAGTTGGTATGTAATTTACTGAGAAGGTAGTTATGACAAGTCATATGCATGTTAATTTGTTCTGAATCTAGTATTTCTTTGTTTTAAACATGTTGTGAATTCTATAATCATTTACTCCGATTGAGCATTAGAGTCTTTGATTGAATAGAATCTCATTCTTATTTGTTCGAGGATAAGCAATGGTTCAAATTTGGGGGTGTGATAACTCTTCAATTAGGAGTTATTTAGCCTATAATTTTTTATGATTTTGCTTGTTTTAAAGTGAATTAGAGCTTAATTGTTAGTTTTTTTGTTATGATTGTATTAATAAAGAATGGCTGACTCTTGATTAAAGATGGGAAATTGAAGCTTAAGGAATTTGAAGTCCAAAGCACTAAAGAAAGGGATAAAAAATGATGCCAAAAGATAAATAAAATAGTGCAAAGGTATCCCCTACTAGGAGTTTATATAGTGAAACACTCTTTAGAGAGCTACAATGCTAGGATAAACTTTCACATTCAAGGTTTTTTTTAATTGCACATGACTCTTACCGGTATAAGGTCATTCTATGGTTCAAACAAGAGTCGAAGCACTTTGAGAAGAGAAATTTTAGAAAGGCAAAGTAGTACAAATCAATGAGGATTCTTAATCAATAATTTGGGGGAGGGGGTTTAGGGTTTAGAGAATTGAGAAATTATTTAGTCTTCTCTTTCTACTCCTTTTATTCTTTTATTGCGATGAACTCTTACATAATTGAGATGTTTATTTTTTAGTTCTAAGGATTCAATGGATTTTAATACGCAATTTAATTTTATACACATTTATTGTTTAATGAAGATATTTTAAGTTATTTATTTAATTTGTTCTTAATGCTTCTACTTGAAAAATTAAGTGATTAGGTGACACATAATGAATTTGAAAAAGAGATTTATTTGTTAAAGCCATTGAATTGAATAGCCCTCGAAATAAAGAAGAACGTTAACCATAGGATTCAAGCGAAATTGATGAAATAGAGAAAGATTTTGGATGTCATTTATGATAGAAAAGTGTCGCTCAAAGTTAAAAAAAAATTTACCATATAACTATAAGACTTGTTATATTGTCTGGTACTAAATGTTAGACGGTTAAAAAATAATATGAAGATAAACTCAATATCATAGAGATAAAAATGTTATGTTGAATGTGTGGACACACTAGAAGAGATAAAATTAGAAATGAATAAAGTTGGGGTAGCACTTATTGTGGAGAAGATGATAAAATCTCGTTTAAGATGGTTTGATCATGTGTGAAGAAGACTTGCAAAAGTCTTACTGAAAAGAGTATATCAAATAGAGAACAACCTAATAGTTAGAGATAAAAAAAGGTCAAAAAACATAATTGATGAAACTATTAAAAAAGATTTAACAATTAACAATCTATTTATTGATATTATTTATAATAGATCACTATAGCAGCATTTGATCTATGTAGTCAACTCTACCTAATAAAAAAAAATTTAGTTGTTGTTATATGAATTGAATAGATGAATTCACATATATGAATAGAAATATACATGCATACTTTGCGTAGCCATTAAGAACTTGCGCATGATTTTTTAATTTTTCTTTAATTAATTTTTTATAGGAATATAAGGGGGTCACTTATGAATAAATTATATTTATATAATTTTAGACAAAACTTACAAATAAATTAGTGCTCTGATCAACAATTCATGATATTGGAATAAATAAATAAAGCAGGTAGAATTAGATAAAGTATTAAGTGAACTAGAACTACTTAAGTCATATTCGCTTGCTAAATTATATCTTATTTATCTTATCTGCCTAATTTTATTTTCTTATTGTTTAACGTGATTTCAATAGCTTCAATAAAATTAAGAAGTTGTAGTTTTGTAATTAAATGAAGATTAACATTTTTAAGTAGATAATCCAATTTGGTCTAGCTTGCTTCAAATAATGAATTTGAGAAAGAAATTTATATGTTAAAGGCCATTGAGTTAAATAGCGCTTAATTAATCTTATTTATATGAATTGAATAGATAGATTCATGTGTATAAATAGAAATATACATGCATACCAAACTAAAATTTAATCTTCATGTAGGGAGCTATTGAAGCCACTAAAATCCACCCTCCATTGGCAAAGAGCTACGCTTGAGAAGTTGTACTAAAATTTAGTTATAATCTAATTTGCTTATTCGTCAGTATTTAGGGAGCTTCTTCGAAGGGATGACGAACTGGTGAAAGGTCTGGCTTGCTCACAGTGGGCTGTGTCGTAGCTCTTTGCCAATGGATGGTGGATTTTAGTGCGTTGAGGTTGGGTAAAGGCTGGTATACTCGGGAAGTTTCAAATGGAGGGGTGTGTGGAGGGAATAGGTATTTTTTATTGAAGGAACTTGAAATTTCTAAGTTTTTTTCTTTTGGTAAATTTGAATATTTTAAAGATTGAATTATAATTTTTATAATTGAACAATTGGTGATTAAGAAAACATAATCTTATGTGTGGACCCTAGCTATCTTGCCACATGCGGACCTACAGAAGTCACCAAATTTACAATTTAACTTTTCTCACATTTGTATAAATTACATTTTATTTTCTATTTTAAAAAGAATTGTTTTTCATTAAATTACTAGCCTTAAAACACTTACAATTAACTTAAATATTGGAGAATTATTAGGGGCCTCCCTGGGTTCTTCAGTATGCTTGTGAGAGAAAATTCAGGAAAGACCCCCTACAAACCGGTCGTATGATCAGATTTATGCAATCAGGCCTACAGGCAACTTTGTTATGCGGGGCAAATCTAACGCCATATCTCATCAGAATCCAACATATACTACGGCGATGGCCTATAAGTGTAAATAGAAAAATGATCTACTGTCATTTTGCTATATAGTGAAGGGTTCCATCAGATGGATCCATTTTTTTGTCTCTCCCCCCCCCCCCCCCCCCCAAAAAAAATTTTCCAGCTCATTTCATTCAATGGCATAGCACATACAATTGAGCCAAGGAATATAACTTATTTGAAAATTGAAATTCCAAGGCTTACTAAGACTAGAATTTTCCAAATTACATCGTAATGAATCATTCACATCCACCTCCCACTATTCACAGAAATTAAAAAATGTTAAAACATTGAGAAAGGTCAGCAAAAGCTCTGGGGTCCCTAGGCGTAGGTTTGATAGATCTGAAAAATCAGTGCATCCTGAAGCATCTAAAAAACTAGGGCTTCTTGATAGAAATAGTCCATAGAAGATCTGAATCAGACTGTACTGTTACTATATCTCCTTTAACAATATTTGATGTGCTTACTAAACCACCAAATCTCATTTCCATGTCATCTGAAACAGACAAAATAAGATGTTACACATCAGGCTCTCCAGACAAAGGACATTACTGCAGGCGCAGGATGAACTAATAAAATAGTGAAAAGATAATGAAAGCATCAGAACCACCACTGCCCCATTATACCAAAGCATCGTATTTACATTGTGTGTTTTGAAATATTGATAATCAGTGTATTTAATCACTCAGAACACAGGATAGGTGACTCCATCTAGTATACCGATTACAACCGCCATCTAGTTTTCATGGTGGCATCTCACAGGTAATGATTATCATCTCAGTCAATGAAACGTTCAGGCCGCACCCTTTTATTTGGATTTGATTAAAGCTTAGAAATAAAGCAATCGCAGCACAATATCATGCAATATTGATATACTTACTGAGATCCCACTGGAGTCCAGTGGTTGTAGAACTTCCAGATGGCATCCCAATGGGAATGAGTCCACAATGTGGACCCTCAACCGAAGATTGAATATAAATCTTATGATGATAATTCCTTGGAAGAAGATGAATGAGGCAATCGTCAGATAGTAGGATGATTTGAGTGTCAGAGAAACGGCACAGAACATTGATATTTCCAATCTCATGGTCAAACCGCCCACCAAGTGCTCCAGCTACAAGAATCCGTAACTGCCATCACATAAGAGAAAATTAAGAAAAAAAAAACAATTACGGTGCCATTGAGAGTGCCTTGATGAGACTACTCCCTTAAAAACTATAGCAACAGTACAATTATACACATAGCAGGTCTTTATTATCAGTAACTTAAACAAGTAAATAGAATATACGAAGTTTAACTTACTTTTGATTTATCAGTATTTGATGTAAGATCACGTATGTATGCAACACATTTGTGTAAATCTGTGGTGTCTTGATCATGAGATTCATCTATTACCTTAGTTCCCTGCAGCCAATAAACAAGCATAAGACCATGATTTATTGGAGATTGCATATACAGTAGTAACATATAAGAATAAAGCAAAGGCCAGCTTGGTGTTGAACGGAAAGTTGAACTCATTCCATCAGGTACACACAAGCACATACAAACCAAGGGGGAAAATGCCCATGGAAACAGAGATACAGAGCTATACCAGGTTTTTATAGAAGTAAAGTACTTCGGTCCGGATTGAATCCATGTCACCTTTGATTACATCTGGCTTGTATCTGAGAGAAACCTATCAAGTTATTGTTAAAGGAAATCTGCAATAGAAGAAGCAAGATTGCAAACCATACTGTCACTAAAAAAAAAGTAACACACTAATGGCCTGTAGCCTATGAAGCATAGACACGTACACGGACAAGACACGACACGGATACGGACACGTGACATGTAAATTTAAAAAAAATATAGGACACGACACATTAAAAACACGTGAATTAAAAAACAAAAATTATATATATATATATGTCAAAAAAAGAGAACCGGAGGAGAGAATCAGAAAAACACTTGTTTTATTCTCATAGATAAAGCATAGGAATGTACCGGAATTTATACATCTATCCTAGGAGAAAATAAATCCCATAATTTTCGGGATTACATACACCAGAAAAGGAAGATAATAAATACCCGGATACAATCACCAAATCTTATCCTAATTTCCTCCAAGAATATCGGCAATTAGGATAATCCAAATTTCCTATCCTAACAAGCATATCTCGGCAAATTTGTTGCTGAGATTGGAGATCCCATAAAATTGGGATTCTAACACCCCACCCCCCTCAAGCTAGATTGTATACATCAATCAATCCTAGCTTGGAAATCAATTTTTCGAATAGAGGTCTAGGCAAGCCTTTTGTTAGCACATCTGCAGTCTGTTCTGCTGAGGATATATGTGAAATGCAAATAATCCCTTCTTCTAATTTTTCTTTGATGAAGTGGCAGTCTATTTCCACATGTTTAGTCTGATCATGATGAACAAGATTGTAAACTATACTGATGGCTGCCTTATTATCACAATATAGCTTCATAGGATATTTATTTGTAACTTGAAGTTCTTCAAGTAGAAGTTTAATCCAGATTAATTTACTGACCCCATTTGCTAGAGATCTAAGTTCCACCTCTGCATTGCTTCTGCCAACAACATTCTACTTTTTGCTTCTCCAAGTTACTAAGTTTTCCCAAACAAATGAGAAGTACCCTGATGTAGATCTTCGATTTGTGATAGACCCAGTCCAATCTGCATCAGTGTAGCTTTCCACTTCTCGTGACTCTCCCTTTTTAAAGAAGAGTCCTCTTTCTAGGTTGCCTTTAAGATATTTCACAATGCGGATGACTGTATTCAAGTGCTCTTCATAGGGATTATGCATAAATTGACTAACCAAACTTACAGCATAAGCTATATTTGGTCTGGTGTGAGATAAATAAATGAGCTTCCCAACTAGTCTTTGGTACCTATTCTTCTCAACTGGTGTACTAGTATTCTGCTCTCCAAGTTTAATAGTTGGGTCAACTGGAGTGTCCACAAGTTTATAGCCCAGTAGCCCAATTTCCTTTAAAAGATCTAAAGTATACTTTGTTTGAGATATGGATATACCAATTTTATTTCTAGTAATTTCCATTCCCAAGAAATATCTTAGCATACCTAGATCTTTTACTTCAAATTCATTTGCTAGTCTGCTCTTCAGAGAATTTATTTCTTCTATATTATTTTCAGTAACAATGATGTCGTCAACATAGACAATAAGAATAGTAGTCTTCCCTCCTTCATGCTTGTAAAACAAGGTATGATCACAATGAGCTTGATTATAGCCCTGATGGAGAATGGCCTTAGTGAACCTTTCAAACCATGCTCTAGGTGATTGTTTCAAGCCATAGAGAGATTTCTTTAATTTACAAACTTGTCTTGTGGGAGTAGGACTTTTAAAGCCAGGTGGTAGTTCCATGTAAACCTCCTATAATAAATCTCCATTCAAAAAGGCATTTTTAATGTCTAATTGATGAAGAGGCCAATCAAGATTGGTTGCAATAGACAAAAGAATCCGGATAGTATTAAGTTTAGCCACTGGTGTAAAAGTTTCTTGATAATCTATCCCATATGTTTGTGTAAATCCCTTAGCCACTAGGCGGACTTTATATCTCTCAATCACCCCATTTGACTTATATTTTACTGTAAATACCCATTTGCATCCCACCGGTACAACATTTCTTGGTTTTTCCACTAATTCCCAAGTACAATTTTTTTCTAGGGCCTGCATTTCTTCTTCCACAGCATTTTTCTACTCTGTGATCTTAAGAGCTTCCTCAATATTTTTAAGGATTATCACTTCTTCAAGATTAGCAGCAAGGGCCTTCATAGCAAGAGATAGGTGTTCATATTGAACAAATTTGGCTATAGGATGTTGGGTACATGTTCGGACTCCTTTTCTCCATGCAATAGGCAAGAAATCAGAGACATTTTCAGAAGGAAAGTTACCTAGAACTGGGTCAGATTCCTGGCCTGGAACTGGGTCAAATTCTTGGCTTGTTTCTGAAACAAGAGGCACTATATTACCCTGTTGTCTTCTTCTTCTGATATAAACCTGCATCTCAGGTTCCTGATCAATGCATTCTGGATTTTGGTCTGCTGGTTCAATTAGGTCCAAGTTTTTGTCCAAGTTTTTTCTTGGGCTTTCCTCATTCCTCGAGTTATCTCCTTGTCCTTCATTAATGTTTTCGGTTTCAGTTTTTTTCTGGGGTAGGCTGTGGTTCTGGAATTCCCAAGGGAGGGTTGTCCGCGGATAAAGGAAGAAAAGGTAAAAAAAATTCCTTCATCATTGCTCTCCCTTTGAAGAGAGTGAGCCTTGGCGCAATGGTAAGGTTGCTGTCTTGTGACCTGGAGGTCATGGGTTCGATTCCTGGAAACAGCCTCTCCACTTGCGGGGGTAAGGCTGCGTACATCTTCCCCTCCCCAGACCCCACCAGGTGGGAGCCTCGTGCACTGGGCCGCCCTTATTGCTCTCCCTTTGAAGGGAATTTTTTGTGTAGAAGGAAGTAATTTCATAAAAGGTAAGGTCTATGGTTATGATTAATTTCCTTTTGTCAGGAGAATAGCACTTATACCCTTTTTGGTTTGCTGCATACCTGATAAAAACACACTTATGGGCTTTAGGATCAAGCTTGTTGCGATTTGGTTCATGGTTGTGGGCAAAAATAGTACATCCAAAGACTTTGAGTGGAAGGTTGCTTATGGTTTTATGGTCTGAGAAATATTTGTTGAAAGTGTTAATGGGAGTTTGATATTGGAGAGTTTGAATAGGCATTCTGTTTATGAGATAACAAGAGGTAAGGACAGCATCTCCTCAAAAATATTTTGGCATATTAGTGGTAAACAATAGGGCTCTAGCAACTTCCAAAAGGTGTTTGTTTTTTCTCTCTGCAATTCCATTTTGTTGGGGTGTATTGGGACATGAGCTTTGATGGACAATACCATGTTTGTTGAGGTAATTGCCTAATATATGTGTGAAGTATTCTCTCCCATTGTCGGTATGAAGGATTTATATATTTGAGTTATATTGGTTTTGGACCATTTTGTGGAAGTTAATAAAGACTTGTTCGGCATCAGATTTTTCTTTGAGTAAATAAACCCAGCATACTCTAATATGATCATCAATGAAGGTTATGAACCACCTTTTGGAATAGAGGTTATGAGATCGTGAGGGACCCCAAATATCACTATGGATTATGGCAAAAGGTTTAGTGGCTTTGTAGGGTTTTGGTTTAAAGACAGCCCTTTGATGTTTTGCCAATTGACATATTTCACATTGAAAATTGTCATTATTCTTGAACAAAGAAGGATATAAATGTTTCAAGTAATTAAAACTTGGATGACTTAACCTATAGTGCCATAACATAATTTGGTTTTGTCTTGTAGTAGGTTCCCAGAAAACAGTAGTGTGAGCTTGTTCTGCTTCTTCCATTTCTTCATCAAAGTAATATAGTCCTCTATATTCCTTAGCATTGCCAATCTTTCTTCCCAAGTCTAGGTCCTGAAATTCACATTCTTTTTGTGAGAAAATGACTCTACAATTACAATCCTTAGCAATTTTGCATACAGAGAGCAGATTGCAAGATAGATTTGGAACATACAAAACAGATTTAAGTTACAAAGCTGAGTTAATTTTAATAGTTCCACTCCCAGCAATATGAGATAGAGACCCATCAGCTATTTTAACTTTAGTTTGACTGTAATTTGGAGTATATGAGAAAAAAAGTTGGATGCAACCTGTCATATGATCTGAGGCTCCAGAATCTATAATCCATTAGTGTTGTTCCTCCTTGTTACAGTTTAAAGCAGAGAAAAATTACCTTACTGAGCTATTAAAGCTGTACCAGTGGGTTTTTCTGGGTTGAGTAATTTATGAAGGAGTTCTAATTGTTCCCTGCTAAGATTGAGGCCGCCTATGGGGTCCCCTTGTTTCTGGTCCGAGTTTTCAGGGGTGGCCTGATATGCACGGGTCTCCTTCTGGTAGCGCCCAGAATATTTCTGAGTCTCACGATTTTGCTGGTTAGTAGGTTTTTCATGTATCTTCCAACAGGTTTCCCTGGTATGATTGGTTTTCTGACAAAAATCACACTAGAGATTCCCCTTTTTTAGGCACCTCTGTTCATTAGTGTTATTTCGGTTATGCTCATCCTTCCTTGAGGTGTATAGAGCTGCAGCTTCTGATTGAGTGTTTCTTCCATCATTTAACATAATCTTCCTCCTGCTCTCTTCCCTTCGGATTTCTGCAAAAACCTCTTCTATCCTCGGAATGAGACGTAGGCTAATCATCCTACCACAAACCTCATCTAAGGATAGAATATCTTATCACATACAAGAGTGGAGGTGCAAACTCTCAAATAGATTTTTTCTTGGTAAGGAAATCAGATAGAAAGTTTTGCACAAATTGTAAAGTCATACCCGGTGAGAGCTTGACTACCCAACACAGAGTTTTAGTTTTAAACGTACGAGTTATGAGAAGAGTAGAAAAAAATAGTAAGAAAACAATTTCTAGAATTAAGTGGTGGTCTTTGAAGAATGAACAACAAAGGAATTTTCAAAGAAGAGTGGAGGAAGAGAGGCTTTGGGAGGTCCAAAGAAATGCTAATGATATGTGGGACGAGATGGCCAAAGGGATTAGGAATATAGAAAGAGATATTTGGAGAATCAAGAGGCGTTGGACCTAAGGGTAAAGAATCTTAGTGGTGGGATGCGGAGGTGCAAGATAAGATTAAGTGTAAAAGAGAGTGTTATAAGGAGTGGCACTTATGTAAAGATAATGCAAATTGGGATAAATATAAAGATGTTAAGAAAGACGCTAAGAAGACTGTGAGTGAAGTAAGAACTAGATCTTTTGAGGGATTATATCAATCTTTAGGAACTAAGGAGGGAGAAAGAAAAATTTACAAGCTTGCGAAGGGTAGGGAAAGAAAGACAAGGAACCTAGATCAAGTGAAATGTATTAAAGATGAAGAGGGTAATGTTTTGGTAAATGAGCATGATATCCAAGTACGATGGAGGAGTTACTTTCAAGGACTTTTTAACGAAGGACATGAGTTGACCTATAATTCTGACAGACTTAATATTGCAAAAGAGGATCGTAATTATACCTTTTATCGTAGTATCCAAGAGTTTGAAGTAGAGAAGGCTTTGAAGAGAATGGATAATGGCAAAGCAGTAGGACCTGATAATATACCTATTGAGGTGTGGAAAAATTTAGGAAGGAAGGGTTTAAGTTGGCTCACTAAGTTGTTTAATGTGATAATGAAATCTAAGAAAATGCCGGATGAATGGAGGAGAATTACTTTAATCCCTATATATAAAAATAAAGGAGACATACAGAATTGTTCCACCTATCAGGAGATTAAACTCATGAGCCACACTATGAAGTTATGGGAGAAGATCATTGAGCAAAGATTAAGACAAGAGACTCAAGTTACAGAAAATCAGTTTGGATTTATGCCAGGAAGGTCAACTATGGAAGCAATTTATTTATTACGGAGATTCATGAAAAGGTATCAAAGCAGACAGAAAGATTTGCATATGGTTTTTATTGATCTGGAAAAGGCATATGACAGAGTGTTAAGAGAGATTCTATGGAAGGCTTTAGAAAAAAAGGAGTACGTATTGCGTATATTCGAGCAATCAAAGACATGTACGATGAGATAACGACTTGCGTGAGAACACAAAATGGGGATACAAAAGATTTTCTCACAACTATTGGATTACATCAAGGGTCTTCTCTGAGTCCGTATCTTTTTAATTTGATTTTGGACACAGTTACTAAACATATACAAGAGTTGGGGCCTCAATGCATGATTTTTGCAGATGATATAGTCTTAGTTGGTGAATCGAAAGAGAAAATAAATAGGAAGTTAGAGTCATGGAGACAAATTTTAGAAACACATAGTTTTCGAATAAGTAGAAATAAAACAAAATATATGGAATGTATTTTTAGTAAGAGACGAACAAATACGAATGTAGACGTAAAACTTGAAGACTAAATATTAAAACAAGTTACAAATTTTAAATATCTTGGGTCCATTATATAAAATGACGGCGAAATAAAGGAGGACGTAGGATTCAAGCTGGATGGATGAAATGAAGGAAAGTTTCGAGTGTCATTTGTGATAAAAAAATGCCGCTCAAAGTTAAAGGAAAATTTTACCGTACGGCTATAAAACCTGCTATATTGTATGGTACTGAATGTTGGGCGGTTAAAAGACAACATGAAGATAAACTCAACGTTGCAGAGATGAGAATGTTGCACTGAATGTGTGAACACACCAGAAGAGATATAATTAGAAATGAGTGCATTAGAGAGAAAGTTGGAATAGCACCTATTGTGGAGAAGATGGTTGAATCTCGCTTAAGGTGGTTTGGCCATGTGTGGAGAAGACCTGCAGAATCCCTAGTGAGAAGAGTAGATCGGATGGAGAATAGTCCAATAATTCGAGGTAGAGGGAGGCCAAAGAAAACAATAAGTGAAACTATTAAAAATGATTTAATAGTTAATAACTTATCTATTGATCTCATCCATGATAGACCATTATGGCGTCGTTTGATCCATGTAGCCGACCCCACCTAGTGGGAAAAGGCTTAGTTGTTGTTATAGTGTAGTACTCAGTAATTGTCATAAGCCCTTGTTTAAGATCTCTAGCTTTATCTCTTAATTCACACAATTTGGCTGAATTTTCAAGATCAGAATATGCAATTTTTACCTTGTCCCAGATATCCTTAGCTGTGTTGTGGATGAGATACAAAGACCCAATGTGTTCTTCCATAGAATTGATGAGCCAAGACATCACAAAAGCATTCTAAATATCCCAGGTTGGGTACATAGGATTGGCTGGTTCTGGTTTTGCTGTGGCACCATCCAAAAAACCGATTTTCCCTCTCCCCCGTATAACCATCTGGACAGATCTTGACCACTGGAGAAAATTTCGCCCATTGAGCTTATAAGGTGTGATTTGGAGGGATGAGTTATCGAAGGAAGTTGAGATGGGCTGATGTAATGCAGGGGGGTTAATTGTAAGGCTGTGGGTGGCGGAGTTCTCAGCAGATTGCTCCCCTTGCCCATCCTTGCTTAACCCGGTTAAAACCTACCTAAAGCTGGCTATTTTCTCTCCTCAACGGTATCCCAGCTCTGATACCATGTCAAAAAAAGCGAACCGGAGGAGAGAAACAGAAAAACACCCTGCAGAAATATTGTTTTATTCTCAAAGATAAAGCATATGAATGTACCGGAATTTATACATCTATCCTAGAAGAAAATAAATCCCATAATTTCCGGGATTACATACACCAGAAAAGGAAGATAATAAATACCCGGATACAATCACCAAATCTTATCCTAATTTCCTCCAAGAATATCGGCAATTAGGATAATCTAGATTTCCTATCCTAACAAGCATATCTCGGCAGATTTGTTGCTGAGATTGGAGATCCCATAAAATCAGGAATTCTAATATATATATATATATATATATATATATATATATATATAATTAGAATTAGAAAACAATAATATTTACAACTCACTTCACAACTTAATCTCAAAAAAATGATCATAAATTTATAATACAATTATATTCTTTTTTTTCAATATATTTTTCGTCACCACTATTATTTTCATTTCCTTTGTCTGTGAAAAGAACTTTCTAATTCTGAATTATACAAAGATAGATTTACAACCAATAAAAATCCAACATCAACAACAAAAGAAATAATAAAGAATACAAAAATTACGTGCACATACAGTAATAACAAAGAACAAAAGCAAGATAACAACTCCAAAAAGAATTATATGTGTATTATCATAATTCAACTCCTCCACAACAAACAAAAGTTATCTTGGTTCTTTGCCATTGTATTTATGTAACACATTAAGAGACAACACAAAAACAAGAAGAATTTGGCTTCCTTTTCCTTCATAGAAAAGCTTAAACCCAAAAAACAAATTTTCGAATAGGTATATATGCTTGCATAAAAACAAACTTCAAAGACTTGTTGAAAAGAAATATGCATATAGCCACACACAAAGACAAATCCAATAAGAGGAAATAGAGGAGCTTACTCTCAATAGTCAACAAAAACAAACAATAGAGATGCAATGACCAGAATGCAAACTACAATGGATGATAGGGATCCAACTTCAATAGAAAACATGTTGTGATGACGGGGATACAAGTTGCAATCATTAGGTTCAAACTTCAAATGAAAATATAAAGGGGATGAAAGATTTGTGCTTAAAATGTCTGAAATAAGTGTTAAACACGTTTAAAAATGTGCGTCGGACACGTGTCCCAAAAATATCTTACAAGTATCAGTGTCCGTAGAGTGTCCAACACGTCGACATATTCTAAAACGAAGTGTCCATGCTTCATAGCACGTAGCATATTAAAGTCAAGATTGCATACTTTTTAAGTCTAACTCAATCCTCCAGCAACTCAACTGCTTAGTTCAAAGGTGGAATAATGAAAAGACTAAGTAACAATGTTCATTTGAATAGAGCTTACACCATTGACATCAATACCAAAAGAAAAACTGTGTATAGAAGCATGTCATGAAGAGAAGTTTAACCAATTAATTGACAGATATGGTTGGCAGCTACTTATAGAAGGGATATAAGATGTACCGCATATATCCATGAATGAAATAGTAAGCATAATACATACAACATAGAGCACTTATAACTCCGCTTTGATGGAACCCTTACAGTTATTAGAAACATAAATGTCTGTTTAAGGGGTATAGGCTGTAAAGGACACGTGGCAGCTTGGGACAGGAGGGGTTATGGGTAGTTAGTTGGGAATTTTAGTATAAGTAAGGGGTGGGGGCAGAGTGAGAGGCAAGCAGAAATTGGGCACTGGGTTTGGGAGACATCTAGCAGTCTCAAAATGCTAGAGGTGTTTATTTTCTTCACGTAAATTTTTAAATTTTCAGTTAATTCCAGCATTTTTAAACCTATGTCTAGTAATTTTCTAGAGGGAGATCTAGGCCTCCCATCAATTTGTACCAGAGCATGCTTCTGCGTAAAGAAATATGCAGGGAAGAGTGGAGAAATTGGAAGAGATGGGGGACGTGAGAGGAGAAATCGAGTTGATGAAAGGTGAGTTGAGGGTGAGTTGAGCATAATAAAAAAATACATACTGGAAGTGAGGAAATCTCTGACTGAACTGCAGAATCCACAAGGAGAAGGTGGATTGTTGGCACTCAAATAAAAAGGTTCAATGACCGAGTATAGCAAGAGATTTGAGTTGCTTTTTGCTCCTTTGAGAGAAACCAGTGCAGAGAGGTTAACGGAGGGTGAGTTAAGTATAATAAAAAAATACATACTGGAAGCAAGGAAATTTCTGACTGAACTGCAGAATCCACAAGGAGAAGGTGGATTGTTGGCACTCAAACAAAAAGGTTCAATGACCAAGTATCACAAGATATTTGAGTTGCTTTTTGCTACTTTGAGAGAAACCAGTGAAGAGAAGTTAATGGAGGCATTTAGGAATGGTTTGCAAGAGGAAATCAAAACTTAGATTCAAATGGACAGAATTGCTAATCTCAAGCAACTGATGGAGCGTGCCCACAAGGTTGAGGGAGGAACAAGATTCTGGAGAAGGCCCCAAAAAAACAGTTGAACAGAGGAGTAATGCTACACATTGGGGAACCTAAGGCCCCAATGCACAAAGAGTCTCCCACCTCCAGCAGCGAGAGCCACAATTGTCAACTATCAAAGGCTGAGGATGTGCTACAATTTGAGGAAGGGGGGAGAATTATTCATGCGTTTCAGCTTACCCAAACCCAACCTATCATACCTAGCCCCGTCAACAGCCCCGATTCAAAATGCATGACTGAGCCAAGGCTAGAAAACAGTCGGCAACACCATTCATGGGAGAAAACCATTATCGATGCCGGGTAGAGATTGATGCAGCAAGAAAAGGGGAAGGGGGGCTCTACTACCACCCATCACTGTTAGGTTTTACTAATGGTCCAAGAAAGAGGGAAGGAAGAAGAGAGTGAGATGCAACCTGAAGCAGAGAGCAATGATGCTGGCAATGGGGAGGAAGCGAATCCAGAGATGGAAACAGGGGAAGAAGATGCTCAAGAGATAAACAGGGGAAGTGCTTTCCAATAGGCTTGTTCAGGGAGGTTACAGGAAAAAGAGTAGGGTTGCAATTGCTATGTTTAGGCTCCAAAACTGATCCATATCCTAACTTGGGCCAATGAGACAAAAAGATGACATTGGGTTGAGGGAAAAACTGAGAAGGAAAGGTCTGGTTATTTTTCTAAACTAATGATGCCTAATTTGAGTTAATAGGCTATCTTGAAATTCAATTAAGGGCTTTTGGAATTGGGGATTGGGCCAAAGCAGCGGAAATAACAATGGATTTGGCCCAAAATCTAAAGTTTCATCGGCTGGAATCGGAAAAGAGGATGAAGAAAAAATTCATACTGGGAAAAGCCTCCTATTCCAACCTCTACCACTCACCTTGAGGGTAAGGTGAAACTTAGAATGCAGGGTACTGATGATCCCCTACAGTTATTAGAAGAATAAAGGTCTATTCAAGGGGTATGAGCTGCAAAGGACACATGGTAGCTTGGGATAAGAGAGGTTATGGGTAGTTAGTTAGGAATTTTAGTATAAATAAGGGGTGTGGACAGAGTGAGAGGTAGGTGGAAATCAGTTATTACGTTTGGAACCCATCTAGCAATCTCGAAATGCTAGAAGTTTATTTTCTTTGCAATTTTCTCTATTTTCACAGTTAATTTCAGCATTTTCATATCTATTTCTAGTAATTTTGTAAATGGAAATCTAGGTCTCCATCACACTCCAATATATATAATTGAAAAAACATGCATAATGAAACAGATGAAAAACATGGATAGATGTCTTTACTCTTCAGTATCCAATCGGGTATCTAGCAGTTCAACCCTACTATGAGAAGAAATAAACAGGCAGTAGGCGCCTATTCACTAAGTACCACAAAGGCTGGAGTAATATATTTGTAGAACATTTGCTGCATGTCACTTCATAAATGATAGCATGGATGGATTTCTTCAATACAATGATCAGAAAAATGGTTTCAAAACTTATATCAAAACAAGAACACTTAATAATCTACTGAGATTAAGGCTAACCTTACAATTCAAGGGTCCCCAGTGAGAATAAAAAGAGAATGACATTCCCATATCCATATTTGGATTGTATTAATTAGTCAATAATTGGATAAGGAATCTCAAGCCACTAGATATATTCCTTATGCAGCATTCTCTGCACAATCATAGAAAAAAGACTTAATTGCACTTTTGGTCTCTCTATGTTCAAGAATGCATCAATCTAATCCTCCTATAATTTGTAATATGAATTTAGTCCATTTAATTTTAACAAATGAGTCAAAATATTCTTCACCATCTATTTTGCTGTTACTCTGTTACGCATGCATCACTAAATCTTTCGTTAATGTGGTTTTTGGATGACTAAGCATGACACATGTCATTTAATAATGCATGTGTGGCAGTTTAATGATAGATAGTGAATTTAACAAAGGAACCATTTTAACTCATTTATTAAAATTAGAAGGATCAAATTCATATTATAAATTATAGGTGTATTAAATTGATGCATTACAAATGAAAGAATCTTCTATTTCAATATTGTATTTCAATTGCTTTTTCAGATATCATTGCCTAAAACATCAATAGTATAAATAATATATAAGAATCCCAGCACCTCAGATACATACTAAATTTCAACTTCCAAACAATAGTCAAGTCATTGAAGTTATAAATCACAAATAGGGATTCGATTTTTGGTGACTAATACAACAACAACAACTAAACATTTTCCCATCACGTGGGGTCAACTACATGGATCAAACAGCGCCACAGTGGCCTATTATGGATGAAATCAATAGATAGATTATTAATTATTAAATCATTTTTAATAGTTTCACTTATTGTTTTCTTTGGCCTTTTGGTGACTAATGCTTAACTATAATATTAAACTTGATATATTCACACCATTCTGAAGTACAAAACTTTGTCTTTTGTCACACACTACTATATGCCTATCATATTGCTAAGAAGGTTTCAATAAAGTATCAAAACCATCTTATGAATAAAACCATCTCAAACTTACAACCACAGAACTATTAGATCAGAAACAGAAGTATAGAAATAAGCTAAAAGAAAAAAAAAATAAGAAAAAAAATAACTGACAGAAGACAATGTACAAAGATTAGTCACCATTTAGCAAGATCTAAAACCACCAACATTTAAAAACATTCTAGGAATCTGCACAAGAGGAATCTTAGGCTTCCCATAGACCAACCCACACGAGATGTAAAGATTATTCAGCTGAACTATTAAATTATATAGTTGAAAAAATATTATGAGTATGAGGGGAACCTTGTTCGAACATGTAAAGCATCTTCATGAGGCAAGAGCATAGGCATTTCATCATAAACCCTATTGGCACCTCCATCAGCACAAACTCGTACCTGAGCTGTAATCCACAAGAGCAAGAGAAAAATAGAATAAAGCCCCAGGATCAAAAGAAATCAAACCCTGTACAAAAAGAGGGAGAGTTGAGTTGCAGGAACAAGTTACCGTGCTCCCAAAGCAGAGGAGTGAATCTCGGGAGGCACTGGTTAAGAACAACAAGGGTGTAGGTTAGAGAAGGGTGGTTCTCCGGTGGAATTACAGGCAGGAGGAAGGTTGAAGAGTAGGATATCAACTCCATATCCTAAGACTGCAATTGCGACTGAGACCGTTGGTTATTGAAATTCAGTAACAGCTTTAGAAGAGAAGCTGCAGTATTGCTAATTTGCTATTGCTGGCTTCTCAACATCCCACGCTTTTTATTAATAATTTATGAATTATTAAATTATAACTAAAGAATTAATTGCACTGATGACGTTGACCAATGATCAAGATCAAATGCATGCACCTCTCCAAATTCACTTTCCCTGTCTCCCTTGTGTAACATCAGTATTTGGTACCCAAACCTGCTAGTTAGTATTTAAGATAAGGACAGCTAGTTAACCAAAGCACCTCATGGCAAAAAAATCATTCACATAATAATATATTCATTAATTATAAAAATATATTTGAGCTATTTTAATATTAATTCTATTTTCAACAATCAACAAATAAAATATTTACAAGAATCATCTTGTAATAAAAACACGACAAAATATATTTCCTCCCACTTTCTTCTTTTATTTTAAAGAAGTCAAATTTCGTAGGAATCTAGAAGATCAGTCGAAAGACACATTTTTTGGCCAACCTTGGTGCCAAGAAAGATGGTCTCTTCCATCTATGCAACTTTTGTGTTGTTCTATAGAGGTGAGGGCTTCTCTTTTCTTCTATTGTGTACCAAATATAAAAAGAAATAATTGATGCCTGTTGAATGTCCAAAATATAAAGAAGCTCAGCCCTATAAATAACAAAAGTACTTAAGTGGGTAAAGTGTGAACCAAATGCTGCTATTTGGACACCATTTTTTACACCTTTCTATATTTATTAATAGGTATGCAGCTAGAATAGAAATATTGCCAGAGTCGAAATTAAAATGATTAAGGAATCCAAAGGAAATACTAAAATTTGAGGAACTATTATTTATCATAAATAATGAATGTCATCCAAAAGTTAATCCCAGCATATCTATTCAACTTTTGCTATTTCTAATCCATTGAAGGAATAGAATGTTAACAATATAAAGTTCCATGGCAGGAAATGCATATTAATGGATTCTAATTATACAAATAAACAGGTAGGTACCCACAAGAAACTGCACTTAAATCAGGTTTAAAGAATGGATAACTTAACAGCCATTGTAGCAACTCTCAGAATGGAAACCATAACAAAACACGCAACTCTCAAAGATCACGTATTCATATTTTCTGAAACTAACAAAAATATGAAGACATTATCAAAATTGACATATAACATTTAAGGAGTTACTAGGCTGTTGAGCAGCAAAATTGTCGAAAACATATTGAGGTTGTCATGTTGATGCAATTGATAAAATATCTGAACTGTGCTAAGCTCAATCACTTACTCATGTGAGTAAAGAATTGAGGTCAAGCATTCCCAAAATCTTCTATGATAGAGTCAAAGAAAAGAAGAGAGAATCAAGCAACAAGTTAGAAAACTCAATACATAAATATAGTATTTTAAATATTTTGTTTATGTTATCTATTTATTTATATTTTATACTATCTATTTCAAGCTATTCTTCAATGTGTTTATAAATTTCACGATTCATAGGGGTATAAACAACTCGAACAACCCGAATGAAACCGTTTGAACTTAACTAAAAAATAACACATTGGGTGGAGTAGATTGAGTTTATGGGTTAGAACACATTAATTTTTTGTAAAATTTTGGGTTTATCAGTTCCATTCAGGTTTGGGACATTCGACTCGATATAACCCGACCCAACCGATAAAATATATAAAACAAAATTGAAATTATATTAACATTGTATCTATGGCTTAATGGTAAGAGGTGTAGGTTGTAAATAAATAGTCTGGGTTCGAGTCCTGGCAGCTACATTAAGTTTTATCTTTTTCTTTTATACCCAAAAAAAAATTGAAATGGCGTCACTTCAACAACTATATAAAGACATGTGTAAATGAAACCCTCGTCCCTCACCCTCCATCCCTCATTCTCCCCCTATCATACAAGGATCTTGGAAAACTTCCTCAAAGGAAGTTTCTTTCCTCTGATCTAAGTCAAATCCACCAAACAACAAAGTTGTTTTCCTTTAGTCTGTGTCAAACCGTGAAACTAAAACCCTCGTCCCTCACTCTCTTTTGCACTCTCCGTTGCTCATTCTCTTGTCATCATACATGAGGCGCTTGGAAAACTTCCTCAAAGGAAGTTTCTTTCCTCCCATCTATGTTAAATCCACCAAACAACAATGTTGTTTCCCTCTGGTCTGTGTCAAACAGTAAACCCCAGCATTCTTATTATGTTGTTAACTTGTTCGGTTTCCCTATTAAGCCCTAGCACAGCAAGATCCATGGTCTTTCTTCAATTATTCCTTATCTCCAATAGCAGAGCATGGAGATGTTTGCTTTGCTTTGTCAGATTCGTCAGTATGTTTCCTTTACTTTTCTAGATTCATCTATTTCTACAGATCTACAATTCCTCTGATCTTCTCCACTCCTTTTTTCTTTTGAATAGGAATCCACTCTTCAACGATGCCAAGATGCATACTTCGGGTAGCTCATGACCCAATTGAAGTATAAAATCCGATCAAAACTGAATCATTCAGGTCATCCGAGATTATGGTTGGGCTCGGATAGAAACTTTACAACCCGATACTGTTTGGACGGGTTGAGTTTAGACCTCAATTTGACCGAACCCGACCTGCTTACACCCTTAAAGGTTCACGATTCAAAAATATGCCGTCCGATTTCACGATTTGAATCATGATTTGAAAACTATGGTGTTACCATGTCTAACATGCATTTATGTCAACCCATTTACCAGATCCATTTTGATTTGTCTTTCTTGTATCTGTATGGTGTGTTTTTCTTTATAATAGCATTATATACACTACTGCCCACAGATATGAAGTTTTCATTCTTTCACTGGTTATGGTTTTATTTTCCAATTCCTGGCTTTGTGAGAAGCTTATTGTAAATCTTAGTTCTTCTTTTCTCGTTATTTTCCTGATTTTTGTAAATCCTGTAATTTGATTTTAAAAAAAATTAAAACAAATATAATGCCATCAGGGGTTGTAACCACAAATAACCCCACTACATAGAGAGAAAGACAACACCATGATGATCCTTTTCCTTGTTTTCAATCCATAAAGAAAAATAACTAGCATCTCACACAAACTACATTCTTCACATTCAAGCCTTTTCCACTTATAAGCAGCAAGTCAAAATACTAAACATACATTAAAGCGTCAAGCATCGATGAGCCTGATGTGTTCGAATACTTAATTCTACCTTGTAGTTGAAATGCTATCCTACCCACTCTATGCTGATCATAGACTTGAATGTCCTTGATATAGCCTATCAGGAATAGGGAATTATACCAAATTAGTGAAATTCAAAATCGCTTACACAATGGTCTCAATGGTAACAAAATCTTAATAACACTCAATGGTGTTTTCTGTACTATCTTGAGTAGGTGTTTTCATGATCTATCTATTATAAAAAAAAAAAAACATGATAACAAAATCAAGTTACCAAACAAACTAAGCAGATAAACACACAAAAAATATTAATTCAACTAGATAGTTAGAAAATAAATTCCAAAAGAATTCCAAAGACTGTCAGGTCAATTGTATCTCCTAAAATAGATATCATGTGCATTAAAATGAATAATGAATATAAACCTACGAAGGTATTCCAACTTCAAAAGGATTAATCTACTTCCACCTAAGCATAACAAAACTCTTCATCAAACTGGTGACACATGTGGATAATATCAAAGACATCAAGGTTAGGAAGAAAACACCAAACATGTAAAAGGAAGTAGTGAAAACCATAGCAAGTCAAGAAAATGAAAACCAGGCAAAAAAGCAAAAGAAAATTTTAAAGCAAGGCCATGCAATGTAAAACAAAAGATCCCAATTTCGTTTCACCATGATACCTCTTAAAAAATAAAAATAAAAAGTTAACCCTCATTGAAGTGGGAGGGATTGCTTAAGGATTATCCATCCCCATAGCAACAAATAACTATAATTCACTTTCTACCCAAGAAGATTCAGGAATAATTCTAAAAGCAAAATCCGAGAAAAGATCAAAATTATCTATTTTAGAAACAATAATGAAGTATATGCACGCATTAAATGCAAACCCTTTAGGCAGTTGATAAACAGAAACTAACAAAAAAATGCAGAATTGAAGTTAAAACAGCCCATAAATCTTGAATTCACAGAGACATAAGACTCCTCCATCGATATTAACCTTTTGTCAAAGGGGCGGTGCCCAATGTTTCCGTCTTATGTTATGTAGTTAGGTGAAGGGCCATTGTCATTTCAATTCTGGGAGCTTACCCATTATTTCAGAGAAGAACGACTTACCGTCTTCAAAGAGAAATCACGATTTTCACAGAAGGGGTCGCGAGCCGTTCAACCGTTCCCGTCTTCACAATAACAACTCCGTCTTCACAATGACAACCACGATTTTCAGAGAAGGGCCATTGTCCTTTTAATTCTGGTTAAGTTTGGCGTCCAGGGGTGTTGACGGCTATCGAGAATTTGTTTTTGTGGAGCGGCTCTGTGTGTGTGTGTGTGTGTGTGTGTGAGAGAGAGAGAGAGAGAGGGTGTTGACGGCTATCGAGAATTTGTTTTTGTGGAGCGGCTGTGTGTGTGTGTGTGTGAGAGAGAGACAGAGAGAGAGAGAGAGAGAGAGGAGGATGGATTTCAGGATGTTTGGTATTTGATAAAATTTGTTATTTTTGATAATTATGTTGTTAAAAAATATGATTAATGAAAATAATAATTTTTGAGAATGTATAAAATATGTTTGGTTGAATTTTAAGATTGATGAAATTTTAAAGTAATATTTTTTTAAAAACTTTTATTTTTCTATTTAATTATATTTAAGTTTTTTAGAAATTTTTAGTAATTTTTAAAAAATGTTCTTTAACTTTTTAAAACAAATTATTTTATCTATTTTTTTAATAAAAAGTAAAATATAAAAGAATAAAATAAATTAAAAAATAATTATAGATGTCTTCTCAAAATAATAAAAATATTTCTTCTATGACAAAAGATGTATAAAATTTTAAAAATAGATAATCTTACATATATAATTACATGATAGTACTATATTACAAAATGAAAAATAATATTTATATAGTATAATGTTAATACTTCAAGTATAATAATTTATACAAAATATTTATACACAAAATAGATAGTTGAGAAGATATAAAAATGGGTAGAGTTTGGAGGTAAAAATGAAGGGTAAAATTGTCTTTTTATTATTTAGCAGGATTTCCACCTCTATGAAAAACTTGAATTCCCACCTCCCTACATGGGAAAGTTTTGGTGGGAATCCTTGTTAAAAATCATTCTCAGGAATCATGGATTCTTGGAAATTCTGTTTTAAAATTTAGGAATCAAACATGGGAATTTGATTTTTTCAAATTTAGTTTTTCAGGAATTTAAAAAAATCCCCCTACCAAACACTCTCTTAACGGAAAGATAAAGAAAATAAATTTTTTTTAGTTTGATTTAACTTAAGAGAAGGGTAAGAGAGGTGAAAATAAATTTTTTTTATTTAATTTATAAATAAGAAAAAATATATGATTATTATATTTTTATTATTTTATTTTTATTAAAAATAATTTTTTTATATTAATTTTTTTATTGAAATTTTTTATGAAAGATTTTTTATTTTTTATTTTTTATTTAAAAAATAATTTTTTTTATTTTTTTATTTAAAAAAAGGACAAGATAAAAAAATTAGAAGTCGCATTGAATTTTTTTTTTAAATCTTTCCATTTTTGGAGGGGACAGATTTTGAGGGAGGGAAGGAAATTTTTAACTCCAAAATTTTCTCCTCTTCTCTCTACAAATTTTATCAAATAAGGTCATTTGAAAAAATTTCCTATCCTCCCCCTTTCATTCACCTCCAACCAAACAACTCCAGAGGAGTCTTAATATTATAAACAAAAAAAATGTATTAGTTTATTATGTTTGAAGTTAAATTCTATTTAGTCTTATATAAAGTTATTTTTTTATTTAAAATGTCTTTTAACATTTCAAAAATATCCATTATTAATTTTTAATGGTAACTTTATCAATTTTTTTGACAAAAAAATTGACATGTTCACATGACACTCATGTTAGTGCCAGATTTTTTTCATCTTCTTTCTTTTCTTTTCTTTTTTATCTTCTCTTTCTTTTTCTTTTTCTCACCATATGCACACCCACCACCCACAAATAGACATGAAAATCAAAAAAGTGAATGTGAAGTAGGGCATCTAAACAAGAAAAAATAATAATGGAGAGGCTATAAATTGGTGAGGTGTTAGAGAATAACTTATTCAGTGTCTCTCTTGAAAAGATATCTAATCCCATAGTCTTTTTTATGATATTACTCTATCCTATGTTCAAATACTTAGGACAAGATTTCATCATTGTTTAGACAAATAGACATTGTTTAGAGTAACTTGTTCAGTGTCTTTATGAGATTGTTTGACAATAATATTTTGCAAATGGACTTACATTCAAATGAACGCATTAATAAACATGAAAAAAATTTTGCCGCCGGCCTTACATGACTCCCCAAATCCTTTAGAAACAAAGATAATATATATATATATATATATATATATATATATATATATATATATATGATGACTAATTTCTTAAGACTAGCTTACTTATGGACAACTCGTAAGTTATGTTAATAAGATAGCATCAAAATATGTTAAAATGAAAAAGTCTAAAGACAATTTTTTAAAGAAAGATCTATTAATAGAAAAGAATTGTAATCTTTTTGTGAATAATTTAACTTTAAATACTTAAAAACATACAAACCAAAATATAGATGAAGAGCTAAGTAAGTAGAATCTAACAAACAAATTTACAAAGACCAACAACATCCAAATAAGAAGAAATACTATAGGAAAAAACATAGGTATATACCTCCTCCTAGCCAAGATATCAAACTAGTATGTTATATACATAACAAATCAAGTCACATAGCAAAATACTGCAAGATAAAAAGAAAAATAAACAAAAAATTTAAAAATATCAACATTGATGAAAAAACCCTAAATGAAATAAGTAATTTATGGGAAAAGGAGAAATTTTCAAACACATAAGAATTCTCAACAAATTCTGATCGAGAAAACAATCAAGTATAAAATGATGACATATCTTCTTTGACAGAAGAAAGTTCGTCAGACAATGAGATAAATGTTCTTATACAAGAACAATATCTCCTTTTAGAAGTTATTTGCTCCCTTCCCAATAATGAGCAAGAGGAAATCTATCTCACAAAATTTAAACAAATTTTTGACAAACTACAAACATCCTATAAACATATATCAATAACAATTATAGCTTTAAAAATGTTTTAGCAAGGTTCAATTCAGAAGTTAAACCTATTACCTTACAAAATCTACAATTTGAAGTTATTTTTAAAAAAATAGAAATAAGACAGTTAAAAGAAGAACAAAAAATACATGCAATAATTCTTGCAAATCTTCAAGAAGATGTTAAGAAAGAAGCTCAAAGCAAACAAATAATAAAAGAGGAAAATGATAACATCTTGGAGGCAATCTCACAATTATTTGTTCATAAGTTTTATATTCCAATTAAAATAGTAATTAAGAAAGAATACACAATTGAACCAATAGCCTTGTTTGATATAGGTGCAAACCTTAATTGTATACAGGAAGAGTTAATTCCAACCAAATATTTTGAGAAAATAAAAGAAGGTTTAAGATCTATAATAGTTCTAAACTTAAAATAAATTACAAACTTACAAATGTAGTAACTGAAAACCCAAATTTTAAAATCACCACATTATTTTTGTTAGTTAAATATATGAGTAGTAAAATCATCCTAGGTTCCCCTTTTATCCAACAACTCTTTTCATTTTATGTGAATAATAAAAGAATAATTAATAAGAGTCTAGGATAAAAAATAATTTTTCAATTTACAAGAAAACCAGTTTTAAAATATTTAAACCTAGTAAAATGCAAATAAAATAAAATTAACTATCTTTCTGAAGAAATAAGCTTCAAAAGGTTAGAACAACAATTAGAAACTCCATTAGTTTAAAATCAAATCAAATCCTTACAAGAGAAAATACAAAATCAAATATGCGTTGAATTTCCAAATGCTTTATGGAATACCTATGGTAAATTTTCCATATGAAAAAAAGATTTCTCGAAAAAAACAAATACCAACGAAAGTCAGGTCAATACAAATGAAACTAAGAGCTTTTAAAACACTACTAAAGAGAAATCAATGATCTCTTGGCAAAAGGAATTATCAGATAAATCAAATCTCCTTGACCATGTGCTACTTTTTATGTTAAAAATGTTTGAGCAAGGGACACCAAGAATGGTGATAAATTACAAACATTTCAATAAAGCTCTTAGATGGATCAGATATCCAATCCTAAATAAAAAAGATTTACTCAATCAAAAGTCTTTTCAAAATTTTGGTTTTTATCAAATTTAATTAAAACCCGAAGATAGGTACAAAACAACATTTACAGTTCCATTTAGACAATATGAATGAAAGGTCCTTTTGGCCTAAAAAATACATATTCAGAATTTCAAAAAATTATGAATTATATATATAACCGTTTCATCAAATTTATACTTGTTTACATTGACGATGTTTTAATTTTTTATGACAGTATTGATCAACACTTCAAATATCTTAATATCTTTTTAGATATTACAAAAAGAAATGGTCTTGCAGTTTCTGCATAAAAGATGTCTCTTTTTCAACTGAAAATAAGGTTTCTTGGGCATTATATCTATACAAAAAAATTACTCAAATTGAAAGAGCTATTCAATTCTTTGATAAATTTTCATATCAAATTATTGATAAAAATCAATTACAATGATGTTTGGGATATCTCAATTATGTTTATGATTTTATTCCAAAATTTTCAAATATTCTTAAACCTATTCATGAATGCCTTAATCAAAATCCTCCTATGTGGATTGATGTTCACATATATGTTGTTAGACAAATCAAGTCTCAAGTCAAAAATCTTCTATACCTAAGTCTACCTGATCCAACTACCTTCAAAAATAGTTGAAACAGATGCCTCAGATTTAGAATATGGCGTTATTCTTAAACAATCAAAAAATAATAAAGGGCATATCATTGCATTTGCATTAAAGCATTGGAATAGCACTCAACAAAACTATTCCATAATCAAAAAAGAAATTTTAGCACTTGTTTTATGCATTAATAAATTTCAAAGTTGTCACGTCCCCAATTTAAGGGCACATGAAACACATGCTTTACAAACATATATTTGCCATAACATGTATAATACAATCTTTAATCATTGAAAATATTTACATATAGGTATTCTAATGTATACACAATATACAGATCAAATCTATAAATATTAAAGTAACAATAGAAATAGAGATTATGTCTGTGACGTTCATAGCATACTTTAGAGTACAAGTACATTATAAATCAAAATTTACGAGTTTTGAAAACAAAATAAGCTTATCAGAGAATATGTCGCCTAGCTGATCACCTATCTGAAGGTAAATGACCAAACTCTGTACTCTTATCTAAAAAAAATATAAACATCGTGTAGTGAGTTTGACAACTCAGTGAGCAGATAATACTTCCTATAACCTCTTAGGTCAATATAAGGATGTATTTATATATTAAAATTTATCACATTGAAAATTATAGTTCAAAAGTACATCCATATGAGACCCGCATTTCAAATATTCTCAGTTGAAATCACATTCAGATATTTAAAATCATATGCAATATAATATTATCATTATTCAAATATTGTTATGCATCAAAATATTTCTCATGAAAACATTAAGGGGATCCCATATTAGAACCACTATATCAGAGTTCAAGCATTTCTGTACTTTGGTGATGTAGAATTTGTCTAAACTCAGTATCTCATCTAAGGTTTACCCTACCACCACTAAAGATGACGCACGAAGGGATTCTGATTTGGGCATTTCCCAAGCACACTGCAAGAGAAAGAAAATCACATATCATATAGTCGCAATCTCGCTTAAATAGTAGGTATCCCACTCTCCTTCACATATTATATTCCGTGTGTTGACTGTCACATGATGCTAACACCACCCCTACTAGTTGAGGTATCAAGGTGCACCAAGATTAACATCACCTGCTATTAGCAAACAGTGTTTTCAATAGGATTCTTCTACAGAAAATATATTTTCACATATGTCATATCATTCAAAACGGAGGTTTCAGTATAATTCATAATTTTTAGTCTCGGTACAATTCTTTTGTTAAAAACTTTTCAATCAGGGTTATCACATATATATGCTCTTTTTTAATGCAACCTTATAGCTTTACATATCAATGACATATACACAATATATTTTCTTTACCATATGATGAGAAATACATTTAAAATCATATATTCAATCAGTTCAAACCTCCATTTTCAAAATCATACTCTTCTTGAACTATATACCAGATTATAAACAAATTAGGTAATTTAATCCATTTCAGAGACATATAAAAGTACAAATAACTTGTAAATATAATCACTTATACATTTAAAATTCAAGAAGAGCATAGAGTAAGTCATAAAAAGAATTATCTATTCACAAAGTAAGGGCTCTAGGTTACACTTTTTCAATTTAAATTTGATCAAATAAACTTCAAAAACAAGTTTAAAGGGTCTAAAAACCTAGAAAATAACTTTGAAATAGCGAAATTTAGCCTCTGAGAGTTTGGTCAACATTGATAAACTATTCACGATCAAAAGTACTATTCACCACTGGAATCACTATTTATATCGGGCATATTTACTATTTACGACGTACAAAAAATTGTTAGATGGTTGAAAATTTTTATATCTTAAGGTTTATATATATCTTGAATCCATCTACGGTGTTAGATTTTCAATTTGAGGTCTCTAAATAAAAATTTTAGAACTTACCTTTTTCTAAAATTTTTTATTTATGATTTGCGGCGATTCTACGGTTGATTTAAAAAATTATTCAGCTAATATCGTAGTACTCTTCATTCTAAATTTAGTGGTACCCTTAGTTTTAAGATCGAATGGTCAAAAGTACTCAAGATTTGAAGAGAAAAAATAGAGGAGAAATAAGTACTATTCACGTACCTCGTTACGGGAATAATTTTTTTAATATATTGATGGAGGGACTGTTCTGCAAATATTCATTTTTTCAGGGAGGTCCTTATAAATTTTATTATTTATATTTTGACCCTTAAACTTTTAGAAAATTACAATTTGACCCCAAAAATATTAATAAATTTTTATTTTCATCTTTAAAACCTTTCAATTACATCCCTACTCCTTTATTTCTTTTAATAATCCATACATAAATAAAAATTACTAAATCTTAGGGGTGTTATATTCTTTAGTCAAAGCATAAATTACAATTATTAACCTTAATATTCAAGCTATTAAGGATATCTCTTTTGTATATCATCTTCACTAATATTTGAACTATCATCAAATTTGCATATTTATATCCATAAGTCGATATAACTAGGAACCATACACATAAAAAAACATATACACATCCATATTGAGTAACCAACTTTTCTTATTCTAAACTTCTATCAAGTCATCTTTGATTCTCACGTGTCAACATCCTCCTATGAATCTCGGCTATTTCTTAGTTTCATTTCTAAAAGCATATCATTTTAGTTCCTATCAATTCTATTTAATTAGCCCGTTCGTTCTAAGAAGGTTTTTCTCAACAATTATTCACACATAAATTTTCAATCTCAACATAATTCACGTTTTAGATACTAGACTTAACTTAACATGGTATAAACTCTTAACACAAATACCTTGATCACTTTACTTTTTTTTTGACATGGTTCTCAAAATATTCTTCATATGTCCAAATTAAGAGTTCAAAGATTAATTTGAATCCTACTTCTCATATTTTATTTCTCAAGAACTTCAATACCACTAATTCACTTGATTACATTCCTTAAAGCACCATAAAACCATCATCTGTCTATTTCTTTCACTTAAAAACCTTTATACATTTCGGTGTCCAAATTCATTATTTTATATTATGACTAATTTAATGCCCAACTTCCTCCAAGATTTCCTCCATTAATCACTTACAACAAATTGAAATTGCAAATTTCTTAATTTTGTCTTACATATCCTCAAGTAAACACAATATACTCAAATCTTTCTCTTATGACACTTTCCCATCACTATCCAATCCTTAAGAAATCTTAATATATCTTACTTTCACCATTCCTATCATGTTTACTACCTACTTATCTCAATTCACTTCTTACACATTCATATATTTTAGTGACATACTATCTAAATCTCAAATATCACCCAAGTCACAATCTCAACACACGAAAATAGTCATAAATTTACATTACATAACCATATTATACAATCTATAAATTTAGAGACAAATTATAATTCTTTTCTCCATGCTATAATTTATTCCATTTACTCACTCACCTATTAGGAAATCTACATTGTTTCATGTAAAACCTCAAATGGTGCTATTTGTATATTGGCTTGGTAGCTATTGTTATAAGCAAATTCAGCTTAGGGTAAGAATCTTTCCCATCTACCTTAAAAATCAAGTACACATGCCTGAAACATATCTTCTAATATTTGGTTGGTTTACTCAGATTGTTCATCTGTTTAAGGATTGAAAGAAGTACTGAGATTTAGCTTCATGCTCAAAGCTTCTTGGAAGACTCTCCAAAAATGAGCTATGAACTGTGATCCTCGATTAGAAATAATTGATATATGTACCCCATAAAGTCTCACTATCTCATTCAAATACAGATTTGCATACTGAGCTACGTTCTATGTGGTTTTCAATGGTAGAAAATGTGTTGATTTAGTCAACCTATCAATGATCACCCATATTAAGTCAAACCCTTTTTGGTGTCCGTGGTAGCCTTGTAAAAAAATCTATAGTTATTCTCTCCCATTTTTATTAAAGTATTTCTATTTGTTGATGTAACCCCACATGCCTTTGATTTTTTACTTTTATCTACTGGCAAGTTAAGCATCAAGAGACATAATCAACTATATCTTTCTTCATACCGTTTCACCAATAAATTTTTTTTAGATCTTTATACATTTTAGTTACCTCAGGATGAATGGTATACATAGATCTATGAGCTTCCTCTAAAATCTCTTTTTTGAGTTCTTCCTTATTAGGTACACACAACCGCTTATCCAATCTTAGAATTCCTTTAGAGTCTACAGTAAATTCAACATCACTGCCATTTTTCACTTCTTTAATTTTTTTGCATAAATAGGCATTCTCTTCCTGTGCCTTTTTCACTTGCTCAACCAAAGATGATTGAAACTGTATATGAGTCAATAGTATCCTAGGCTCCTTTACTTCCAATACTACCCTATGTATTTCTTTAATCAACAACCTCCTTACCATTGTGATATGAGGCAAACTACTAATTTACTACTTGCTTAATGCATCAACCACTACATTGGCTTTATCTAGATTATATAATATTGTACAGTCATAATTTTTAAGTAACGTCATCCATCGTCTTTGTCTCAAGTAAAGATCTTTTTGTTGGAAAATGTATTTGAGACTTCTATGATATGTATAGATTTTACATGTCTCACCATACAGATAATGCCTCTAAATTTTGAGAGCAAAAACCACTGCTGCCATTTCCAAATTATGAATTGGATAATTTTGCTTATGTGGTTTAAGTTGTCTAGATGCATATGCAATGACTTGACTATGTTGCGTTAACACACACTCTAATCCAATTCTCGATGCATCACAATATAACGTGTATCCTTTGGTACCTGAGAGAATAAACAGTACTGGCGTTATAGTCAAACATTTTTAAGTTTTTAAAAACTTTTCTCACATTCATTTGACCAGTCAAACTTTATTTTCTTCCTTGTCAATCTTGTCAAAGGAACAACAATTTTAAAAAAATCTTTAATGAATCTACGGTAATAACCTGCTAAATTAAGAAAATTACATATCTTTAAAATTGTGGTAGGACGTGGCCATTACTACACTGCTTCTACCTTTTTAGGATCAACTTGAATACCATCATTGGTAACCACATGTCCTAGAAAAATAACACTACTAAGTCAAAATTCTCATTTTGAAAATTTAACATACAGCTGGTGTTCTCTTAAGGTTTGCAAAGCTATCCTTAAATATTGTTCATACTCCTTCGAACTCTTTGAATATACCAGGATATCATCTATAAATACAATAACAAATTAATAAAAAAAAGTTTTAAATACTCTATTCATCAAATTCATGAATGCAATTAGGGCATCTGTTAAACTAAATGACATTACTAAAAACTCATAGTGCCCATACTAAATCCTGAAAGTAGTATTTTTCGAAATATCCTCTTTCTTTATCCTTAATTAATGATACCTAGATCTTAAATCAAATTTTTTTTGAAAAGCATTGAGCACACTATAATTGGTCAAACAAATCATCTATACGAGGTAATGGGTATTTATTACTCACTGTCACTTTATTTAATTATTTGTAATCTATACATAACCGCAGTTATCTATCTTTCTTTTTCACAAAAATGTGTGTTGACAATCGAGCCATTAACAATATCATTGTAAAGTATAGACATCTCATTCCTAAATCAAATAATATGCTTAATGAATTGTATTGTTCTTATGTTCTTACAAAAATTGATCTTAAGAGTGGATATCATCAAATTATGATGAGAGAAACTGATGAATGGCAAACTGCATTTAAAACAAAATGTAGTTTATATGATTGGTTAGTCATGCCATTTGGTTTAACTATGCCCAAAGTACTTTCATGAGATTAATAAATCATGTTTTATGTGCTTTTATTGACAAATTTGTGGTTGTGAACTTTGATAATATTTTGATTTATAGCAAAAACTTAAATGTTTTGAGAAAAGAAAAGTTCAAAAAGTGTACCCTTTGCACAACTAAGCTTACACTTCTTATGTTTGTTGTTACTGCTAAAGAGATTGAAGTGGATGAAGAAAAGACAGGCGATTTAAGATCGACCAAATCTTATAAATATGGGTAATGTTAGAAGTTTTCATGAGTTAACTAGCTTTTGTAAAAGATTTTATTAACCTAGTTGCACCTTTGACTAGAATTATAGAAAAGAACATCAAGTAGGGTGATGAACAAGAAAAAACATTTAATTTTATAAAAGAAAAATTGACTAATGCACATTTTCTTGCTTTTAACTTCATAAAAATCTTTGAAATTGAGTGTGATGTTTTAAGAATAAGTATTAGAATTGTTTTAATGCATAAAGAGCATCTCATTACTTACTTTAGTGAGAAACTAAGTAGGCAAACTTAACTATCCAAAATTTGATAAGAAGATGTATGCATTAGTTAAAACTTTAAAAACCTGACACCACTATCTTTGACTAATAGAGTTTGTAATTTACACTAATCATGAATCTTTGAAGCATTTAAAAGCTCAGCACAAGCTAAACAAGAGGCATACCAAGTGGGTGGAGTTCATTGAGATATTTCTTTATGTGATTAAGTACAAGCAAGGTAACAAAAATATTGTGGCTAATGCATTGTCTAAAAGGTACACTTTTCTTTCCACTTTAGATACAAAATTGCTTGATTTTGAATACATTAAAGATTTTTATGCTATTGATTATAGTTTTGGTGATGTATTTAATGCATGTGAGAAAATGGTGTTTGGTAAGTTCTTTAGACATAATGAGTTTCTATTAAGAGAAAATAAATTGTGTGTACTTAAATGTTCATTATATGACTTACTTGTTAGGGAAGTTCATGGAGGAGGTTTGATAGGGCATTTTGACATACATAAGACTCTAAATGTTTTGCATGAACACTTCTTCTAGCCTCATATAAAACGTGATGTAGAAAGAATATGTTATCAGTGTATAACATATAGACAAGCTAAGTCTACAATTAAGTTTTATAGTTTATATACTTTTTTACCTATACCAAGTAATCCTTGGATTGACATATTTATAGATTTTGTGTTAAGTTTGCCTAGATCTAAACGTGGTAGAGATTTAATTTTTGTGGTTGTAGATAGGTTTTCTAAAATTATACATTTTATTCTATGTCACAAAATTGATGATGCTTCACATGTTGTTGATCTATTCTTTAGAGATATTGTAAGATTACATAGAATGCCAAGAACAATAGTTTCAAATAGAGAGGATAAATTCTTTAGCAATTTTTGGAAAACTTTATGGGATAAGTTAGAGATTAAACTTTTATTTTTTACTACATGTCACCCATAAACTAAAGTAGTGAATAGAACTTTATTTACTTTGTTAAGGGCTATTATTAAAAAGAACATCAAAACATAGGAAGAATGTTTACCACACTTTGAGTTTGCTTGTAATGGTACTATTCATTCTCTCACTAAGTTTTCAACATTTAAAATTGTTTATGGTTTTAATCTCTTAACTCTATTGGGCTTAACATAATTACCTTTGCCTAAACATGTTAACTTATATAAAATGAAAAAGCTAAATTTGTTAAACAAATAAATGAGAAATTGAAATTCAAAATTGAGATAAGAACAAAACAATATGCAAAACAAGCCCAAAAAGGGCATCACAAGTTGGTATTTAAACCCATAGATTGGGTTTGGTTACATATGAGAAAAGAAAGATTTTCAACACAAAGGCATTCTAAGTTGCTTTTAAGAGAAGGTAGTACTTTTCAAGTTCTTGAGCACATCAATAACAATGCTTACAAGCTAAATTTACCATGTAAGTATAATGTTAGTGCAACTTTCAACGTTATTAATTTAATTTCTTTTGATGTAAGTGATGATTTGAGGACAAATCATTTTCAATAGAAGGAAAATGATGAGGGTATGGCTAAAGCTAACAAATGGAAGGCAAACTGGACCTATTACGAGAGTTCAAGTTAAAAGATTTAAAGAATCATTTAATGGTTTAATTCTAGAGGACTAATAAGGAAAGAGATGCATTATTACTAAATGTGATCCAAGACTGATCAATGTCATTAGATAACATGTTTCATCAATTTGTGGTGGGGTTCGTATCAAAGGGAGTTGGAATATGGTTAGACTAAGTCAGTTTTGTATATACAACTATGATTCGTTGACTATTGTATTTCTGTTATTGAACTCTCCTTTTCATACACACTTGTACACTCTCATTTGCTTAATAACATAGTACATTATCTCTCAGCTTTCCTTCTTCATCTATTTCAATAACACCTTATAAATTATCATTTAAATTTAGGGTCAGTTAAACTTAAAACGTGACATCCACAAGCTTGACATCTCACATGATCACACATTTATATATGCAAATTGAGTACGAGGATGCAAATTAGGGGAAATTTTTGTCAAGTTAACTTTGTATGGGTGTGTTGTCTAGTTTTATGTAACTTAAAAGACTTAATTTTTCTTTTATTTTGTGATGAAGAAGATGCTATAAGCATTTCCTTCGACTTCATTTTAGAAAAGATCACCCATTGTCGTTGCTACTCTTTCACATCCTTGGTTTACTTTATCTTCAAAGTTTGTAAGGAGCATTAAGCAATCAATAAAACACATGCACATGCACATGGTTAATTGTGAAATTACAGCTTGAATTGGCACATGTTTGTCTTAATTCTTAAACCTGTGGATGTACACTTGTACTTTAAATCTAGCTATCATATGTTTGTCTTAAATTCTGAAACCAAACCAAGTTCAAGAAACACAAAATGTACAATGCTCTACATTAAATGGTCAAAACATAATAATACACACAAAGAAAACACTATGGTAAAGAGTATGTAAAATCTGTCAAAACAACATTGAGAAACTAAAATACATCAATGGGTATTCAACAATGCCTATTCAGAAATGGGTATTCGACAATAGTAAACATAGACAACGTAACCAAAATGTGAGGGAAAATAGTTACCTTGGCTTATGGTTAATTATTACAATGGCAGTGTGCAAAGAAGGATAAAGAGTTTTCGACAAATGATGGTCTATGAAGAGGCAAACAATAGCCTGACTATAATATCTCTAATTTCATTTAATTTATTAATAAAGGGACATAAATATTTAATGTAACATCCCTAATTTTTTTTATTAATAAAAATACATAAATATTTAATTAAAGAAATAAAATTTATTAGACAATTTTTAGATATTTAAGAAAATATAATCCTTAGAAATTCTTCACCTTATGTGTATGCATAGAAAATGTTTCTAACATTAAGGGAACAAGTAAAGAGAGAAACTTAATAGAAAAAATTAGAAATAAAATACTAAAGAGATGCGAAATTCTTTGGTAAGAAAGATAAATTTTTGTGAAGTAAGTAAATGTTTTAAAATTTTAAGAAGATTGTATTATGGTAATTTTTTTTAATTCAAGAGTTAAAAATTTATTAGTTTAACATCTCCACCCATAATAAATTGGACTTTCACCTATGTACACTTCATATAGAGTTTTTTCATTTCACATAAGTTTCTGACAAGCCTATTGGATAGCCCAAGCAACAAATAAAACATAGACATGAACTAGGATATAGAAGTTGAATCGATAGCCCAAAAATTATAAAAATGTTCATGAAAGGTAGAATTTTAGTCAAAGCAAAGGAAATGGGTAAGAATGAGCATAAATCCAAGAGAGAGAAAAAATAATAATCATGTGAGGAAATAGTAGTGTAATAATAATCAAGATTAGGTCACATGGCATTAGGACAAAACATCTATATCCTACATTCATAATTTCAACAAGTAGGTAATAATACATGGCATTAGGACAAAACATCTATATCCTACATTCATAATTTCAATAATTGGATAATAATACATAGTATTATGACAAAACATCCTTATACTACACAAATAATTTTAGCCAAGCAAGGGAGATCCAATGGCTGAAAATTTACCACTTAGAAAGACAAACCTATCATACTTGATTAAGAAAAAAGAAAAAGAAAATAAATTCTTAAATCAAAGGGACCTTATCCCTTGTCTTAAGAACATATTATCATAATTTTTAAAATACAAATCTCCTTTTACTATACATATCTTGACTAAGGAAGAGAAATACAAGAACATGAGTTATTTTTCTCTAAAAAACAACCAAGTGCATCCTAATTGTGATAAGGTAGACCCATGATCATGAAAGGCGAACCACTTTATAGTTTATTTAAAAAAAATCCACCCTTATAACATTAAAATTTCATCCAAGTCAAGGAAAGGAAGAATAGAAGCAAGGTAGAGTGAGGAAAGGAGAGAAAGAGAGAAGAAAGGAAGGAAGAAGAATGAAAAATCTAGAGGACTAAGTACTCAAGATAAATTAACTTAATTTCCACTTGAATCTACTTTTCTCTTCATTCTTGGGATTCAAAAACTCACCCTCCTTCTCTTATGTAAGCTACTAGAAAAGTTAAGGGAAGGGAGGAATCTTGCTACTTCCTTCAAGAGGAAATAAGAAAAAGAATTCACTAGGTGAGTTAGGGAGATCTTTAGGTAGGTTTAACAATATTTTTTTAGAAAAGTTTTGAAATTAGAAATATTTATATGTGATTTTTATCCTAGAACTTTGATCAAATTTACTATATTTGTTACCTGGATTATTGGCCTTGGATGTTGCTATATCATGTTACATGTTGATCTTGCATGTGATGTATGTTTGAATACTTAGGTTGGTGTGAAAAGTTTTGTATAGGTATGGCTATGGGTGACAAAATTTTAAGATTTTTATGCTGCTATTTTGTATATTTAAATGGGATGAAAAATTGATGGAATATGATTAGATGTAAATAAGGAAGAAAATAGAAGAAGACATAATAAAATGATGAACTAAAACCTTAGAAAATGTTTGGTTAAGAAAATAGATTTCGGAGTAACCAAGGAAGTTTATGTTTTTTTCAAATTCTATGAAGAATCGTTTAGTAATTAAAAGAAATGGTTAATATAAAAAATATAAATATATGTCTCACAGATTTTTAGCCACTAAAATAACTTAATTTGGAGTCTGTATGAGGTAGATATGGTCAGATTAGTAAGCAGTGGTCAGAAAATGGTTAACCAGGGAAGAATATGTTAGGAAAGTTTTCGTGTTTGAATTTCTAAAAACATTCTGAAAGGAATTAAAATAATGGGTTAACATAAAAAATATAGATATATGTCACACAAAAATTTAGCCACTAGAATCACTCAATTTGGAGTTCATATGAGGGAGATATGGTCAGATTAGTAAGTAAAAGTCAGAACATACCCGAGAAGAAATAATGTTTAATTGGAGGGAGTAATATCACAAAGATTTCTTAAACTTTCACTAAAATGTTCAACATAATAGTTTTAGAGAATTGTTTTATCTTTAAATAAACACCAAGATCACCAAGGTCAGAGTTAAAATGGGGGATTTATGCTCTGATTAGTGAGAGAAAGTCAAGAATGACCAAAACCTACATAAGGGAATAACACAACATAGAGCATGGCCATGCCGTGTTCTGTGCTGAAAAGGGCATTTTGAAGCCTAAAGCATGGTTGTTTTACAAGAAATGGCCAAACCGTGTTGTAGGATACGTTTAGGTCGTGTTGGAAGCTGGTAAAACTTATTTTCAATATTTTTTTTACCCTAAATGAACCTCATTAACTAGAGGATATTAATAGAAACTAAATTGAAGAAGAATGCCATATTAAATTTGTGAGAACATGTGTTGGAAATGATATAAGTAGTAAGAAAGTAACTAGAGGCCAAGCATAAAGAAAATGAAGAGATAAAAATAATATTAAAAAAGAAGAAGAATTTTATAAATAAAAATAATAAATGACTAGTGTATGTCATACCCATTGCCATTGCATGAACTCCTTACCATCTTAAGTGTGTAATTTTGACATAAAAATATTTTATGAAGTGATATTTGAAACGATTATATTCATTTCATTATTACTAATGATTTTTAGTAATGATTATATTTTGATAAAAAAATTATGGCTTGTGAGTATAATTAACATACTTGTTATTGGAATCATATTTTTGGCTATTAATGAGAAAAAAAAATAAAAGAAATAAGCACGGTCACATGGTGGTCCGTGTGGTGCACCAGTAGGGGATGTCCTACTAACAGCTATAGTTATGCTAATGAGAAAAGAAACAGAAAGTGTGCCATGTCGGATAAAGCGAAAAAAGTCCGTACCAAAGAGTAGAAAGTACTCACCCTGACCGGGATAGCTTGATATGAAAATAAGTTAATAGATATTATATGATATTCTAAAAATAGTTATTCATGTCATACACGTCATAATTGTACGATTTTCATGTGCATTGATAAGCATTATTGATAATGATTTATTGTTGAACCTATTAGAATTTATTTCTCACTATATTTCCATATCATGTTCAGAAAACTAAGTTATGCAGATATTCTCTATGACTGGCTTTTAGTGTATGTTAGGTTGAGTTGACTAAGATCCCGATAAAGGTGCAACCACTCGCACCCATATTTCCAGAACTGGTTAATACTGATGAATAAAATGTAGACTTATATGTGTTTGATTTTTGTACATATGTTTTGATTAATAATGTGTACGTGAACCCAGAATTGTATAAGTGTTAATGGTATTTCAGAAACCTTAATTATATTTGGTTAATTTAATTGAATGTTATTATAAGTTAAATAGTTAGAAGTAAGAAGATAATGACTTCATGAAATTTTAGAAATATACATATATGTATATATTTAAAAAAAATGAATTTGTTACACTGAAAAATGGTTGCAGTGGTTTATTTGGGGGAGAAGGGTAGAGCTTTTCGGTAGGCTTTTGAATCATAAGAGAGAATGGCCAAAATAAAGGAAAAATTTGGGAGAAAACGATGTTCAAAATTTTTTAATACTTGCAATGGTGACCTTTAAAGCTCTCTACTAAATAATACCCTTTCAGTGGCAACCTACCACTGAAAGAAAGCATATGAAAAGACTAAATTCTAAAAGATGCCCTGCTTTTAATGGCGAACAATGAAAGTTACCACTGAATAGGTTATTTAGTGGCAATCTCTAAAGGTCACCATTGAAAATGTATTTTTTAGTGGTGACCCTTATATGTCCCTGCTAAAAAGGATTTTCAATTGCAAATTTTCAAGTCATCACTAAAAAGTCACTATTGAATATTCTTTTTCTTATAGTGGTTGAACTCCTAAAAGAATAAAATTTCATTGTTTACAAATAAGTATTCTGGGTCAAAGCAAATCCATATGGCTCACTTCAAAAGTATAAGGTCAATTTAGTTGCTAAAGGATTTCACTGAAGACCTAGTTGTGATTTCATTGAAACTTTTTCACCTATTGTTAAACTAGTAACAGTGAGGAGAGTTTTGACTTTACCGATTTCAAGACGTTAGGTTTTGCATCAAATAGACATAAATAATGCTTTCTTGAATGGCATTTTGAGTGAAGAAGCATATATATCTTAGCCACAAGGGGTTGAATCCTTAGACAAATAGCTAGCTTGTAGATTACATAAGTCATTGAATGGACTCAAACATACCCGTCGGGCTTGGTTAAAAAAACTCAAATCACACCCTTATTTCTTTTGGATTTACTCCCTTAATAAGTGATGGTTCTTCATTTTTCAAGAATGGTACTGCCACTTTGATGGTCTTAATACTTGTTGATGACATTATAATTATTAGTGATAGTTCCAATTCAATTTTTTCCATTGAAAGATCTTAGTAGACTTAACTATTTTTTAGGAATTGAAGTAAATTATGCAAAAAATGGTTCTTTATTATCATCTCAAGAAAATTACATCAAGGAGTTTATTGAATAAGCAAGATTGGAAACTATAAAGAGCCTATCTATACCTTTGGCAGTCGGTACTGAGCTCATTACTATAGGCACCAAAGTCTTTTATAATCCTTCACTCTACAAAAATATAGTTGATGGCCTTCAATATGCCACAATCACATAGCTTGAGATTGCCTTCTTTGTGAATAAGGTATGCCAGTATATGCAAAATCCTATGGAGGAACGTTGGAGTACAATAGAAAGGCTATTGAGGTACCTTGTTAGAACCTTGTCTTTTGGTGTAACATTCACCAAATCACCTTCTTGTCAAGTCACTACCTATTGTGATGTTGATTGGGCTAATTACTTGGATGACCAAAGGAATACTTTTGGAGCTTGTGTATTGTTTGGCAATAATATAATTTCATGGTATTCAAAGAACCAGTCCACTTCGCCTCAGTCTTCTACAGAAGCTAAGTACTGTAGCCTAACAAATGTTGTAGCTAAGGTAGTTTGGATTAAATCTTTGCACCATGAAATTCATTTATCAATCCCAACATAAAAAATGTATTGTGACAAACTTGGCATAACTCTACTTAGTGCTAATCTAGTTCTATATTCAAGGATTAAACACTTTGAACCTAACTTTGTTTTATTAGAGAGAAGGTCATCTAAAAGGAAATTGAAGTGTTGCACATCTCCTCACAGTATCAACTTGCTGACATTTTGACTAAACTCCTACCTATTAACCAATTCTTACACTTGAGGTCTAAACGCAGGGTTGCAGACTCAGCACCCCTGAGTTTGAGGGGAGATGTTAGGAGATAGATGGAATTATTTCTGTTAAAGTAGTTAAAAGAAATTAATGTAAATATGCATCCTTGGTTACTTGTATATAAAGCAATTATAATGTACACTTGCAATCTAACAAGAATGAGTTCATTTCTTCGGTTCTTTCTCTTGTCCTTTCTTTGCATATCACTTTGGCTATGATTACCATTTTCTAACAATGTACAATTAATAGTAATTTTGATGGATCCATGTTGTTATTCAGGAGGGAGAGGGTGTATAAGAACATAAATAATTAGTTAGTCACAAATTTAAGTGAAATTTATTATTAAAGTTTAATGAAGAATATCCACTATTTTCTTATCAGGAAAACATTACATTTTATAAAATTTATAGGGTGCCGTTGTTTCATATTTTTGCCAATTGTCCAGTTTCAAAGGTACGTCTCATTTGGAGTTTTCTGCAAGAGAACCACTAGAGTAAATCTATGTGATGAATTTCACTCTCATGTTTCTTGCTACTACCATGGCAATGTTCATATTGATCAAATTCAACATTTCTTTCATTCTTATTGTTAGTTGATGGGTCATCAATTGACTTACTCCATTTGCCATTGTCCTCCAGGTTAGGAAGCGCTCCAACTCCATCTTCTGAAAGTTTTCCCCAACAACCTTTTTCTTCCCTAGGCATATTCTTTAAAACCATCTTCATGTTGACAATTGTGCTTGTGTTGGACTCATTATTTAATGTAATTGTTTATCTTAAGAATAGTATGTGGGAAGAAATAAATTCCCAATGGATTTTAGTTCGAAGAGAAACAATTTTCTTAGATGTTTGTATCATTTCTAATGATAATAAAATGGAATGTTTAATGTATGTATGATTGATGTTCCCTTAAGCAAACTCAGAAACCTTTTTTTTCATTCTAATTAATGAGGAGATTCGTTCTTCTTTGTTCACTACAAGGAAAATGAGATTTTACGGCAATTTTTTAGTGGCTTTAGCGACGATTCTAACCGTCGCTAAATGCCATAACGATGGTTGGTAAAATCGTCGTGAAACCAGTGGCATTGCGACGGATTCGGTCAACCGTAGGAATGGCGTTGTTAGGACTAGACATAGCGACGGTTTTCAGAACCATCGCTCTTTTTCATTTTGACGACGGTTTGTTAAACTGTCGTTAAGACATGTCTTAGCAACGGTTTAAAAATCGTCGTTATGCCAAGGACTAATGACAGTTTTGAGAATTGTCGTTATGTCTGTGTACATAATGACAGTTTTGAAACTGTCGTTATGTCTATGTAAAGTAACGACAGTTCTTGGTAACCATCGTTATTTCTTATAATTTTTTTAAAATTTTTTATTTTATTTAATTTACATTATAATTAAATTTTATATTATTATTCTCATGTTTAATCTTTTAAAATATATAATTTTGTTTGAGAATTGTTATTTCATAATGTTAAATTTTTTATGACATATATCTATATATTCACAATTTAAATATAAAAAAATAATCTAATGCAAATCACATTAACAAATAAATTATGAAAAAAAATTAATAATCACTTAAAAGTTAAAATTACAATTTACAATGTATAGAGACTACAAAAAAAAAATATAAAATAGAATCATGAATTCAGACCCTGTGGCATCTGATCTGGCTGATGTCCACTGCCTTTATCATTGGGGACCTGAAAATCAATTTCGTTATGTAAGCGTTTTGAAATTAAATAAATTAATAGCAACAATTATTTATGAAATTTATGATTGGAAAATTACCCTAGGATTTGTACTGTGAGCAAGTGCAATTTCAAGCGGCACTTGACCCTGAAAGTTCTGGAGCAGGAACGCTATAGCTGCCTCCATCTGTCTCTGTCATGTTGCAATATCAGCGTCACATGCTTCTCGCTCCACCTCTCGTCACTGCTGCTCAACGTCCCGCTCATGTATTGCCGTTTTCAGGCGAGCCACCTCAGTCTATAATTTCTCGTATGAAACCCCAGACCCAAAGTGTGAGCTCGACCTAGCTGAGCCACGACCGAAGACTTAAATTGGACAAACACCTAACTTAAATTATTGAACGCGACCCGAGTGCTCCCTAGTTCCCAAGACTCTCATAAGTGAATCAACTGTCGAGAGCTCTTGGAAAGAGCTATCCTCCTGCTAGATCGATGTAATTTTTTCTTACAAAATAAAAAAAACAGATGATAAATTTTGATAACAATTAACAAACAATCAAATAAAATAATAAATAAATATAACAATAACAAAATTATATGTACGAAAACTACTCGAGTCTCGTTGTTCATGTATGTTCCCTCAACTCTTTATGAGCCGCCATCCATACATCGCTGCGAGTCACTAGGCCTCCAACCTCAGTCTCCTAAATATATTAACAATTAATAAAAAATTTTAACGAATTTGCATTTTATTTAAAATGAAATAAGATACCGATCAAGGAAAACTCACAAGCTCGGCCTTTCTATGTGCAAGACTCTTAGATCCAATAGTATGTGGCATCGTCATACGTCTTATGTTACATTTATTTTGAGTAGCCACATCCTAATTAATTGCATAAATAGATTAATTGATCAATCTCTTTGGAAAAAAACATATATAAAAAAAATGAATATAAATAATTACCCTAGTCTTCGTGTTAAGTCGGTAGTTAATGAACGTAGCCCACTAGTCGCATGGATGCCAAATGGGACGTCATTCAGAAACTCCTCCCTAGACTTTGTCCTATCGTACTTGAGCCGAAAAAAATTATAACGTGCGGCTCTCCACTTTACTCCAAGTGACTATAAAATTAACTTCTTGTGGAGGCCCGTCACATTAAAATGTGTTTACAAAAAATAGTACAAATGTAAGTGAAACACTAAAAATATTAAGGTATAATTAGGAAGAATGAATAATTCATACCTATATTTTGTTTATGAACACTCCTATCTTGTAATCTTCCAGAATGCTCCTCCAATCTTTGTATGAGATCGGAAAGAAACAGAAGTTATCCTCAATGATGTCGAGGAAGACACCAAGGAAACCACCGCCGTCTCTGATGGGCTGGTGGGTATCGTTGAATTGGATAACCACCTTGTCCCCATGAGGTAATGCCCAAACATCGTGGACAATCATCTGTCTGGGCATCACTTGACCGATCCCATCTGTCAGAATATAAAATACATGTGTTAGCTCAATATTTGAGTGTTAATTATTGTAAATACAAGAAATATTTGATATTTTACCTATGACGTCAACTGTCTAGCTCCTTCCACCTCAACGTTGGCCAACAGGTCATCGACATCTATGTCGATATCGAAATCCTCCTCTAGTCTCTGGGCGTCGAAATGAGGGAATGTGAACGGGACAACCTCTATCTCCAGTGCCCTAAAGTCAGGAAGGGATACCATGGACAGGACAGCCGCTGACTGGACAATATCCTCATCACTGGGTTATCCTCCCTCACTAATCGCCAAGCGAGCAATAGGCCTATATGAATTGGACGCACCTGCCTTGCCCGTGAACACTGATCTACCCTTCCTCATCGTTACAATTCTTATCATAACAAAATTAATAACATTAGTATCAAATTACGTAACAATCATAAATTGTTCATTTGAAAATAATAAGAATATATATCAAAATATGTAACAATAATAAATTGTTCATAAACAAAACCAAAATATATTCATGAAATTACAGTATCAAATTAATACCGTAATAGACATAGATTCACTTATTCTTTTGAAAATAATCTTTCTAAATTTTGAACGCGCAACGGATCACTCTCATATAAAATATTATCATCATCCTCGTCCATCTCATATAAGTCACGAGGTTTCAAATGTACAATCATTTGTTGTCAAGCGCATTTTCTACATAGTATACTTAATGCGCTTCGGATGCTTAGATGTACGGCTCGTCATCGTTATTTTCAATGGTATGAATCAACCGTGAAAAGTCAATAGATGTCACTTCGAAGCCATCTGTGGTAATGCCCCTTGCTGTTCTTGTATTGGCCTATATATATTTGAATAAAGTAACTGTAAAATGACAATGATAATGCAATTCTACAATATCTAATAATTTCCCATAATACGGGACTCCATCGAATTGCATGTTTTTGTCACTACTACTTGCATAATTCTTCGTGCCAAAAATACCGTGAACTCCACTATTTTGGGTTGTCAACCCTTGGTCTCGCTCTAACGTTCAGAATTTGAATCCGTTTACATTGTATGCACTGTATCGGCGTACTCTATCCAGGGGTCCAATTGCTAGAAATTTTAGATCAGTTGACAAAGTTCCACTACTATCATTTGCCATCTGGAAAAGAAAAATAGAGCTGTGAGTTGTGCTCATGATAGACTACAAATACAAATTAACTAGGTAAATTGTATACTTACACGACGAGTGAACGAGGAAATAAACTCCCTATGAATTTTTTTATCCATCTCAGAGGATAATCGGGTTTTACTGCGTAAGCTATGCCTTACGAATTTTTTAAATTTCCGGTACAAAAAAAATTATAGATAAACTTGATGCTTCATATCAATCAGATAAATATTAATGCAACACTAAGTCTTGGTGTACTCACTGAAAGTAAGGATCGACTTCTTGACAGTTTGTTAAGACATGACGATGGGCTTGCAATTTTTCCCGCGAAAAAAGTGTGAAATACTCAAACCCACTAATTAGTCTTCCTACTTGTGGAAACAACATACCCCTATCACACGTTCTCACATCAGGTCGATCGTCAACTCGAATAGGACAATTGAACACCATCTCTACACCCTCCAAATACCTTGAACAAAATATTAAAACTTCTCTTGCAACACATGAGTCCGCTATTAAGCCTTCTAGCCTTACTTTATTTTTGACGAATGACTTAAGTTTACCTAAGTATTTTTACAACATACGTTAACCAAATGAAAATTGATAAACAAAAACAAAAGAAAGAAAATAAAATTGATTTGAATTTTTTGTTATGTTCCTTTCAATGGGGTACATCCAACGATATTGGATTGGTTCGTCTAACTTAACTTCTTGTACCAAGTGAATTGTTAAGTGCACCATGACTGTGAAGAAGGAAGGCAGAAATAACATCTCCATATGACACAGCGTCAGAACAATACAATTTTGAAGTTGATCAAGTTCGTTGACATTTAAAACTTTGGAACAAACATGTCAAAAGAACGAACAGAACTGCGAACACTTGCTTAGAGAGTGCCTTCCTTATGGCTAAGGGTAGTAGTTGTTCCATAAGAATATGTCAATTATGACTTTTCAACCCTCCAATCTTACGTTGTCTTAAATCAATACATTTAGAAATATTGCTGGAATATCCGTCGGGCACAAATATGTTTTTCAGTGTTTTGAGAAAAATATCTTTACCTGCATTTGTCAACGTGAACAAGGCAGACGGATATTTACCATTTTTATCTGGCTAAAGTTCTGACCTCACACCTAACTCCTGTAAGTCTCATCGTGCATTGATGTAGTCTTTTGAACATCCAGTGTCATTTAACAAAGTATACAGGATATTGTCACAAACATTTTTTTCAATATACATTATATCAAGATTATGAAGCAACAAATTGTTTGCCTAGTATGGAAGTTCAAAACATATGCTGTTTTAATGCCATTGTTGAGTCCCAGCTTCAACCCTCCGTGACTCAGGTTCTCTGTTCTCGACCTTAATGTTCCCCATTCTTTTCAAACACAACGTTAATATCATTAATTTGTCTTAAAATATCTACACCATTCAATTACAGTGGAAGATTTCTTCTCTAATATGTTCCATCAAACCTGTTATGGGCCACCCGAAATCTATGACCCAGGTTTAGAAAACGATAGTGTCCCATAAAACACCACTTTCGACTATGAGGAAGGCCCACAAGAGTTGAATCAAAATTACAGTGTGGGCAGGCCAATCCAGTATGAGTATTCTAACATGATAAACATTCAAGACCAAAAAAATCATTGATTGTCCATAAGAGAGCAGTATGCATGTTGAACATGTCACTGTTGAATGAAACGTAAGTATGCACATCGTCGAACCATAACTCCTTTAACTCTTCAATCAAAGGTTGCAGAAATACATCTATATTATTTTCTGGTGCCTTTGTACTAGGAATTATCATTGACACCATAACTCCTTTAACTTTTCAATTAAAGGTTGCAGAAATACATCTATATCATTTTCTGGTACTTTTCTATTAGGAATTATCATTGATAGCATAAAAGAACTTAACTTCATGCACGTCCAAGGAGGAACATTGTAAGGAATTAGTATGACTGCCCATATGCTGTAACTTGTACTTAAGTTCCCAAATGGATTGAAACCATCAGTGGCAAGCCCTAAACGCACATTCCTCAGATCTGATGCAAATTAAGGATTCGAAATGTCAAATATCTTCCATGCCTCAGAGTTCCTCAGATGCCTCATCATGCTGTCACTATTTTTGTCTATGGAATGACATCTCATATATTCGGTAGTCTTAGAAGACATAAACAGTCTTTGTAGCCGGGGCTTCAATGGAAAGTATCTGAGGATTTTATTAGCCACCTTCTTCCGCTTCTCTCCTTTTTTTTTAGTTTCCACCTTGGTGCACTGTACTTATTACAAGCATCTTTAATTTTGTCCTCCCCTAAAATAACATACAATCATTCTTATATACATGTATTTTTTTATAGTTCAGCCTTAACTCATTAATGATTTTTTTAGCCTCGTAAAATGAAGTTGGAATTTTTGCATCTGGAAAGACGTTAACCAATAAGTGCAGTATCATCGACATAGCTTTGTCAGATATCCCGCACAAACACTTGATGTGGTACAAATTCACCAAAAATGACAATTTTGAGTATTTTTCGCACCCTTCGTATAGTGGCTGCTGCCCATCCTCTAGTAATTTAAAAAAATCTTTTGTGCTTCATCCATCTTTTCACCGGACGATGGAATTGGCATGTCCACAAAATCAACACTTTTATGTTCACGATGAATTTTGAATACATCACAAACCATGTTCTGCACAGGGTCATTCCAAACGATGGGACGTTCTGCAACATCTTAGGGTATTATTTGATGTCATGTAGCAGGATCTTTTGTTGACGTGTCCTCTTGCATACTCCAGAAATTGTACCTTTGTGGAAAAGGCTTGACGATCAAGTGTTGGCACACAACCTCCGTAACTTGCAATTTTTTAAAATCTACACTTTGAGTATGGACTAATTATTTTACCTTCGACACCTAAGTTAGCATTTGCAAAATCTAAAAAATTTTCTAAACCTTTCAAATACTCTCGGGGGTGTCAAGATTTATGAATCCAAAACTTATCCATGTCTGAAACCATTATGAAATAAAAAATTTAAATAATAATTCATTGAGTAATACATTCTTAAATGCTTTACCTCATATTCTAAACCCTCTTTGAGGATTAAATAATATACAAAAAAAAAATTCATGAATTTTAATTCTATTTACTAACAAAATTATTTTTTATTTTTAATTAATTTAACATTTTAATTTTTTTTAACAATTTAACACTCCTATCTAATTGGCATACTTAAACTTAACTAATTATGTTTAATTTAAACTAAGTAAAAATAATTCAACTATAAAAAATATTCATTTAATACGACAAGTTATTGTCATTGATAATTTTATTTTATCCTACAAAATTTCTTACTCATTTGTCATATACATCATGTAAAAATTATATTACATTTTCTCATATAATATCATTGCATCATGTCTATTAATTCGATTCATCTATTAATATTTTAAGTCTAATATTTAATTACGTTTAATTATATAATAACTAAAATTATTATATCTAAATTATTTATAATATTGTTATAAATTAGTAAATCTATATTATTATACTTCTATTTTTTTATAACAATTGTCAAAAAAAATTTCTATAGCTTCACTTTATTTTTTACTTCCTAATTAATTTAATAATTTTAATTTTATAATTATGAAAATAAAATGTTTAATTTATTAATTATGTTATTGTTTCTAAATAATAAACATGTATAAATTTCACTTTAAATACTTGTCCTTAACCAAGATTTTGATTCCTCTATAACTAATTTAAGTCAAATATTTAATTATATAATAACAAAACTTATTATATCTAAATTATTTATAATATTGTTATAAACCAGTAAATCTATATTATTATGCTTATATTTTTTTATAACAATTGTTAAATTTTTTTTTATGTAACTTGACTTTATTTTTTACTTCCTAATTAATTTAATCATTTTAAATTTATAATTATAAAAATAATATATTTAATTTCTTAATTAAGTTATTATTTCTAAATAATAAATAAATATGTATCAATTTTACTTTAAATAATTATCCTTAACCAATTTTTCTATTAATAATTTATGTATAATATTTAATTACATTTATTAATATAACAAATTTTTTTAGTATCTCAAATTTAATTTTAATACTATTATTTATAATTTGTATAATTATATATATATATATATATATATATATATATATATATATATATATTATGTTGTTCTTTTTTAATAACAATTACAAAATTTACTACTTGTGTAACTTAATTTTATTTTTTACTTCTTAATTAATTTAATTCGTTTTACCTTATAATTATTAACATAATATTCTAACTTAATAATTATATCATTCTTCTTAAATAATAACTAATAATCATTCTATTATTATAACAATTGTAAATATTAAATAATTCTTACTCTTAATTTGATTAAATTAAAAACATTTATTTAACCTACATAACATAATACAACAATTTATTAAAAACATAACATACAATTTCTAATAAACAATTTTAATTTAAAGTCATAAATTAAGTCAAACATACAAATATATAGATATATATATATATATAAAATTTCACAATATCAAAATAATTAAAATATATACTTTAAGTGATAATAAACAACTTTGAATCACAAATGTCTATAAATGACTAAAGTATCTTCACAAAAATTAAAAAATAAATATCTTAATAAATTTATTCAAACTTGCAATATAAATCAAAAAATAATTCACAATCATAAAAATATTTAAAAGCTTACCATAAAAAAGAGCAAATAATTTTGAACTATTGATATGAATAAATTAACAAGTGTTTTCCGCAAAGATAAGAGAGAATTTTGAATCGCATAATGAAAATGAAGAAGGAACCACGGATTTATAAGAAAAACCGTGACTTAAAGATGGTTTAGATAAAACCGTTGCTAAAGCAAGTTATAACGACAGTTTTAAAAAAAACCTTCCCTAAAACTAGATTTAACAACGATTTTACGTAAACTGTCGTCTAAATGGTGTGTGGTATAACGACGGTTTATTAAAACTTTTGTTAAACCAAGCCCTACTCCCCATAAATGGTCCATTTATTATGTAATTTTACAACGATTTGTAAGAACCGTCGTAATATTCGATGAAAAATGGATCATTCATGGATAGTAGTGCTCGGTTTAACGATGGTTTTAATAAATCGTCGTAGTATAATGACGATTTCTTTATAACCATCATTATATTCCGTGTTTTAACGACGATTATAAAACCGTCGTTATATCAAGATTTAACGATGTTTTTTTTCCATTGTTAAAGTTTTGTCGCTATTTCTCATGTTTGTGGTAGTGGTTGGGAATCTTGATATTTTTTTGTTGTTGTTGCACTGTAAATTAATAAAATCAAACCTATATATTGTAAATTAATAAATACACCCAGTTAATTAATAAATTTGCAATATATCAAACACCTAGTTTATACTTTTTTTTTTGGACTGGAAACACTTAGTTTACTAGGATAATTTACTAGGATAATATGATTCGTTACGATATATATATATATATTGTGTAAACTGGGTGATTAGTATAACCCGATTTTGCACCCACTTTATATATATGGAAATCTTAATTACATATTCTTTAAATTTTAATTTAATATACCTTAAATTAACAAACTTCAAAAATCAATAATTGGTAGACATTTTTATCCTTAAAGAAGACCAGAGAGTTACTCCCATTGATATTCAGACTTCTCTCTGTCCCTTTTGAATTTTAATTTACATGATAAAGAAATCTTTGCTTTAACCATTTACATAATTTAATCTAGCAAGTCGTTTAACTTCTTTCAATTTTATAACGTTTATCTCATAAATCGTTTTTATTTTCTATTCCTTTATCTTCTAAAAACTACATCTGTATGTGATATTAGTTTTTCTATGTTATGCCGAAATCATATTTTTAGTGCTGCTATAATTAAAATTCAAATTAAATCAGTATAAAAAAGTTTATTTCATTTTATTATAAATATAATTTTAAAATTAAAAATTATATATATTATTAAAAACAAAAGGCTGATCTATACGCTTGCGGTAATTACAAGTGTTGATTATTACTCATTGGACAAATACAAACAATTGAATTCAGATTCAGCAGCCCAATTTTGCTAGTGTTCTTCAACTGGGTCTTCTCCAAAATATGTACCAGAAAGAAACTCAAAAAGGGGGAACTATTCAAGGTAGAGAGAAGAAGCAAAATAAAAGACCAACTGCAACCACATGTTAATGTACACAATGCCAAAGTGATACAGCCCAAAAGAAAAAAAAAAACCACAAGCATTACCCCCTATCACAAAACCAAAACCAGAAACAACAACAAAGAAACAAGCATGGTCCCAAAAAAAACTAGCTAGACCTTCATAACATTTAACCAAGAAACACAAGGAACTGATGCAGTTAATGAAAAATAAGGGATTAGCTGCTGATGATGTATGCATCATCCATCAGACGCGAGTCCCAGAAACAGGATGAGCTCCTGCACCTTTATGCATTGGATCTCCGGGAGCCCCTCCAACGCCGTAGTCGTCGGTGTCACGGTACCCGGGGCCATATCTGCTGCTGTAGAGCCCGGCATGGATCAGCAGCACGTACAGTAGCTGTGTGAATGTTAGGATGATTATGAAGGCCTCCAATACCCTTAGTCTCCACCCTCTGTGCCCTCCTACGTTTATCTGCTTGCAAGCCAACCTGTTTCATCATACATACACAGAATTAAAGAGCTTTAATTCAACAGTGAAAGTGCCTAGCAGATTAAGTGCGTGTGAAAGAAAAATTGAGAGTGCTGCTTTCTTTTCTTCTCTCTTTTACCCAAAGGCTAAGAGAGTCACAGCCCAAGCAACGATTGAAGTAGCTCCTGCTGCTGCCAAACTGTCATTCCTCCACGCCCTAATGTGGTTACCGCCTGTGAATTTTGATAGAATACCCAGAACAGCTGCTAGCATGGCGAACACCAAGAAGAAAATCGTGGCCCCATTTCCTCCAAAACCTGAAACAATTGATAATTTTCTGGTTATGTTATCTTTCTCAGGGAAAAACACGTTTTTTTTTTCAAAGCTACTCTTCTGCCACTAGCCAAATACTTCTAACTTTGCTGTTCAAATCAGACAGAATAGGCCAAAAGAATGATCCTGACCCCACTAGCTGCAATTATCCACACATTCTTTTCTGAGTTGTTTAATCTGTGAATGGGTTTGGTAGAGAGAGGACTTACTGGGGTGATAGGTTTGGCTATTGATGAACCTGTTGAGGCACCAACTACCGAAGCCAAGCACAATGAAATACATGACCAAGTTCAGAAACAGCAGGGGAGCTGCTATGTTCCTTCCTACTGTAGCCATAGTTTCAAACCCACTTGACAATTGCACGGATTTCTACCTTTAAAATGCTTCAAAAACCAACCTCTCTTTGGTGAGGCCATAAGAGACTGGTTATGAACTGATATATAGATGCCCCAAAGGTCCCTGAAAGATGCGTGTCAAGCAACAACGGTTTGCATGTGTGCACTCTTGTACAGGTGTTGGGACACTTGTCGAGTTTTTTCTCTATTTTTCCCATAGAATCTCTCTCTCTCTCTCTTGGGATCTCGAAGTTCAATTAAACGGTGCGTTATCCAGAAAAAGAAAAGGCTTCAAAAACGATCTTGTTGCATGGACACTAGTCCAAGTTCTAAAATAAAAAAAAGTTGATTGTAGACTATAAAATTTTGAGAATTATTAAATACCATTATTTAATTCATATGATTCTACTTAAAAACTTTTAAGCAACTTATATTTAAATATTATTAAATTTTCTTTATAATAATCAAAAAAATTATCCAACTAATTATAATATTACTCCATCCATTGAGGATTTGTGAAAATTTTATTGCGTGGACCAGTCTTAATCTGTGAAATTGAATAATTAAGCTTGTGTTTTGCAGCATTTGGGTTTGACATTGTTAACTTAGTCGGAAAACTAATGCTTGGACTCTATTTATTTTGGTATACTATTATTTTTATTTATTTCTATTTTTAGTGTCTTAAATACAATGGTGACACTTTATGTATTTTTTAATCTTAAATATCATGAGACATTTGAAAATACCTTTGAACATTTAAAAGTCATAATAATAATAAATGATATAATATATCAAATTACTCCTTATATATCATCAAATAATTAACTCAAGCCTGGACGCTTTATTCTAAAGGTCTTGTTCTTGAAATATCATTGTCATGCAATAGGACAAATGTGATGAGAGTCCTGAGTTTACCCTTTTAAGTCATCCATTGTCTTCAGAGCCCAAGCATTAATGTTTTAGTATTGTCCTATCAAATGAGAAATAACAAGTAAAGCTTGCAGATTTGCAGATGCAGACCCAGGATTCATTCTTACGTCACTTTGCTTCGTTAGAGCTACAACAAATGTAAATGGGGTAGAAGAAATATTAATAGTACAATTGAAACAGGGTTTTAAATTTGTTCATAAAATAATATTTGTACTTCTTTCTTTTTTTGGGGGGCGGGGGCAGGGAATTAGTTAAATTAGAACTACTGGATGCGTTCAACAAGGGCTGCTTTTTTTTTTTTTTTTAACTGAACAAAGACTGCTTGATAAATAGGATTCTCCATATAAGCTAAGCCAGTCAGGTAATCCATACAAAAAGGGTTTTTTAAACCCAACCTTGCCTACAGGGCCAGAGCTTTTTTTTTTAATCCAATCCACTACTCAAATATTGATGCAGTAACTACGATAAAAGTTAACGTTTCATTTGAGAGGTATATATTATATATTAAAAAGAAGTTTCTTCTAAAAATTAAAACATTACCTATTGTCAATTACAATGGTGAGTGGAGAATAACCTCTACCTTCAGCCTCAATTAAACTTTGGGAGAAAAAGAGAAAAAAAGAGAAGATAGAAATTAGGGTAACTAGTTTTCATGCCATTCTTCGGTATAAAGAGAAGATGCCCGCATAAGTTTCTACAAATTGAAATTTTTTTAAGTTTAATTATATATTTTATTTCAATATAGATTATATTTTTAGTTTTATTTTTTGACTTATAAGCTATCATATATCTTCAATTTTTAACGCATCTAATTTTATATGTCAATTAATAATCATATATACTAGATTCTAAGTGAAACATGCTATGACACAATTTTAATATAATCCATAGGTTTAATCCTTGGAAATATCTCTTTATTCGAGTTAGTCCTCGAATAATGCAAACTTACCGCATTTTGGTCCGATCTTGTTAAATCTTCAAGACTTTTGCCAATGAAAATTGGACGTGGGCTATCGAATCACCCATGTGGAACGTTTACTCTCCTGGGTAGCATGTTAGGACCCCCCACATGGCACATTAATGTGCTATCATATGTAAGAAAAACACCCAAAACGTAGTGCTTAGGCAAAATTGTCCCCAAATAAAAGAAAATCTTAACATTTAAAATCTTCCAAATTTGAAGATCTACACAGTCCAAACACCCATGATTATTAAACCTATGAACCATCCCTCCCAAGATCGCACTCTCACTCCTGCTATTGCTACCATCAAAAGTGGGTTGGAGAGCATGATTTTGTAAATCTTGTGCAGTCCTACAAGCATTCAAGTGTTGAAGAATGTAGTAGGCCAACAAAAGTTTGTTTGAGGGATTATATGAATGGAAAATGAGATTGTGGGAGAAGATTGATATCGTTTACAACAAGGATCAAAAAAATTTTTGGTCAACAATTCCATTGATTTCCATTGTACATAGTGAGTGCTTGATAAATCTTCATTAGAGAGTTATTTTGCGTTGATTTTTATCATTATTTGATGTTTGTTTTCGAGTAAAATGAGTCATTTAAAGATTTTGTAATTGATTTTTATATTTCATAGGTATTTGACACCAAGAGCGGATCCATAAATTTTAATTAGGGGGGACAAGAATTATAAATATTTTTATTAAAAAACATTTAATTAAATATTTGTATTAAAAAAAATTAATTTAGAGTGGAGAAAAAGTATTGAATAAAGTTAAAAAAATTAAGTGTTGGAGAAGTTGAGAGACTAATGTTGTGGTGGAGTACAACTTAATTTTAAATTCAATTTAACAAAAAAAAATTTATTTAGTGAAATGATGGGATACTCATTTCATGGGGGCAATATCTAAATTTTTGTGGCGACAAATAAAAAATTATCAACTATATTAATTAAAACAAAAAATTCTTGTGGGGGCAATTGCCCTCACCACCTTGCACGTAGATCCGCCCCTGTTTAACACTATATGTTGTTTTGTAGTTTGATGCTCAAAAAGTGTTCAAGAGAATGAATTTTTTAGTGTGGGAAAGATTACATATGAGTAATTTCTAGTTATGATGGCAATGTCCTCAAAAGGAGCATTCGGTTAATATTTTATGAGTCTTGTAACTCCACTAGTGTCAAAAGTTATGAGCATTTGAAGTTGATAAGGTACAATAAAATTCCCAAGATGCTCAACATTTGTAGGATCCCAGACTTTCATTGTGAAGATTTCCTAATCATACCAAAATTATTATTATTTATCTCAATATGAAAGGAACACCTAGGAAATAGAAAACTTTGGTCCCAAAGGGACTAGAACGAGACCAAAATGAAGGAGGAAATGTGATTATTGGAATATCAAGGGATCTGAGCTAGAGATTGGAGGCTTGAGAAAGGCTCTAGATTTTTACTTGTTGGAATAAGGCAAGCTTATGATTTTTATCTTTCTTTCCCTAAGCTAATTTTTAAAAATTTCCTTGATTATGTTTTGATAATAGAAACTTAAGTATTTGAGTGTTCATTATGTGATGAAAAGAAAATAATTTCATGTATTTCAATTTATCTATCTATTTTTTAAAGAAAAAATGAACTACCTTGAATGTAAATGTCTAGAAGAATTGGACAAACAAACTAGGATAAGGGTGTGATAGAGATTGAATTAACATTGAAATAGCTCTTACCTTGTCTAAAACTTACTATTCAGGGAATAGTCACCCCAAGGGGAAAGAGGTTGCCAATCCTAGTTGTGGAAAAAGACTGTCAAAAAATGTTTATATACCCAAGTCAAGGACAATAAAAGCAACAAAGAAATGGAATAGGTGACTTCTTTCCTTTGTTTGGCTTGAGTTCCATCTTATTTGTCAAGACATGAAGTCATCTTACTTAGTAAGGAGTGTAGTCCATAGAAAAATGGCCTAAGCTTTGTTTTGCCCAATATTGAGTGCCTAGCCATGACTAAAGGGATCATTTGTTGATATAGTTTAAAGTAGATAAAATCAATCCTTTAGCATAGTTGATCACAGTTGCATTTAGGATAGGAGCAGCTCTCAATTTTTACTAAAGCTAAATGAATATAATGGGGTAAGATCTTGTCTTAATGAACTATGGTAATATAAGTATAACTTGGCTTCTTGAAATTATCACTACTTTATTATTTTTTTGGCAACCAACATACAAAAATATTGGAAGATTTTAAAGGTTGAAAAAAGCTTAAAAAATAGTTTATAACTCTAAGAAAACGCATCTTGAAGGCCTGCTACATCTAGCGTCTAATCCAAGCAACAAGACTTCTCAAAGGGATGGTATCTTTGCTTAACTTCCATACTAAACTTGTCCCATGCAAAATGTTGTGTAATTTTGAAGTAGAAACATCAGGCAGAGTTGACAGTTAATGGAGCCAGAATTCCAATCATTTAAAGTTTCCAAAATTGAATGTTGAAGGCAGTGTAAATATGAAGTTAAGCACTATAACAACTATATTTTGAAGATCTATAAATATTAGCACCTCTGCTACATCTAAAAGAGCTTTTGGACATGAAAAAAAAATTGGTGTTACTCATGAATCATCCAAAATAGAAGCTATCTACTTAAATCCATAATATCAAGTCTTTCATCTACTTAACCAAAAGCATAGTGAGCCTAAGAGAGTTATCTACTTATTAAAAGTCTAATTTCTTCTAAGCCATATCTCATTTAAGTTCTAGAAGCTTGTAAAAACTGGATGTTGAGAGGTTTCCTTCGAATAAGCTATAAAACGTTGAGTAAACATCTGTATAAGTTTGGCTGGGATCTTGAATAGAAAAATTTAGTGAGATTATGTATGCATAGGTTACTTAAATTTGAGTTGTAAAAGCAAACTTGCTAAACTTGTAATTGTTAGTGATTACCCAAGTTTATGAAATTTTTCTAGTTGGGCGCTTAGGATATGATATAAGATTCGACTTGAACTACTATAAATTTTGTGGTGTTATACTCTTCTCCCCTTCTTATTTACTTTGTTTTCTTTTGGTATTTCAAAACATATTTACCACTATGTTAAGTCATTCAAAAGAATTTCAAAACTAATCTTTTAAAAAGATAAAAGCTAGTTTTGAACTTATGGTTTCCTCAAGCAAATCTATTTCATAATTATTTCTTTAAAAAGGTATTTTCCAATTTTTTTGATAACTTGAGAATTTATACTTATATTTATTTTTTTCAAGGTGATTTAAATGAAATTGCTTTTCCAGTTTTGTTTTACAACTGCTTTTATACTCTTAAAGCGAACAAACTATTTGAAATGTTTTGATTCACTATTTCTCTTGACTAGAAAAAGAGTTTTTGCTTCATAATGTCCTAAATCTTTCAAATTAAGTGAAAAAATTTCAAAATCATAAACACTCAATTCAACCCCCCTTCTTAGATATACCTTTACCTAGACTAAGAATTGATATCAGAATAAGGTAAAGTAAAACTCCGTGGATCTTTCAACTTGAAAGGCTACTTCTTCTAGAGAATGGCGCTACACTCTTTAGTAAGTGCAACAATATCATACTCACCCAACTTCTTCTTTTTAGATAAAATGTCTTTTATAAACTTGGGATAACTAGGAATATGTTATAAAGTTTCTATAAAAGAAATGTTAACTTGAAATTTCTTTAAAACATCCAAAAGCTTTTGGGACATCCTGTTTAGCTTTTGGTGTTAGCAACTTATAAGGAAAGGGTGGTGGTGGTAATGTGGTTTTAGCCTTATCTTCTTGGCATTTTTCTTTAAGCTTCTCAACCACCTCTTGAACTTTAGGTGGCTTTCTTGAAAATTCTTTTTTCTGACTAACTTTCTATAAATCTTTGCCACTCTTAATGGTGACTGCCTTACACTCAAACATTCAGGGAATCACCCCTAGCAGTGCTTCTAAATAGCTTTAATCAACTAGCCCAACTGCATCACCATAATCCTCGTCAATGTTGCGAGGGTCTTAATGTCAAACTTTATTTGGGTTGTTTTTTCTTCCCGTGAGGTATAATTTGCATGTGTTAGGGGCCCTTACATATTACCCTAAGCTAAGTTAGGATGATTCCTCTAATTAGGATTATAAGTGTTTGAATAGGAATTGTTCTGTCAGTTAGGATTCCCCACAAAGTTATTTGACTTATATATCAATTGGCATTGGTCACTAGAAAAACCCTCACAATAAATCTCATAGGTCACAAAAGGGATCTATGTGTTTTTTATCTTAAAACCTTCAAGATTCTTATGGATGGCATTTAATTATTCCATGAGTGTTGTCCCAATATCTATATCAATCACACCAGATACTTTTCTATAGGTTAGTCTCTATTATCTCCATTGGTAGTTATTTGAGGCCATGTCCTCTGACAAATCATAAGCCTCATCTATAGACTTTCCTATCAATACACCTCTATCTACAGCATCAATAGTGGTCCTAGTAAGACCCATCAACCTATTGTAGAATAAATACTCTAATAGGTACTTAGATAGTCCATGGTGTAGGCACCTCCGCAATAAGTCCTTATATCTATCACATGAATTATATAAGGATTTTGAGAAACGAATTTTACCAAAATTTATTGCCTAATTCCTCCCATGTCATTACGTGGGAGATAGTTCAACTAATTCTTCGTCTTGTCTCTAAGTGAGAAAGGGAAGACTCTCAATCTAATCACATCTTTAGCAATGCCATTTGCTTAAAGATGTCATAAATCTCTATGAAGTTATCAAATGAACATTGGCATCATCATTAGGTATACCACCAAACTACATAGAAATTTGAATCCTTTAGATGATGATTGGCTTTATTTCAAAATTATTAGCTTATATAGTCAGCCTTTTAATGCTTCTCTACCACCTTTCCATTAAGGGAACATCATACTCCCCTAGGGACTTGTTGGCAACCTCCTCTACCATTGTTCTGGTCTGCCTAGAAGCTTGTAAATTCGTCCTTCGTTTTTTAAAGTGTTCTTTTAATCTTTGGATTAGTTGGGATTATTCCAAACTCCTACTAGGTCTCTTAAAATGATAAAGAGTACCTGCCAAAGAAAGAAAATGCTTGAATTAAAACATAGAAATTAACTATTAATATCAACTAAAAAATTAAAAAAATTCTTAACAATGATGCTAAAAAGTTGTTTGTTAATCTTGCAATTATGCAAGTGCACATATCGTGATTACAATATCACAGCTTGATTAAAGAATCATATCACTTGAGGAATCTTACCCAACTAATTACCAAATGGAATCCTAAAAAGTTATTCAAGAAAATCTCAAAAGTCAAGATAAAATAAGCAACTAAAGAAAAGAAGCACTAACACAAATCAATTGCAAATCAACTAAGGAGAAGACGTAGGTATTTAATTTCACTCAATTACTTCACCTGATTTTACCTTTCTCCTTAGCTAATCTTAACATCACAAATCATTGATCCAAGCACTTAGTTATTTATAAATCCCTCTTGAGCTAAATAAAAGTAATTATTCCTAAGATAAACCCTAAAAAACATTGAGTAATTGAGCAATTATTTAGAAATTAAGAGCAAGCTTGATTACATCAAGCAATTAGAATGCATAAAAATTAGACTTAAACAAATAACTCAATTAATATCATTCATAGAGAAGAAGAGAATTCAAATAAAACTATATAATTAAGATTCCTTAAACACCTAGAACAAATAAATTACTCTTTAGATAAAGCTAAAAACATCCCAAAGATATAAAGGAGAAACATAGAATAAGAACAAGAATGGGAAGAAACAAAGAACTCCATCAAACCCCTGAATCCCTAGTCCAAATTTGGACTCTTCATCATTGAAAACAAAATCTCCATTAATACTATGGCGTTCTTGTAACAACTCCATTATATATATATATATATTTGTAAAGTTCCATAAAGTTATTACTTCTTTACTTCTAATTATTTAACTCATAATAACATTCAATTAATTTAACCAAACATAATCAAGGATGAAGGATAATCAAGGATTAAGATCTACTATTAACACTGATATAATTTTGAGTTCACATACACATCATTAATCAAAATATTCGTACAAAAATTAAACACATAAATATCTACATCTTATTCATCCATGTTGACTAATTTCGAAGATATGGGTGCGGGTAGTTGCACCTTCACCTGAATCTTAGCCAACTCGACCACAAACACCTTATTAATTTCTGGGATCTGCCCAACATAGAGTAACTCGATTCAACGTGCACTAAAAACCAAAACCATAGAAAAATCTGTATAACTAGTTATCTGAACATGATATGGAAATATAATGAAAATTAAATCTCAGTAGATTCAACAATAAATCATAATCATCATCAATATAGTTCATCATGTCATATTTATCTATATAAGCTATAGTAAATACCTTACGTCATATGAATTCACTTTATCTATGTACATGAAAATCGTACAGTAATGACATGTATGGTATGAATAACTATTTTTAAAATATCATATGATAATTATCAAGTTACCCAGATCAGGGTGAATATTTTCTACTCTCTGGTACGAGTTTTTCTTATTCCATCCAACATGGCACACTTTGTCTTTCTTTTCTTATTAGCATAATTATAGCCGTTAGTAAGGTATCCCCTATTGGTGTACCACATAAACCACCATGTGACCGTGCTTGTCTTTTTTTTTCTTCTTTTTTTTACGTTAATAGCCAAAAATATAATTTTAATAACAAGTATGTTCATTATACTCACATGCCATAATTTATCATCAAAGCATAATCACTACGAAAAATTATTGGTAAAATGCAATCATGTCATGATCATAACTATTTTCAAATATCACTTTATAAAATATTTTCATGTCAAAATTACCCACTTAAGATGGTAAGGAGTTCATGCAATGGCAATGGCTAAGGCATACACTAGATATTTATTATTTCCATTTATAAGATTCTTCTTTTTTAAAAAAATATTTTTTTCATTTTTTCATTTTCTTTATGCTTGACCTCTAGTTACTTTTCTCCTATTTATATCATTTCCAACACATGTTCTCACAAATTTTATAGGACATTCTTCTCCAATTTGATTTCTATTATTACCATATAGTTAATGAGGTTCGTTTAGGGTAGAAACGTGTTAAAAATAAGTTTTACCAGCTTCCAACATGGCCTGGCCAAGTTCAAGGACACGGTCATGCTTGAAAAATACTTCAAACGTACTCAAACATAGCTCTAAACATGGCCTACCCATGCTGAAGTAACTCAAAACACAGTCTGGCCATGTTCTGTGACATTTCTTCACTTATTCCACCATATCTTTCTCATATGAACTTCAATTGAGGTGATTCCAAAGCGTATAAAAATTTAAGAAAATTATCTACAACTTTTATGTTTATCATTTCTTTAGATTCGTTACTTATTATTTTGAGAAAATAAAAAATAAAAACGCTTATATTTTTTCAAAAATTCAAATATAGAAACTTACCTAATAGATTCTTCCCTAATTAACTATTTTTTGACAACTGCTTACTAATCAGACCATATTTCCCTCATTTAAACTTTAAATTGAGTGATTCTAGTGGTTAAAAATCTATGAGACATATATCTACATTTTTTATGTTAACCATTTCTTTTAATTCTTAACTGATTCTTCCCAAAATTTTAAAAATAGAAGCTTCCCTAATTACTCCAAAATCTAGTTTTCTTAGCCTAGCCTTTCCTAAAGTTCTAATTCATCCTTTTAATAATTCATCTTCCATTTTTTTTTCAAATTTTCACCTAATCATAGAATTACTTATCTCAACATTTAATTATATTTCTTATTTAATTTAACATATTCCATCATCCGCTTAAAAAAAACAGAATTAAATCATGCATTACTAAGGGTGTTTCTCAATAAAAATTTCTCATGATCTTTCCCTAGGTGTTTAAGGCCATATTTAATTTACCAACCTAACCATCTTCCATCCATTTTTACCATATTCAAATATATATAACAGCAGCATAAAAGCCCTAAATTTTTGCCACCTATAACTATATATATGCAGAACTTTCCATACCAACCGAAGTATTCAAAATATCCATCACATGCAAGATCAACATGTAACATGATATAGTAACATCCATGGCCAATCATCAAAATAGCAAATATTGTAAATTTCATCAAAGTTCTAAGGTCAAAATCCCATATAAATATTATAAATTTCAAAACTTTTCTTAAAAAAGAAATATTGTTAAACTTACCTAAGAATTTCTCTAACTCACTTAGTGAAATCTTTTTCTTATTTCCTCTTGAAGGAAGTAGCAAGATTTCTTCTTTCCCTTAACTTTTTTAGTAGCTTAAATAAGAGAAGGAGGGTGAGTTTTGAACCCTAAGGATGAAAAGAAAAGATTGATTCAAGTGGAGATTAAGTTAATTTACCTTGAGTACTTAATTCTCTAAACTTCTCCTTCTTTTTCCTTCTTCTCTTCTCCTCTCTTTCTCTCCTTTCCTCACTCTACCTTGCTTCTATTTTTTTCTCTCCCTCATTTAGACGAAATTATAATGTTATAAGGGTGGGTTTTGTTTAAATAAACTATCAAGTAGTTTACCTCTCATAATTATGGGGTACCTTATTAAAATTAGGATGCACTTGATTGTTTTTTTTTCAGAAAGACAACTCATATTCTTGACTTCCTTTTCCTTAGTCAAGATATGCATAGCAAAAAGAGATTTGTATTTTGAAAATTATGATAAAATATTCTTAAAACAAGGGACAAGACCCATTTGATTTAGAGATTCTTTTTCTTTTTCTTTTGTCTCACTAAAGTATGATAGGTTTACCTTTTTAGGTGGCAAATTTTCAGCCCTTGAGTCTCCCTTATTTGGCTAAAATTATTTTTGTAGGATAAATATGTTTTGTCATAATACTACGTATTATTACTTACTTGCTGAAATTATGAATGTAGGATATAGATGTTTTATCCTAATGCCATGTATTATTACCTACTTGCTGAAATTATGAATAGAAAATATAGATATTTTGTCTTAATGCCATGTGACATAATCTTGATTATTATTACACTACTATTTTTTCACATGGTTTTTATTTTTTCCTCTTGGATTTGAGCTCATTTTTGCCCATTTCTTTTACTTTGACTGAAATTCTGTCTTTCATAGAGGGTTTGGTCATATTTTCATGATATTTGAGTTGTCGGTCCAACTTCTATATTATAATTCAAGTCTAAGTTTTATATTTTTCTTGGGCTATCCAATTAACTTATTAGAAACTCATGTGAAGTAGAAAAAAAAACTCTATATGAAATGTAGATGAAAGTCCAATGTATGGGTGGAGATGTTAAATTTAGAAACTCTAACTCTTGAATTAGAAAAAATTACTCTAATCCAATCTTCTTAAAATTTTAAAATCTTTACTTACTTTTTAAAAATTTATTTTCTTTACCCAAGAATTTTGCCTCTTTAGTATGTTATTTTAAATTTTTCCTATTAAGTTTTTTCTCTTTATTTATTCTCTTAATGTTAAAAATATTTTTTATACATACACATAAGATGAAATTTTTTTAAAATTTATATATTTTTAAATATCTAAAATTTATCTAATAAATTTTATTTTATTTTAATTAAATATTTATATACTTTCATTAATAAAATAAACAAAATTAAAAATCTTACAGTTCTCTCCTCATGTTAATCTTAACACAAAATGTCTAACCTCTCTATATTAAGCCCTAAGTCCTTTTGTAGTTAGAGCTTACAAATAAATAAATAACTTAAATCAATTAGGATAAGGATGCCCCAAGCCACGGTCGTTGCCGTCAATTTAGCACTACTTGAAATCTTCAACTTTTTCTCACTTTTTTCCTTTCCTAGCCATTGACTAGGCATCAACCTATACCAATAAAATAACCAAAGGTCAAATATCAACCCTAAAAATCTATAAATTTCAGCAGAACTCACTCAAAAATAAGCAAAATCAACATTAAAACATGGGCAAAAAAAACTCTCTAATGGAGAGTTATCAAAATAATAAATAATGTTAATAAATTAATTAAAGTAAGATTATGGATAAAATAAAAACTAAGTATAACAATGACTATTTGAGTCAACTACGTCTTAATGTGAGATTGAAATTAGGCATCCTTCCCCGTGGGATCGAATAATGGAGTTCTCCTATTCTTCCACTTTTTCTTTTCTAAATCCCTAACTTAATAGCTACCTAGGTCCACCTCAATCAAGTCCAAATTGGAGAATGTTTCGTAATATACCCTCTATAAAAGGTAAGACAAAGCTATTGAAACATAATATGGCAACTATAGTGATGGAATAGACATAAAGCAATTACTCTAATAAAGAATCAAACATCTGACCACCCATCAATTTACTAAGAAGGACAACAGGGTATCTAATTATCGATGTGCGGGACGAAGAGCAGTTGAAAGATAGCAAAATACTGGCAATATAAACTAAATGACTAAAAGGAAAACAAACTAGAAATATAAACAACCACTTCAATCGGCTTTATTTATGAAGAGCCTACTACACTTGAAATTTACATGGATTAACATATTTAGCAAAGAAATTAAAATTTTTAATAAATTTCCTAGTTAAATTTTTTGTAATTCTAAATATTTTTATTAAAAGAAATGCATTAAATCAATTTTTTTTAATCAAATAACACTAATGATACTAAAAGGGCTAGACAACAATATGTTCAGCCTGGACTATTAGAGCTCCATAACATAGAAAATGAATAGCAATAATAGACTAAACATCTCCTATTCAATTAAAACAAGGAGTCAAAACATCAATCTATGTCTTCCAAAGACTAAACGTCATTTGAGCTACTACATATCAACAGAATATTGTATAATGCTTAATCCTTTTGTTTGTACAAGAGAAATAACAAAAACAAGGGCAACATTAAAATGTTTTAGAATAGGATCCTATCAAGTTCTTCAATTTATACTTTGATTGATATAGTCAAACCGATGTCTAGAAAATCACCTGTATACTTTATAAAAAAAGATATTCTTATTGGATAAGGGTGAAACAAGTTGAAATCTATCACTAAGTGAAAGAAATGGAGAAATAAGGAGAGATATAAATAGGATCACTAACTTGCTCTGTGAGGTTTCTTGTGTGTTTATTTTTAACAATATAATTAGACTAAGTATGCTACAATTAGTGTAAGTCTTATCCAGTATACCCAGAGATATCACTATAAAAAAAGTCTCACGGAAGCTGTGAAGACAAGAACTAAGACCAACAAAGCCTTAATTTGATCAAGTTATTGGCCTACCTTTAAGAGTTCTACTCCTACTTGTATTAAATCATTAGAAGTCAATTTCTGAGCTTTGTATCCAACAAATCCACACTTAGGAAGGGTTACCTAAGTTCATCGAGAAGCCTTATCTTGTAGTAGGAAAACCAAATTATTCTTACATCTATTGAAATCGTTGTTAGTGAATGAGTAAAAACCAACATTGTATTAATTAATTGGTGGTGAGCTAGTGAAAATCATATTTGTAAATATACTAGGTGACTATGTAAAAATCTTAATTTTTTTTTTAGTGTAATAAACCATTAAGTTGTAATCATTGCTTGTGAGAGGATGTAAAACAACCTTTATAGTAAAAATTCTCTTGAGAGTCTTAGGTCTGAATGTAGGCCATCTTTTGAGCTAAACTAAGATAAATAATTGTGTCGTGCTACTCTTTCTTAACTCTTTAATTTTGAACTTAATGTGTTTCACATACTTTGAGTTATTCAAGCTTGCATGTCATGATATCTTGCTTAAAGCTTGCATTCGTTTTACACTTTAAAGCTATTTGGAAAACTTGGTTTACTATCTTTGAAGCTTTCACCTTAGTTTCAAACATAACTATAATAGTTGTTTTCTTTTCGGTTTGAGTGACCTGGTAACTCCTGCTTTGCTTGTTGCTGCATTACCTTGTTTTATTGTTATCTAAACTAGTTATAACTATTTGTTAATTGTATAAATTCCTTTTATCTGCTGCTAATCAAATTTTGTTTATTAATTATATATAAAATCTTTGATTTGTTTAAAAAGGCTTTAAACACGTGTCACCCAATTCACCTCCCTCTTGGGTTACCTCTCATAAGCCACTAGTCGTTGACACACGCACACACAATTGTTAGCCTAGCCGTCACATTATTCTAACACGTACCCTTATGTTGAAAATTATTCAAGATTTTGGCCTGCAGGGGGAAGATAACTACATAACCTTGGGAACAGAACTCCACAAGAGCAAGAAAGGCTGGAAGGATCCTTGTTTGGTATACTTTCTTTTAGTTTGAAATGATCTTTATCCGGTTTAGGAAAGAGCCTTATGCATCATCTTAGGATAGCTTAGTCGACCACTCAATTACACAGGGAAATGAAAAAGCAAGGGCAGAAAACAAGGTCCTAGTAGTAAAAAAGAAAAAACGAAAGATTGCTAAGACAAGGCAATTTGTGTCTTTATTGTGAGATTGTTAGAAATAAAAACAAACAAAAAACAAAGAAAAGTAACCAACTCAACTAAATAAGTTAACAATTATTAAAACTTAAGCTGGCACGTTCTTTGTTAATGTTTTTGACAGACAAGTAGTTCATAGAATTCTTTAACCTACTTCTCATAAGCAGCTCTCTCGCCATTCTCTTAGCTAGTGTCATTGACCACATCATCTAATACAATAACACATACATTTGAAGTCTTTGACTTACTTTCCCTTTATAGTCCCTTGACCTTCCTACTACCAGTCTCTACCACTTCTATTGCACACCAGGCATCCACCAAAACACAACTCTAGTGCTAAAGGCTTCAATATGCGACCTTTTGAATATCCACTTCTTACGACTTCCTAAGTTGTACCAAGAACTTTGATTGCAAATTCCTTGACAGCAAAACCAACATCTAAAACAAACTACCCCAATCCCCGTTGTAGATCTCAACATTGACAACTCCATAACGGAGAACAATATCTTTATTATAAAATCTTGGCATGTGTTGTGACTAATTTAAATCCTAATTTTTGTAATAAAAAAAATAGCACAATAAGAAATACCTATATTCTAAGCACTACTGTTATTTTTCAAAAACATCAACTAAATAAAAGGATTTTAAACTATATTATTCAAATTATTAATTTCAAACAAAATAAATTAGGAAAGAACTTTTATTCTTTCATTAAAATGGGATTTTTAGTTCTCATTGTATCTTTCTTCTGGTAAGTTTTTCTTATTTTGGCACCAGATGTGTCCAAACCCTGTTCATGCTAAAAAACTGATTGTTTTTTATTTTGATACAAGTGTCAAACCCCTAATATCAATGTGCCGTGACAATGTTGGCATCTGGCATGTGGCTAACGTGCAAGCAAACACAGTTGAAAATAGGTGTATTCATAATTTATATGTCTGGGGCCTAAACTAGCCACTTATAAACTCAAATGACCAACTTAAATCACAAATAATAGCAATCGCCATTCCGAGACAAAATCTCACCTCCAATATTTTTCTAATGCTAGAGAATAAGAATGCAACCTCCTTACTTTTCCTCTCAAAAGTACTAACCACTGAAAAATTCAAAAGTGCACCTTTTAGGTATGGACCCACTTAAGCTCAAGTTTGGGTGAGCAAAAAGTCAAGTTAGGGTGGGTTGAGTTGGACTGAGTTGGGTTGATCGAATTTTCAATTTGATTTGATAAAAATCAAATTGAAAAAAACAGTACTCTAACTTGACCAAATTGTTGAATTACTCAAAAAATTCAGGTTAATTAAGACTAAATTAGTCATATTCGGTCAGATTATGGTGAATTGATCAGATCAAATTTAAGAAATTTTTTTAAAAGGGTCATTCAATCCGTCCATTTAAAATTTATTTTTTAAAAAATTTCAACACATACAACTTGCATAATCCAATCTAACTCGACCTGAAACAATTTTTTTAATCGGGTGAATGGGTTATGCTCGTTCCTAAGATCAAGTGTTTCTAGTCTGAGCCTCAATGCGCACCATTTTGGATCATCTAGACACTAGTCTAGATAGCTTTTAGAGCCCTAACATGCGTGGCTCCCTTGGGCCACTGTTCCTTTTATGAATTATGTGGCTTTTGCCATGAATTAATTAATTAATTATGGGCTTTTGCTTAAAGAAACCATTCTGAGTAAAATCCAACTTGTTTTTAATAGATGATGGGGTTGGGATTTAAGGTAGGTTATACCATAGTTTTCGTACCTTATTTAAATCTATTTGTAAAAGAAAGGGAGAGAATATTGGGATGTATTGATATATCATTAACTTGCTCTGTCTATCTGATTCGTGTCTATTTGTGATAATAAAATCAATTTAATTGCAACTAATATAAATCCAGTCAATAGACGTGAACGCACAAAATCTTTAACTTAAAAGACACATTACAAAAAACAGTTAAGTAGAATATCACATTCAAGATAATTTGAAGGTTACAGACGGCGATAACGACGACAACAACGATCAAATTTTTTTCGTTAAGTAAAATTAATTATATAGATTAAACGTCGTTATAGTAATTTATTATAAATAAAATCAAAAAATAAATTGTTAATTGTTAAATTATTTTTAATAATTTTATCAATGATTTTTTTTACCTTTTTATATCTTTAATTATCAGACTGTTCTCCATCTAATTTATTTTTCTCAGTAAGGTTTTTACAAATTTTTTCTACACATGAACAAACTACCTTAAATGAGATTTTACTATTTTTTCTACTATAAGTACTACTTCAACTTTTTTTTTAATGCACTCATTTCTAATTATATCTCTTCTAGTATGTCTAAATATTTAACGCAACATTCTCATATATGGGACATTGAATTTATTTTCATATTATCTTTTAACTGCCCAACATTCAGTACTATACAATATAACAAATCTTATAATTGTACAATAAAATTTTTTTTAAACTTTGAACGACACTTTTTTATCACAAATAACATCTGAAGCCTTCTTCCATTTTATTTATCTTGTTTAAATCCTATAGTTTACGTCCTCTTTTATTTTGCCGTTATTTTGTATAATAAATTCAAAATATTTAAAATTTATTATTTTTTTAATATATATTCTCTAAATTTTATTTCTAAATTCATATTTATTCATTTTTTTTATTACAATTACATTTCATATATATATTTTTATTTATACGAAAAATATATATTTCTAAAATTTATATCCATAATTCTAATTTTTTATTTATTTATAATTTTAATTCACCAATTAAAATTATATAATATGTAAAAATCATATATTAAATCCGAAATAATAAATATGCAGTCATTCATTTAACTGCCTGCATGTCTTTGACATCCCTTGTTATTTGCTGTATCAACGGGTCAAGAAGCCATTTCCTTCTGATCCCTTACTTTCAGAAATAAGATTTTCTATCAAATACATTTTTCTTGAGTTTAATTAATCATTATTCATATAACTAAATACATTCCTTTTTTGGCCATTGCCAGACAAGGCTTAATCAGTTTAATTAATTTCATATTAAAAAAAAAAAGCCTATTCCACTTATCCATCTCCCTTATTGCAATGTATTATATGAAGGGAAGACCAGAAGCTTGTATCAATGACCTTAATTGATTGGTTATTCAAATAAAATGCTTTGACTAAACATTATTAGGAAGAATTCAAAAGTGACAAAATGTGCACATAACAAGAAGGAAGGAATTTAATTGAGAATTTATACATATGGTCTAGGGCAAAAGTAGGAAAAAATATACCCTTGACGAAAAGAGAATAAAAAATAAAAAAGATGTTCTTGTAGTGCAAAATTGAGCTGTAATATTGTTTGTGGCACAAAATTAGCTGGTAAACCCAGTTTCTGATCAATCAAATTAAGAACAATATCATACGAAGTAATTGAAGCCGAGGCTGCACCAACTCATACAACTTCTATTATCTTCTATGGCAATCAAGTTTCTCAAATAGTGGACACAAAATTTTACAGTTTGCTCGCTAGTCATGTAGACAACAAAATTACTTGTCAAATTTAAGCCAACCAGGAATGTTAAGTCTTTGAAAGCATTCATAGTATTCTTCAGCCACTAGCTTTACATCATCCGGAAAGTCTGCAAAATAAAATAAATACTTTCCCATAACTATCACTTTAGTGTTAAGAGACAAAAAACAATATGATGCCAGAAACTTGGGATGTACCCTTTCTACAATTTTAGAGGGGCACCTTTCTGGACTGAAGCTCCAATTTAGTTCAAACAAAAACAGTTTAGGATTGATTTAAGAGCTCGGAAACATATTCTTCAGAAAATTTGAAGTCAGTCTTCATCTGCAGTTTTGGAAAGGACCTGCGGGTAAAGTTTGAGTGAGATGAACATGATGACATTGTAGCTGAATTTTGGCCATTGACACTCCATTTTTAAGGTGTAGAAACAATATCATGGGCCAAATATTTTATTTTCCAAAAGCTACAGAACTAAATGTAAGAAATAGAATTGAAATATAAAAAAATTGTCATTATCTTACCAACTTCAGAAAATTATGGTAAAAGCTGAAAGTGTTGCCCACGTTGAGAAGACTAGGATGAAAAATAAGAAGAATCAACCAAGTTGCACCTATGTTTGTCAAGGGATCATTCACATCTGGCATGCTGCTTCTCTAGCTCTATTAAACTATATCCTGGAGTTCTTTTCATCCCTCTATCCTTCGTCATGGCTCTTATTTGGACTACTTCATCCCATTTCCCACTCTCCGCAAATATGTTTGACACCAATAAATATAAACTTGAGTTATCTGGTTCCAATTTTAACATTTGCTTCACAATAGCCTCGCCAATCTCTCTATCATGATATAGTCTGCAAGCAGAAAGCAAAGCACACAATGCAGAGGAGTTTTGTGTAGAAGGGATACTTTTAATCAGATCGTATGCCTCTTTAAGCTGTCCAGCTCGGCTTAACAAGTCTACTATACATGTATTATGAACTTCACATGGAACGATAGAGTATTCCTTCACCATGGTCTTGTAAACTTGTAAACCCTCTTCTACCAATCCTGAGTGACTGCAGGCAGTGAGTATTGACGTAAAGGTTACTTCATCTGGTCTAACTTCTTCGGATTTCATTTGTTCAAAGAGTTTCAACACCTCTGTGCAGTTTCCATGCATCCCATATGCAGCTGTCATTGCATTCCATGATGTGAGACAACGATCAGTCATTTGCTCAAACAGACATCTAGCCATATCTATTCTACCACACTTGGCATAAGCTGTAATAAGAGAATTGATGACAGACAACTCTCTGCCATGCAAACCTTGGTAAATGAGGCAGTGAACTTCCTTGATAGAACTTAGACATCCTAGAAGAGATAATGCCTGAAGGAGACTAATTAGAGTAACAGAGTCAAGGTTTAAATTTTCTATTTGCATTAAACGAAACAAAATAATGGCTTCATCATGGTGGCCGTGATGAACATAAACCCTCATCATTGAAGTCCATGAAATTAGATCCCTATATCTTATCCTGTTAAAGACTTCCTTTGCATAGAGCATAGACCCACATTTTTCATACGTATAAATTATTTGGTTTCCAATTTCCACATTCATGAGAAACTCATGCCTCAATACATACCCATGGATAGACCTAGCTTTCCTGAAGTCCCTCAAGTTTGATACTGCAGAAAGTACATTCAGATAAGAACCGACATTTGGCCGAACACTCATATTGACCATTTCATAAAAGACATTTATAGCCTCCAAAGATAACTCATTTTGGAGATATCCAGCCATCATAACATTATATAGAACAGCATCCTTATTCCCCAAGCTTTCAAACATTTTTCTGGCTTTGATTACATCAAATTTAGTGTATAAATCAACCAAAGCAGTGCTAGCAACCAGATCAGGTTCTACCCCGATTATTATCATGTAACCATGGATACTCTTCCCTTGACGCAAATAATTCAAGTTAGCACAAGACAAAATTGCACTGGCTAAGGTCAACAAATCAGGCAAAATGTTTTCATGCATCATTTTACAGAAAAGGTCAAAAGCTTCTAAAGCCTGTCCCATCTGAAGAAAAGTAACAATCATTGTGTTCCAAGAACCAACAGTACTAGCATCCATCTTGCTAAAGATTAAGGCAGCCATGTGTGGATCTCCACATTTGTGATACATATCCATGAGGCTTGTCCCAAAAATTTCATCTGACATGTCAATTCCTTTTCTAATGGCATAGCCATGGATTGCACGACCTTCTTTTAGTGATCCCAATTGAGCCACTGCCTGAAGCAAGCTCACTAATGTCACTCGATTGGGATGCAGCTGCTGCTTCTGCATGCTGAAAGCAATCTGGAAGGCCTTATAAGCACAAAGGTCTCTGCATTGAGCATAAGCAGTGATGATTGACGTATATGCCACAAGATCTTTGTTGGTAATTTCATCAAACACTCTATATGCATCGTCCATTTTACCATGTTTTGAGTACAACTTAATAAGAGAACTACCCACAAAACAATCCGCATTTAGATTAAACTTGAAGGCATCGGCATGAATTCCTCTTCCAAATTCGAACCTCCCAAAATCAATACAACTTTTCAGACTAACTGTAACTGCCGAGCCACCCAAACCAATTTTCCATTGCTTCAAATCCAAATACCGAATAAGAACTTCCCCATAGTGGCCTGCCTTATAATACCCAACAAATACCGAATTCCAAAGGGAAAGATCTTTATTGATGATTTTATGAAAAACCCATCTGGATTCCGGTAAGAAGCCAAGATTAGCATAGCAACGCAAAAGGTTAGAACCCACAGAATTGCTATTTTCAAGCCCGCAAACAAAAATGCGAGCGTGTAATTTTCTCAAAGAAAGAACTTCTGAACAGTTATCCAAGAAATAAGCAAATTTCTCTGAAACATTCAAAAAAGCGGAAGTTGAGGCCTTGCTCTTTATTGTACAGAAAATCCTAGTCTGAATCCTGGTGGGTTGAAAATTATTTCGACGCGCTAACATGCAAAAACCCATATGCCGTAACATTCATATTGTTGAAAGAACCCAAGGGTGACGAGATATTAGATTTTCACAGGAATTCTCACGCAGAGACCTTGGCATACGCTCAAGCTACCACTTTCAGAGATGAACCACGTTGCATGCACTCTCACCCAATATTTGAAGATGCCGTCTTGAACCTAATGGGTCGCCGCTTTGCCCCCACCAAATTTCTTTTTCCAAGTAAAACTTACTTTCTTCCTAAGCAGCTATTAGCTAAGACATCAACAGTTGCAATCAAACGGACGAGTAGGCCAGTAAAGTAAAGGGTGCTTTTTGTCACGGGGTTGCTACTACTTTTTTTTATTACTAGTTAAGTCACCATTCACAACACACATGTAAACAAGATTAAATGATTAATGAAAATAAATAAATGAGAAGTTAAGTAAGAACTTAGAGAATATTAAAAAACTCTTATTGAAGGATTGCTTTCGGGATGATTTACAAATGAAAAGGTGAAAAATTTATATAAACTACATCCCTTTTAATGAATAGTTTTGATCTATTTGATTTATATGGCACATCTAGAAAATTATAGGCCACTAGTATTTACAAGACTTTTCTATATTAGTTTAGAGACTTTTACTATATTCAAGAGACTATAAAAATATATGAGAGTTATCCAAAAAGTTCAAGAGTATTCTAGAACTCTTTAGATAGTCTACTTGGTTTGTTGTTTATTTAGTGCCACATCGTGTCCACGTTATGTCTATATGGTGCTAACATGGTAAGTTGACACTCTCCTCCATTATTGCATCGATGTCCTCTTCACGCTCGCCTTATGAAAGAGTTTTAGGTAGTCTTAAAACTATCAAAGATATTTTCCTATTTTCCAGCTCGCCTCACTCTCTAGCAATTCCTTCCATCTAATAAGGTATTGAGTACTTTGTGGTACCTCTCTTTTCTTTACAACTCTGTTAGTTAAGACTTCCTCTACCTCTTTGTCAAAAGACTTTATAACAATTGGAGGTGTTCGCCTTAAGTGTTTTCTTCTCTAATCTTCCTTGTCCTCATAGTAGGGTCTGAGCATACTGACATGAAAGACTGAGTATATCTTTATACTAGGAGGAAGGTTAAGTTTGTAGGAGAACTTTCCTACTCGCTCAACAACCTCGAATGGGCCTTCATACTTGTGAATCAACCCTTATGCACATTTCTAAATGTCTTAAATTGTTGTGGGAGAAATTTTACCATGATCATGTCTCCCACTTAGTACTCCACAGTACACCTCTTTTGATCTGCCCATTTTTTCATCTTTTTTGCCACTTTATTAAGGTAAAAACGCCTAACATCAGTTTGCTCTTGCCAAAAATTTATCATATGTTAAGCTCCTGAGCTTTCCCTTGATAAGAGTTTGAAAGAGAGTGTGGTGTGAGAAGTTGTTGCCCAAAAAGAATTTTTCTCGTGGACTCACTCTTTTAAAAATTAAAGGAGAATTGTGCCACATCTAAGAGACTTGCCCAGTCCTTATGATTAGCACTCACAAAGTGTCTCAAATAACATTCTAGCAATGGATTCGCACTTTTAGTTTGCCCATCAATTTGTAGGTTAAAACTTATGAAAAAATGTAGCTCCGAATTCAAGAGTTTGAACAGTTAGGTCCATAGGTGGCCAGTGAAGCGGGGATCCCTGTCACAGATAATGGTTTTAGCAATCCTCAATACTTAACCACATTCTTGAAGAATAAGTGGGTAGCTTCCTCAATTGCGTAATCTGTAGGGGTGGGCATGAAAGTAACATATTTTGAGAATCTATTTATCACCACTATGATGAAACCAAATCCCTCCTAAATTTGTTCCATTTTGGGACATAGAAGCATCTTCCTTTAGTGTAGAGAAGGCACCCTCTAACCAAAATCTCTTAGTTTTTCCTTCTCTTACCAGCTCCCCTAGTTATTTTTTCAAAAGATCATGGCTCAATCCTTCCCTTACAAGATCCATAATGTTTCATTAGACTTGAGAGATAGTAGCCAACTCTGCTTTATGACTCAGCACATCTGCTACCATATTAGTCTTTCCTGGTTTAAACTCCAGTGTGTAGTCAAACTCAGCCAATAAGTCATGCCACTTTGCTTTGGTGTTAGCTTCTTATGAGTCTGTAAGTAACTAGTAGCCACATTGTCAGTCATGATGACGAGGTGTACTCTTAGCAAGTAATGACGCCAAGTCCTCAGAAAAAGTATAATGGCTATCATCTCTTTTTCTTGAACTGTATAATGCCACTTTATGTCATTCAACTTATAGCTTTCATATGCTATGGGATGTACCCTTGCATTAGGAACTCTTTAATGGTGAAGTTAGGGGCATCTATGTGCATCACAAACACTTTTGATTAGTTCGAGAGAGTTAACACGGGTTCCTTCATCATTGCTTCCTTTAACCCTTTAAAGGCTTGTTGGCACTTGTCACTCTATTTCCACACATAATATTTTCTCAGAAGATTAGTGAGAGGTGTAGCTATGGTGAAATAACCTTAGATAAATCACTTATAAAATTCCCCAACTCAAGAAAAGATTTTAATTTGGAGACTTTAGTAGGTGACTCCTACTTCTTGATAGCTGTTACTTTGGCCTAGACGATCATTAGGGTCCTGTTCTTGATGATGTACCCTAGAAAGTGTACTTCATTCTTTACAAAAGAGCACTTCTCCTTGACTTAAAGAGAATTCTCCCCCAATGATAGATGAAAAACTATGTCTTAATGTGTTATCTTGTGTCCTTTAACTAGCCATTAACTTGTGATTATTTCTTTGTTTATGTTCTATTTTGTCTTATTATTTTGGATGTTGTTTCACTGTGTTTTCTTTTTGTAAGTAAGCAAGAGGGCCTAAGAAACAAGGTAAAAATAAATATTTGAAGAGTTTTATGGACTAAGAGCAAGTCGAGGAAGAATCATGCAAAGAATGAGTTTCAAAAGATCTAGAAAATACCAAGACATTCTCAAGTATATCTTGACCGTGCTCTGTAATTTCAAGGATGGCCTAGCCATTCTTTGTGCTTGAACCTATATCTATTCCCTCTTCATAGCCCGAAGCACGGCCTTACTTTGAGTCCGTAGTTCTCCATGTTTTTATATGTTTTAATGCAGCCAAGAGTGATAGGTCATAATATTTAAAGTTTTGATTGTATTTTAGACACTCAATGGTTAGGTTTTCGTTAGAGTTTAAGTTTCTTTGAGTTTTAGGTTAGATTTTACATTAGATTGAAACTTGCATCTAGTTTGATTCATATCCATTGCTCATTAACCAATTTTATCTCTCTATCCTTATCTCTATTTCTCTTTTGAAAAAATTGTATTAGAGAACTATGATTTATTGAATGCAATTGAGTTTGATTTGTATTTCAATTATGTCTAAGTAGATCTTATTCTAAGATTTGGGGAAACCCACTTATGATATACTAATGTTAAACTACTGAATTTCCATTGTGATTTTTTTGTCAATAATCGGATTAACTATTATGCATGATATATGTTTGATGAAGTGTTTGGCCACCAATTTGTCACATCTTAGGTAGATAACTAATAAATTGAAAGCTAAAAGTTAATAACAGAACCTAATGGTTAATTAGGGGTATTTTAATCACAAAAGTAATTTAAGATCTTTTAAAAATTAAACACTTTCATTAGCACAAATCGTAAAGGGCTTAAGTTAATCTAAACCATAAAAGTATACCATTAGATTAATTTAAGTAATGTTATTAGACATTAAAAGAGGTTAGTAATGAACTTATATTAAACCATCCCCGATCAATCAAATAATTGTAATTGAAAATACTTATATTTGTTGTTGAATATCATAAGTGAAGTGAAAAAATAGTCCTTGATCTTCTTATAATTAAATTTTATCACATACTTACTTTGATTTCTTGTGAATTGTCGTCCAAATATTTCTCTCAAATTCTATTGATTTATATAGTTTGTTTTGCGAAATACTGATAATTGACACTTTAGTCTTTGTGAAATACGACCTGTATTTGCCAGTTTAGCTACAACTACACCGTGCACTTGCAGTATTTAAACACAGTAAATAACAAGTTTTTGGTATCATTAACAGGGATCAATTGATGTCAATATTATTTTATTTTGCAAAATAGTTAGACTGAATCATCTTCTTACTTTTCTTCTCTTTTTTTATTTTTTTTTATTTTGTTGATTATTTCTTTCTTTCTTTTTCTTCTGTAGGTAAGTCCTTTTATACAAAGAGACCCTGAACGCCTTCCTAACTTCGATTTTGAAATTGAAATAACACTATGCAAAAGGAGAAAGGCGCAAAATCAAACCCAACCTATAATAATGAACTGCAATAATTGTTCTTTAAAAATTTTACTACCCCAGACACTCATGGCTTGAACTCTAGTATGGCCAGGCCAGCAGTTGAAGCCAACAATTTCGAGCTAAAACTGTCACTCTTACAAATGGTCCAACATAACCAATTTAGAGGTTCCTCTACTGAAGATCCAAATCTTTGCCTCTCAGTGTTCTTAGAGTATTGTGACACATTAAAATTCAATGGAGTTTTATCTAATGCTATCCTCTCAGTGTTCTCAGTATGGTCAGGCCAGCAGTTAAAGCCAACAACTTCGAGCTAAAACTGTCACTCTTACAAATGGTCCAACATAACTAATTTCGAGGTTCCTCTACTAAAGATCCAAATCTTTGCCTCTCAGTGTTCTTAGAGTATTGTGACACATTAAAACTCAATGGAGTTTTATCTAATGTTATCCGCTTGAGGTTATTTCCATTTTCTTTATAGGATAAAGTCATAGCATGGTTGTATTCTCTTCTATTATGGTCTATCACGACTTGGCAGCAATTGTCACATGCATTCCTGGCCAAGTATTTCTCTCTAAGCAAGACAGCTCACCTGCATAATCAAATTACTACTCTTATTCAAAAGGATAGAAGTCTCTACATAAAGCATGAGAACGATTTAAGGAACTCCTCAGATTGTGTTCACACCATAGATTGGAAAAATGGCTAATAGTCCATACCTTATATAATGGACTAGTTTATAGTACTCCTATGTCTATGGATCCTACAACTAAATGAGCCTTAATAAATAAAATAGTTGATTAAAGATATGGCACAAAACTATTACTCTTGGTCTACTGAGTGGCAGCCATTAAGAAAATTGACAGGTATGTATGAAATTGATGTTTTTGACCATATATCGTCCAAGATTGATGCACTATTTCATAAGCTTGATAAGTTAAATGTCAGTGCTATTGATGCTTCTTCCTTTTCTATTTGTGAGATTTGTGGATGTGTTTGCTATATTGCCAATGATTATCATGTTAGGAACCCCACACTTTAGGATTGTGAACAAATGAACTTTGTCAGCAATAATCAGAGAAGCAATCCTTTTAGCAATACTTATAATTCAAGCTAGAGGAACTATCCTAATTTCTATTACAAATCCAATGTCAACTCGCCTCTTCAAAATACTTTTAGACAACCTCCTAGGTTTTAGAATCAGAGGTCTTATAATCCTCCACTCCTGCCAAAGTCTAATTTGGAAGCTCTGATGGAAAATTTTATAATAACCCAGTCAAAACAAAATGAGGAATTCATAGCTCAAAATTACAAAATGAATGAGGCCATTAAAAACTTAGGGTCTGTTTGTTTCTAGTTTTAAAAAACTGTTTTCTATTTTCAAAACAAAAAAAACCCGTTTGATAACTGTTTTCTGTCATTATTTTGGAAACAAGTTGTTTTTAAAACAAAAACAGGAAAAAGTTTTTTTTTTGTTTTCTATTTTTGCTTTCAAAACACACAAAACCAAAAAATAACATATTTTCAAAATAGTTTATCAAATGAATTTTTTTATTTTGTTCTGCAGAACAATTTTTAAACATAATTTTTAAAAATAATTTTTAAAAACAAAAAAAAATCAAACAAGCCTTTAATCTCTAAAGTTGATTCACTAGCTACACATAATAAAATGCTTGAGAAACAAATTGCACAGCAAACTAACTCATTAAATAGACATTATGGCAAACTTCTTTGCCAACTTGAGAACCACAAAGAACATTGCAAAGCCATAACCTTGAGGAGTGGTAAGAAGTTAGATGAGCCAACAGGAAGAGAAGAGAAAAAAGAAAAAGAACCCCAGGTCAAATCTGAAGATGCCAAAGAGGAAGAGTTAAAGGAAGAGGAAAAAAGGGAAGAAAAGCCTAAGTATGTTGCTCTTGAACCATACAACAAGCCAACAATTTTTTTTTTACCCAGAGATTAGCTAAAGCTAAATTGGAGAAGTAGTATGAAAAATTCTTAGACGTGCTGAAGAAGCTACACATCAATATTCCTTTCTTGGAATATGTTTCTCATATGCCCTCCTATGTCAAATTTCTTAAAGACATCTTTTCAAACACAAAAAAATTGAGGAGTATACTACAATGGCGCTAACAGAGGAATGTAGTGCATTGATTTAGAATAAGCTATCGCCAAAGCTCAAGGATCCTAGAACTTATCTATCTCTTATTCTATTGGAGACATGCACATCGACAAAGCACTATGTGATCTTAAAGCAAGTGTGAACCTTATACCTTTGTCTATATGCAAGAAACTACAAATGGGCAACTTGAAGCCGACCATTCTTTCTCTACAATTGGTAGATCGATCCATCAAGTATTCGATGGGTATTTTAGAGAATGTTCCTTTAAGAATTGGTAAGTTTTTCATAATTGTTGACTTTTTGATTTTAGATATAAAGGAAGATAATCAAATATCCATCATTCTTGAAAGAAATTTCCTAGCTACAACAAGTACTATTATTAATGTAAAAGATAGAAAGCTTTTCTTGAATGTAAGGGATGAAAAAATTGAGTTTAATTTAGCAATTACAATGAAATTCACATCTCTAGATAAATCTTGTTGCATGATTGACTTGGTTAAACATAATATGATTGATGATGTTATGAGTCTTTGTTCTACTAACCCACTTGAGATATTCCATGTGGAAAGTTCTTTGTCATGTGATAAACAAGTTAAAGCTATTACATTTGCAAATATATTTGATGATAGTCTTATTTTCCCCTCAGAGGAAAAAGTAGAAAAACTTGAAGTAAGTCTCAAGCAAAAATAAGCAGATGTAGAGGAAGTTAAAACTCCAAATGTAGAACTTAAACCACTTCCTCCCAACCTGAGGTATGGAGCAATTGAAATATGGAGTAAGGCAACTGGATCATTCAAGGGTTACGGGCAACACCTCAAGCAATTTTATACATGACAACTAATCGGGCAACGCTTCAAGCATTATAATGCGGGATAACTAGTCAAGAAGAGAGTTATCCAAACTTTCTTAAAGCTCCTTTCAAGTTAAAATCATGCCAAAAGAGTCAAACACATAACCTTAAACGAGTGCTTTGTAGGAGGCAACCCACATTTTAGTCTTAAATTTCATTTTGTTTTATTGATTTTGATTTTGTTTTTAATCTTGTTTTCACTTCAAATCTTTTATTTTCTTTTAGTTTGGTTGGTGAGATGTGTTTTTGGATATTTTCATGTCAAATTATATGTGTTATGATGAAGGAAAAAGGTGAAAGTAAGAGGAATTTTGAACAATTGCAAAAATTGAAGAAAATGAGGATTCCATCCTTGAACACAGGCAAGCTGTGTCCCATGTCCTCACAAGAAGCAAAGTTTCCAGCCTTGAACAAGGATAGGCCGTGTATTACAACACAATCGTAGCCCATGAAAAAAGAAAATTCTGGCCTAAAACACGAGCAGGCCGTATCCTAAGATACGTTTGTGCCCCATGCAAGTACATTTTCCAATCTTAAGCACAGGCTGGATGTGCTCTAAAGCATGATCGTGCTCCGATATTTAAAAATAAATAAAGAAGCGTGCAAGTAGCTTAAAACACGGCTAGGCAATGCTATCAAGCACGACCAAGCCATGCACATGCTATTAAACACCCCTGCATTTTTTATTTCCTTCCTCATGCCTTGTTCGCCATTCTCCCTCAGCTAAAAGCACCTTTGGAACCTCCTATGCCCTAACTCCACCCCCCTTTACCCTCGTGCCCTACCCAAGAATCTATTCCCCTTTTCCAACACCATTCCCCATGTGAGCACTTTCTTCCTCCTTAGACCATAACACCCCTAACTTGTAAAATCCCAAAATTTTTTCCCACTCTACTTACCGTGCTCCACCTTTCTCCCTCAGCCCTTTGCATCTCCAACTCCGCCCTCTGCTCTAGCTTCCTTCCAATCCCCAAGCCCATTAAAACCCTTTCTCTTCCCTTTTCCTAACTTCAAGCATCTCTATATGCCCATGCCCTGCTCTGCCTCACCCTTCCACCCCTTTCACAACTGTGGTATTGAAGCTTATCACTCTATCACTTCAACCTATGGCTCTTCATCGAGTATTCTCCCTTTCCCTCTATTTTTAATCTCCTTCAAATTTTTTGGCTACATATACTATACGAATCTCACCAAGAATTGACGAAAACCGTTATCTAAGAAGGCTCCAAGATCATTTCTACAGTTAGGTTTGTATGAAACCACGATCCGTTACTTATATAGAACTAACAACCTTAGTATAATAAAGGCACCACAATAGGTGATGGAAGATTCGATTGATAAGACAAGGATAAATGCCATAAAAAACTCTGATAAGTTTGAATAGTTTTTCAAAAAATACTATCAATTTTTATGAGTAATAATCTAAATCTCTTTATTTATCATTCATGCCTATTTACAAACCAATGTACATCAAGAGTACTAAATAAATTAAACAACCCAATCCTTATTAAAGTAGATAATCTAATACTTGAAAAACTAAATAATCTAATCCTAATCAAATTACTTAATCCTTATGGAACTGGATAATTTAATCCTTAATAATTTAAGTCATCTAATCCTAATTAAACCAAGCAAAAAAACTATAAATAAATAAATAAATAAATAAAAACTTAGCTAAAAATATGGCACATATTTAACCTTTAGTCTTCTTATCTCTAGGGCGATATTCAGCCTTTAGCCTTATTCTCTTTGAATCTATATTTGGATTGGCTAATCTTATTCTCTTTGACGCATCTCTCTCTTTGTTGGGCCTCCAAGATTAAGCTACTTAGTGCTTCTTTAAATCTTTTAGTTTGAGCTCTCATGAAAGGTCCAATTGAAATTTAAAGTTGGTATGTATTCCACTTGTTATCTTTAGTCATGCCTTCATCAATATGGAATTTTCTTAGGAATCCTGATTTTTACTGGTGATTACTTTTTCTATTTTTTGGATTCTTTGGTTGTTGCAATTGGTCTTAGGTTGGTTAGATTTGCTGACTCTGTCATTCTACAACAATTTTCCTGAGACTGATAATTACGTGTTTTGATATTGCTATTATAGTGCCATTGATCAATTTGGTTTTCCATTTCACTGCTACTGTTCTGGATTAAATTGTTCTGGTTTCTTACTATCTAACTGGATTTACATTGTTCTAAAATTATATTGATTTACATTATTCAAGACTAGTACTATTAGGCTATTGATTTTTTTGTAATTGTTCATTCTATTTTAAATTTATTATATATCATTATTAATGGCCTCTAAATGAGTTAGAACTTCTCAATCCCAACAACTTCGTGGTGGATGAGACCTTAGACCTATCCAACTTCCTCATCAAATATACTAATACGGCATCGTGTTCGGTGATAATAATCAATAATAATCAACAGACATGATACGATACTCTAATAAGATGAGGAATGATGAGTACTCGATATCTTGAGGAGGAATGTTTGAATTGACTGGACTTGCTCAATGAAATCCGTTACCTAGTTAATCAAATTAGCTGGTTAACATTTGTAAGGTTGCATTACCTAACCTATGCTTGAACAACCTTGAAATATTTTAACTTTATTAACGTGATGTTATTCTGAGTTCCTGAAATCGATCAAGGCAACATTAATTTTTTTCTTATTTGCGCGTAGATATAATTTATCATTAGCCCAATTCAATGAACTATTTAGATTACCTCCCAGAACCCCAGAAGGGTACCCCAAGGTTTTAATGCGAATGAATTTTGGAACTCAATTTCATTAAGGAGTAGTATAATGCATCAGTTTTCAAAGCATCGTCAATTTGTACCCCCTGCTTTAGATATTTATAGCACCTAATGGCCCATACCCTTTTTGGTAGGGCTAAAAGCGATAGGGTTGCAAATTAATGAGAACTATATTTTCTTTAAGCTATGATAAATGCTAGTAAGGTTGATATAAAGGCGTTCATGGACCAACAGATGGCCAAAGTGGGTAATGCAATGTACGGTAAAATTTTAATAGGGGGATTAGTTACTGTCATAGTAAGAAGGTTAGGATTAAACCAACATTTGTAGAATTTACAATCAATAGTCAGCAATAAGTGGATTGATTTAGTATCTTGCCTAAATATGAAATTAATTGCAAAGAAAAACATCAATTATCGATTGAATCTCTAAGGGCATAACTTATTTCCTCTACCTTGCCCCGATATAACAGCTGTCACTAATCAAAATAACTAGATATACCCCTTGTTAGAGGGCTCTAAAGATGATTCTTCTAAATATGAAGAGGATGAACAACCCCATGAATCACACCCTGCCCTACCACCCCTATAGCCCCTTTCCTATCCTTTTGATTCTAAAAATCCTTCTCATGCATCACCTAATGATCAGGACATCTTCTCTTCGCGGCTTAGCTAAATAGAGAATGAGCAACTTCGTCAAAGGATGACCCTGCATGCAATGAATGAGCCAATCCACAACATGAGGCCCGAATGGACTCAATGGAGGTATGATGGGTTCTATGCATCACATGATGCAAACTTGGTATGATTGGCATCTGACCTAGCACCCACCACCACCAAAAGACCAATGAATAAGTAAGTTTCTTCCCTTCCATAAGTTGTGTGTTAATTGCTAGTGACATTGAGAACAATGTCAAATTTAAGCATGTGAGGTAGTTACTTTAAGGTCTTGATCTTCACTTGTTTGTATATATGAGTCATGTTTAGTCATATTTACATTTTCATTTAAGCATTTTATCTGTACTTTCTTTTGTTTTCCTCTTGTTGGTTTGTGTTTCTTATCTTGATTTAGTCACAAAGTTAGCAATTTGGTTAATAGGTTGATGTAATATTGATTGATTCTTATTTCATGAAAATGTGAGGTATGATGGAATGTGAATTAAGTATTTGTTATCTAGTCTCCACCTTCTAGCATTGAACCACAAATTCTATAAAAACACCCTACCTATTGTACTATGAGTTGTATGCCCTTTTTTATTGGCATGATGAAAGTGTGAAGGTAGAGAGAGATGAAGAATTAAGAAATATAAAATCTAAAAAGTCTTTACTTTGAGTACCTATTAGCCTTCAAGGCACCAAAAAGGCCTTAGTATGAGTACTTAATTGCCTACCTTAGTGAGATAAAGCATAAAATGCACTCACTAAATATGTATATATATATATATATATATATATATATATATATATATATATATATATATAGGGGAAGAAAAAGGGTGAAACAAAGACTTCTTGAAAAGTGTAAAGCAAAGTAGGAAGATATAAAGGATGAGATGTCCTACTTGAGTACCTTGAGGATTAATTTAGTACATAGAGTTTGTGGTAATAATAGAACGAGGTGTATAATAAGAAAACATAGGTTTAATATTAAAAGGATAGAAACTAGCTAACAAATGTCTATTCATATATATATATATATATATATATATATATATATATATATATATATATATATATTAACATCACATTGATTGGATGAAGAATTAGTTGTATTGCATCTTCATATTTTCTAAATTTAGAGTTTTATCTTCTCATTTCCTGTTTGTATGTTTTATCATTTGCTTGGGTATAAGCAAAAGTTTAAGCATGGAAGAGTTGATAGATAGAAAATTTGTGTGTTAATATGTTGTCTTTTGTCTCTTAACTCACTGTTAACTTGTGATTATTTCTTTGTTTATGTTCTATTTTATTTTGTTATTTTAGATATTATTTGGCTATATTTTCTTTTTGTAGGTAAGCAAGAGGTCTCAAGAAACAAGGAAAAATTGAATATTTGAAGAGTTTTTTAGATTAAAAACAAGTTGATGAGGAACCATGCAAAGAACGGGCTTCAGAAGATTTAAAAAAGACCAAGAAAACTTCAAGCATTACTTTGCCATACTCTGTGACTCCAAGCATGGTCTGGCTATGCTTTGTGCTTAAACCTACATCAAGCCCCTCTTGATAGCCTAAAGCATGGCCTGACAGTGTCCTATGATGCGACTGTGCTTCAGATCAGTAATTCTCTGTGTTTTTATATTTTTTAATGCAGCCAAGAGTGATGGGTCATAATATTTTGAGTTTTAATTGTATTTTAGACACTCTAGAGTTAGATTTCCATTAGGGTTTAAGTTTCTTTGAGTTTTAGGTTAGATTTTACATTAGATTAAAAATTGTATCTAGTTGGATTCATCTCCATTTCTCATTAATCAGTTTTATCTCTTTATCCCTATCTTTATTTCTCCTTTGAACAACTTGTATTAGAGAACTATGATTTATTGAATGCAATTGAGTTTGGTTTCTGCTTGAATTATGTCTTAATATATCTTATTCTAAGATTTGGGAAAACCCACTTATGGTATATTGATATTAAATTGTTGAATTTCTATTGTGATTATTTATTGATAATCGGATTAACTACTATGTATAATATGTGTTTGATAAAGTGTTTGTCACATTTTACGTAGATAACTAATGAACTGAAAAGTGAAAGTTAATATCAGAACCTAATAGTTAATTAGAGATATTTTAATCACGAAAGTAGTTTAAGATCCTCTAGGAATTAAACATATTGGTTAGCACAAACCTTAAAGAGTTTAAGTTAATCTAAACCACGAAAATAGGAAATTAGATTAACTTATGTACTGTTATTTGACCTTAAAAGAGGCCAGTAATGAACTTCAGTTAAATTATCCCTAATCACTCAAATAATTACAATTGGAAATACTTATCTTGGTTGTTGTATATCATAAGTATGGTGAACCCTAGTCCTAGATCTTATTATTATCAAATTTTATCACATATTTACTTTGATTACTTATGAATTGTCATCCAAATATTTCTCTCAAATTCTATTGATTTAGATAGTTCATTTTACGATATACTGATAATTGACACATTGGTCTCTATAGGATACAACATTTATTTGCCAGTCTAGATACAACTACGTTGTTCACTTTGTCAACACCCTACTAACTAGCATATCATTTCATACATCTACATCATAGAATACTCTCCAAACTACCTTTTAGTATTATTATTTTTTCTTATCTATAAATTTCTAGTAATGTCTACCTAACCCATAAATTCACTTATTCACTTATATTGTTAGTTACCTTTCTTGGATAAGCATACAAGTACTTTAGGCTATTCCAAGTATTTTCAAATCTCATTTCCTTATAGGCAACTAACTCGGCATGATTTGCATTACTTATAACAAAAGGCTATCATGCCATAAAGAAAAGTGCACAGTTTATCACTTATTTTACATCAAATTACGAGTTGTCTAAAAGGGACTTGGCACTCTACTGAGCCATCCCACATATATTACACAACAAGAAAAAAAATACAATCCATATCCATATTCAGATGAATCAACCTTGAAACTCCTGTTACTCACTTCTTGTTGGAGTACCTAGAATGTGATTATGTGGACATAAAAAGATGATATGACAATCTCAATAGCTAGCAAATTTTTCAAAAAAAATAGTACACATTCCATTTCTTAAAACATCTCAATTTATTTTACTGAAACATAAACACTGACCATACATATATACATCATCTTAGTCACACTAAGGACCCATAACATTTTGTTCTACTTACCCAATGCAGTCTCAAACCTGTAAAAGGGTTATGCATCACCTATTATTAGCCAATACATAGAGGAAATGGGGCTTACTTAGCACACTTTGGCCACTCTCTTAATTCCTGAGAATGCATACATAACATATCTTTATACCATCATTCATCATAGCATAAAAGTCAGGCAACTAGTGAAATTGATAAATTCAAGTTCATAAACATAAAGAGTGTTTTAAAGAAAAGTTAGCTACTTCAATTCCTGCACAATCACTTTCTTTCCAAGGCTGCCAATGCTACTACCAGTAACTCAAACTAAAACATTTAAGAACTTTTGGTTAATGCATGTATATTAACACCTAAAATAATAAGTCTCTAGTTTAAGAGCTTCTGCTCCCCAAAACAAAACTGTGATTATATTCAGATTTGGGGTTATTATTAAATATGTCAAAAGTCCACTAAAAATTCTAAAATTTTCCATGGAGGTTTCTCTACATGTCTATTTTATTTCGTGGTTCTCTCAGCCCTTAACGCTTCCATTTACCCCATGAACTACCTTTATAATTCAGAACAGTGCATATTGGTTTCAGTTCTATTTTTATTCTGTTTTCCATTCCTTTGGATGGGTAACACTTCTTCCAAATTTGTCATATTTGATATGGAGCATCATCGATATGTTATATAATCACCATAAAAATTTTAAGTAAAAAATAATTCATTTGTCCCCTCAAATAACACACTTTTTATGGTTGTCCTCAGTTCTGGTCTGTTCTGACTCACTTCCTGTCCCGCCAAATTTTCATATTTTATTATATGCCTTAACCTCCCAGAATTCTCTAAAATTTGGTGGGATCCTTAATTAGGATCCCTCTAACATGTCATAAAATTTTTATACAAAAATTCAACATCTAACCCCTTTAATGTTAAGTATTTCCATCAACAGCCTAAGCTGTCCAACAGATTATTTTCAGCACTATTTTGATTGTAAATGGCCTATTTATAGGTTCTCAAAAATCACAAAAAAATAAAAATTGATTATCAACATTTCAAGACGTTTCTCACCAAATATTAGAAAATTTAAAGGCCATTTGCCCAATCAAACAGTCCAAAAACACAGAGCCTAAAAATTTTAGGTGCAAAATGTATGGTGTTACAGCATGTTTGTTACTTAGATGGAAAAGATTGTTCCCTACGACTAGATTTCCATGTTTTCAACTTTAAAATCTTGCATTTCATGCTCAAGAATCACCCATGCAGAACCTAAAATGAGCTTTACTCACTACCAACCAACTTTCCTTAAGAGGAGAAACTTACCTTGTGCAGAAATGCTCCTATGGTTCTCAAATTTCAACTTGTTTCTCCTCTTGGTTTCCCTTGAAACTTAGCTATGTTTTTTCTCTAGTTTCTCTCCCCCTTTGGTTCTAAGTTTTCTGGCTGCCTTCTCTCTCTCTTGGGTGTTGATTGCATGAGAAATGGGGTTTGAATTTGTTGCCCAAAATAATACCTAGACAACATGATTCTTGGCTGCATGTTTCCACCACTAAAGAGGAAAAGTTGGCTGTGTATTGTAGGGATTCCATTATGGTTTCAACAGGGAGGGCATGATAATGCAGAGGCATGAAGTGGGGCAGCAGCCTTTGCATTATTTTTCTAATTGTGGGCAGTAAAATGGCTGAAGTGAGTGGCTATTTCTTGGCTAGAATGTTGCTGAAATAATTATGGCTATGTGGCAGGATTTTCTTTTTGAAAGATGGCATTTTTCTTGGCTGAATTTTTTGTAGCTATGTGGCATGCTTTGGTAGGTGCAAGGTGGCTAAAATTTTGTGGCCAATGTGGCATGCTATGTGACTTCAAATTTGTGGCCAATGTGGCATGCTTTGATAGGTGCAAGGTGACTGCAATTTTGTAGCCAATGTGGTATGCTATGTGGCTGCGAATTTGTGGGCTATGTGGATGCAACGTTTTGGACAATGTGGCATGCTTTGGTAAGTGCAAGGTGGCTACAATTCTATGGGCAATGTGGCTTACTATGTGGCTGAAATTTTGTGTTGCTACTTGACAGCTCCTTAGTTGTTTTATATTGTCTTAATTTACTACTAATCCTAGATTAGTAATGTCTTAAAAATGTATTTGTATCTTCTCCCCATCCATTATGCTCCTAAGAATTTTATTTATATGATTTATGATTAACTATATGTCACCTATTTTATAAATGCCTTATTGTTACATAACTACGCATTTTAATTCTTTGTCATATGTATTTTATACTTATTCTTAGATTTATCTAACTTTATTAGAGACTTAAGATGTTACATTTCCTTCCCCCTTAAAAGAATTTTTTCTACAAAATTTAACATACCTTATTCAAACAGATATGGATAAGTCCTCTTCATTTCTTCTTCTGTCTCCCAAGTTGCTTCCTCAGAGGATAGTCCCTTCTAGACCACTTTAACCAAAGGGATGTTCTTATTCCTCAATTTTTTAGTCTTAGCATCGATGATCTGATCTGGCCTTACAGTGTATAATAGATTATCTTGTAAATGCATTGATTCGTGCTCTATGATATGTGCAGGGTCTGGGTTATACTTTTTGAGCTGGGAAACATGAAATACGTCATGAATTTGAGAAAGGTTTGGAGGAAATGCAAGTTTATAAGCTACTGATCCATTCCGATTAAGAATTTTGAAAGGACTGATGTATTTGGGACTGAGCTTTTTGGTTTTCAAAGACCTTCCCACACCCGTGAACGGAGTTACCTTAAGAAAAATATGGTCGCCTATTTCAAATTTTAGGGGCCTTCTTCTTTTATCTGCATAGCTTTTTTGTCTACTTTGGACAACTAGCAATCTCTCTCTGACAAGTTCAATGTGTCTTGTCATTTGGTCAACCAAATCAGGGCCCAAAAGACTCCTCTACCTTAGCTTTACCCAACACAAAGGTGACCTGCACTTTCTTCCATAGAAAGCTTCAAAGGGAGCCTTCTGGATACTGGAATGGTAATTATTATTATAAGCAAATTCAGCTAAAGGTAGATACACATTCCAGTTTCCTTTCATTTCTAGTACACAAGCCCTAAGCATATCTCTAAAGTCTGAATTGTTCTCTCTGCCTGCCTGTCAGTTTGTGGATGGTAGGTTGTGCTAAACTTAAGTTTAGTACCTAAGGAATCTTGTAAGGATCTCCAAAATCTAGAAGTAAACCTGGGGTCTCGATCAGAAATAATACTAGTAGGTATCCCATGGAGTTTGACAATTTCATGAACATACACTTGTGCCAACTTGTCTAGAGAATAGGTAGACTTAATGGCTAAGAAGTGCGTAAACTTGGTTAATCTATCCATGTTTACCCAAATTGCATCATAGTCAAATGATGTCCTAGGCAAACCCATGATAAAATCCATAAAGATGTTATCTCATTTCCACTTAGGAATATCTAAGGGTTGGAGCAAAATCCCAGGCTTTTGGTGTTCTACCTTGACTGTCTGATACACTAAGCACTTAGACACATAACAGGTTATGTCCATTTTCATCTCAAGCCACCAGAAATCCCTCTTTAAGTCTTGATACATCTTAGTGGCTCCAGGATGTAGGGTATACTTACTCTTATGAGCTTCAACTAGGATACTATCTCTCAATTCCTTCACCTCAGGTACACACAACCGCTCTCCACACTTGATAAGTCCATCCTCATAAATGTGATATTCTTTAGACTTGCCTTAGGATATATGTTCTCTAATGTCCTTTAAGTATAGATCAGAAACTTGAGCATCTTTAATTATATCCCTGAGATTATTATGAATCCTCAATTCACTCATAAGGAGGCTACTAGGCTGTGGAAAAATGGAGAGATTCAAATCTCTCATGCCCTCAATTAGTTCTTGCCCCTTAAGAATCAATGATGCCATATGGAGGGATTTCTTGCTCAAGGCATCAGCAACCATATTCGCCTTGCCCGGATGGTAATTAAGGGTGTAATCATAATCTTTTAGGAATGTCATCCATCTTTTTTTGTCTCATATTTAACTCCTTCTGGTCAAAAAGGTACTCAAGACTCTTGTGATCACTAAAAGCTTCAAACTTGACACCATACAAATGATGTCTCCAAATCTTAAGGGCAAACACTACAGCTACTAGTTTCAAATCATGTGTGGGGTAATTCTCCTCATGAGGTCTAAGCTATCGAGAAGCATAAGTTACTACTCTATCTTGCTGCATTAATACACAATCTAAATCTTTCTTAGATACATCACTATATATTATAAATAGTTCACTAGGGTTATGTATCACTAGCACTGAGGCGGAGGTTAGCCTAACTTTCAATTCTTGAAAACTATTCTCACATCAACCATTCTACACAAATGGTTGATCCTTCCTGGTTAACGTAGTTAGAGGCATGGCTATCTAAGAGAATCCCTGGATAAATCTCCTATAGTATCCTGTTAAGCATAGAAAGCTCCGTATTTCAGTGACTGCCTTTGGTCTTTCCCAGTTAACCACTGCTTCTACTTTACTAGGGTCCACTGCTATCCTCTACTTAGAGACAACATGTCCTAGAAATCTCACCTCTGTCAGCCAAAATTCACACTTGCTCAGCTTAGCATACAATTTCCTATCCTTTAGGGTTTGCAACACTATTCGAAGGTGATTCTCATGTTCTTTAAGGCTCTTAGAATAAATTAAGATGTCATCTATGAAAACCACAACAAACTTATTCAGGTATGGCCTAAAAATCCTATTCATATAATCCATGAAAATGGCTGGGGCATTAGTTAACCCAAAAGGCATGACTAGGAACTCATAATGTCTTGGGTTTGGAAAGCTATCTTTGGGACATCTTCAGCCTTAATTCTCAACTGATGGTAACCTGACCTCAAATCTATCTTAGAGAAGACTGACGCTTCAGCCAATTGATCCAGTAGGCCATTTATCCTAGGTAGTGGATATTTATTCTTGATGATCACTTTTTTTAACTGCCTATAATCTATACACAACCTAAGGCTACCATCTTTTTTTTAACAAACAAGGCTGGTGCACCCTAGGGGGATACACTGGATCTGTTTCTTAAGCTCAGCTAACTCTACAGGAGCCATCCTATAGGGAGCCTTAGATATGGGATTTGCACCAGGCACTAAATCAATAGAGAACTCTACTTCCCTATCAGGAGGGAGACTGCTAAACTCCTTAGGGAATACTTCCGGGTAATCCCTAACAACAAGTATATTTTTTATGCCCTCTTCTACTTTTGCTTGCAAAGAAAAGAAGACTAGGAACCGTTGACAACCCTTCTTAAGGTATCTCTCAGCCTGAGTGATGGAGAGGTAAGAATTTTTAGTGGAGTGTTTAGATGTAGGACCACAAACAAGTAAGGAAACAGATTTTCTAAAACAACCAAGAATTGTATTATTAGCAGAAACCAATCTATTCCAAGAATAACATCAATATCAAACAAAGGAAGGCATACAAGATCCAAAGTGGTACATCTATGATCAAATTGTACAACATAATTGATACAAGCATAAGAAGGTATGACATAGATCCCAATAGGTGTGGAAATAGAAAGATTATATGAAAAAGTATCCACAGTTATACCCAGAATCTTAACACAATCATATGAAATAAAAGAATGTGCAGGACCAGAATCAAACAATGCATCTATAAGTGAGTTTCAGATCATTAACGTACCTCTGATCAAATTTGGAGATTAGCTTCCTACTGGGAAAGAGCAAACACCCTTCCTTAATTCTATGGTTTGCCATCAAGAACTGATCCTCTCCTTGCTTGACAATCCCTAGAGTAGTGGCCGAGTTTTCCACAACTGTGGCAGACATTCTGACCAGCTAAATAAGGTCTATCTCCATGGTTCTTACCACATTTATTACAAGCAGGCTGGCTAGAGGCTTGGCCACTACAGGTCAGCATTCTCCTATCCTGAGAATTGTTCCCCTTAAACTTTTTGTTCCAGAGTTTTCCTCTTCCTCCAGAGGGCTCACTGTCTTTTAAACTTTTTTCAGCCCTAGCACTCATCAAAGTTTCTTCTACTATTTTACATTTACTTGCCAACTTGGCAAAATCTCATATCTCTAAAGTACCAACTCTTTCTCTAATCTCAGGTTTCAAACTTCGCTCAAAATTTGCTGACTTCCATGCATCATCATGGGTATGCTTCAGGTAAGTGGAAAATTTAGAGAGCTCTTCATACTTAACCTCATATTGGGGTACAGTCATGTTTCCTTACTTCAACTGTATGAATTCAACCTCTTTTTGATTCTTCACATTATCTAGGAAATATTTATCATAAAATGTTTCTTTAAAATTATCCCAAGTAATGGGAGTATCATTAGTTTTCTATAGTCTCTGCATACTTTTCCACCAATGCTCTGCCTCACCTTCTAACATATAAGTGGCTAAGGAAACTTTATGTTCTGTACTGTATTCTAAAACCTCAAAAAAATTCTCTAGTTGCATTATCTATCGCTTAGTTATCACTAGGTCATATTCTCCTAGAAATGAAGGAGGTTTGGCCTTCCAGAATTGGGTCAGGAGTTTATTCATTTGGCTTAACCTATTTTCCTCTCTAGGACCCTCATAATTGTTTCCTTACGACAATTGTCTAAGGGCTTTTTGAACTCATTGAAGAATTTATGCTGTAGTGGCTTGGGTTGCAGCTTGCCCATCGAGCCTGGCAGGTAAGGCTTCCATATTCTCTGATATTTCTTTTAGGGTCTCAACTTGGGTTCTCTTATATGCCATTTCCCTGTGTGCACATTTATATATACAAATATTTTTCAAATAATTAGTCACACGACCATAGACTATGTTTACTCTATTTAACAAGCCTTAAGAAAAAGTCAATTTCATAATAATTCAAATCTTAAACAATTTAGAATATCCTAGAATTCGTCCAAACAACTAGATAATTCCCTGAACTATTGCTCTGATACCAAAAATTGTCAACACCCTACTAACTAACATTTTATTTCATACATCTACATCATAGAATATTCTCCAAACTACCTTTTAGTATTATTTTTTTTTTCTTATCTGTAAATTTCTAGAAATGTCTACCTAGCCTATAAATTCACCTATTCACTTATATTGTTAGTTATCTTTCTTGGATAAGCATACAAGTACTTCAGGCTATTCCAAGCATTTTCAAATCTCATTTCCTTATAGGCAACTAACTAGGCATGATATGCATTACTTACAACAAAAAAGCTATCATGCCATAAAGAAAAGTGTACAGACCATAACTTATTTTACATCACATTACGAGTTGTCTAAAATGGACTTGGCACTCTACTAAGCCATCCCACATATATTACACAACAAGAAAAAAAATACAATCCATATCCATATTCAGATGAATCAACCTTGAGACCCATGTTTCTCACTTCTTGCTGGAGTACTTGGATCGTAATTATGTGAACATAAAAAGATGAGATGACAATCTCAATAGCTAACAAAGTTTTTAGAAAAACAGTACACATTCCATTCCTTAAAACATCTCAATTTATTTCACTAAAACATAAGCACTGATCATACATACATACATCATCTTGGTCACACTAGGGACTCATAACATTTTGGTCTACTTACCCAATACAATCCCATACCTGCAAAAGGATTATGCATCTCCTATTATTAGCCAATACGTGGAGGAAATGGGGCTTACTTAGCACACTTTGGGCACCCCCTTAATTTTTAAGAATGCATACATAACATATCTTTAGACCATCATTTATCATAGCATAAAAGTCAGGCAATCAGTGAAATTGATAAATTCAAGTTCATAAACATAAAGAGTGTTTTAAGGAAAAGCTAACTACCTCAATTCTTGCACAATCACTTCCCTTCCAAGGCTGTCAATGTTACTACCAGCAACTCAAACTAAAACATATAAGAACTTTTGGCTAATGCATGTATATTAGCACCTAAAATCATAAGTCTCTAGTTTAAGAGCTTCTACTCCCCAAAACAAAACTGTAATTCTATTCAGATTTGGGGTTATTATTAAATATGTCAAAAGTCTACTAAAAATTCTAGAAAATTTCATGGAGGTTTCTCTACATGGCTATTGTATTTTATGGTTCTCTCAACCCTTAACTCTTCCATTTACCCCATGAACTACCTCCATAATCTAGAATAGTGCATATTGGTTTCAATTCTATTTCTATTATATTTTCCATTCCTTTGGATGGGTAACACTTCTTCCAAATTCATCATATTTGATATGGAGCATCCTCGATATGTTATATAATCACCATAAAAATTTCAAGTAAAAATTAATTAATTTGACCCCTCAAATAACACACTTTTTATGGCTATCCCCTATTCTAATCTGTTTTGACTCACTTCTTGTCCTATCGAGTTTCCATATTTTATTATATGCCTTAACCTACCCAGAATTTTCTAAACATTGGTGGGGTCTTTAATTAGGATCCCTCTAACATTTCATAAAATTTTTATACAAAAATTCAACATCTAACATTTTCAATGTTTAATATTTCCATCAACAGTTTAAGTTGTCCAACAGATTGTTTTCAGCACTGTTTTGATTGTAAATGGCCTATTTGTAGGTTCTCAAAAATGACAAAATTTTTTAGAAATGATTATCAACATTTCAAAACTTTACTCACCAAATATTAGAAAATTTAAAGTCCATTTTCCCAATCAAACAGTCCAAAAACACAGGGCCTAAAAATTTTAGGTGCAGAATGTGTGGTGTTACAGCATGTTTGTTACTTAGATGGCAAAGATTGTTCCCTACCACTAGATTTCCATGTTTTTAACTTTAACATCTTGCATCTCATGCTTAAGAATCACCCATGCAGAACTCAAAATGAACTTTACTCACTACAAATCAACTTTTCTTAAGAGGGGAAACTCACCTTGTACAGAAATACTTCTATGGTTCTCAAATTTTAGCTTGCTTCTCCTCTTGGTTTTCCTTGAAACTTAGCTACTTTTTTTTCTCTGGTTTATCTCCCTCATTGGCTCTAAGTTTTCTGGCTACCTTCTCTCCCTCTTAGGTGCTGATTGCATAAGGAATGAGGTTTGAATTTGCCGCCCAAAATAATACCTAGACAACATGATTCTTGGCTGCTGGTTTCCACCACTCAAGAGGAAAAGTTGGCTGTGTTTTGTAGGGATTCTCTTGTGTTTTTGTAGGGACTCCCTTATGGTTTTCGTAGGGAGGGCATGATAATGCAGAAGCATGAAGTGGGACAGCAGCCTTTGCATTATTTTTCTAATTGTGGGCAGAAAAATGGCTGAAGTGGGTGGCTATTTCTTGGCTGGAATGTTGTTGAAATAATTATGGCTATGTGGCAGGATTTTCTTTCTGAAAGGTGGCATTTTTCTTGGCTGAATTTTTTGTGGCTATGTGGCATACTTTGGTAGGTGCAAGGTGGCTAAAATTTTGTAGCCAATGTGGCATGCTGTGTGGCTGCAACTTTATGGGCAATGTGGCATGTTTTGATAGGTGCAAGGTGGCTGCAATTTTGGAGCCAATGTGGCATGCTATGTGGCTGCGACTTTGTGGGCTATGTGGCTACAACTTTGTGGGCAATGTGGCATACTTTGGTAAGTACAAGGTGGCTACAATTCTATAGGCAATGTGGCATACTATGTGGCTGAAATTTTGTGGTGCTACTTGGCAGCTCCTTAGTTGTTTTATATTGCCTTAATTTACAACTAATCCTAGATTAGTAATGTCTTAAAAATATATTTGTATATTCTCTCCATCCATTATGCTCCTAAAAATTTTATTTATATGATTCATGATTAACTATATGTCACCTATTTTATAATTTCCTTATTGTTACATAACTAAGCATTTTAATTCTTTGTCATATGTATGTTCTACTTATTCTTAGATTTATATAACTTTATTATAGACTTAGGATGTTACACACTTGCAGTATTTAAACACAACAAATAACACTCAATACCTTGAATACAGTTTGGAAGTGTTCAATATGTTTCTCTAGGGTAGATGACAATGTCATCCAAGTATATCACCACAAACTGATTAAGATATAGATGGAAAATATTGTTCATTAACGTGTAAAACATGGTTAGTGCATTGGTTAGGCTAAGAGGTATTACCAACCATTCATAAGACCTATATCATGTCACATAAGTAGTCTTGGGTTATTACCATCGACAATCTTCACTTGGTGATAACCTGACCTCAAGTCTATTTTTGTGAACTGCTTGACTCTTCCAAATCTATCAAATAAGTCAGGTATCAAAGGAATATGGTATTTGTTCTTATTGATTACCTAATTGAGAACTTAATAGTCAATGCACATATGTGATGATCAATCATGCTTTTTTGGAATAAGACCGGTACTCCACAAGGTGCTTTAGACAGCTAAATGTATCCCACATTCAGAAACTCTTTGAGTTGTCTTCTAATCTCTTAAAATTCTGGTGGCACCATCCTATAAGATTCCATAGCAAGTATTTTGACTCCTAGCTTCAACTTAATCTTATGATCTACCTTTCTCCTAGGTGAAAGTTGCCTCGATAGCTCTGGTGGTATGACATCTTTGTTTTCCTTTAAGACTTCCTTGACACTTGGTGGAAGTTCTTCCTCTCTTTCTATTGTAGACTCTTCCTTCAATGCACAAATAGGTGACTTCCCTTTTCTTTAGTCCTTTATTCAAATACACGACTGAGATCTGCTGAGTTTCTCTTAATTTGGAGAATGTGGGAACCATACATGAAAACCCCTTCTCCATTATGCATATTGAGTCACAAAATTACATAAGCACCATATTCACCCTTCTCAAGAAATCCATCCCCCAGATTATCCTAAAATCATCCATGAAGGAAAAATCTACAATCCCCTTCCAAGAACTAAGAATTATTTCCATTCCATGAGCTACTTCAGCAATGTCATGGCCACTGGTGTTTATAGTCTTGGGGCAAGCCATCTTCTAAGAAACTTTTAGACCAAGTCTCTAGCTTCCTTTAGTGTAATGAAGCTATGAATGGCTCATATATTAACCATAGCCTCTGTGGGCTTCCCATTCAAATGAGTAGTTACAAACATAACTGCTTATTCTCCTTGTTGGGAAATGGTTACCCTGCCTTCCAAGCATTTAATAATTGAAGATATCCTATATTAACAACTTCTTAAGACTCTTACTCCTTTGTAATGGATGTTAAGGTCCCTAACTTGGGATAATCCTTTATCTAGTGTACCCCCTTACACACAAAGCAACCACTTGTAAAGACTTCTACACCATTCTAAAGACTTTTATTACATTCAAGAGACTGCAATAATATATTAGAGTTGCCTAGAAAGTTCAAGAGTATTCTAAAACTATCTAGGTAGTTTATTTGGCTTGTTGCTTACTTAGTGTCACATTGTATCCCCGTCATGTATACATAGTACTCATCTGGCAAGTTGTGATAGTTTGGTATGATTTAATGAATTTTTTTTTTGAAATATGCTTATTTTTTGTTTTTACTTTATTTTTATTTTTATTATTTTTTACTTATATGATTGTATTTTTTCTATATTTTTATTTGAACAATAAAATGCTGTTAATATATATTATAATAAGATCAAAATAATTGTAAAAAAAAAAGCATCACTATAGTGTGTTATAGTACTAAAAATTCTAAAAAAACCTCATTTTGATGTTTTCAGAATTTTAAGAAAATTTAAGAAATATTTCTTAAAAATAAAAATAGAAAATAATAAACCAACACATTTTAAAATATATTTTTTATTTTTAATGAAAATGAAAATAAAAAACTTATAACTAAACTTCCTCTTTGCAATGGGTTATTTTAATAACGTGTTTCCTAGCAATAAATTGATTTAGGTGGCCTTTGGTAGGCAACAGTTTAATTCCCCAGAGTACTTATAAATTTATTTATAAAAAATTGAAGAATGAGATATATGGCAAAAAACAGTTTTCTTTTTAAATTATTTAAAACACATGCAACATAATTATAAAAAATTTTATATTTTTGATGTTCAAATATTTTATAAATAAATTTTTATATAAGTGAAAAGTTAAAATTTTCAAGTATCAAACATTTTATAGTGTATTTTAATTTTTTTTTCTAAAATACATATTGATAAGGGGAAATAAATTATAAGTTTCTAAATAATAGTACAATTAATGCCAATAACATAATCTCATCGTAGAACCTAATTAGTAATTAAATCCGCATGTACGGAGCATATTATTTTCTGAAAGGGAAAAAAATTCATTTTGACTTTTATGTGCATACACTTATTTTTATTTTTTTTTAATGTCCAAAACTCGTCCTATGAACCAGTTAAATGGGTTGGTCTACAGGTCCTAACCCATTTCTTGACTGTAATAGTTATGGGTGGATTTAATAAAATTTTGATTTTGATTTTATATTAAATATTAGAGTAAAAATGTTTTTTTTTTCTTTCAAAAATTTTATTAAATAAATTTATTTTTCTTTATTTTTAAATATATGTATAGACTTCTCTTATATTTTAAATATATTAGAGAAGAATACTTTAACTTCCGTAAAATTTAGTATTTGTTGTAAATGAAATTTTACACAAGGAGAATATAGAATGTAAAGGAACTTAGAAAGAAATAACACATAGAAGAAAAATGTCCTTCTTTTATCCATTGCTTCATATAAACCTTTATTTATAGGCATACAATCATAAAGGAAGATAACTCAAAAGTCAAGGAGAATAAATAAAATTCAATGACTTTAGGAGTTGAGAAAATAAAAAGATACTCATAATAATGAATGTATTTATAATATTCATTGTTTTGAGAGTTAAAAACCTAAATGGGCATCTACAATAAATGAATTCATAACACTCCCCCTTGAATGTCCATTTTACAAGGAATATGCCTCATTAAAACCTTCCTAAAGAAAAACCCAGTGGAAAAAAACCCTAGTGAAAGAAAAAGAGTACACCATTCCTTGTATACTCCCCCTGTTCTCAGTATCATTGGATATCTCTGAGTCGACGCATTCTAATTTTATATACTAGTCTTTCAAATGTTGAAGTAGGTAAGGCTTTGATAAATAAATCATCCAAATTACCACTTAAACAAATTTGTATGTCAATATCAGATTTCTTTTGAAGTTTATAAATGAAAAAGAACTTTGGTGAGATATGTTTTGTTTTATCTCCTTTAATATATCCTTCTTTCAACTGAGCTATACATACAGTATTATCTTTGTATAGTATAGTTAAAGTCCTCTTTCCAAAAGATAGTTCACATGTCTCTCGGATTTGTTGAGTCATGTATCTCAACCAAATACATTCATGATTTGCTTCATGAACTGCTATAATTTTTACAAGATTTGAAGAAGTAGCAACAATTGTTTGTTTTATAGAACGCTATAATATAGTTGTATCACTGATGCAATTTCGGCAAGTATACCTAGTCGAATGCAAGTAATAACGGTGAGACCGAGTATCGTTCTCAAGGATCACGGACAAGTATCACTTCGCAAATTGAACCACTATTTAGACTTTTGTTTGGAAAGAAGGGAGCTCAATTGTAAACATTCAATTTAAAGTTCTTTTAAGAATTTTATCAAACACTTGGTAAGTTAACATAAATTTGATTCACAATTAGATGAAATGTCGGGGTTAGACTACACCAATCATCCCTCAATTGCTATGAAATGGTTATTAACACAAGTCCTAGTTCAATTATGAAAATCAAGCCTTCTAATTACCCAAACCCTAATTCCTTAGGTGGATTGAGCCTAAACCCCCAAATTAAACCCTAATTCCTTTGGTGAATAAATGAGAGGATTTGCATTAAGAATCAAGAATTATAGATTACTAGCACTTCAAGACCTATTCCTAGATTCATGAATTACTAGGTATTTGATTCCGTGAGCATGCATTAGCATCAATTTTCCAATTGTCTACCAAAGTAACAAGACATTCCAAGGTTGATCAAGCCAAGAAAAGCATTAAGAGTAGATTCAAATACTCATAAAGAAGAAGAGACTTGCATTAAAACCAAATCAAAATACAATCAAGTTTAGAAAAGTAAACATCTAACCCCAATAAAAGGGGATTTAGCTAGACATAACAGAAGAAACTACACAAGAAAAGGAAATGAAGAAGAAAATCAAAGCAAACTCCATGAAGATCCTTCTTGAAGCCTTTGGAGAGATGGTTTCCTTGCTCTTTTAGGTCTATCAATTTGTTTCTTGCAGTTGCCTCCTCCATTTTTTTACCCAAAATGAGTATTTATACTCCCAGGTGAAAATTGGGAGCTGTGCTGAGCCAAGCTTTTGCTGCGCTCAGCCAAGCTCTAAGGCATTTACTTGGTTTCTCGGGTGCTTATGCGCTCAGCCAAGATTTGTATGCGCTAAGCCAAAGTACTCCAGAATGAAGTCCTTTCCCCGTGCGCTGAGCCAAGCTTTTGCTGCGCTCAGCCAAGGTCTTCTATAATGGAAACCAATTTTCTCTTTTCTTGCGTTGAGCCAATCTTTTGCTTGGCTCAGCCAAACCTTCCAGCATGCAATTTGGGTCTCAAAGCGTCTTTCATCCAACTCATTCCATCTATGCAACCACCTGCAACATTCAAAAGCAATTCAAAAATACTAAAAACAACCAAATAACTAACATGACAACTAAATAAAAACAAAGCAAGAAAATTGGGCAAAACAAATCTAAAGGATTCATAAAAGCAACAAAACTACCCAATTAAAGCACTCAATAACTAGTAAAATGGTAGATTATCAATCATCACATGTAAATAAATATCATGTTTGAGATCAGGCCTTATGTGGATCTGATAAACATCTAGCATCTGCATAACCAATGAATTATGGTCTAGATCCATTTGTATATAGCAATCCTATATTAATAGTAACTTTGAGATATAAAAAAAACATGTTTAATTCTATTCCAATGTCTTCGTATTGGACAAGAGTTAAATCTAGCTAACAGGCTGACAACAAAAGTTATATCAAGCATTATATTATTGGCAAGATACATCAGTGTACCAATTGCACTAAGATATAGTACTTCAGGACCAAAAACTTCTTTATTATCATATTGAGGTCGAAAAACAAATTGTTTCACATCAAGTGAGCGAACAACCATTGTGATACTTAATGGATGTGCTTTGTCCATGTAAAATTCGTTTAGGACTTTTTCTATATAAATTGATTGATAACTAAAAATTTCATTTCTCAAACGATCAAATTGTAATCTAGGACAAAATTTTGTTTTTCTAAGATATTTCATTTCAAACTCTTTATTTAAACACTTTACTGCATTTATAATCTCTTCAGGAGTTCCAATAATATTTAAACATACACCATAATAATATCAAATCCTGAATTTGCTTTCTTTATAAAAACATATGGATATATATGGTCATTCTTATAACCATCATTTAACAAATATTCACTGAGATGGTTATACCACATTTGTCCATACTGTTTTAATTCATATAAAGATCTTTGTAATTTAATTGAATAAATTTCCTGGGATTTTTTGAATTATATGCTTCAGGCATCTTAAATTCTTCTAGAATTTTCATATATATGCCACTATCAAGTGAACCATATAAATAGGTTGTAACAACATCCATAAGACACATATCAAGTTTTTATGTATTGCCAGACTAATGAGATAATGAAATAAAATTGCATCTTCCACAGGAAAATATGTGAAATTATAATCAATTCTAGGTCTTTGTGAAAAACTTGGTGCAACAAGTCGTGCTTTGTACCTCACAATTTCATTTTTCTCATTTTTTTTACGTACAAATACCCATTTGTACCCGACAGGTATTACACATTTAAGTGTTTGTATATATCCAAATACCTCACGGTTTTTAAGTGAATTCTACTTGAATTGCGTCTTTTCATTTTAGCCAATCACATCTACGTCAACACTCATCGACAGATATAGGTTCATAATCATCATTATCATTCAAAATATTAAGCGCTATTATATACACAAAAATGTTGTCGACAACTATTTTTTTTTATTCAATCGTTTTCTTGTAGATATATAATTTATTGAGATATCTTCATTTTCATCAATTTCATTAATTTCAGGTACCTGAACTTCTTCTGAAAGTATTTTGTTTGTTATGTCTCTAGTCTCTTCAAGAGCATCTATTTTTTAATGGACTGATCTTAAATAATTACTTCTTTCCTTTTATAGGAATTTTTATCTTTTAAACTGATTGGTCTATCACGCTTCTGACATGCTTTAGACTTACTAGTGATTTCATTAACGATTGTCCTTCAAGGATATCAATCCGTACATGAGTATTTACAGTTGGTATATGTGACTTGGTCACTCACTTTAGGTCAATAAATACATCTGGCAGTTGATTTGTTATTCTATGTAAGTGAATTATCTTTTGAATTTCAAGTTCATATTGTTTTATGTGAGGTTCAAGATATAACAAAGCATTCTATGTAATTTTTTTGACGAGCTGTTTTTCATTTTCTCCCCCTAATGTTGGGAAGACTAGTTCATCAAAATGGCAATCGGCAAAATGTGCCGTAAATATATCTCCTGTCATTGGCTCAAGATATCTTATAATAGAAGGAGAATCATATCCAACATATATTCCTAATCTCCTTTGAGGACCTCTCTTAATGCGTTATGGTGGGGCTAGTAAAACATATACTGCACACCCAAAACATTCTGAGATAGAAAATATTTAGCTTATGACTATGAGCCAATTGTAAAGGAAAATATTTATGATAACTTGTTGTTCTGATGCGTATTAGTGCTGTTGCATATAAAATTGCATGTCCCCAAATAGAAACATAGAGCTTTGTTTGTATAAGTAAGGGTCTAGCTATTAATTGAAATTGCTTAATAAATGATTCAGCTAACCTATTTTGTGTATAAACATGAGCTATAGAATGTTCAACATTTATGTCAATCGACATACAATAGTCATTGAAAGCTTGTGAAGAAAATTTACCAACATTATCAAGGAGAATGGATCTAATTGTATAATCTAGAAATTGTGCTCTTAATTGAATTATTTAAGCAAATAATATTGCAAACACTAGATTACAATTTGATAGCAAGCACACATGACACTATCTACTGGATGCGTTTATTAATACCATAAAATATCTAAATGGCCTACATTCAGGATGAATAGGTCCATATATATCACCATGTATACATTCTAAAAATGTTAGAGATTCAATTCCAACTTTAGCTAGTAATGGCATAATAATCAATTTACTTTGAGAACAAGCAGTGCATAAGAATTCCTTAGATTGAAAAATTTTCAAGTTTTTCAATAAGTGTCCATGTGAATTTTCAATAATTTTTCGCATCATTATTGATTCAGGATGCCTTAACCGACCATGTCAAATAGTAAAAGTTTTTGAATCAATAAACTTTTGGTTTATTGTAGCATATTCGCAATATTTCTTTTATGTATACGAGACTTGACACAAGCAATTTATAAATTATAAACAGTGCATTAAAAGAATCATTTTTTAAGTAGATAGATACAATATAAATTGGGTGGTATAAAATTGCATTATATGGATGCAAGCGATAAGTAACCATAACATAGGATCTAACTAATTTAAAAAAAGATAAAATGAATGTCAAGAAGAATTTTCACATTTTACAAATTATTTAGTAAAGTAGACAATTAATTGGCTTCCTATACGATATCCCACATATCAAGTTCAAGAATGCCTACAATCGCATACGGTATAATTATATACCCATACAGAGGATTCAATTAAATAAAACTTATAGATAGATATCCACTAGAAGTCATGCTCAATTTATAGTTAGTATTACAGAAGATTCTTCAACTATATTGTAGAAAATTATAGTTCAGTTTTCAAGAGGATATTGTTACGTGTGTTTTACTAAATACCGCAAGTGCACAGCGTAGCTGTAGCTAATCCGGCAAGTACGGGTCGTGTCCCACAGAGAACAATGCCAATTACCAGAATCTCACAAACAGTGTTATCTAAATCGATATAATTTGATGGGCAAATATCGCAATTAAATAAGTCGAAGTAACCAATTAAGCTAAGCCTAGGGTTAAGGTTCACTACGCTTGTGATATTCAACAACTGTTATTTACTCCTAATTGCAATTGTCTAGATTATTGAGGATGGTTTAGCCTAAACTAATTAGTAATCTCTTTCAAGCATTACCAATCGTACCTAGGTTAATCAAATTACCTACTTTCGTGGTTCTTAGTCAACCTAGGTCCATTAAACTTTATGCCAACCATAGAATGCAACTAATCGGTTTTCTCGTTCCCATTAATTGATTCAAGCCTAGAGTATCTTAAACTACTTTCGTGATTAAGACAACCCTAATGAACTATTGGATTCCGGTTTTAATCTTCACCTTTCAGTTCATCGATTAAATACCTAATATGTGATAGATTGGTGATCAGGCATTCTATCAACTAATTAAAGTATACAATAGTCAATCTAAATCAATCTAGTCCCAATTATAAATAGGGTTCCATAATTCAAATCATAGGCATAGTATCATTGTATCACAATTGGGTTTACCGAAACCCTAGATAGAATCTACTCACACATAATAAAAACAGGAATCAAATTCATATCCATTGAGTAATTCATTGGTAGTTCTAATACAAATCAGAAGTAAGAAGAAGTAGAAGTAGAAGTAGAGAGATGGAAGTAGAAGTAGAAAGATAGAACCTGATATGTAGATGAATGCAGATAAATTACAACTTCAAAGCAGTAGAATCTACTCTAGAACATCAAAAATCCTCAAAGAACTATGTAAAAATCTAATCTAAGTATGTTTCCTAAGGCTAGAAAGTGTTTCTCTGGTGTCTCTTACGGTTCTCTGTCTTTTTGTGCGCACCCCCAAGCATGTCCCCCTTTTTGGGCGTCCAAAACCCTAAATTTAATGCTCTTTACGGTCCCCGAAGCACAGCCGTGTTCCAGGACACGGCCTGGCCGTGCTTCGGGTGGGAAAAAGGAGAAGTGCAGCATCATCTACGCAAAACACGGCCTGGCCGTGTTGCAGGCCACCAAGCACGGCCAGGCCGTGCTGCATGCTGTGGTGCTCCTTTCTTCATGATTTTTGACATGCAGCCTCCTTGCTTCCTCCTCAGCATATCCTAGGTGTTTTAGTGTCTTTCCATGATTGCTTTTCCTTGCTTCTTGGCTTCTTTTGCTCTCTTGAAATCACAAAATGAACTACAACAGTACCCAGAACAAAGTATAGCCAAAAGAATAAAAATACCCACAAGTTACTATGAATTAGGGGACAAAATATGACCTATAAGCACTCAAAATTCCCCTTTATCAACTCCCCTATGCTTAAACTTTTGCTTGTCCTCAAGCAAATGACATGCCAAAATAGAAGGAAAGGGGATAAGGATGCAATCAGATTCCACAAGATAGAAAAATGCAATATAGATAACTTTTCACTCAATCCATGTGCACACAATAGATATATGAATAGACAGTAATCAAATAGTCTCTATTCTTCTAAGACCAAACTAGAAATTTTTCTACTATATACCTTTTTCTATTGTGACCAATGGTTGTATGCATCAGACTCATTTTCAAATACTCTAGTAGGCTACCTCATTCTTTAGATCTCCCTATGTTGCCTTACCCTTATTTCTATTTTTTTTAATTTTCTTCTATTTCACATCTTCTCTTTTCTTTTTCTTTTTTTCTTTTTTTTTCTTTCTTTATTTCTCTTTTATAACAGAAATATGCTGTGAGTGCATTTTATGCTCCATCTCACTAGGGTAACAGCATTTAGGTACTCATACTAAGGCCTTTTTGGTGCCTTGAAGGAGGTACTCAGAGTGAAAACTTTTTAGGTTTCACATACCCTCATTTCTCACCTCTCCCTACCTTCACACTCTCATAGTGTGAAAAATCAACCTAAGCATACAATTTATAGCATAATAGAGAGATATTTTTTGAAAAATTAGAGGTTTAATGCTAGAAAAGAGAAATTAAAATAATAACTACCTATTTCATATTCTATTGTGCATCACATATTCATGAGTTAAAATCAACCTATACTACACCAGTCTATTTTGGGAATAGTAACTATGTGGAATGCAAGACAAAAGGAATGCAGTATGTACAATATATACATGCAAAGAGAAACTAACTCAGCAAATAAACATGATCAGTGCATATCGTAGGCTCAGACAACATCAAGTACACTCCCCCATGCTTAAATCAAACAATGTCCGCAGTTTCATATGTATTAGAGAAAATAAGCAAAGGGGAGAAGGAACTTACAGAGTCACTGGTCGTCTGGTGGTGGAGGAGGTGGGTTCTGGCCTAGGTGCCAGGTGTACCATGCCTACATCATACCCTGCATGCTTTGGATGGATTGTTGCATGGCATGCAGGGTTGATCTTTGAGATTGTTGCTCGGCCTGCATGGCATGCAGGACGGCTCTCTGTGAAAGCTGCTCGGCTTCAATGCGGGTTAACCTGGAAGAGAAGGAACGCTGATCCTCTGGTGGAGCAGATGATGGTCCTGCATAGTCAATAAAATGGGAGGGGGTGGAGGTGGAAGAGCCAAAAGTGGCTCAAGGGGATAGTCATCCCCTTCAGGGGGGATCTCTTCATCATCCTTATCCTCCTCTAAAAGGTAGATCCAGTTTGCCCTATTTTGGACTGTTGTTCTAAAAGGGTTAGGGAGGGTGAATAATTTTGTGCCTCGGAGATACAACCAGTAGTCAGTATTTTGCTTAACAAAAAGTTTCATATTCAAGCAGGATTCTAAGTCAATCCTATTGCTACCCCCTACTGGTTGCATGCCTTGGAGATTGGCCTCAAATCCTAACCCTCTAGCAATGGCTGTAATCAAGCCGCCAATGACTACCTTCACATTCATGGCACCACCGACCCTAGCCATCTGGTGAGCCATAAAGGCTCCAATATATACCTTGGTACTGTTTACCATAGCATATAAAAAATAAAGCTCTCTAAGATTTACAACTCCATCACTCTCTGCCCTATCGAAAACAGTATGGGCCATAAGACGCTGTAAATATCTGAAGGTGAGGTTGCAAATAAAAGATGCTTTGGAAGTTGATGCACTGTATTTCCCTTCAATTGCAATTGAGTTATAAAAAATATTAGCAAGGAAATCTGAGGGTACCGATCTAGTTCCCTCTAGAGTTAGGCCAAACAGTGTATTAAATTCTGCTAAATTCAAGTTAAACTTACGGTTAAACAGTCTAAAGTTGACCTGGCCCTCATGGACATTCGGACCCCTAAACAGTACTATTTGAATAGAACTGAGAAACTCTAATGTGGGTCTAGGGTAGACTGGGTATCGGTGGGTTAGAAAGGTGTTCCACCCAATCCGGTCAACAAGGTAGTGGATGTCAGGTAAAAGTTCTAAGCGCTCCAAACATTCCTCATCTAGATATCGGGTACTCAGCATTCCCCGTCGTACTAGGGTATCATATCGGGTCCGTTGACTATCGTCAACGAACTTAATACCATACTCGTTAATCTAATGTGGAAGTTGGGGCGGCGGTTGATTACGTCCTCTACGTGTTTGGTGGGAGTGGGTGGATGGTTGGCCAGTTCGGACTCTTTTGGGACCCATAGATTGCAAAACAAATCAGAATGTAGGGTATTCAATCGAGGAATTTGAGAGTATACCAACCTAGGCAATTCCAAGTCCAATGCAAACCAATGTAGAAACATTTAGCCACCTAACTAGAAATATTGTCGAATGCAGATTTCAGTTCGTTAAGCACACAAGTATCTAGAATTTGGCAAGAAGGCCAAGGATTAAAAATCAAAGGCAATGCAATGTACCAAGCAACTAGAAAATGCAAGAATGAAGGAACCAAGTTCTGCAGAAATTTTCAAAATTATTCAAGTAAAGTGTCAGAAGGTTGAGCTTTAAGCAGGCAGAGCATGGATTCTAAATGCATTCATTCAGGCAGAGAAAGGCCATAAACCAGATAAATCAACCAGCAAGTCTGAATAGTGAGAAGTAAAAGTCTAATGCAGCATGTCAATCAAGGCCAGAGATTCAAGGCAGTAACTCAGCAATGGGAGGCTCAAAAACTAGTTCGCAAAACAGAGTAATGCATGACAACTACCAATTGCAAAAATCAACAAACATAAACCAGCTATGAGACTAATTCCAGAAACTAAAAAAAAATTCCTTTTCAGATGCATAAACCAGTCCAAACAGCAACAACCAGCGATTCTTAATCAGAAAATTAAAACAAAGTTGGAGATAGAAAGTACCTGATAGAAATGCAGCCTCACCAATGCAAAAGAAGGGATGGGTAATGGAGTTGGAGATTGAGGAAGGGAATGTGGGTGAAGAAGATGCAGAATGGGGGATGGCTAAAGGGAAAAATGATGGAAGAGGTGGAACTGAAATGGATGTCGATGGGAAAAGGGGAAAGTGGGTGAAGAGCAGCGTGGGTGAGGGATATGAGTGGTGTGGTTCAATGGAGAGGATAAATGGGAAGGAGAAGGTGGAGCACGGCCGAAGGAGAGGGAAAGATGATGGTTGTGAAAGAGAACCCAAGTAGGAAAGGAGGTGGAAGAGTTAGGGCACGGGTAAGGGAAAGAAGAAGGGAAGATGAATTGTATCAAAAGGTGAGTGGGTAGATGAATTGAAGAGGGGGAAGGATGAAAACGTAAGAAGAAATCAAAAGGGAGTGGGTGATTGAGGTATGGTGTGGCCGATGAAGATGAAGGGGGAAGAAGGGGAGAAGCACGAGTTAGGATAGGGGAAGGCACGGCTGAAAGAGGGGGGAATTTGGGGCTTTTAAGCCCCCACGCCCGAAGCACAGCCGTGCTTCGGGCGGGTTTCGCTGTAGCCTTTTTTTTAAGAGCACCGGACACGGCCAGCCCGTGCTTCTTGCGGGTTTGTGCAGCAAATTTTTTTTTTTGGCACGGCCGTGTCCTGGGATACGGCCTGCCCGTGTTTCTGGTTGGAAATCCCCTATTTTTTAGTTTTTACCTCTTCTTTTGATTCTCTTCAAGCACCTTTGCTTCTAGCTCTTTTAGACCACTTTGGAAACATCGTAATGGACCTGGAAATCAAGGGAAATATTCAATAAACTCAACCTAAGAAATTAGCTAATTAAAGATGAAAACTAAAACTCAAAGCAAGAATTCAAACAAAAGAAAACTCTAAAAGTCAAAATGTGGGTTGCCTCCCACTAAACGCTTGTTTAAAGTCATTAGCTCGACTCCTTTGCTCTTCAATGGATTGAGGGGGCTCTAAGAGAGCTTGGGTGGCTCCCTTTTTAACTGGTTGTCCCGTCACAAAATGCTTGAGACGTTGCCCGTTGACCTTGAAAGATCCAGTGGATTCACTCCACACCTCTACTGCTCCATAAGGAAAGACTTGAGTCACTTGAAATGGATCGGACCATCGAGAATAAAGCTTCCCGGGAAAGAGTCTCAGCCTTGAGTTGAATAGCAAGACCCAATCTCCTACTTGAAATTGGCGTCTAAGGATGTGCTTATCATGCCATCTTTTTGTTCTTTCCTTGTATAACTTGGCATTTTCATAAGCATCAAGCCTCAGCTCATCTAGCTCATTTAGTTGTAGGCATCTCCTCTTTCCAGCAGCTGACAGGTCAAAATTGATTGTTTTGACCGCCCAATATGCCTTATGCTCAAGCTCTACCGGCAAATGACAGGGCTTCCCATATATTAACCGAAAAGTTGTGGTCTCTATCGGTGTTTTATAGGCAGTCCTGTAGGGCCATAATGCATCATCGAGTTTGAGAGACCAATCCTTTTTGGCCTTCGAGACAGTCTTCTCCAATATTGCCTTGATCTCCCTATTTGATATTTCTACTTGCCCACTAGTCTGAGGATGGTAGGCTAGAGAAATTTTATGGGTGACTCCATATTTCTTCAAAAGGTTTTGGAATTGTTGCTCAGTGAAGTGAGAACCTCCATCACTTATTACGGCTCGGGGCACTCCAAATCTTGGGAAAATTATCCTCTTAAAGAGCTTGGCAACCACTCTAGCATCATTGGTGGGGGATGCTACTGCTTCAACTCACTTAAAAACGTAGTCCACAGCCACTAGAATGTACTTGTTCCCACATGAAGAAGGAAAGGGACCCATAAAGTCAATGCCTCAAACGTCAAATATCTCAACTTCTAAAATGCTGTTCAGGGGCATCTCATTCCTTCTGGATATATTGCCAACTCTTTAGCACCGGTCACATGCTTTAACAAAAGTGTGCACATCCTTGAAGAGCGTAGGCTAATAGAAACCAGCTTGAAGAATTTTAGCTGAAGTCTTAGAGATGCTGGTATGGCCTCCACAAGGTGAACTATGGCAATGGTATATAACACTGTAAACTTCTTCCTCTGGAATACACCTTCGGAATATGCCGTCTGCACACCACTTGTACAAGCATGGATCATCCCAATAGTAAGACTTAATCTCAAAGAATAATTTCTTTCTCTAATGATAGCTCAACCCCTCATGGGGTATTCTGCATGCAAGAAAGTTCATGAAGTCTGCATACCAAGGAGCATCAGCATAAGTGACCATCAGGAGTTGATCATCAGGAAAGGAATCATCAATAGGTAAATCATCTTTGTCATCTCTCATCAGATCTTGCCTAAGCCTTGAAAGGTGGTTTGCAACCACATTCTCTGTCCCTTTCTTATCTCTGATTACAAGATCAAACTCCTGTAGTAAGATGATCCATCTAATCAGCCTCGATTTGGCATCCTTCTTACTTAACAGGTACCTGATGGCAGCATGATCTGTGAATACTATGACTTCTGATCCCAGCAGATATTGTCTGAATTTATCAATTGCGAACACTACTGCCAAGATCTCCTTTTCAGTGGTAGAGTAGTTGACTTGTGCTTCATCTAGTGTCTTACTAGCATAGTAGATGGCATAAGGCTTTTTGTCTCTCCGTTGCCCAAGTACAGCTCCCACGGCATAGTCACTTGCATCGCACATTATTTAGAAGGGAAGGCTCCAATCAGGAGGTTGGATGATGGGTGCAGATATAAACGCCTCCTTCAACTTGCAAAAAGAACGCAAGCAGTCATTATCAAATACAAATGGGATATCTTTAACAAGTAAATTAGTTAAGGGTTTAGAGATTTTTGAGAAGTCTTGGATGAATCTCCTATAGAAGCCTGCATGCCCAAGAAAACTCCTCACTTCCTTAAGGTTTGATGGTGGTGGCAGAGTCTGAATCGCCTCTATCTTTGCCTTATCCACCTCTATCCCCCTTTCAGACACCAAGTGTCCCATAACTATTCCTTCTCTTACCATAAAGTGGCATTTCTCCTAATTCAGGACCAGATTGACTTCCTCACATCTCTTAAGTACCTATGTCAAATTTTTCAAACAGTCATCAAATGAGGTACCATAGACTGAAAAGTCATCCATAAACACTTCCATTATTTCCTCTATAAAATCAGAGAAAATAGCCATCATACATCTCTAGAAAGTGGCTGGTGCGTTACACAATTCGAATGGCATCCTTCTATATGCAAAGGTGCCATAGGGACATGTGAACGTAGTCTTCTCTTGGTCGTCTGGATGGATAGAGATCTGAAAGAATCCTGAGTATCCATCTAGATAACAAAAGTGCGAATGTCTAGCCAACCTTTCCAATAACTTATCAATAAAAGGCAAAGGGAAGTGATCCTTACGGGTGGCCTTATTTAATTTTCTATAGTCAATACACATGCGCCAACCCGTAACAGCTCTAGTAGGGATTAATTCATCATTATCATTTCTAACTACAGTCATACCTCCCTTTTTAGGAACCACATGGACAGGACTTACACATTCACTATCCGAGATAGGATAGATAATACCTGCATCAAGCAATTTGAGTACCTCCTTCTTGACTACCTCTTTCATGTTGGGATTGAGTCTCCTCTGATGTTCCTTGGAAGGTTTATGATCATTATCAACAATTATACAATGCATACAAACAGATGGACTAATCCCTTTTATATCATCTATACTATACCCAATCACCTTCTTAAATTTTTTAAGTACATCAAGTAACTTACCAGTTTCCTTAGTATTCAGATCAGCATTCACTATGACTAGATATGAAGAGTTAGGGTCCAGAAATTCATACCTGAAAGTAGAGGGAAGAGGTTTTAATTCTACCTTAGGTGTTTTGCCTTCCTCTAAATCAGCTGATTTGTGGTTGTGGTCCTGTTCCAGCTTTTCAATTTTCACTTCTGAGGTGAGCTTAGGACTCTCATCAAGCAATCTAGTGTAGGCATTAGCTTCTACCTGTTCAACACAAGAAATAGAACTATCCAAAAGGCAAAGTTCAAGTGGATCAGTAGGGCACAAACTCATTGCATTATCAACAATATTTTGTTCAATTATATCAACCATGCAACAAGTATCACCTAAGGATGGACATTTCATAGCATCATTAAGATTAAATTCAATCTTTTCATCCCCTACATTCAGGGAAAGCTTTCCATCCTTAATATTAATAATGGCACCTGCAGTGGCTAGGAAAGGCCTTCCCAGAATGATGGGGATTTGGCTATCTTCCTCCATCTCTAATACCACAAAGTCAATGGGTATGAAAAACTTATCTACCTTTAAAGGCACATCCTCTAATATACCTACCGGGTAAGTAACGGATCGGTCCGCTAACTGTAAAGAAATAGTGGTAGGCTTCAGATCTCCCATCTGGAGCTTCTTGCAAATGGATAGTGGCATAAGGCTTACGCTTGCTCCTAGATCACATAAGGCTTTAGTGATCTACACATCTCCAATGGAACAAGGTATTGAGAAGCTCCCAAGATCCTTGAGTTTAGGAGGCAGTTTGTTCTGAATCAGGGCACTGCACTCTTCAGTCAATGCCACAGTGGCATATTCCTCAATCTTCCTCTTATTAGAGAGGATTTCCTTCAGAAATTTGGCATAGGAAGGCATTTGAGATACAACTTCCAAGAATGGAATGTTGATGTGCAACTTTTTCAGCACATCCAGAAACTTTCCATACTGTTTCTCTAACTTAGCCTTAGCTAGTCTCTGAGGGAAGAAAACTGGTGGCTTATACGGTTCAGGAGCCACATAATCAGGCTCATTTATTTCCTTCCTCCCACTAACTGGCTCTTCTTCTTCATTCATTGGCTCAGGCACACCCCTTTTCTTAACTTCTTTTTCATCCTCCTTTTCCACTGGTTCACCCAATTGTTTACCACTTCTCAAAGTGATAGCTTTACAGTGTTCTCTAGGGTTCTCAAGTTGACCAGGAAACTTACCAAAATTTCTGGTTGAAGAGCTCGCTTGCTGCGCTATCTAGGTCTCTAGCATCTTATTATGGGTAGCAAGTGAATCCACTTTAGAAGCCAGGTCTTTAATTGCTTCATTCATACTGTGATTCTGAGCTCTAAACTCCTCATTCTGCTTGCTCTGTGTGGAGATGAAATTCTCCATTAGAGCCTCCAAATTTGACTTAGGTTGAGGAGGATTGTATGGCCTTGGATTCTGGAAGCCTGGAGGTTGTCTGAAATTATTCTGGGGCTGCTGACCAACATTCGGCTTATATGACAAGTTAGGGTGGTTTCTCTAGCCAGGATTGTAAGTATTGCTGTACGGGTTGTTCCTCTGATTGTTCACAACATTGACCTGCTCACAATCCTGAACTATAGAACTCCCAAGCTGACACTCATTGGCTGCATGCCCTACACCTTCGTAAAGCTCACAGGATGCAGATGGAGAAGGGGAACTAACAGCATTGATGCTCAGTTTATCCAATTTTTGAAATAAAGCATCAACTTTAGAAGTTAGATGATTGAAAGCATCTACTTCATACATACCTGCCGGCTTTTTAGTCTGCCTCTCACTAGACCAGGAGTAGTGGTTCTGGGCCATGTCTTCAATCAACTCATAGGTTTCATCAACCGTCTTGTTCATCAGTGCTCCTCCAGCTGCAGCATCCACAGACATCCAGGTGCTGTAAACTAATCCATTGTAGAATGTATGGACTATCAACCATTTTTCTAGCCCATGATGTGGGCATACCCTGAGGAGTTCCTTGAATCTTTCCCATACCTCATATAAGGATTCTCCATCCCTCTAAGCAAATGTAGTAATCTGGTTCCTCAGATGGGCTGTCTTACTTGGCGGGAAATACTTGGCCAGAAAAGCTTGAGAAAGCTGCTGCCAAGTGGTAATGGACCCCGATGGGAGAGAGTGCAACCACACACAGGCCTTATCCCTCAGTGAGAAAGGGAATAATCTCAACCTGATAGCATCTGAGGAGACACCATTCAGCTTTAGGGTGTCACAGTACTCCAAAAACATTGAGAGATGTAAATTTGGGTCTTCAGTAGGTGACCCTCCAAATTAATTATGTTGAACTATCTCTCTTGCTGAACCATCTGCAAGAGAGATGGCTTCAGCTCAAAATTATTTGCTTCAACCACTAGCCTGACTATGTTGGGGTTCAGGCCATGTGTGTCCGGGGCAGTAAAGTCCTTCAGAGATCAGTTATCTCTTTCCCCCATTGTAGCGGCTAAACTCTCTTCTTGCTGTCTTCTTCTTAACCTTCGCAGAGTGCGTTCAATTTCTGGGTCAAATTCAGCAATGAACCCACGGTTTCTTCGCATAAAAGAGAAACACTCCTATAAGGGAAGAAAATAGGCAAGAATCAACAAAGGAAAATTATGTAGAAAAATAAAAGAAATTGATCTAGTATAGCTATTTTGTAAAATACCTAATATTGGCTTTGTTCCCCGGCAACGGCGCCAAAAACTTGTTACATGTATTTTACTAAATACCGCAAGTGCACGGCGTAGCTGTAGTTAGTCCAGCAAGTACGGGTCATGTCCCACAGAGAACAATGCCAATTACCAGAATCTTACAAAAAGTGATATCTAAATCGATATAATTTGATGGGAAAATATCGCAATTAAACAAGTTGAAGTAACCAATTAAGTTAAGCCTAGGGTTAAGGTTCACCACGCTTGTGATACTTAACAACTGTTATTTACTCCTAATTGCAATTGTCTAGATTATTGAGGATGGTTTAGCCTAAACTAATTAGTAATCTCTTTCAAGCATTACCAATCATACCTAAGTTAATCAAATTACCTACTTTCGTGGTTCTTAGTCAACCTAGGTCCGTTAAGCTTTATGCCAACCATAGAATGCAACTAATAGGTTTTCTCGTTCCTATTAATTGATTCAAGCCTAGAGTATATTAAACTACTTTCGTGATTAAGAAAACCCTAATTAACTATTGGATTCCGATTTTAATCTTCGCCTTTCAGTTCATCGATTAAATACCTAATATGTGATAGATTGGTGATCAGGCATTCTATCAACTAATTCAAGCATACAATATTCAATCCAAATCAATCTAGTCCCAATTATAAATAGGGTTCCATAATTCAAATCATAGGCATAGTATCATTGTATCACAATTGGGTTTACTGAAACCCTAGATAGAATCTACTCACACATAATAAAAACGGGAATCAAATTCACATCCATTAAGTAATTCATTGGTAGTTCTAATACAAATCAGAAGTAAGAAGAAGTAGAAGTAGAAGTAGAAGTAGAAAGATAGAACTTGATATGTAGATGAATGCAGATAAATTACAACTTCAAAGCAGTAGAATCTACTCTAGAACATCAAAAATCCTCAAAGAACTATGTAAAAACCTAATCTAAGTATGTTTCCTAAGGATAGAAAGTGTTTCTCTGGTGTCTCTTACGGTTCTCTGTCTTTTTGTGCGCACCCCCAAGCATGTCCCCCTTTTTGGCCGTCCAAAACCCTAAATTTAACGCTCTTTACGGTCCCCGAAGCACGGCCGTGTTCCAGGACACGGCCTGGCCGTGCTTCGGGCGAGAAAAAGGAGAAGTGCAGCATCATCTACGCAGAACACGGCCTGGCCGTGTTGCAGGCCACCAAGCACGGCCAAGCTGTGCTGCATGCTGTGGTGCTCCTTTCTTCATGATTTTTTACATGCAGCCTCCTTGCTTCCTCCTCAGCATATCTCAGGTCTTTTAGGGTCTTTCTATGACTGTTTTTCCTTGCTTCTTGGCTTCTTTTGCTCTCTTGAAATCACAAAATGAACTACAGCAGTACCCATAACAAAGTATAGTCAAAAGCATAAAAATACCCACAAGTTACTATGAATTAGGGGACAAAATATGACCTATAAGCACTCAAAATTCCCCTTTATCAGATATAAATTCTAAAAACAGAGTACTCATAAATGTACAATTCACAAAATTAAATTTCTAGTGATTATAGTTCTCATTCAACCCATAAGAGAAGTATTGGTCTCCCAAGTACCTTTTATGATATTTCTACAAAAATTTTCACTATCTTGGGTGAGATGAAAACATAATAAACCATGACAAATAAAAATCCATCTCTGGTATTTCCTAAAATAATTACACTAAAATAACTTTCGAGACATTCATGTAGATATAGGATTAATTAGAAACGTAATTAACAATCCTTATTAACATGAGTTGATCCAAAAGTGATAATTCTCATTTTGTTATGCAACACCATCAAGCATGAACAATTTACCAGTATCCACAAGTGTCTTAGCGCTAATTACACATGTAGGAACTATAATATATTCAAAAAACTATCTCAACATGGGCAACACAATTATGCTAAATTAATTGCAAGGATTAACCACAGAAAAATTTATTTTAGCATATATGGATGTCCTTGTGAAATACTATTTTTCTTTTTAAATTTATTTTGTGAATAAAACTTTTTATGAAACAACCATACTTAATTATATGTAAATCATAATAAAAATCTATAGCACCAAAATCATTTTTCACATAAGCAAATGCAATATCAAGTAAGAATAAAATCACATACCTTTCGAAAATGCATGATAATGAAAATTTCTCTTAAACAAATTTACCCAACAAACTCAAATACATATTACCAACTCTATTTTTCTTCTAGATGTAGACATGGAAAACATATTTAAATCACCTTAAAATTGTAGTTCTAGCAACCTTAAATACTCGAATGACATTGGGGACACAATAAGGTTTCTTCTTTGTGATTTGAAAATGAATAGCCAAGAACAAAGTCATGCTGATAACGTGTTATAAATGAAATTTTATACAAGGAGAATATAGAATGTAAAGGCACTTAGAGAGAAATAACACATAGAAGAAAAATGTCCTTCTATTATCCATTGCTTCATAGAAACCTCTATTTATAGGCATACAATCATAAAGAAAGATAACTCAAAAGTCAAGAAGAATAAATAAGATTCAATGGCTTTAGAAATTGAGAAAATAAAAGGATACTCATAATAATGAATGTATTTATAATATTTATTGTTTTGAGAATTGAGAACCTAAATGGACATCCAAAATAGATAAATTCATAACAGTATTGAATACATATATTTATTTTATTTTAAAAATATACACATACTTCTCTTATATTTTAAAAATTATTAAAACTCTATTTGGTTCCTTAAAAAATGAGTGCAGTACTAATTTGCTATCTTAAAATACAAATTTATTTTATTTTAAAAATATACACTTACTTCTTTTATATTTTAAAAATTGTTAAAACTCTATTTTGGTCCTTAAAAAATGAGTGCAACAATAATTTGCTATCTTAAAAATTTTATGTCAATTTAATATTTTAAAGTTTAATTTTATATCAATTACAAATTAAATGAAGGGGTAGAATTGATACAAATTTAGACATTGAAATAGTAAATTGAGACAGTAAATTCAAAGAGAGCTAATTGATATTGAACTCATATTTTGAGAATTAAAATAGAGTTTTACTCGTTTAAAAATATACCTATTTAGTCCTTTTGAATACATGCATAGCATAATTATTAATTATTAATTAAAATGTTAACAGTAAATCAAAATATTAAATTCCATCGTCAACCTAAAAAATATTAATTAACAATATTTAAAATTCCAATAAATTATTTTTAAATCTAAAAGATATAGAAGTCACTCTTGATCTCCTCCAACAAATACGAATGGTATTTATAATAATTATATACAATATAGTAGTTTAAGCATTTGATTATTGAATTTAATTTTTGTATAATCTTTAATTTTTCAAATAACATATATGTTAAGTATTATTTGCAAAAAAGAAATGATAATATTCTTAAAATACAAAAAAATTCTAAATATATTTTTAAAAATAAAGAGAAATAAGTGAGTATATATTTAACCATTTAATGTAAAACTTCTGAGAGTCTATATATATATATATATATATATATATATATATATATATATATTAAAAATAAAAAATTAAGTGTATTTAATATAAAATTTTAAAAATAAAAATATTTCATTCTAAATTTTATTGAATTTTATATTTAAATAATAAGACTTCAACTAATCTTCTAAAAATTTAAGGATCTCTGAACAGAAAAGTACCCAAGCTTAATCTCGCAACCAGCAAGCTACGCTACAGGTATACTAACTCTATTTGAATATGTCAAACTCTGTTAAAAATAAAATAAAGTATAAATAAATAAATAAATAAAATTATCAATGAAAAGAGAATTTATTTCATTGAAATAAAAGCAGGAGAAAAACTGCTGCATTGGAGGTAGGAGAACACACTTGCCAGAATTCGTTTCTACCACTTTGAACTTTTTGCACCGCAGTGGTTATAACTTTCACTTCTTTTTAAATTATTTTTTCAAATAGAGTGTCAAGAAAAAATACAACGAAGTAAAGACACTTATGAAAGAAGTAAAAAGACTTTGACCAAATTATTTGATAAGGGCTTTTAATAATATGTTTAGTGTTTGGCCAATCTTTTTAAAAAGTATCTTTTATTGTCAAATTACTAATAAAAGTTTATAAATAATTTTGTCATTAATACACTATTTGAACAAAAATATTTTAAATATTAATTTTAAATTTTTATTAAACTAAAGTATATAATAAAATAAAATCAGTATACACACACTCACTTTTTTACTCAAATTTTTTTTATAAATTTATATTAAAATATATTATTAAATTTTTAATTAAATTTTTTTAACAATCAAAATCATAAACTAGCTTAGTTGGCAAAATTAGATGCATTTAGGCTAGAGTATTTAAAAAAGATTAAGTTAAATAGATTTGCATTTTTTTTTAATTTTAGTGAAGGTATTTTTGTTAATGACAAACTTAATTTTTCACTTCTGCATCAATAGAAAAATACCAAAATACTGCTTCTTTATTTCAATAGAAAAATTATTGCAGCTGATGTTTAAAATCAATTTTAGGTATTGATTGAATAATATGAAATATACAAAAATTAAAAATAAGCAACTTTTTTGTTTACAGAAGTTAGGCCAAACATGCTACTAGTACCTGCTATAGGGAGAAGCACAACACCTAGAGGAACAATGCAGCTCAACCTAACTTAGCAAGCCAGACGACTAGTAAAAACAACTAGTCACCCGATTGTGTCTGCTAGTCTATTAATCTTATAACCAATCGATTGGCTTAGCCATTTTGAAATTCAGAAGCAAGTAGAACCATGGCCAGGTGCTTGGCCACAGCCCTACTCACTTCTATACTCTACACCAATCGACTTGTAATACTATAAGTTGACTAGTGTTATCTCCAAATAGAATTTAGAAGCAACCAGGCGCACAACCAGTCGGCTAGTTATGTGACTAGTTGCTTTTGAATTGCAAAACAATTGCTTGGTCTTTATACCAGTCGGTTGTTTGCTTAAATACCAATCGACTGGTCAGAATGACAATCGGTTGGTAGCACCCTTTAAACCTAGAATCCCCAAATATTTCCCCATTTTCCTCGGCTAAACATAATCCCCTCTCTTGAATCCACAGAACCAATTTCTCTAATCTTTATATTTAAGCCAAAACATATAGATTAAAACCTTCTAAACATCCTCTAATCCAAAAGCCCCACCTATAATCCCCCAAATTTCCCAGAATCGCAAATAGGGTTCCTAAGCCTCAATATGTGAAATTTAACCCAATTTATTACAAATGGCACTGAAGACCTCTTTCAAAAGACCAAGGGCATCCGGAGGGGGTTCCAACTCATCTCAACCTCAGGGGCCTAACTCATCTCAACCTTTGGCATTATTGACCTCAAAAGAGTAAGAACAAATATATCAGAAGAATTTCATAAATAGAACCGTGGTCTATCTCAATCTTTATTTTTTGGCTAGAGAAAGATTAGAATTAAACATTCTAGTGAGAATTCAGTCAATGGAATAGCTGTGGTACATCGTATCCATCAAGTGTAATTAGAGCTTTTTTTACAAACCTAGCACACAATAAAGATGAATTGTAATTTACCTTAGAGGTCAAGGGTTCATTTTTTCATTCAATAATGATTTGTTTGCTAGAATGGTTGGGTTGCCTATGTCTAAGGAGAATGCTTGTAAGTTAGATGAATTTATGTATGAAATTTTATGGTATAATAGAGGAGCTATTGTGTCCAAAATTTTAGGAGAAGAACGGGCAGCTAAAATTAGAATTTATACAAAGGACTTGAGTGTTAATACAAATGTAGTATTCTATATGATCAGTCACATGTTACTCCCAAAAGTTGAGAATTACTCTTACATGAGTGAATTAGAGCAAATTTTGGTCTATTGCTGGTTACAAGGTAAAGTTATAGACTACCTTCAATTCATGCCGAAATTTATCATCACAGCTCACAGGTAGGCCAAAAAGGGCCTACCTTATGCATCAACCATCACCAAAATCCTCTAATATTTTGGCATCAATACAAAATATAGACAAGTGGTTATCCCCAAATTTTTCAATGAATATAATATGAATAGGATATGGTTTACAAAGAAAGACAATCAGTGGGCCTGAAAAATGAAAAATAAGGATGATCCTATTGTCCATAGAGAAGTCATTAGGAATCAGGAACCATTAACAAAGCAATGATCTTCAAATTCAAGCATTCTCATGCTGCAACATATAGCTAGTATACTTGAGACAACAAATTCTAGACTAACTAGCGTGGATTGCACTTTGACGGACTTGAGCACTCGGGTGATAAGTATAAAACAAAATATGATTGACCTTTCTATGAGACTACCGCCGATTTGAAGAAACACAACAAGGGCACATAGAGAATAAGGAACTATATCAAAAGTTAAAGGATCAACAACCAAAGCAGGACCATCAAACTTAGATTGTTTTTTTTCTTTGTTTTGATTCTCTGTATTACCAGTCTATTTTGTATTGGTCCTCTTTTTTTATGGCACAAGGGAGTCTTAGCTATCTAAAGCTTTGTACTAAACTAATGTATTATATTATTATCTTGAATAAAAAGATAAATATTTTGCATATTGTGTATCATTGCCAATTGAATGGGATTATCACTTTGCATATTGTATCAATTGGATTAGATTGTCACTTAGCATTAGCTTTGAACTCTAATAGGTTTTGAACTTTGTATTGTATCAGAGTATTAGGCCTACTTAGATGGGATTGTCATTTAGTATTGGTTAGAGTTCCACTATATGTACACTTTTTTTTCTTTCTTTTTTTCCAATTTCAAATCATGTACTAGATTATGATATTGAATGCAATGAGCATTTCAACTAAACATTTGTAGGAAACTAATTTATTAGTAGCATATACAAAATATGCACTAGTAGCTATGAAAAATGGCTATTTCAACTCTCAAATTTGTTAGTATCTGAGATAACTCCAGAGAACTTTATCATGCCAATTGACTGCATGGGCTGATCAAGTAGTGTCTGTGGTACTTAAGAACAATAATTATGAATGACATATACAAAATAACAATAACCATGAATAATTCTTTATGGTATAAGAAATCTTCCTATCGTCAACATTCCAATAAAATTGAAATCACTTTCATGCTATGATTGGATGTATACAATAAGTGTTAGGGATGTAGAAGAAGATATTTTCGATTGAATCACATTGTGTGTCAAACAATTCTGCAAAGACAACATAAGTTAAAACATTCATAAAGTAATACAAAATTAAAAACACATAATACAAGTACAACTTCACTTACTTGCGAATTGTTAGTTCTTATGACTCTTTTTTTCACTGAGATTAAACCTCAACCCAACTCTTCAACTGTCTCTTACTCTTTGTTCTAGTTTTCTTCTTGAATCTCTTCGCTTGTACACTATATTCATTAGTTAGTTCTATGGTTGCACTGATCCCATAGTCTAGACTCATTTTCTTTATACAAAGCTGTATGACTTAATTAGTCAGTTCATCTACTACTTTATTTACCATAAGATATGCTTATGGACAATCACACACTTTAATCGCTAATCTTATTAGTTTAGAACACAGTTGTTTGAATTGTTGGGTACTCTTAAGGTTAGGATCTTCTTCAATTTCATTCCCCCTTTATGTTATGGAAAACATCACTTCGAGCTTGTTTTGTCCACCTCTTTAAAATATACTAATCAGAAAGTGTTTTAATATCCATCACATCAAGCATTTTTAATGTATGATAACACAATATGCCAAAAGTTTCAAACTTTATGCAGCCACAAGAAATTTACTTATTAACATATCAAACAAAAGTTTATGTGATCTCTCTTAATTGACCATAGCAACAACATATTCAAAAATTGATTAAGTTTCATTTCTATATTTTATGCATGCAGTAGTATATAAATCAAACTCCTTATGAAACAAGTCAAATATAGTGATAGTATAAACTTAGGTAAGTTGCTGTAAAATAAGTAAATTTTCTATTTTCAATATAAGTATTTTTTTCGTTACTCAAATTCGTGTTTCAACTCATTGTACTGCTTCTCTTCTACAACCCTTTCAAAGTACTTGAAGAATTGTGTGGCATGCTGTAACATCCCAGATTTTAATAAATGAAAAATAATTGTCAATGGTGAAGGGAATGAAAGAGAATGAAATGGAACATCGATGGAACCTTAGAAAAAGGATAAAGTAGAATTAAAGCATTTGAAGAATTTGAGGAAGCCAAACAAGGCCTTAGTCAAGGGTCCAGTTGGAATGTAATGGAGTGGCAATCTTGTTATTGTTAAGCTTTTGGGGTGTATTAGTTAGGGAAGGGTTGGCTTGTTGGAGAACTTTAGAATTAAATAATCTTTCCCTTGCCTTGGAGAAAAAGTCGATTAAGCTTGTTGGAAAAGATTTGGATTAAAAAAATCTTATCTTGGCTTGGAGAGGAAGCCTTGACTTAAGAGAAAGTCTTGGCTTGAAGAAGAAGTAAATCAAAAGATCAAGGGAGAAAAGAGGTAGTGGCCAAGGAAAAGAAGAGAAGAAAGAGAGGTCAAGAAAAGGAGAGGAAGGAAAAGAAGAGAGAGAGAGAGAGGAGAGAGAAAGGCACAAAGGTGAAGGTGTAAGGATTTTGTAGGGAAAAAGAAGAAAGAGGAGGAGGAAATCCAAGGAGGGTTAGAATCTTTGATTTTGGTAGGTTTAACATTAATCTTTTCATGGAATTTCATGTATTTTGAATGATTTATAATTGTTTCAAATATCCTATTTTGATAATGCATGATGGATATTTATGTTTAGTCATGAAAAGTGAGAGTTGGATACATAGATTATACATGTGTTTGCTGAAATTGACTTGAAAAGGGTGAAAATCGATAGTCTGAATGGTTGGTTCTGTTGGTTATGATTTATGTCAAATTTGGAAATATGTTCAAATGATAAGTTGTATCCATGTTTCTTATCTTTCTATTGCCTCTGGAATCACCTTGATCGGATTTGAAATGAAAAAGATATCCCCTGATGAGTGAAAAAAGGTCAAATCTAACACACATAATCGTGATGCTGTTTTCAGACACCTTTTTACCCTATTTATGTTTCTAATTTGTTAAAGTGATAAACTTAAAAATTGTAGATAATTGTCTTATATTTCCATAGACACCAAAATAACCTTAATCAGAGTTAAAATAAAGGAGTTATGGTCTTTTTAGTGAAAAAAGATTTGGCTATACGAAAATCTAGAATGTAGTAAAACCCAAAGCACGACCGTGCTTGATGACATGGTCAGGCCATGCTTTGGGCTGTTTTATGATTTTTGAGCACGGTTTACACAACTTGGAGCATGGCCATGCTTGGTGACACGATCTAGCCATTCTTGAGGCTAGATTTACTCTGTTTTGCATTTTGAAGGCTCTAAATAAACTTCAATGAATGAATGATGTTAAGGGAAACTAAAATATAAATAAATACATTTTTAATGATGCATTGTAGTGTGAATTCTATCATTTTATTATGAGAAATTAAATCACATATTGTATATTGATGAGATGTATGTTTAATGTATGGATAAAAATACATATTAATGAGACCTATGCAAGTGAATTTGTTATATATTGATGAGATATATGTAAGTAAATTGCATATGAGCTAGATGTGCAATGCATGGATGAAATGCATGTTAATTTGATCCCTATGCTAGTATATCAATGCATGAGGATTACATGATATAAGGTATGTATTGTTGGTAAGTGTATTAATACATATTTGTTAAATGATGTGGTGATGATATTATGCATGATATTAGTGATGTGTTTGGTTAATGCATAGTCCTATTATGATGGTTATGATGATTAAAGAATATGACATGTACATTATTATATGACGATAGAGAGGTTATTACATGGTGATTATATGAAGAGAAGAAGTTGATTGTGGATGGCAAGTATGATGATAAAGGTGAGTTGTTTGATGTATACATGGTTATATCATGTTAATGTACATAGTTGAACTCGTGGCCATTGACGATTAGTTATTGAGTGTGGAGATGTGACTACAGATGATTAATCACTGTTTGTTGATCTTGTGGCTGGGGATGATCAATCACCATACATGAAAGCATTGTAAATATATATATATATATATATATATACACACACACACAAGTATACTATTGAAGTATAACCTAATTATTATACATGCCTGATATTGATGCATAACCTGTCTATCGAATATGAAAGCATGTTATACATTCTTGTTATTTTATTATATACAAAGAGAAAATGTTTTTTGTAGTTTATACAGCTGAACATAACACTGTGATTTTCTTATTTACTGTATGATGCTTTTAATGTTAAACTTATTAGAAACTTTCATTCTCATTATTGTTAATGTTATGTTCAGATAAGAGCAAACGATATGCTAGCTACTTCCGTGCACTTGATCATAGAAGATCCAGTGGATGGCGATGCTTTGTACAGATCCCGATGCCAGCACCACCTTCTCCACCTTTTACACCCAAGGGAGATGTGCGGTATAGGGTTCATTGTTAAGTTGATGTAGTTATGTGTCTTAGTGTCGCTTATATATAAATATTAATCTTTGATGTAGTTCGAATATTATGATGATGGAATATTAACTGCTTATATATTGTGTATGGTTCGCTGCTTGGAATGTGTTATCAGTCATTATATATATAAAACCGGTCGTTACACATGCAGCTCCAGTTTTATACAACTCTTAAAGTTAGAATTTAAACTTTCATTGAATTTGGTGCTTCACATACCAAGGGTGAAAGATTTCTTCATATGGCAAGTAGCTCACTTCTCCTTTATCTTGTACAAAAAATTAAGCCAAGTATTTTCATGTACTATATTTTGACAACATGCTACTTCATGCCATTTTAAATTGTGCCTCCTTTTTATATTCATACATGCACTTTTTGAAGTTAGTAAAAAATTAAGAGCCATCTTTCATCAAGTTTCCTAAATTCTTGATGCCATTTTGTATTAAGTGCCATGTGCATAACCCATGAGAAATTCCTGGCATCACCTCATGTAATGCTTTTGCCATCGCTTGGTCTTGATTGGTGAAAATAGTAAAAGCCTTTTTTTCATGTGCCTTTTAAAAAGGTTTCAAATAGTCATTTAAAAGACTCAATTGTTTTGTTATACAAAGCTGCTCCAAAAATCACGACTCCTCTGAAATGGTTTATTCTATAGAATAAAGCAAGAGGCCGGTGTACATTACCAGCACTATATGTTGTGTCAAGAGATACTACATCACCAAAGTAGCTATAATTAATCAATAGTCTTGCATCAGCCCAAAACATCTTAGTTATTTATTTCTCCATATCCATTTGATAGGCATGAGAAAAATGATGGATTTTTTAACAACTGACATTAAAAATATTGCAACAGACAACCAAGTTCACCATACACCATACTTTTTTACCTCTTAGTTCATATATAATTTTTTGCTTCTAATTAGGTGAAACTGAGATTAAATCTTCCTCTAGCTTCCTTACTCATAAAATCAAAAGACGCTTTTTGTCGAAGTCCATAATTTTCAGCCAACTGAATCTCATAAGCTTGAAAATAAGATAACTTACGTTGAGATGCCAACATGTAAACTGTTTCTTGAAGATGCAATGGGTGATTATATTCATACACAAAGTCATTTATCTTATACCTCCCGTTCTTGAGTGTGACCCTTATTCTTGCTCTACAGTTAGTCTTGGCCACTAATTGAGGGTTTGTGGTAATTATATCTTTTTTTATCAGCCTTCCTACTCCCCTCTTTGCAATAAATAAATTTGTAAGAAGTTATAGTTCTATCTTTTAGTCTACGATTGAAATAATGATTTTTTAACTCCAAATACTATTTTTCTACCATACTCAACCCAAAACTTCCATACTCCTTCTAAAGTATCAAACTCCATACCCAACTCAGGCTTTAAAATAGCTTTTATAGAATAATGTTGTCACGGCTCCAAATGATGGAACACATGACCGGCAAGGCATAAGGGTTTCCCCCTAGCCGCAAGCCTAACACATAGCATGCACAAACATCCAGCATACAATCAAGAGTACATAATAAATATAACTGGTCACATATGCCACATCCAATATAAGAAAATACTGTATATATATATATATATATATATATATATATATATATATATATATATATATATATATATATATCTCATGAATCCAACATCTGTGATTCAACTTGGCCCATGGCCTCATATTACAAACATCGTTGTAAAACATAAAACCATTTTTCCAAACAACACATCAAAATACGCAAGAAGCGAGGATCTTGCCTGTATGTTCATGGAGGTACACTAGACATAAACTAAACAAAACAAACAGTACAAAAGAGCCTTGCCCAAATTGGGGCTCACCAACGCTATCTTCAGCCTCCTACGAAGCTGTAGCTGGATCAAAGTCTCTTTGACTATCTGTGGGGAGGAAACAGAAGAGGGGTGAGATCACTACATCTCAGTGAATGGATAAATCACACTATAACAGAAATAGGGCAAACCAAGCACGAATGTTTCGCAATGAGTTTAATAATTGAAATTAAAGTGTAAAGATAATAATAGAAACATTAAGCATTTAACCATAATTTATTGAAAGAAAAGCTAAATAGTTCAAATGTATGTTCAAAAGATAAAACAGGATTAAATCAGTAACAGTAGAGCAAATCAATTATGCATGGTAAGTAATAAATGAAGTTATTTATGCAATAACAATGATGAATAAGGTTGTTTAGAAATATTTAATCTTTAAGAAAAATGCACTAGTTTATTGGAGGTCTTTCCTAATAGATCAATCATCTTCCCCAAGTACACAGTAAGGGTAGGGTAATCACTGTAGGCGTAGACATAAGTCCACCCTAAATTCCCCCAAGCACATAGCAAGGGTATGGCAATCACTGTAGGCGTAGACATAAGTCCACCCTAAATTCCCCCAAGCACACAGTAAGGGTAGGGTAATCACTGTAGGCGTAGACATAAGTCCACCCTAAATTCCCCCAAGCACATAGCAAGGGTATGGCAATCACTTTAGGCGTAGACATAAGTCCACCCTAAATTCCCCCAAGCACACAGTAAGGGTAGGGTAATCACTGTAGGCGTAGACATAAGTCCACCCTAAATTCTCCCAAGCACATAGCAAGGGTATGGCAATCACTGTAGGCGTAGACATAAGTCCACACTAAATCCCTGTGTCTTAGGCAGTCATATGCCCGTCACAGTATCCTAGGCCGAAGCCTTCACATGACCATGGTGCACCAGGGTTAGCACTCCTTGCAGCTAGCTAACAGTGATCTAAAAGGATCCCTCCAATAGAAAATATTTGAAATATGCTATTCAAAGAGTTTAAAGTAAAATATTTCAATAACTTTACAATAAAGCTATAATTCTCCATCTAACTCTTTTCATGCATAAAATTCCGTTCTAAAATATATCTCATCCATGAATTTTCATGGAGACCTTTATAATCATAAACTTTTCCTTTTAAACATAGATCGTCCGTAGACGTCACATAGATACTCATCATGCATCAAATCATTTCATGGCTAACTTAGTTCATTTCTATGACTAAGTTCGCATTTTTATAAATCTAGCTCAAATGGAGAATTATCAGCCTAAATGCTTGCCCTACATACCTAGAGTTCAACTAGGATTTAAATTTATAATTTCTAACATGGTTGGAACATATTGGTTTTCAAAGCGGTAAAACAATTTAGCATACATTCAAACTAGTTAAAATCATACGAGAGAGAGTTATAAACCGAATTCGTAAAACATGCGCTATAGTATGAAAAACCCACTCACAGGTAAGGGCTCCAGATTGGACAGCCCTAAAATCCTCGTTTTTGGTCTGAATTCGGTAAAACAAACTCCAAAATTAAGTCCGGAAGGTCCAAAAACCTTAAATGAGCTTGGTTACTGTTCACCGCCGAAAAATACTATTCACACTGGAAAATACTATTCACCGCACTATTCATGCCGAAAATCACTATTCACCACCATATAAAAAGTTACCAAATGAACTAAAAAATTTCATATCCTAATGTTTATCTAGGTTCTGAATCCATCTACGGAGTCAGATTTCTAATTAAAAATTTCTAAGTAAGGTTTTTCAGACTTACCTTATACCGAGATTTTCTACTTCAGATCTTCAGCGATTCAACGGTTGATTTTAAAAACTGATCGGTCAAAACTGAAGTACTCTTCGTCCTGAATCCAGTAAATCCTTCAATTTTGATATCGGAAGCCAATTGATACTCCAGATCGAAAGATAAAATTTGAGATCACTATTCACTCACTATGCAGCACTATTCCTCTCCGTTTTTTTTTCTTTCTTCTTTCTGATACTTCGTCGCCCCCGGTTTTCATTTTATGGTTTCGTTTTTTTTTTAAAATATAATAATAATTATTAAATAATTAATAATAGGATTTTCTTTTATAAAAATTCATATAAATTCTGTTTTTCATCATAAAATATCCCAAAAATTCCTAAAAATTTCCATTCTCATAAATCTTTAGTTAAACTCTTAAATCATGATTTTTCTTAATAAAAATCATAATAAAATAAATTTCAAAACAAATATCTTTATTCATATTAAAAGAAAGAATATATCTAAAAATACCATAAAAATTCAATAGAGGCCGGTATAATTATTTTAAGCAATACAATACTTCTTTTACTTAAAAGTCTATTTATTTTTAGTAAAACATAATCATTTTTAAACAAATAAAAATATATTTGCTTATAGCGCGCCAAAACATAAATTCTCATATTTCTTTTGTAATTTTTTAATCCATGTAATAAATATACATATTTTCTATGGTTCTTATCTCCATTTTCAAAATTCTCTCTTTTATTCTAAATTTCCTTTAATTGAAATTTTTGTTAAATTTTACTGTTATTACAGATGTATTTCCTATTGATGTGTTAGTGTATCCTCCAGTAACTCCATTTTTCTTTGTTCTGATACTGCTTCGTCTAGCAACTCCATAGAATGTGACTTTGTTACTGCTTTCTTTACTAACTCTTCTTCCCTCTGCTTTGTGAGGCCTTTACTCACCAACTTCATTCACGTTTTCTTGCTCTCCCATGTTGCTTTATGGCTTTTACTTAACATAAACATGAAATGCTACGTTTTGTTTTATAAAAATAGTGGAAATTGTAAAAGAAAAGGAAAAAACATTAAGCATAAGTTGTAAAATATTATGTGAAGTTGAGGATTAATTATTAAATATGAAGTTGGGATTTTGGTTGATATGGTGATTAAAAAGAAGTTTTTTGTTGTAATTATAAAAAGAGGTCAGACTTTTGGGGATAAATAATGAAGAAAAAATAGAATCCATAAGTAAACAGTCAATTGGTATAATGACCAATCAATTATTTTGCAATCCAAAAGCGACCAGTCACATGAACAGTCGACTAGTTGTGCGTCTGGTTGCTTCTAAATTCTATTTAGGGATAACACCAGTCGACTGTTGTGGAGTCCAGAAGCGAGCAGGGCTATGGCTAGGCGCCTGGCCAAGGTAGATTGAGTTTGGGGCTCACTAGTCAACTAATAATAATACTAGTAAACTGGTGGGCATTCCAAAAGAGAGCAAAGACATGGCCTTGCTTGCTTCTTGATTTCAAAATGGCTAAGCTAGCCGACTTGTTATAAGCCAGTTGATTGGTAGGTTTTACCAATTGCTTGACTTGCTGAGCTTGGTTGAGTTGTGCTATTCCTTTGGGTACTGTGGTGCAATACGGTGCATTTTTCTATAAGGCACCGTTTTTGGACTACAACATCACGCACTGTACTTCTCTCTACAGCTGAAGATCCTGATCCCTGGTACCACTTTTTTAAGACTATCATTTCTCCCTTTCCATAAAAACCACTAAGTGAATGCACCCAACTCCAAAGTACCTGCTGCAAGCCTGCAACTAAAGGCAAGCTATCTTTTTCCACAAAAACATTCTGCGAGCTCTGGAAATTATCACAAGTTAATTGAGTGAAGCATCAGGGGAAAAATAACCCAAACCGAGGATGCATTGGGATCGGAAATCAACATATGCACTATAGTTTCACCTTTCTGGTCACATGTGGGGCATCTCTAATCTTCAATTGAAACCCCTATAAGAATGAGGTTATCCTTGACCCCTAGGGTATTACAAAGCAACCTCTAGATGAAGATTTTAATTTTCCAGGTACTTTTAGCTCCCAAAAATGAAACTAGATCTTACCATCTCCAGGATGAGCCAATGGACCAGCATCTCAGTTAATAAGGCGAAAATTAACTTCATATCCAGTAATAACCGAATAATTAACATGCTTGGAAAAGTGCTCACATGATCTTGGACCAGACAATGCTTAAATGAAACATTCTTAGGACCTGCAAAAGTGAAAAGACGACTGGTTGGCAACCATGGATAGCTAAAAATGTTCAGTGTAAAAACTGACACAGCCTTCCAAAATGAACCTCTAGCAATGACATCTCTTCCTATCATAAAACTTTTCCAAGTCCATGAAGGATTAAAACCTAGATGAGCGCAAAAAAAAGTCTGAATGAGGATGGAACATTATATTTTGATTTCTGATAAATAATTGAATTTTTAATTTAATCTTTTTTAAAGTAATTTTTTAATTTAATTTTTTTAAAGATAAAAATATTTGCAATGTTATTCTTTAATTAAATTATCACTCAAAATTTGATATCAAACTTAGAGTTATTACACTCTTTCCTTCTCGATCGCTATTAATAATCACTCCTCACTTCTCTTCAAATTTTTTTTTTTTTGAAAAATGTATTAAGTATGAAGAAACTAATAAAGTAAAGAAAGGGGAAGGACAAATTATTTCTTTTGGTCTCTTAAATTTAAAATATTTTTTAAAAATCCCTTTTCTTTGAAAATGTAGTCATTTATGTCTAACTTTGTTTATTTTTTTGCACCACAAAACAAAACTTTGTTTACTATTATTCCATTAACAATACTCGTACATTTTATTTGACAATTAAATAATTTGCTTGCCATTTCTTATACTTATTGATCAATGTCTGTCATTTTTTTTTACGAATTCCTTTCTTTTTCTTTGTCTTTCTTGCGGTCTCTCTTTGTCTATTATTTTTTATATAAGGCAATGAATTAAAATTTATACAAACAAAAAATAAAATTTTTTTTATTTACATGTTTAAATAAAGTTTTTTTAATTAAATTAAATCCAAAGTACAATTGAATTAAATATTTACTCTTTTTTCCTGCACATCGTTCTCTCAAAATAACATCCCCAATGGTCTTTGCTATTAAACACTGGAAAACCATTCCAAGTCGGCGGAGCACCCTTCTTTGTTTGATTATTCCCTTTGTTGGCTTCTTGTCCTCCTTACCAGTCTCTTTGGACGGAGCTCGATCACATTTTCTCATCGCTTTTGAATTACTGTACTTCTCCTAACGATTCCTCCTAGCTTCCAATCTCCTTAGTCTGCAATGCCTTCTTATTCTTACAATATTCCTTTGTCTTCATTGGAGGAAAGGATGTCCTTTTGAGTGGAGTGCAAGCCATTTATATCTCATTCTCATATGCCATCTCTTCTTCTTTAACTAGCTTGATAAGTTATGGTATCATTATTGTGCATTAGATCTTCTTGGCTTGTGGGTTTACCCCAAAATGACCTTTCATTGAAAGCCCAAGAATCAGTTCAGGCTCCTCTTCGTCTTTGCTTGGTTTCTTTACGTTCTCGAGAAAATAAGGAATCGCAGACATTGAGGCAATTGGAAGCTAGGAGGAATCGCTTGAAGAAGCAGATGAACTCAGGCAGTGAAAGAAAGTGATCCAGCTACATTCAAGGAGATCGGTGACAAGGACGAGAAACTATCACAAGTAGTGTAGGGGAATAATCTAACAGAGAAGGGTGCTCTAACTTGGAACGATTTTTCGATGTGGGGGCTTAATAATGGAGCCCATTAGGAATGGTATTTTGGAGAGAATGAGGTGTAGAAACACAGAGAGAGAGAGAGAGAGAGAAAGCGCAGGAGAGAGAACGCCGGGAGAGAGAGAATGAAGAATAAATGGGGTACGTGGAAAAAACAAGCAATTTTGTCCATAGAGTATAAGCAATTTTCGAAGTGAAGGGATTTTGTGGATCATTTTCAAATTTAAGAAATTAAATTAAAATTAAAAAATTAAGTTAAAGGAACAAAAAATATAATTTGGCCTAAAGAAAAAAAAATGTAAATACCTTCTTTGAATTTTGTATTATTGACAAATATCTTCTACTTTAAAAAAAAAAATTACTCCCTTCAATATTTACTATCAAACATTTAATCCAATCTTTTCATTTTTGTTAATAAAATTAGTAAACATGTCATTTTTTTCCATAACATTTTATTATTAAAGTTACATGTCATAATAAGAATATTAAAAAGAGAGATGTGATATTTTTATTAAGAAAGATAAAAGGTGTCAAATGCTAAATAGTAAATTGATAAAATAATTTTTAACTTTTGAAATTAAAAAAAGTCATTTGTTAAACATTGAAAGTTAAAAAAGAAAAATATATATATATATATAAGAAAAAAAACTCAGAAAACTCAACAAAATATCAAAAAACGTAGTCATCTGGATTTAGAGCTATCACATCACTTAAAAAAGTAAAGATCTTCTCGATAAGTATTTTAGTGCATTAGTCCATTAATTCTTTCTCAAAACTACCGTCTCTCTCTAAAAGTTACATTCATATTTTAATAATCATAATAATTTAAAATAATAGGATATTTTATATAATATATCTTTAAAGAAAGTTTTATTATAGAAGGAAAATTTTATGATATAAAATATCGGTTCCTTCCAAATTGACATTAATATTAATTATTAGAAAAAAATATTAAATTCATTAAAGACTTAAAAATATTACCTTCAAAAGGATTTTCGTCTTCTCAATGCTCCAAATGTCTCTCGCTCTCTCCCTCTCTTCATCCCTTTTCAAATTCTATTACAGCAGCTTCAATGCACTCACCCTAGCCTTCTCTCCCATCCTCTCTGAACCCTCCATACCCTCTGTTCCTCTTTTTATCAATGGATTCTCTGCTACCATTTCAAGACCTCAATCACTTCCCTGACCCACACACCAGTATACCCACTCACAGCTCCGGTGCCACCACCAGCACCCCCACCCGCACCTCTGCTGCTACCAGCAGCACTGATTCCATCAATGCCGTACCCACTACCCCCTCCAAAATGTTAATCCCGACAGTAGTACCCAAACTCGAGCCTTTAGACGAGTTGGAGAATCCTGCTTTTGTTGAAACTTCAGGCATATCGATGCAAGAAGACAATGTGTACTCAGAGTTCTATCGAGTTTCTGATCTCTTTAGGACCGCGTTTGCCAAAAGCTTTCAGCAATTCGGAGATGTCAACGGTTTGGACCCAGAATCGCGGGCTATTGTTCCTGTGCCACAGTCTAACCAGGTTTCTTCGTTTGTTGTTACTCCGAGGCGGAACCGGCGCTGGAAGGAGCTCGTAAGGGTCACGGATATGACGAGTGAAGACGAAAGGTATTTCCGTGATGTTGTGAGAAGGACAAGGATGGTCTACGATTCGTTGCGCGTTTTGTCATCGGTGGAGAAGAAAAATAGTGATTTAGGTAAATGTAAGCGGATTCGAGGTGATTTGAAGGCTGCCTCGTCGTTGAGGGCCCGTGGGTTGTGGCTTAATCGTGATAAGCGGATAGTGGGTGCGATTCCAGGCGTTAACGTCGGCGATTTGTTTCTTTTTAGGATGGAGTTGTGCGTAGTTGGGTTGCACTGTCAGACACAAGCTGGAATCGATTATCTTCCTGCGAGCATGAACTCACATGGGGAGCCAATAGCGACTAGTGTTATAGTATCGGGTGGATATGAAGATGATGTAGATGATGGTGATGTGATAATCTATACGGGTCATGGAGGGCAAGATAAGCATTCAAGGCAAGTCGTTGACCAGAAGTTGGAAGGAGGAAACCTTGCATTGGAAAGAAGCATGCGATATGGGGTTGAAGTGCGGGTTATTCGGGGGTTCAAATATGAGGGAAGTGTTTCAACTTCACATAAGGTTTATGTTTATGATGGCTTGTATAGAATTGTTAATTGCTGGTTCGAAGTAGGTAAGTCTGGTTTTGGAGTTTACAAGTATAAGCTTTCGAGAATTGATGGGCAAGAAAAATTGGGTAGTGCGACTCTTAAACATGCTCAGCTTCTTAGGGCTAACCCATTGGAATTGGATTCCATGTATTGTTTTAGTCTTGATATTTCGATCAACAAGGAGAATGTTCCTATTCGTCTTTTCAATGACATCGATACTGATGATGACCCTCTTCGTTATGATTATCTTACCAAGACTGTTTTTCCTCATTTTGTATTTCATCAAAGTGGGAATGCTACTGGTTGTGACTGCGTCCAAGGTTGTGCCGATGACTGCTTTTGCGCGATGAAAAATGGAGGTGAATATCCTTATAATCAAAATGGTATTCTTGTTAGAGGGAAGCCTATAATTTTTGAGTGTGGCCCTTTCTGCCGTTGTCCTCCACATTGTCGGAATCGGGTTACCCAAAAGGGGTTAAAAATTAGATTGGAAGTGTTTAGGTCTAGGGAAACAAGTTGGGGAGTTAGGTCCCTGGACCTTATTCATGCTGGTGCTTTTATCTGTGAATATACTGGGGTTGTTGTGACAAAGGAGCTAGCTCAAATTTTGACAATGAATGGTGATGCATTGGTATATCCACATCGGTTTTCTGATAGGTGGGCAGAATGGGGGGATTTATCTCAGGTATGCTCTGATTATGTGCGTCCGTCATATCCCTCAATTCCTCCTTTAGATTTTGCCATGGATGTGTCAACAATGAGGAATGTTGCTTGCTATATGAGCCACAGTTCAATTCCAAATGTGTTTGTTCAGTTTGTTCTCTATGATCACAATAATTTGATGTTTCCTCACCTTATGCTTTTTGCATTGGAGACCATTCCTCCAATGAGGCAGCTCAGCCTTGATTATGGGGTGGCTGACGATTGGACAGGAAAGCTCTCTATATGTAACTGAATGATTTTGAAAGGAATATACACCTCATATTATGGTGTAGCTGAGTTTTTGGGCATGATACAATGAGGTAAAGCCAAATTCTATAGCTTAATGTTTCTCTCTGTTTTCCTATCCTTTAATATAATTACATCTTCCACTTATCTGGTATTTTGGCCATTGTAAACTTTTCACTCTGTGGGTATGAAGCATATTATTCCTTGAACCATCACATGCTGTAGTCACTTTAACATGCTGGTGTACTTCAGATAACTGGAGGCTTATAATTTCAATGAGGTTGATGCTTGACCTAGCATGTTTTGGCATCTTAATGTAGACTGCTTTGCAGATTGATTACTATCGTGGCTGCTATAGTCCAACTCTGCTAGTCTGTTTATCTGTTTTCTGCTTCTATACTCTTTTGTCTATTGGAGCTATTTTATAGTGTACATACTCTTTTGTCTGTTTATTCATGTGATTGACAGTCAGGTCATATTATATTCATTGTGAACCAATCTATTAATGATACTGTCATTGTTAATGCTACTTTACATTTAGTGTAACTTGTCAAGGGCATTGCGCTTCATAGGTAATTTCAGAACTCAGATAACTAAAGATACTGAATTTCATTACTGCCTAGCTGGTTGCCTATAATACAAGAGAAAATTATAATTAAGGTGCAAGGACCTGTCTACAATGAACTTTACAAGAAAGTACCAATTCACCACAAGTGTGATTAATCCTGTTACGAGTATAATTGGATTAACCACACTTGTGTGTGTTAATAGGGCCTTGGGTCTTGGTAATTTGGTGTCTAAGAACATTGTTCTTGTGGCTAGTTGGTTATGGCAGTGATGCAGTATGGGTAGAGGAACCGGGAAAAAATAATCAACACACACTCAATAACTTTTATTCTAATATCATAATAAGGAAGCAATTTTACCAAACTGACTGAATCAACCTTAATTGCACTGAAATTCTAAAATAATCGTAAAACACAATCGTAGGAATTCTAATAAAACTCTACTGTGAGATAAGATATCTCTAGCTCCAAGCACTTTTACTAAAATTCTATATCACTGACAATTTGTGACAAAAAAACTATAAATTACCCCAAATTCCTAAAAGCAAACCCTAAGTTCCAAAAACAATTACATACTAAATTAATATAATAAACATTCAATTATTCTCACTTTGCATTAAGTGGTTTCCCTTGGAACCTGATGCTTGGTAGAATAGTTGGGAAGCTAATATTGGGATTAATGCTACTCATGCAACCCCATGATAATTCATCTCTTAGGTATATCTTTTCTTTTGTCATCTGCTTAATTTTCTTGTTGGGGGAATATTCTTTTTTTTTTTTAATTTTTATTTATGGAGGATATTGGGTGGGGGCCTCTACTTTTTTTGAGCTTTTTTCCTCCTTTATTTCCTTTCAATTTTGCATCAAGCTTCTATATCTAACTTTTACACTCTACTAAGTTATAATCTTTCTTGGAATTTTCATTTTTTTAGAGATCTAAATAAAATAGTTTATATGATCTTTTGTTATTAGACATCCTGGGTTCTCTCTGTTTCTACTTTGCCGGGTAGAAAAATGTTGTCTTTGGGATTCCTTTGATTTTTAAACGTACTATTTTTGATTTGTAATGTAAGTGTACAAACCTTTTCTTTGTCTAAGTCATTTTGATAGGCTAAAGGTTTCCCTTGAGGTGAAGGCTTTTGTTTGGACTGTCAAAATCAATAGAATTAATACAAATGATATGCTTCTGAGTTCAGACTTGCTGGCTTCATATGGCTATTTCCCTGGATTTTTTTTGTCATTTGCTTTTGAGTTCGTAGTCAGAGGGTCATCTATTTTTGCTTTTTGAAGCTGCATGGCAGCTGTAGAAAAGACTTTATGGCATTTTTTATGAACATTGGATTCGTTCAGCTTCTCTAGATAATTATTTATTGATTTGGATTTCGAGCTTTGGTAGCAATAACGAGTCTCTTGGCAGTGCGCTATTTATGCGGCTTGTGGTGTTTATGGATGGAATGAAAGGCGAGAGTTTTTTTAGCAAAGATTCCTCCCTTTGCAGCTTCTGTGAGATAGAGTAGTTTTTTCAGCTGATGGCTTTTTTAGGTTTTTTTATTATGGATTTACAGAGTGATTGGATATGGAGGCCTCTTTTGAGCCAATGTGTTTTCTTTTGTTTTCTTTCTTCTTTTTCATTTTATGTTTGTACTTGGAGGATTTCTAATTTCTTATTCTCCTTTGTTCTTCTCTTCCGTTTTTATTTTGGGTAAATGTCACTACAGGCTGGTCCTTCACACTTGTTAAAAGTACATGATACTGTTATCCTTTTGGGTAATTATACCTGATCATTATCTAGAGATTAGGATACCAGTTTATCATTACCTAGAAATTAGGATATGAGTCTTGTAGTTTATCTTTTTTGTTTTGTTTTTGTTTTTATCACTATATTCTTTATTTAGAGATTAGGATACCAGATTATACCTCTTTTGAGCCAATTTATTTTCTTTTGTTTTCTTTCTTCTTTTTCATTTTATGTTTGTACTTGGAGGATTTCTAATTTCTTATTCTCCTTTGTTCTTCTCTTCCGTTTTTATTTTGGGTAAATATCACTACAGGCTGGTCCTTCACTCTTGTTAAAAGTACAGGATACTGTTATCCTTTTCGATAATTATACCTTATCATTATATAGAGATTAGGATACCAGTTTATCATTACCTAGAAATTAGGATATGAGTCTTGTAGTTTATCTTTTATTTTTTTTATTTTTTTATCACTATATTCTTTATTTAGAGATTAGGATACCAGATTATACCTCTTTTGAGCCAATGTATTTTCTTTTGTTTTCTTTCGTCTTTTTCATTTTATGTTTGTACTTGGAGGATTTCTAATTTCTTATTCTCCTTTGTTCTTCTCTTCCGTTTTTATTTTGGGTAAATATCACAACAGGCTGGTCCTTCACTCTTGTTAAAAGTACAGGATACTGTTATCCTTTTGGGTAATTATACCTTATCATTATCTAGAGATTAGGATACCAGTTTGTCATTACCTAGAAATTAGGATATGAGTCTTGTAGTTTATCTTTATCTTTTTTTGTTTTTATCACTATATTCTTTATAAGTATAAATAGAGTTACAGTCTGCGATAATTAATTAAGAAGGCTTCTTTAGTCAAGTCTTAGCATTTATCCAGCCTTTCAGTTATTAATCTATTCTTTACCTCGGTCTTGAACAATTCTAAATATCCTTTATCAAGTAAAATTATGACTAAGGACCTTCTGTAATAAGATGGGACTAGGATGAAAGTGAACATTCAAACAACTTAAAAGGTTATTCTTTCAAATAATCAATGGCATTTGCTTTGAGAGACAACACCTGTGAGGAAAGGTGCCTTATCTTCTTATATTGCAATATACGAAAGCCTTTCAACGGAATCCTTCTCAAAAGCAGAAGCAGAATCTTGGTTGTTTACTTTGCAGACTTGGGCACAAATAAGTGGAAGGTGTTGTTACTTTTAAAATCTGAACAGTTTTATTACCATCTTGTCTTATGGCTTGCATTGTCTTATTGTTCCAGTTTGATCAGTCTGGCTCGTCTTGTTAGATGTGTTCTTGCATGGTGAAACTCTCAAACTTCATTTGGTTGGCAACGTTTTTTTTTTATGTGACTATGGAAAGAAGTGTATGCCTCCCAACTGTCATTATGCTCTTCAAAGTTGGGGATTATGTGTGTGAAATTTCTTTTAGTAGGATAAGTGGATGGTTATTATTTGAGGGATATAAACTTTTCTTCTTGCTAGTTGGTGAGGTTGATTTAATTCATGCATGCCATGTCCCTGAGTAACAGATGAAAGTATAAGACTTTTATATGTTGCTAAAATAATTGAATGTCTGATGGTGAAATAAATAAATACTTCCCTTCTAGCTGAGACCGTTCAACTTATGAGTCTTCATTAAGGGGATACTGATATTGTGGTAAAATCTGTACATTGATTAATAAATGGTGGGAATTGCTGTTTGAAAAGATGCTGTGTTTGTGTTGTAGCAACATTCCACCACCATTAGCATTTGGCCCAGTTTTATCATTCTTTTTCCTTCCAATGTGCTCTTGAGGGGTACAAAAGCAGATGCTTCTCAAAATTTTTCTAGCCAATTCGGGTTTCCTCTTGTCGTTTCTTTAAGGTGGTGTTTAATACATGGGCATTTTAATTTCTCAAGTATTTGAGAAATCATATATAAAATATAAGATATATGATGCCTAATTCTAAACAATCTAGGGATATATATTCCATAATCATTTTTTTTTAAAAATTGCGTTTCAAGTATTTGGGAAATTAGAATGTCCACGACCAAAATGCCACCTGAGGGTGTTTCTTTGTCTATTAGGTTATGCGAAGATTCTTATTTTACTTAAAAAAAAAAGAGTATGCAAAGGTACTGGACACCTCTCTGGCGTTGATGTTTTCCTCTCTTTGCTTTTGTTTCTTTGCAGTTTTTAATTCTTTAACTAGGATTCCTGATCCTCCTACATAGCAATCTCTGTCTTAATAAAATCTTTTCTATTAAAAAAAATGCCTATTTTATAAAGTTCCCATGCTATTGCTACTTTTTCTTAGTAGTCTCTGCTTTTTTATTTTTCTTTTCATCTATACAGGACTTTTTTAATAAAAATTTAAGATTTATTAGTAGTTTTTAATTGACTGAATACTTGAACTGTAGGAAATATTCTAGCTACTGTAGTTGTCTATGTGGGACAGACTGATTTGATGCTGACTCAAAGGCACCAATTTAGCAATTCCTAAATAATAAAATAATGGTTAGTTGCCATAAATCAAGTCTATTTATAAACACCTTTTACGAATATCACACTTTCTATTTATCTTATTCTTTTTCACAAAACACAAACTTTAGTGGTAACCCAGGCTGTATAACTAATCCTTGTGATTGCGTGTCAATAAATTAGTAATTATGTTTGTCTTTGTTTAATTAAATATTAATGCTACAGAAGGATAAGACGGAAATTATCATACAGTAATTCTGTGCTATTTTTTTGAAATAAATTTCTTGATCAATTAGTCTAATGTCAACTGAACTAATCATTATATAAATCACTGAAGTCTCAACTTTGGAAAAATCACGTTACCATAATTATCTGTTCTACATACAATTACCAAGTCAATACCATAAGGCATAGTTAATATTTAATTTTCCTATGTACTGAGGTTATATCTCAGTGCTACTGTAAAGAGAGAAAGATAATAAATCCTCCTAAAGAAAGAACAAGACAACAAAAAGGAAACAGAAACACATGGAGGCCTAAACGTGTAACAACACTGCATATATGATTGGGATGCTCCCTTGAAACAACCATGTGCAGATTTAATCAATATTACAATCCCTCTGCATTTGAAATATTAATTGACCTGTAAAAGATTTAATTAATACTGTATGTGTAAAGAAAGGAAAAGTGGCTGACCTAAGGTGGGTACATTGGTTGAAAGCTTATAAATAGTTTTATTATAATATTTAGCATGTCTTCTCCCTTTGGGCTTGACTATAGTTATTAATAGTGCACTGTAGCTCTGCGCCATGGGTGGTGGGGCTATGCCACTTGTGTGGTGTTGTAACTGTTGTGTTGCTCCATTATAGCTGTGACTGCACTATAGGGGCTATTTTTGCATAGCTGTATTGCATGCTCTAGGTGCTACAGATAAATAGGGCAGCAACCCTAATTTAAGTGATTTTCAATGGCAGATCAGAGCCTTCAGTCCTTCCTTGGACCATCAATGCACTTTGTGCTTCATGTGACCGTCTCTGGCGCTTTTCAGCCACTGACAACCACTGAAATCATGTAAGCTCTCTCTCTTCTTCCTCTTTGGTTCAATTTGTTTCTTCTTTCCCCTGATTTGGTGAAGTCTGCCTCTCCTTCATGCTCGATCCACTTCAATTTTTTTTCCTGGTTTCAAATCTCTTTTGATGGTCTTCCTATCAATCTACACTCTCCTTCCTACCATCACTATGCTCCCTATCAATCTGCAGCTTTCGATGGTAAATAGAGAGTATGTTTAAATTCTAATAGAACTAGAGCTGATTGTTTCAAATGACTGGATACTCTTTTGGAAAGTCTATCATATGCCCAACAATGCTTTGCAGCATGATCATCAAATTGCCAGTGCAGTAGATAAGGTAGATATATTATAACAAGTCACTAAAAAACTATTAAAAAATTGTTGATAAAAATATAATGCTTTCATGTTATCATTATTTACTTATTTTACACAGTATATAATCATGGCTTTTCTTATAAATAATAGTACAGATTACAGTATCTAATATCTTAAGACAAAGATTAGCCTAAAAAAATTGTTAAAGCATTGACCTATTTCATGATTTAAGTACTTGATGTTGTGATTTAAGGATAATTACTATTTTGTTATGAGTTTCTATATATATATATATATATACACACACACACACACATTATATATTAGTCATTATGAATTATATTAGAAGTATTTTAAAACTGTGTGCTACATCTTCATGTAGCTTGCACAATGCTATGTGGTATGCACTATAGCATTTTAGAGCCCTTTGTTCTACAAATTTATATGTGCTATTAGTAACTATGGGCTTAATGCATGGACATAGCACAGATATATCATACCTAGAGCTGGACTTTGTATTTAAGTATGAATAGTGGGGGCAACAAAGATTGAACACTTGACCACATAGCACAGATATATCATACCTAGAGCTGGACTTTGTATTTAAGTATGAATAATGGGGGCAACAAAGATTGAACACTTGACCACTTGATCATGAAGGTTTTGATACCATATCACTAACCTTTACATCCTAAAAGCTTAAGCTGATAGGTGAAGGTTTATGAATAGTCTATAATAATCTTTAACCAGTATTAATTATCAAAAACTTGCTTTTAACAGTTTGGTTTGTTAGGGAATATAGTGAATTTGAGTAAAGAAGGTCAACATGAGCATTGACATAAATGGAAGTAAAATAATTGATACTTAACAGGGACAAAAAGTTTTAAATTATCAATTTAAGATGTTCAAATGATTAAGGTCAGTCAATATTGATAAATATAGAATCAAGATGAAATGTGCATCATGTAGCAAGCAACTGTCCTCACTATTTAACCATCCCTAGAAAAATATTAATCTAGGAATTGGAAGTGGACATGTACAATTAGGGTATGCCCAAAAAAATCCATTCTTTCTACCAGTCCATGAAAGTTTTAAGCTTGGGGACACTAAATGATCACCAGACAATATGGAAATTGAGCTTGATCTCTTAGCAGAATGATCTGTGAATTGACATAGAAAATCAGCGGCATGTATGAGGTTTACAGCCTGCTTCTGTCACCTGCTACTAGCCAAACCTAATCACTTGTGTATCTTTTGTTTAAATTTTAAACACTTGTGTGATATTGTGAGCAGTACTGAAACTGAGAAAGGGAAAGAACTGATTTTATTTGATAATCAGTTGTGTACAAGAGTCAGAATATATATATATATATATATATATATATATATATATATATATATATATATATATATATATATATATACAGCCTTCTAGAATTAATCTCCTTAATTCTAGGAAATATCATCTCCGTAATCTTAGAAAATAATAACTCCCTAATTAGCTGTACAGGTACATTAAATTAGGAAATAAATCAGCAGTAAATCGGTAGATAAATATCAGAATCGAGAATTTCAGTTGATGCATGGTGCAAAAGCAATCCTTGGTATAATCTCTGATGCAGTTATAAATAACAACACACTTGCTCTGAAGTAATGAATGTGCTTATAGCCATTGTGACTCTTGAGATAGTAATGATAAAAGAGGTTCTTGATCATTATCAGGTCTGCGAGGCTTTTTACATGTATTAGAAGTGAAGTTATTCGGCCCGAGGATCCTGTATATAATTATTTGTGTATTTATTATGCTCATTTCCTACAAAATTAAATAATAAGCTTATATAAGGTTCAATACTGCTTTAGAGGGTAACTCATATTAGTTTTTAGTTTTACTTAAAATATCATGAACTTGTGTTATTTTTGGAGTAGTATTACGAGGGAAAATTTTGAATTATTTTACTTTAACGTTTCATAGATTGGATTTTAGATTTATATTACCTCCAGGAGTGATAACCTGGATCCAGGTGTCCAGCATTATGATTTCTACTTGTATCTGTCCGCATTTCCCCAATGGAGGTAGGTATATTATGATAACTTATACAGTGGCTTTAAATAGAAAGTTATATATTGACTATGTTTAGGTCCTGCTTTGTTTCCTGCATTGAATGGAATGTTGTTCAGGATAGCCATATTTAGTCCATGGCTATAATTGTATATGCTAGTGGAATAGATTCTATAACGTGATCAAAGTGGATTTTGAATATGTAGCTTTACTGAAGTGGGTAAATCTATCATTATTTCTGTATTTTTTGTAGTTTGGTCCAATTTTCAACCGTTTATTTACTTTAATGTGAATTGGCGAAGTTAAAGGCACTAGGTCAGGGCATTGGGGATTTGAAGGGGTCTTCACCTCTTGATGACTCAGGCAGGCCCCCTTCGACCAAGAACATGTCTTTGGGGCCTTTCTGCTGGAGGCAAGGTGCTCATGTTTGCTTCCTGAGGGAAATCTCAGAGTTTTTATTTGTTAAATCATTTTTCAGATAATGCAGCCAAAGGAGTTGATAACGAAGTTCTGAATCTTTTTTTAAGCTGATCCACCCCTATTTGCTTACTATTTTACCAGTTGTGGAAACTCAAAGATTTATTGAATCTATATATTTGAGTGATACATGACTTAGGATTATATATAGCTATAGAAAACTAGGAAAGGAAACTATCATAAATCAGGGAATTAATTCCCTAATCAACTACTTCTAAGGTCAGGGGATTTGCCTCTTGATTCTAGAGATACAAATCACCAATTATTACATTAAAGAGCTCCTTTGACTACTCGGCTATAGCTGTAATGTAATACAGCTGCAGTGAGTATTTCACCACTCCCCCTAAGCTGGTGAATGGGTGTTGTCGATTCCCATCTTGGAAATGATTGCCTGGAAGGTTATGCTGTTAAGACCCTTGGTTAACACATCTGCAAGCTGACTCTTAGTAGAGACATATGCTATACATATTAGTCCGTTGTCAAGCTTTTCTTTTATGAAGTGCCTAATCTATCTCAAAGTGCTTGGTTCTGTCATGTTGTACTGGGATGTGTGCAATGTTTATTGCTGATTTGTTATCACAATAGAGTTTCATAGGCCCCTCCCACTTGATCTTCAAATCTTCTAAAATAATTTTCAACCAAAACTCACAAATTTCTTGTACCATTGCTCTAAATTCTGCTTCATTACTTGACCTTGACACCACCTTTTATTTTTTACTCTTCCATGTTATAAGATTTCCACCAAGAAAAGTGCAGTAGCCCAAGGTGGATCTTTGGTCAACTGGTGATCCAGCAGAGTCAGAATTTTTGTAGGCTTCTAATGTTATTCCAGAGTTTCTATTGAACAGAATTCCTTGGTTAGAACTTCCCTTTAAGTAGTGTAATATCCTATAGGCAGCTTGTAGGTGTACTTCTCTAAGATTATGCATAATGATACATTTCTTAATCTTTAGCAGCTTCTCCGAGTCTGTGATTAGGAACTATTGGATTTTGGGCTGGTTTGCATGCCAATTTCCCTTGTTGTTTTAGAAGATCAATCACATACTTTTATTGGGATAAAAATGCCTTGCTTTGAGTGTGCCACTTCGATACCTAGGAAGTATTTTAGTCTGCCTAGCTCTTGTTTTTTCAAATTCTCTTGCCAAACACCCTTTTAGTGCTTCCCTTTCTTTTTCATCATTTCCTGTCACAATGATGTCATGCACATATCAAGAGTGCAGTAACTCTCCCTGAATTTGAGTGTTTAATGAAGATTGTATGGCCTCCATGACTTTGTCTATATCCTGAGGCTAGTGTTACCCTTGTAAATCTCCCAAACCAAGCCATAGGAGACTGTTCGAGGCCATATAAGGCTTTCTTTAGTGTACATACTTTATTTGCCTACAAGTTGCTCCCAAATACTAATTGTGTCTTCAGGCATTCCTAGAGTCCCCAACAAGTTTTTCAACTTCTGTATCTCCTCTAATGAATCCATCTTGTTTGGAGGCAGTATTTGTTGTGTCAGCTACCTGGATGTTGACATGTTGGCTTGGTTACAACAGTTCAAGGGAATGGTTTGAAGAAAAGAAGAAAACTGGGTTAAGAACAACAGCTGAAGAGCTGGGCATGAAGGCCTAGAATTGCGTCCTTGAGATGCACAAGAATCAGATGAAGGCTGGAAGAAAAAAAGAAAAAGAAATCTTAGGAAGCCAAATCTGGCTGTGATACACTCTGAAAATTCAGAGATTTATTGAATCTATGTATTTGAATGATAAATGACTTACAATTATATACAGCTATTGAAAACTAAGAAAGGAAACTATCTATAAATCTGGGAATTAATTTCCTAATCAGTTGCTCCTAAGATCAGGGTATTTTCCCCTGAATTCTAGGGATACAAATCAACAATTAATACATTAAAGAGCTTTTTTGACTACTCGGCTACAGCTGTAATACAGCTGCAGTGAATCTTTCAACACTAGCAAGATGTTTATTGTATCTCTGTTCAACTTATCTAGATGAGACACATTATTAGGGGTGTACAAAAATCGAACCGAACCGAAAAAACCAAACCGAACCGATTAAAAATCGAACCAAACCGATTAAAATTGGTTTAGTTCGGTTTTTTTTTTTGAAAAACCGACCGGTTCGGTTCGATTTTCGGTTGGGACCGAGTCCCAACCGAACCAAACCGAACCGGACCGATTTACTTTAAATATATTAATTTTATATAATTAAATTTAATTTTTATTATATTTTAAAAATATTTTACATATTTTTTTTTTAGACTTAACCATCTCTATTTGGGTCCAAACAAAAATTTGAAATTGATACAAAAATTTAAAAAAATGAGTCCAAAAAAATTCAAATAGGTTAAAAAAAAAGTTTTTTTTTGGCCCAAAAAAAAAAACCAAAAAATTGAACCGAACCGAACCGCTATTTAGCGGTTTGGTTTGGTTCGGTTTAATGGAACCAAACCGAATCGATTAGGTCCACTTTTTGCAATTTTTTTTTGTTCGGTTCAGTTTGGTTGAGCCCCAAAACCGAACCGAATCGAACCGCACCTATGTACATCCCTACACATTATCTTCGAAGTTCTCCACCATGGTGAGTCAAAAAGGAGGTGATACATGAGAGAGAGTGTGAAGGGAGGAGGGGTAATGGAAGGGGGTTAGAACCATAGTTATCAAATCGTAATTTGAATCGTGAATCGAATAATATATTTTTGAATCGTAAATCGTAAATCGTATCGAATCGTAAGATTCAGAAACACATTAAAAAATAATATATAATATAAAATTTATATAAATAAAAAATATAAATAAAATATTTAAAATAATATATTAACTCTAATAATATTAATTTTAATAATTTTAAAAATTAATTAACTATTAAATCTTTAAAATATAATAATAAAATCTAAAAATTACTCACTTTTCAAATTTAAAAGATTGCTAAATTTGTCTATGCTTAAATTTTGAAGACTTGATAAATAAATAAAAAAAGCATAAAAGAGCATTAATAAGATGGAATGAGACAGAACCATGAAAAGCAGCGTTCTGTCTCATTCTATCACATTATTATTATTTAAAAAAAAGAAGAAGCAGAAAATATGCCTAATAAAACCAACTCTACGATATGAAGAAAATAACCAGCCATGAGCAAAGCTGCGATATGACTTCGAAGAGTTGAAGTTAACAAATCGACCATGAGAAAGTGAAGATAACAGAGACAGAACCCTGCGACATTATCAACATGCAATGAAGACAACACAGCCGTGAACAACTGCAATGCAATTAACAAGCGAAGAGGCGGAGAAGACAACCCATCCATGAACAAGTTCTAGAATCGCCAGAATCGTGCGATTCACGATTTTCAGCATGAATCGCACGATTTTGGCAATTTTGGCTGCGATTCATGCCAGCCTTTGATTCACCCAGTGATTAGAATCGTTGGGCATCTGTATCGGATCGAGTCGTGCGATTTGGATCGTGAATCACACGATTTCGACTACTATGGTTAGAACAATGACTAGGTCAAATAAGCTGATTTGGATTATTGAATTTTAATATGATGAATTTGTATAATTAGCAATGGAAACTTCAAACAAACTTTGAAAGTGAGAGCCTAAAACTTATAAAAATGTTTAGCAAAAAGAATAATTCTATATTATATAACAACGACTAAGCCTTTTTCTAATAAATGAGATTGGCTACATGAATCAAACGACGTCATAGTAAATTATTATAAATGAGGTTAATAGAGAGATTATTAATTGTTAAATCTTTTTTAATAGTTTTACCTATTATTTTCTTTCACTTCCTTTTATTTTTAATTATTGGATTATACTCCATCTGATTTGTTCTTCTTAGTGGAATTTCTGCAAGTTTTTTTACACATGGTCAAACTACTGTAAGCAAGATTTCACCGTCGTCTAATAATTTTACATTATATACAACAATAACAACTAAACTTTTTTTTCACTAGGTGGACTTGGCTACATGGATCAAACGGCGTTACAGTGACCTATCATGAATGAGATCAATAGATAAGTTAGTAACTATTAAATCATTCTTAATAGTTTCATCTATTATTTTCTTTGACTTCCTTCTACCTCTAACTATCAGACTATCTTCCATTTGATCTATTATTCTCTGTAGGGTTTCTGCAGGTTTTCTCTACACATGACCGAACCATCTTAAACGGGATTTCACCATCTTCTCCACGATAGGTGCTACTCTAACTTTCTTTCTAATGTACTCATTTCTAATTATATCTCTTCTGATGTGTCTACACTTCCAGCGCAATATTCTTATTTTTGCAATATTGAGTTTATCTTCATGTTGTCTTTTGACCGTTCAATATTCAGTACCATACAATATAGCAGGTCTTATAGTCGTACGGTAGAATTTTCCTTTAACTTTGAGCGGTACTTTTTTTATCACAAATGACTCTCGAAATTTTTTTTCATTTCATCTATCCTGCTTGAATCTCACATGAACATTCTACATTATATACAACAACAACAACAACAACAACTAAGCTTTTTCCCATTAGGTGGGGTCGGCGAACATTCTACATTATATAAATGAATAAAATAATTTTGGGATGAACTTTAGCACATTCACTACTATTTTGGTTGTAAACTTGAATCTCTCATGTCTCATTGTCAAACTTATATCATAAAAGTTTGATATCATATATGAATTTTGTGCTCGAGCAGTTAATCTATATGATAGTTGTATTACAATAGTTAAGTTAAATTTAGTTGTTCCTTATTTATATATCAATTTTTATTTTTATCCTAATTATAGTGCGTTCACACTGCAAGGTTTTATTTTGGGGAAGGGGGGGGGGGGGGCGCCTGGCGCCTTAAGGGTGCCTTTTTCCTTTGACAACCTTGCTGTGTGGTTTTGACAGTTGTAACTAGTGCATCATTTCTTACCTTATACCACAATGGTTAAAGGATGTTCCAGTAAGTTGAATATAGTTTGCAGTAATGGTTAAATTTGTGCTCTTACAATGTGCTTTGTTAGTTGGATTTCATCCTGTTCCACGCCCTGCCTTTTTTTCCTACTTAGAATTTCATGATCTGGGACTTTAGTTTGATCCTATCAAGTTAGATCAGTGCTTTATAGATATTTTAATAATTATTGACCCTGAACACATGTTTTTGTGGATCTCTAAGACTCCAACATTGGGATTTTATTATTAGTTAATGTCATTGTCTTTTTTTTTTCTTTTTTTTTTTGCTGAACATAGAGAATTATGCAGAGTTCATAGAAAATGTTGCTATATCATTATATAATATATATAAATTATAGAGTATAGCATGTCTGTCTGCTGATGGTCTTGTGTTTTGTGCTTGTCCTCTACCCACATCTGCCTTTGGGTTTGTAAGGAGCAGGTTTTCATGATCAAGTAGAGGTTCAAAAGATCTATTAAGGCCGTCTGCAGAATTATTAGTTCATGTGTCACTAACTCAAATGTGAAAAATTGCTGGCTTGATATATTTAACAGTAGTTGTCAAACAAACACCACCTTTCTCAAACCATTTGGTTCATCATATATTCTTACATTTACAATAAAGTTGCTACCAATCCTGCTCCTTCCATCCCCACTGTGGATTTGTTTGGGCGCAGACAATAAAGTTTCTAACTATGTTAGTGATGGAGTCCCACATTGTGGAGCCATGGGTAATTCATGTGGTACCTAGGGCGAAGTATTTCCCCCTTACTAGCCAGTTTTAAAGGCGTGTTCCCTTTGATTAATTAGGTCACCATCATTTAGATATGGAAACCTTGAGACAGCCTCCCAGAGTCATTTATTCCCAAGTAGAATGTACATGAACTCGTTCTCTTTTAGGCCAATTATATGTTTTGTGCTTACCAAAACCAGGGTTAGTTCAAATGTTCAAAGCAGCCAATGCTATCTCTTTTTTCTTAATGTTCATATTTACGTCTTTGTTTTTATTTTATTTTTATAACAGAAGTGTTATTGTTATTTTGCATTGGTTTAATTTACCGTCTCCTGCCTTGTTTTCCTGCTTAATAATTAGTTTTAACTAATCATGATATTCAGACAGGCTGAGTTGTGTCAATATTCATATGCAGACCTCCAAACTGATGCAGAAAGACTTCCAGAAGGGTTCTGAAGTGTTTTGCTATATGAATTCTGCATCAGAGAAATATCTATTTTGCTGGTTCTAACTCTCTTTTTGGCTGGTACACCAGGTTGGTGAAGTGGAGTTCTACATCTGCTTACTTTTGAAGACTTCAGAATGTAGCTCGGCTGTATTAACTTTTTTTTTTTGGGGTACTTGTATAAAATGTAAGTTCCATGGTTGTACAGGACTAACTTCAGTAGTATTTGGCAATGATAGGTGGATAGATCTGGGTTGTAAGAAGCATACTTTGTGCTAGTATAAAAATGTTAATATATAATGCAAACAAATTTATAGAAAAAATCGTGTATGAAATTTTATGTTGAATGATTACTATTTATTGTTAAAATTAAAATTAGATTGAATTTTTGTTTTAGTTTTCAAAATATCTACATTTTCTCAATTTAATTTTATAAAAGTTAATTTTTATTTTATTTTAAGCTTTTAAAAACTATCTTGTATTGAAAAACATTTTTACGTTGAGTTCGTTAACATGTAGCCAACTAATTGTCTTATTTATCTTAATCAAGAGCTTATCTTGACAAGACGAGGTGATTTAGGTAAGTTATTTATTTGGTCACGAAGTAAATTTGTTAAATATATGTTAATTGAGATTATTTTTGGAGAATTAAAATGAAGGAGTAAAATTTAAAGAAAATAAAATAAAAAGTAATATATTTTTAAAGGATCAAAGAGCAATTCGCTCTAAAAATTATTTACATAACATGTAACTAGTTATAATAATTCTCTCAATTTTTTTGCGGCTTAAATACGGAAGAAACAGTAAGTTATAGGATTACCACGAAATTCACTCACTTAGACAGAAAAAAAGGGGGGATGAATGAACAAAGCCTGCATAAATGAAAACACAGAATTTATCTCAATTTTGAATATTTAATTAACGTTGTGGAATGTCTTCATAGATTTTGGATTATTTCTTCCAAATACTACATTGCATAGTATTTTAGTCATTTTTCGACAATTCCACATATGGGCTCCCTGACTGTACATTGTAGTCGCCACCTCCTGCATTTGAAAAGTTATCTGTCGAGGAAAGGATGGCTCAATTCCTTGCGAAGACTGAGGTTATAATTCAAGAACAGGTGGCAACACGCAAGGCTACAGAGGCAAATGGGAAACAACTTGCTAGTATAATTGCCCTTATTAGCTGCCTTTCAAAAGTTTCAGAGTGGTACTAAAGTCACTCACAGGGCATAATGCCTGGTTTGTCAAAATTAGAAGGGGTGATGCTTGGCTTGTCAAAAATAAGTGATACTGAGGTCACTCATATATTTGAGGCTTTGGGTGATATTGAAGTCACTCAAATATTCGAAGAGGTGATACCTGGCCTATTCAGAACAAGCTATACTAAAGTCACTCGTACAATTGTGGTACCGAGTGACACTGAAATCACTCAAAAGGTTGAGATGATAGGCTAGTGTAGCATAATCATAAATAGTAGTGGAAGAGATATGGAAGAGGTGATGGCTAGCATGTTAGAAACAATCTTTGAGTGAAATTGAAGAGTAATGTCGTGAAATTATGATCAATAGTGAGGCAGAATTAGAGGGTATTAATAAGCTTGACCCTTCTAGTGCGATAGTAGAAAAACAGGTAGTCGTTGAAATCCAAGAAAAAAGAGCCAAGAAGAAAAGGCTAAATTTACTCTCCTTCCATCACCCTTCTCTTAATACTTTCAAAACAGTCTAGTAACATTTAAAATTATTAATTTTTTAATTAAAGAGAAGGAGATCAAAGAAATATTTATAAGAAAATATTTTTCAGATCCATTTGACCCATTATCATTTTTTACCTTAAAAAATAACAACGAACAAATAGTTAAACAGTTGTAACTGCTAGATTCACTCCTATGATAAATAATTAGGAGGAATGACCCTTGACATCTTGTTAGTTAGAAAAATTAATACTTTGACGTCTTGTGATAATAATTTAGAAGATTGATCATTTGACATCTTGTTAGTTAAGAAGGTTGATACTTTAACATTTTGTAATAAATAGTTTAACGAGACCAATGTTTCTAAACGTCATGTTTAATTTAGTGAGACTATTAGCCCCAGACAAACAACCCTTGTTTATATTAGTTGTTTTAAATGAATATGAGTGATAGTTGTAGATCTTGTATTTTACTTTATGAATAGCTCAAGTTATGGTAAATGTGTATATGCATCATATGATACTTAGTGTACAGTGCAATACTCTAAATATATGTATTTTCATGACATGTGATCCTATAAGTGAATGTGTATACCTGACAAGTGATAATAAGTGTATTGTGCAAGACTCCAATTATACAAACCTCAAGGTATAAGATTATATATGTTTATATATATATATATATATATGTATGTATTTTATATTAATGATGATCTAGTACCCTTTTGGTATATTTTTTGCTTACTGAATCCTGGCGACTCACCTCACGTTTTCTTCATTCTACTTCCTGCACTCTAAACTTGCCAACCACAATGCAACAAGCTATTCTCAGGAGAAAAAAAGCTTGAGGTCACAAATGTGCTTGCATCACAGTGAAGTCTATGTAGTGGATCCATGTCGTAGTCTTTGAAAGTTAGTATATATAAAAGTGTGGTGAATTTCTTGTATACATTTTGGTTTCTATTAGAGTAGAGCTCCTTGTGTTTTGATCATAGTTTATCTATCTGTACAAATTCGAGGAAGTCCCACTTTACGGGAAAACTTTGCCGAATTTTTATTAAAATACATGCATACATTTTATTAATTTTTCCAAGTCTTGTCTTGCAAGTATATTGCATATTTGAGTTGTGTTATGTCATTTAAGCGTGATTTTAGTTGTCCACAAGGTTTGGGTATCCATTCTCCAATTGGTAGCACTTCGGTTTTAGGGGTCTAATAAGTCAAATGTTCTTTATTTTGTTTGATTTCATCGTTATATTATTTCTAAAAAATTTAATGGCTCCCAAAAGAGCTTGGAAAATTATGTCTTGCATGTTAATATGCAAATATATACTATTAGGGGAGCCCTCTTATTCTCGTTCTTAGTATTATCTAGGGAGTCCTCTTATTCTCATTTTTAGTATATGCTTTGTTTTTTGGAACATTGAGGACAATGTTAAATTTAAACTTATAACAAATGATTCTCTTTGATTTTTGATCTTGAATTCCAATTTTTTTTTTTTGAATTTTCTCCGTTTACCTTAAGTTAGGGGTAGAGATATTTCTATATAAGTCTAAATGATAGTTTTCTACATGATTTTCTTTGATTCACTATGATTTGCAGAAACCATTTTCTTAATTAATTTTTCTTGACTTGTTCTTATTTGGAAAAAGCTGGAAATGTGTTTAGATTAAAGTATTTTCCCTATCCAATGAGGATAAGGGTCCTGGATTATCTAATTTTTTAGTAAAATATAGATATGTTTCTAAGTAAAGTCTAAGATGAGATAGAAAATAAAAGTAAAGCACTCGATTTCTTACTAATAGTATGATGATTTTGAGAATTTTTTTTCATATTTTCTATTATCCTAAAATTTGTTTGATTTATTCTCTACGTAAAATCCTATACTAGATTAGGTTTTTTTTGGACAAGTAGATTACATTAGTTTTTTTTTTGGACAGATTAGACTACATTAATTAAGGGCATGACTTAGATATTGTTTGAATAGTGTGGGCCTTTCAAGCCTAACTTATGTGCATGATTTTGATTTTGTTCTTAATTAATCCATTGAGTCTAAACACTTTAATATCTTAATTGTTTGATTTGCCTAATTAAAAGCCTTAACCTAAATAAACTATCCTTGATATATCTTCACCTACTAGGAAAAGTGCTAAAAAAATTACATGAGCATTATTGTGAAAATTTAATGGAATAAGGCAATAAAAAGAGCAGACAAAGAAAAAAAGAGAGAAAAGAACTCTCCTCTCTCCTGTGTATAGCTTTTATTACTTTGCCTTCCATTTTATCTTCAAAATATATACTTTAGTCTATTAAGTTTAACTCTGTTAGGAATATTCTAAAAACTAATACTTTTATTTTTTTTGTTGGGAAATTTCCATGATGCCCTCATGCTATCAGCAAAATCCATTTGCCCTTTTCCGTATCATGAAACTGAGTTCTTTGATATTGAAAGTGCTGTTGTTCTAGCTTAAATATTGTGGAGGTAACTCTAAGTGCGACGACCTAGACTTCTCAGTCGGCATCGTGTTTGCCTCTTTCTTGTTGGATAACTTCTTTGGGTGCCCATAATGTGGCTGTGGATTGAATTGCGATAGTGTGAGCAAGCTGAAATTAGACCCCTCTTTCCTTTAAGTAGAGCAAGTTGACTATGCTAAAATTTTCATATTACTATTAGTGCCCGTTTGATTAGATAGAATGAATTTTAATGAGAATGAAAAGCAGAAAGGAAGTAGGAATGAAAAGAAAAATGGAAACCCATTACCTTGTTTAGTATATAATGAAAATAATTGATGTAATGTGATATTTCATTGTTTAGTATGATAATAAATTGAAGAAATGAAAAGACAATATAAGTAAAAAAAACTAAATTACCTTTAAATTTTAAATTATAAAATTTCTTATTCTAATGAGAATTAAATTTTTTTTTTTAAAAAATAACTTTTTTTACTTGAATTTATCACTGTATCTATTTTTATCATCAAATATAATAATTTTTTATTTAATTTATTTAAAAGATCATAAATGATTAAAATACTAAAATATATAGTCTAGTAATTATATTAAATTACTATAACATAAGTTCTTTATAACAAATAAAAAAAATTAAAAATTTAAACCAAGTGCAACAATGAAATAAAAGAAATATAACTTGCAAGAGGATTATGAACACAACTTGTAACATGTCTAACAAAAAATATTATAAACTGTTTACAAACAACAAAAACAAAACAAGAAAGAAGATAAATAATTTCTTAATATTGCATTTAAATGTCTTCAATCTATCGATGCTTAGAGTCCTCATTAGGCCTTTATATTAGAATTTCACCAAATAAATAACAGTTTTACGAAATATGTCATAGAAGTGGTGAAAATGATAATCAAACCACCAGGTTATAAGAAGAATAAACCATCCAGAAATAGAATATCCAGTGGATAACTAGCCAGTAAACACTTTAATCCTAATAGCTTATAGCTTCATGCTGTGATCAATGATAAGAACACATACAAAAGTGTTGTTCTTTCCGGTAAAATATGGGTCAACTACCAGTCTCTAACTACGGTGGCATAAATAAATGAGAGCACTGAAATTGAATTATGTACACAATAACCAATAATATCTGCAAAAAGCTAAAATGCCTCTGATTCTTATTTCCATCTTAATTGTTGCTATAAAATGGCTAAGCTTTTCTAAAAATTTATGGATAGAAGACTTTGAGGAGGTACAAGGGCTTTACAATAAGAACAACCAAAATACAAGAAACAATCAAGTGAAGGAGGCCATTAATGTGCGATCGGATTAGCCAATAACTCAAGCTAGGAAGGAATACTTGGACTACTACTGGAGATTGCATTGTAGCAATAAAGGGTGGTTATACTTCATAAATTTGGTCCAATAATTTTTGTATCTTTTCATCGCAATATCCAACCATGGCTTCCTAGTTCCATCATAGTGTATAACTGCAGCATACTCAATTTCATTTTCATCTACACCTGAGTCATAACCAAGGTCAAGAATATGCCATTGTCTGTCCAACACCTTCGTCTTGTTATAAAAAGTGAGCCAACCTAAAGGTAGACTTCTAGCATTCCACTGTGGCTTTCTTAGAACCCTGCAATCAATCATCCAGACAAATAGGCATTAGAAATCAATTGCATCACTATTTAGATTTGCATTTGGGGGAACACTTCAAAAACATTTTTAGGGGAAAAGAGGGGAATAAGTTCCTTAAATTAACATTTATTCTTCATTTGTAAACAGCAACATGAGGGATAGCATAGTGACATTGCTTATTGTAAATTAACCACCAGATATTTAGAAATAAGAAAGCAACACTTGGAAATAACAAATCTAGCTATAAGGATGTCAAACCTGACAATAGTTGTACATTCAGGTAATAGTTCTTTCCAGTTCTTTTTTCTAACAAATAGTGATGGAAAAATGACACATTTTATTTTTTGTGGGGAGCATAGAAGCTTAAATTAGCTAAGTGACTACAAAAATATAATAGCCTAACTTTAGTTAATTGTTCTAAGGAAAAATAGCCAAAATATATCTATAATAAACAAAACATTCCCCTCCACTCTTATTTCAAAAAGGCTTTCAATTACTAGAGCAAGGAACATTTGAGATAGAATTCACCTTCAATGTCTTTTCATGCACATTTCAATTGATTGTGACAAGGACTTCCAGATCTAGACAAAGGCAGCAATTTGAACATTCACCTAGTTCTTAATGCTATGCTAAATTGCTATATGACTTGGTCTAATCATGTGCTAGCAGAATAGACCAAACAATAGAAAGAAACTTAGTCTTCCACTTAGTAAACTCAAATTTTATGGTTTATTATGTCTTAGCACTAAAACATAACAAGAATTGGAAATTTGGAAATAAGCAAAACATGACAAGAAGCTTTGATATCTTTAACAATAGAGTAGCCTAAAAATTTGAAAATAACTACATATACCAATTTATTCATTACCGCAATTTAGCCAACTAAAATGAAATGTCAAATTGTAAATACACTACTACACAGTGAAATTTCACAAATACATATATAGTTCCACAAACACTCGGCAAGAAGGCAGAAAATTGAAAAATAACTACATCATTGTTATTTTTTATATGCATGTTCTGGATATGGAATATATGCATTCAATCAAGTGATCAACTATGCCCAAATACAGGAACAAATAATCGAGTATGATGCATTAGATCCACATTGATCAAGTTTTCTCTATCCAAGTTAGAATGTGAAATCTGTAAACGAAGAAGAAAAAAAGAATCCAAATTTTATCTTCTCCATGATTCTTGAACCGATAGAAAACGAAGATTTCTCCTCCGCGGAAGAGGAATAGGGGGATGTTCTGCTTTGTCGAATCAGTTTGGACAAAGAAGGAGGATGGACGACAGGGTGGACAAAGCGGAGAAAAGTTGAAATGGGTGGATAGCATGAAGGAAAGCTGGGGTGGACGTGATGGCAAATGGGCTTTACTAGATGGTGCGTTTGAAATTAAGGTAAACACAAGGGAATGGGCCTTCATAAAGATGGACGAAGACGAGGGATGGAATGGCAGAGGGACAAAAGTAGAAGTGGAACACAGAAGAAGAGAGAAGCAAAGCAGAAGAACTAGACGCGAAGGGAGGCATGAAGTTGCTCTACTTCGTAAGAAATGGGGGTGGAATATCAAATTCCAATGGTTATATAAAGGAATAGATATTCCGTTGTTTAGTGGAATAGCATCAAACCAAACACTGGAAACCCATTTTCCATCTTTCATTCCCTTTCCATTTTACTAAACCAAATGTGCCCTTATTATTACTTTTTTGCCTTCTTTGTTAGCCTACTTATAGTCATGCCACTTGGATGGTAACTTTCATTTGAATTGGAGTTCATGGACATAATATATAATGTTGCTTCATTTTTAGTATATTGAAGCACATCGCAGAATTGGAAATTGGAGACAATAATGAAAGAAAAAAAATACTGATTTATGCTATTGAAGAGAAAGAAACATTGAATTTTTTGCTATCATCTCAGGGCAGAATAAGTGAAATACATAAGCAAAATCGGCATGAATCAAGTATAAAAATTAAGGCTAATGTTGGCACATAGTAGCTAAAAACATGAAGAAGAGGACTTGCTAAAATAGAATAATACTATTCTATTCAATGCCTCAACTTGATGAGCTCGAAAACCCCAAAAATAGGTCAAGAGAGCCTCTATTGTTCTGGTTGCATAGTGTAATACTAATGTATTCAATGCTCATTAAAAAAAGATGCAGAAGCAAGAAAATCAAAAGAATTCTCAAAGTTGGACAGTGGAAGAAAATTTAGTGTTGCTTAAAATAGAACTATAGAGACATTAATATTAAATGAGGGTATTTTGGTTAAAAAAAATTAAGTAGTATGGATTTTACCAAAAGAAAATGGTCAAAAAATAGTAACTTAATGAAAGGTTTAAAATGGCTTAAGTTGTAACACATGTTTTGCTTTTAAGGGAAGTCTGAGTATATTTTGAAAATAAAGGCAATTGTCATGTAATAAATGCAACACAAAGGGGAGGAGATTGTATTTTACTAAAAAAATCAAAAGAAGAAAATGAAAAACTCAGAGTGTCAAAAAGAAAGAGAAAGAAGTTAACCTAAAAAGGGGAGTAACTAGAAAGAAAAAGTGATTAGCTCTTAGTGAAGAAGAGAAAAAAAATGGAAAATAAAAAATAGAAAGTGCCTAAGGTGAATTTAACCCTCAAAGTATATCTTTTATCTTACCTTCACCCTAACTTTTCATTACAGACTAGTAAAGACGTAAGGATCCCTAGTTAATCATAGTATACTTCAATGGAGTTTTGATTGTTATGTGAGCATAAACTTATTCGAATTGAATGTAATAGTTGGAAAAGAGATTATGCACACATAAATACTCACAAGGAATCCATCTTAGAGTAGTTATTGCTTTTGAATTGAATGTTTAGGTAAATTATATCTATATCTTACTTTGTGTTTAGATATTGAAGAAATTTTTGAGGATTTTGGGAATACTTATTTCATATGCCCTTCACTCTTCCTTCTAGCTTCACATTTATTTTTTATTGCCTTTAAATTCCTTATTGAGATTCATATTTTTTGTTATGCATTATATTCTTTTTTTAGTCTTGTTCTTATATTCTTGAGTATAAGTAAATTCTAAAGTTTGGGGGTGTGATAAGTCATCATTAGAGAGTTATTTAGCCTTGATTTCTATCATTAGTTGGTGTTTGTTCTTGAATAAAATGAGTAAGTTAGTGGAATTTTGATTGATTTTAATTATTGATAGGTATCGATGTTACTTTATTTTGCAGGTTAATGCTTAATAGATGGTTAAAAAGACAAGTTTTTGAGTACAGAAAATATCCCAACTGGATGTACTCTTGTTATGATTTCAAAGGGGTTGTAAAGAGCTTTATGATAATATCTTATGGGCCCAATAACTAGTTTGTGTAAAATCGCTACAACTATGCAAATGCATGTATCACAAGCAATAGAGTGGATGAGCAGAGGATCGTCTCCTATAGAGATTCTACCCAGCTAACTTCCAAACCCCAAATTTTCTTAATTTTATACAAGCAAATCAAACAACAAAAGTGCAGAATTTTAAAGCAAAATAATGCAATTAAAATAAACACAAATGCAAGTATAAAAAAGATTCACTTATGAGAGAAATCTTGGCATCTAAGTTCACTTGATTACTTCATTTGGTTTCACATATCTTTCTTAGCTAATCTTGACATGTTTAATGATTGATCCAAGCCTTAATGTATTTATATGCCCTTTTCAAGACAAAGAAAAATAGTTACCAACAAGAAAGACCCTTGAAATCAACGAGTAATTAAGTAGTAATCCAGGGATTAGGCATACAACTTGATTATGATCAAGTAACACTGTTAGGTATATCCCTATCTTGACATACAAATTAATCTGTTTAAAACCTGGCTATTAAGGTTAATCTTACATTATTAGTTCCATGGTCTATTCAATTAATTACCTTAATCAAGCATAATTAATCAAACTTTAACAATTCCAATTAGTGGCTAATAAACTTGAAAAGAAATTATTTCAGAATTGAACAAATAATCAAAACAAACCATTCATAGAAAAATAAATAGGTTTAAATCCAAACTACATAATCAAGATTCCTTAGACATTTAGAAATGGAAAACTACTACATATAGTAGATAACAAATATCATAAATGTAAAAGAAAAACCATAAAGACAATATGGAAGAGTGTAGAAGAGAAGAATGAGAAATTCTCAATTCTCATAAATCCTAGAATTCTTTCTTTAAAGCTCAAACAATTCTCTCGCTTTTACAACTTTCTCTCGAAGTAAACTCTTAAAATAATATGCATCCCTTCTTAAATGAAAGCCCTAGGGATCCCTTATATAATACATGATAAAAGAGGCTAAATTCAACCCTAAATTAGAGATCATGATTCACCCCTATAAGCCTAGCCTATGAGACACCAAAACCTAATGTCTAAGCCTGTGGTGCACACTTACAGGTTTGGAACTTTGCTACCTCTTTTAACCTTCATAACTTCCAATGCAAGAGGATTTTTGAGGTGTATAATATACTATTGAAAATATATTTTTGTCCTCTTTAATTTAACACCAAGATCACCAGATCAGAGTTCATCGTTATGCTCAAAAGGCTATTTTCCTACTTAAAGGTTAAGCACTAAACTAAAAGAGGAAAACAACACTAAGACAGTAATAAAAAATTATCAAAATTAACCAAAAACAGTAATAATTTCTCATTTGAGTCAAGAAACAAGCATTAAAATGGGATAGAAAACAAGGAAAAATAAATATGTTTTGGAGAGTTATCATAACTCCATCAAAGTCAAAAGTTAAGAGTGTTTGAAATTGACAATCTGCTGAATATTCTAGAAAGCATGAGCTTGTAGAAAGCCAAAACTTTGTGGTTTAAAGGCCTCCTAATCCTACTTGAACTATATCTTTTGACCCTAATATTAGTAGAAGACTTAAGGAAACTTCATGGAAGACTTTTTTTTGGCACCAAAATAGGTTAGAATAACACCAAAGCAATGGAGAATTCATCGATTTGCAAGAGGATCAGAAGTTTGTTGACTATTATATCATATTCTAGATTAGTATTCTAGGGATTCAATGGATTTTATCATGTAATTTTATTAGGGTTCAATTTGTTATTCTTGATTGAGGTAATTAATTAATAAGAACATTGAATTGAATAGCACATGTTTAATCTCTAATAGCATAGAAGCAAATAAGTTAATTCATATCTATGGATAGTAATATACCTACATGCCTTGCTTAACCTTTGTGAGCTTATTCTTAATTTATGAACTATTGTTGCATTACTCACTATTTATTATGGCCTACCTTGGGAATAATTACTTTTATCTATCCTTAGAAGGGCTTATGAATAAATTAGTGCTCTAGTTAGCAATTCTAGATGTTAATATAAATAATGAGGAAGAGGTAAGGATCAAGTGAAATAAGTGACATTGGTATTCCTAGACCATCATTCATTGATAATTTTTTTTAATACTATTTGTAATTGCATATTAATTAATTAGTTTGTGGTTTGAATAAAGTTGGAAGATTGAGAGTTGGTACTTAGTTAGGGTTTTATTTAGTTTCCTGTGGGAGATAATCCTCTACTTGTCAACTGTATTGCTTATGATATATATGCTTGCATAGTTGTAAGGTTTTAAGTAAAAGAAATCTCACTTTGAGATTTAACAATGTAGAGGAGTTAGAGTATGGGACTTTAAGTAGAGCAGAAAGATGAGTTAGAGTATGAGACTTTAAGTAGAGCAGAAAGAAGAGTTAGAGTATAAGACTGCAGATGATGAATCATCAAAGGATGATAAGTTTTTAGAACTTTATGTTGTTTCCCCTACTTTACATTGTCCTTGGTATGTTGATATTTCCAATTACTTTGCAGGTTATGGAATTCTGAAGGACTTGATCTCTTAGTAAAAGAAAAAGTTCTAAGTTAATGCAAAGTGTTATATATAGGGTGAATCATGATGAGTGAGTTTTATACTCATAAATTAAATACTTTCATATTATCTTTTTGTCACATTTAAATACTTATTTTATTTATTTATCTTTATTTTTATGGATATTTTATAGTTGGAAAGAAGAATAAAAAGTGGACTCAATTGGAAGAATTAAAACAAATTTATTGTTTTTTGAGAATTATGTCTATAAATCAAGCAGATAAAATACATTCATTGATGATGGCTGAATAAGGAATCATTAGATGATATCTTATTGACTTTTGAGACACATCCTAATGAATATATGCATAAAGCTAATATTAATTTATGACCACATTTTCAAAAGAACTGAAACATAAAGATTCAAGGCAAAACACCTAATGTTGAAGGATCAGAGATAAAAACTTCAGTCACACAAATAGGCATAAATTTTTATCCAAAATTCATATTAACATGTTTTTTAGCTTGGAAAAAGAAGAATTAATCAATTTCAAACTAGTATTTTATAGTGATTTTGAAATTTGGACGCTAAAGGGACCAAAATTGGGCTAGAATTTTTTTTTTGCTATTGCAGTTCAGCCCAAACTTGCTATAGTATTTTGGCCAAACTCACAAAAATACGTATATAATACTTACAAAAGTTGTGTTGCCAGAAAGAAAATAAATTTTCATACAACTTTCATGTTCACATGGTCAACAAATTTGGTGGATATCAAATATTACTGTCGGTGCATAAGATAAGATTCAAAATTGTCATTACTAGTGCAACTTTCTACCCACCATTATTGATAATTAACCCCCTTATTGTATCTATAAACAGAGGGATCTTGAAAGCTCGAAGGAAAGAGCTGAAAAAAGAAGGAAGTGTTTAGTTATACGTGCTTGTAATATTTTTATTTCATTAGACATTTTGTAATCCTTACTTTATTTTATAATATCATTATGCTTGTTCATCTTCAATCTTGTCTTCTTACTTTGATTATGGAGAACTAATCTCCTTATGCTAAGGTGAAACTTTTGGTAAAAAATAATGATTTATCTAACTCTTAATATCAATGTTTATATTTTATGTTGTATTTACCTTCTTATTTCTTTTCTTATGTTATTTCTTAATGGTTGATTTTGCCGCCTATCTTTTTTTGTTTTTTCTTAATAGCTGGTTTTATTGCCTACTTCATGTTGTTCTTGTTTATAGTTGGCTTTGTCACCTATTTGTTGTTATTTTTTTCCTTTTATTTTTAAATTATGTAAAGTGTAGATCTTGATACATTGTAGACAATCTTTGACACAATAAATTCTTGAACCAATCTTGATTTATTATAATGATTGGCACAATATATACTTGAATCCATTTACAAATTACTTTTCGCATCTTTGTATTTTTAATCCTATAAAATTTGAATATTGATATATTGTAGATAAGATGACGATTGGCATAATATATGCTTGAATCTATTTTACAAGAATGTCTTAATTATTAGTAACATAATAAAAATGAGATAAATATAATTCATCTATAAACAAAAGTGAGTTTAAATTAACATATCTTCCACTTAGAACCTCATTCATGTGAGGGTTTCAATTGAGTTACAAAAGAGTTAAATTTATTTTCATTTATACAAAGAGTAGATACCCTAACTTTAGCATGCATTTTTACTTTGAATATATTTCAATTTAATTTGAGTACATTAGTTTCTTGTACACTTAATTTAATGTTCTTCTCACAAAAAAAAATCTTGGCAACTAGATTAGAAATATTTATTTTAGGTCTAAATTATAGTTTTCTTTCAATTGGCAATCCTCGTGGGATCGATCTCGTATACCACTAAATCTATACTCTAATAGATTCGTGCGTTTATGAGTTTTAATTAAAACAACAACAAATCGTATCTTTAAAATTTTTTTGCAAATCAAATGGTTAGGAGATGTGTCCCTAAAGCAAAGGTCACGGATATTCTGAATCATTTTCATGACTAGGAAGATGCCATTTATTTTGAAGCATGTAGAAATGTTGCAAAAGTCTTACAGTTAGGTTTTTTCTAGCCCATTCTTTTTAAATATGCACATTACCATTTAGTTTCTTGTGATAGATGTCAAAGAAGTGGAAATATTTCTAAGAAGCAAGAAATTCCCTTAACCAACATTATGGAATATGTGTTATTTGAGTTTAGGGCGTTGATATATTTGATTTTATGGGATCATTCCCCTTATCCTATTCGAAACAATATAATAGTGCCAGTTGACTATATGGCTAAATGGGTTGAAGCTATAGCTATACTTACTAATAATGCTAAATTTTTTTAGAAGGATTATATTTTCAAGATCTAGCACCCCTAGAGTACCATTAGTGGTGGTGGAACTCACTTTTGCTATAAACATTTTGAGAATCTCTTAAGCAAAAGTGGTGTCACTCATAAGATATCTACCTTATATGATCCCTAATTGAGTGGCCAAGTTCAACTATCTAATACGAAATTAAAGAAAATACTAGAAATAATTGTTAGAATATATAGGAAAGATTAGTCATTAAGATACGATGATGCAATTTAGGCATATAAAACATAATTTAAAACCCTTTAAGAGATGTTTCCTTGTAGGTTGGTGTAATATCCTCAAAAAAAAAAAAAGAAACCCCTAAATAAATGGAAATTTTGAATGAAAGTGAAGATTATGGGAAATGGAGATAAGTACTATTGGAAATATATTTATTTATCATATTGTTTGAGAAATTATGAAGCTAATATGAGAATTTAAATTTTGGGCTAAAATGTAATTTTCTAAAAGTTTAGGGGTCAAAATGTAAATAACAAAAATTGCAAGGACATCCTTCAACAATTGAAATTTTGCTAATAGGTCCCTAAGATATTTTTAGGGAAATCTGAAGCAGAAAACGTGAAATTTCTGCAACACATCTCTCTCTCCCTATTTCTCACTCTAAAATAACCCTAAAACTTCTCTCTAGATTTCTAACACTTGTAGATCTCAGATTTTAACACCATTACCGCCTACGGATTCAGAACGACGAGGACTACAATTCTATCCAATTGGTTTATGAAAATTTGGTCGAAAATAAGTCGAAACGTGGAGGGGAAACCCTAGGAAGGTAAGTTCTAAATCTCCCACTTAAAGTTCTTAAATTGAAAATCTGACACCATAGATGGATTCAGAAGGTGAAAAAACCTTAGGATATGAAATTTGGCTATAATTTGAAAACTTTTGTATGTCGTGAACAGTAAATTTGAAAACTTTTGTATGTCGTGGATCCTCTAGACTCAATTTTGGAGTCTATTTTGCTAAATTCGGACCAAAAATATAGATTTTAGGGTTGTTCAATCTGGGACCCTTACCCTGTGAGTAGATGATTCTTCTTATGGCTTGCCCTATACTCTTCTTGATCTTTAAGCAAGTATATGATTATTTTTGTGAGATATTTACACTTTTATATGTTTCTGAAATGCATTAAAATTATCTAAATTGCTTACAATTTGAAATATAATTCAAGAAGAGTATAGTTTTGAAACTAAATTTCTGAACGCATGATATAGTTGATTTCACATGTATTTCTCATTAAATGATAAAGTGAATATTTATGCATGTGGCATTATTTATAAAGCTTTGCCTCGAGAAAGGGCATATACATGTGATAAACCCTGAATGAAGAATTTATGACAGATGAATCTGTACTGAGACTGAAAGTCTGCATTATATTGAGAATTTTATACTTGATTATATGGCATATGTGCATATGGTATTTTCTGTGGAGGAATCCTATTGGAAACACTGTCTGCTAACAACAAGTATTGTTAACCCTGGTACACCTTAATAACCCAGGTAGCTGGGGGTGGTGCTAGCCTCGTGTGTCGGCCAACACACGGGATATGATATGTGATGGAGAGTGGGATGCCTCCTATATGGGCGAGATGCCAATTATATGATATGTGATTTTCCTTCCCTTGCTGTGTGCTTGGGAAATACCCATATTAGAATCCCTTTGCGTGTCCTCTTGAATGGTGGTAGGGCAAACCTCAATGGAATGCTGAGTTTAGGCAAATCCTACACCAACAAAGTACGAAAGGGTCTGAACTCTGATATGGTGGTTCTGATATGGGATCCTCCTAATGTTTTCATATGAAATATTTTTAATGCATATCAAGTTTAATTAAATATCATATAGTATCATATGTAGTTACAGATATTCGAATGTGATTTGAACTGAGAATATTTGAAATACGGGTCCCATATGGATGTATTTCTGAACTATAATTTTCAATGTGATAAATTTAAATATATGAGTATATGAGTACATCCATATGTTGACCTAAGAGGTCATAGGAGGTATTATCTGCTCACTGAGTTGTTAAACTCATTACATGATATTTCCACATTTTTCAGATAAAGATACAGAGGTTGGCACTACAACTACGTGAACAACTAGGTGTTATATTATCTGGGTGAGCCTTCATTGTTTCCAAGGCTCGAAATGTTTAAATGTTGTCTTTGTAATCTAGAGTATGCTCTGAACGCCATAGGTAGGATCTTTGCTTCTGTTGTAATATTGTTAAGTGTAGCTTTGGCATGTATAATTAGTTATACTGGAAACTTGTATCGTATGGTATTTACCGAATATGTGGTAATGCGAATCTGTATTCAAATATATAAGGGTAAAGTTATCTTTTAATGGTGTTTTCACGTTTCATTAAATTTGGGCGTGACAAGTTGGTATCAGAGGATTAGGTTTCCCTGTGGCTCATCAGTGCAAAGGATTCTTTAGTAGGATCTTTACTATGGATATGAGCTGGACATATTTATACTTCAAGTGCTATTCAAGGATTTTATAAGATATTAACTTCCTTTTTATTCCAAGTTTGCTTAAGTTCTTAGTGTAAGGTTTGATTAAATATCATGGTATCTTAAAAAGGTGTTTTGTTCTGTATAGTTGATGATGCCGCAAATAGCTAGAGCGGTTACTAGAGAAGCTATATATATTGCACCCTCTACAGAAGAGTCTGTACAATCTACAATTTCAATACAAAGAAGCCGTGGTAGAGGTCGAACTAGAGGTAGAGGTCGAGGGCGTACACGGAAAATAAGAACCCCAAGACAAGATGAACTGACCCATGTATTTGATAGAGTTCCTGAGGAAAGAGTAGAACCTCTTTAGGAGCCACATGATAGAACCGCTGATATGATTGCTGGTATACATAGGAGTTTAGAGACATTGGTTGGATTTATAATGGAATAGGGAAGAAGGGAAGGTCAGCCACCAAAAAATGCTTAAAAAGCACATGAACTAGGAAGAACAACTGAACAAGAGGACAAGTTTACAGGGATTGAGGTGTCATTTCTGCAATTCCTGAAGTTGAAACCTCTGACTTTTTCTAGGTCAAATGTTCAAGAAGACTTATAGATATTTATTGATGCTGTGGAATGAGTCCTAAGAGCTTTGGGGTGCTCTAGTAGAAGATCTATTGAACTGGTGTCTTTTCAACTATCTGATGTGGTCCAAGTTTAGTTTGAGACACTTGTACAAGGATGGGCAGTTATTTTACCACCAATGGAGTGGGAAGAATTTAAAGAAGCATTTATAAATCGTTTTCTGCCAATGAGTGAAAGAGACAAGAGGGCCAGAGAATTTGAAGAATTAAAACAGACACCGAACATGACAGTTTCTGAATATGACATCCGTTTTACCCAGTTGTCCAGATATGCACCATATCTGGTTCTTACTGAAAATGATAGGATTAAGAGGTTTGTTTCGGGATTGATACGACCATTGTTTAAATCGGTGGGTCCTCAGATGAATCATTTTTCAACTTATTCAGCAGCTGTAGACTGTGCTAGAATGATGAAAACACAAGAGTAATCAGACATAGAAGGTCTAAAGAGAAGAAAAAGAGAGCGAGATAGTAATGTTTAGACAAGTTATAATCCTAATTTTAGAGGATAAAGATTTTAAAATCCACAACACTTCACTCAAATAGGAACAGGTAGCTCTAACCAAACATAAGTGAATATCAACAAGCAAAGAATGAATCAAAGAGATATGAGACCTATTAGCCAACAAGATTCGAGATCAATTCCACCATGTCTTATTTGTGGCAGGTCTCATACTGGACAGTGTCGCAGAGAAACTGGTGCATATTTTAAGTGTGGACAAATGTGTCATTTGATGAGAAATTATCCACAACTACGAAGTTTTAGTCAAGCATCGGTACAACCAGCTTCACCCCCTGTATATGTGCCAGCACAATCAAATAGAGCAACTTTAGTTCAAGCAAGTAGTGGTGGTACTGGTAGAGGATCAGGAAGTCGAGGCTGAGAACAAGCTCGAGTTTTTTTCTTGACACAATAGGATGCTCAGGCCTCAAATGTAGTTATGACAGGTACATTATCAGTATGTTCCCATAAAGTATATGTCCTGTTCGATCTTGGTTCTACTCATTCTTATATATCACCATGCTTTGCTAAAAAATTGGATAGAGATCCTGTTAGGTTACATTGTTCTTTTATGGTTGCTACTTAATGGGAGAATTTATATTAGTAAATGATGTGTATAAATCATGCAAGATTTTGATAGAAGATAAGGAGACTCTTGTAGATTTGATAATTTTAAATATGGTAGACTTTGATGTTATACTAGGTATGGATTGATTGTCACCATGTCATGTCATTCTAGACTATCACCTTAAGGTGATTAAGTTTAATGTCCCTGGAGAATCTTCCTTCTTAATACAAGGAGATCGTAGTAAGGAGTCTAGTAATTTAATTTTAGCCCTAACAACTCACAAGCTGTTACAAAAAGGATGCCAAGGGTATTTAGTAGTAGTCAAAGATGTTGATATAAAGTACACCAAAGTGGAGCAATTTCCAGTGGTTAGGGAATTTCTTGATGTGTTTCCTGATGAGTTGCTAGGGTTACCTCTAGAACAAGAAATTGAGTTCAGTATTGATTTACTTCTTGGAACTCAACCAGTGTCTATACCCCCATATAGAATGGTACCGACTGAGCTCAAGGAATTAAAAACTCAGTTACAAGACTTGATAGACAAAGGATTTATACGCCCTAGTACTTCTCCTTGGAGTGCTTTGGTCCTATTTGTAAAAAAGAAAGATGGATCGTTACAGTTGTGTATTGATTACAGATAGTTGAATGAGGTGAAAATATATAATAAGTATCTATTACCTCGTATAGATGATCTATTTGATCAACTACAAGGTGCCCAATGTTTTTCAAAAATTGATTTGAGATCTGAGTATCATCAATTGAGGATAAAGAAAGAGGATATTCCGAAAACTACTTTTAGAACTTGATATGTTCACTATGAGTTCTTAGTAATGCCATTTGGTCTAACAAATACTCCAACTGCATTCATGGATTTGATGAATAGGGTATTCAAACCTTTCCTGGATCAATTCGTCATTGTATTCATAGATGATATCCTGGTATATTAAAAAAGTTCAGAGGAGCATGAGCGGCATTTAAGAATAGTATTACAAACCTTAAGAGAACACCAGCTGTATGCCAAGTTTTCAAAATTTGAATTTTTGCTTAGTAGTGTTACCTTCTTAGGACATGTAGTTACTAAAGATGGTATTCAAGTTGATCCTAAAAACATAGAAGCGGTGCAGAAATGGCCACGCCCTACAACAGTTATAGAGATTCATAGTTTTCTTAGTTTAACAGGCTATTACTGCATATTCGTTAAAGATTTTTCAAAGATAGCTGCTCCTTTGACAAGATTGACAAGAAAGGGAATAAAGTTTGACTGGTCAGATGAATGTGAAAGAAGTTTTTAGAAACTCAAAGAATGTTTGACTCCGGCGCCAGTATTAGCTATTCCTTCAGGTACTGGAGGATACATGGTATATTGTGATGCATCGAGAATTGGATTAGGATGTGTGTTGATGCAAAATGGTCGAGTCATTGCATATGTATCTAGACAGCTTAAACCATATGAGCAAAACTATTCGACTCATGATTTGGAAATGGAAGCAATAGTTTTTGCCCTTAAAATTTGGAGGCATTATCTGTATGGTGAGATATGTGAAATTTATACATATCATAAAAGTCTCAAATATATTTTCCAACAAAAAGATCTTAATTTGAGACAAAGATGATGGATAGAATTACTTAAAGATTATGACTGCACAATACTATATCATCCAGGTAAGGCCAATGTTGTAGTTGATGCATTAAGTAGGAGGTCTATGAGTAGTTTGGCTCATATCACAATGGTAAGAAGGCCGTTGGTTAAAGAGATCCATAAGTTGGAAAGTGATGGGGTAGTAATGGAAGTAAAGGAGCCTGGAATATTGTTAGCTCATATGCAGTTTCAATTATCTTTGATCGAGTAGGTGAACAAGGCATAGAAAGATGATGCCTATTTATGCAAGAAAATTGAAGAGATGAAGAATGGTGGTGAAGTTGAATTTACTGTAGACTTTGAGGGAATTTTGAGATTGGGCAAGCGGTTATGTGTACCTGATAAAGAAGCACTTAAAAATTTTTTTTTAAAGGAAACCCATAGATCCATGTATACGATTCATTCTACAATAACTAAAATGTATAAGGATCTAAAAGAAATTTATTGGTGGGAAGGTATGAAGAAAGACATAGTGGATTACATGTCTCGATGTTTAACTTGTCAACAACTGAAAGCAGAACATCAAAGGCCTACAGGACTACATCAGCAGATAGAGATACCTGAATAGAAATGAAAAGAATAACTATAGATTTTGTTACAGGGTTATTGAGAACACTAAAAGGGTTTGATTCAATATGGGTGATCATTGATGGTTGACTAAGTTAGCACATTTCCTACTAGTGAAAACCACATACAATATAGCTCAGTATGCAAGATTATATTTGAATGAAATAGTGAGGCTTTATGGAGTGTCAATATCAATTATTTCTAATCGAGGACCACAATTCACAGCTTGTTTTTGGAGAGCTTTCCAAGAAGCTTTGGGCATGAAGTTAACTCTCAGTACTGCATTCCATCCTCAAACAGATGGACAGTCTGAGCGAACCATTCAAATATTGGAAGACATGCTTTAGGCTTGTGTTTTATATTTTTAGGGTAGTTGGGAAAGATTTCTGCCTTTAGCTAAATTGTCTTATAACAATAGTTATCAAGTTAGTATACAAATGGCACCTTCCGAGGCCTTATATGGTAGGTGTTGCCGTTCTCCGATCGGATGGTTTGAGATGGGTGAAGCAAAGGTTTTAGGGGCTGATATGGTACAAGATGCAATGATCAAGGCAAAATTAATCAAGGAAAGGTTATTAGCAGCCCAGAGTAGACAAAAGGCCAATGTTAATAATAGATGTCGACCATTGGAGTTTGCCATAGGTGAACATGTTTTTTTGAAAATATCTGCTATGAAAGGAGTAGTAAGATTTGAGAAGAAAGGGAAGTTAAGTCCATGGTATATAGGTCCATTTGAAATTCTTGATAGGATCGGCCCAGTAGCTTATTGTTTGGCTTTACCACCTGAATTGGGTAATATCCATCTAGTTTTTCATGTGTCTATACTACGAAAATATTTACCAGATCCTACACATGTTATACAGTGTCCACAGATTCAATTACAGGAAGATTTAACTTATGAGGAACAACCAGTAGCGATAGTGGATAGACAAGTAAAGAAGTTGCGGTCAAAAGAAATACCTACAGTGAAGATGATGTGGCAAAATCACTCTTCAGAGGAGGCTACTTGGGAAAGAGAGGGTGAGATGCGTGTCCGATATCCATATCTTTTTGAATCATGATGTTAGTTTTTATTTGTTACTATGGAGATGAAATTCGGTCTTAAAGGGGGGAAGAATGTAATAACCTAAAAAAAAAGAAAGAAAGAAAGAAAGGAAACCCCTAAATAAATGGAAATTTTGAATGAAAGTGAGGATTATGGGAAATGGAGATAAGTACCATTGGAAATATATTTATTTATCATATTGTTTGAGAAATTGTGAAGCTAATATGAGAATTTAAGTTTTGGACCAAAATGTAATTTCCTAAAATTTTAGGGGTCAAAATGTAAATAACAAAAATTGCAAGGACATCCCTTAATAATTGAGATTTTGCTAATAGGCCCTTTAGATATTTTTAGGGAAATCTGAAGCAGAAAACGTGAAATTTCTACAGCATATCTCTCTCTCTAAAATAACCCTGAAACTTCTCTCTAGATTTCAAACACTTCTGGACCTCGAATTTCAACACCATCACCGCCTACGGATTCAGAGCGACAAGGACTACAATTCTATCCAATTGGTTTCTGAAAATTTGGTCGGAAATAAGTCAAAAAGTGGAGGGGAAACCCTAGGAAGGTAAGTTGTAAATCTCCCACTTAGAGTTCTTAAATTGGAAATCTGACACCATAGATGGATTCAGAAGGTGAAAAAACCTTAGGATATGAAATTTGGATGCCATATGAAAACTTTTGTATATCGTGAACAGTAAATCTGACCCTCATGAAGAGTATTTTCCGACGGTAAATAGTATTTTCTGGCAGTGAATAGTCTTTTCACAGTTAACCAGCATTGGCTAAGTTACTAGAGGCCAAATTTCACCAATTTGGAGTCATTTTCAAGGTTTTTGGACCATCTGGACTCGATTTTAGGGTCTATTTTGCCAAATTCGGACCGAAAACGTGGATTTTTGGGCTGTCCAATCTGGGGCCCTTACCTTATGAGTAGATGATTCTTCCTATGGCTTGCCCTATACTCTTCTTGATCTTTAAGCATGTATATGATTATGTTTATGAGATATTTACACTTTTATATGTTTTTGAAATGCATTAAAATTATCTGAATTGCTTACAATTGAATATCGTTCAAGAAGAGCATAGTTTTGAAACTGGATTTCTGAACCCATGATATAGCTGATTTCACATGTATTTCTCATTAAATGATAAAGTGAATATTTATGCATGTGGAATTATTTATAAAGCTATTTGATTGCCTCGAGAAAGGGCATGTACATGTGATAAACCCTGAATGGGGAATTTATGATAGATGAATCTATACTGAGACTAAAAGTTTGCATTATATTGAGAATTTTATACTGGGTTATATGGCATATGTGCATATGGTATTTTCTGTGGAGGAATTCTATTGAAAACATTGTTTGCTAACAGCAGGTGTTGTTAGCCCTGGTACACCTTGATAACCCAGCTAGCAGGGGGTGGTGCTAGCCTCGTGTGTCGGCCAACACACAGGATATGATATGTGATAGAGAGTGGGATGCCTCCTATATGGGCGAGATACCAATTATATGATATGTGATTTGCCTTCCCTTGCTGTGTGCTTGGAAAATACCCATATTAGAATCCCTTTGCGTGTCCTATTGAATGATGGTAGGGCAAACCTCAACGGAATGCTGAGTTTAGACAAATCCTACAACAACAAAGTACGGAAGGGCCTGAACTCTGATATGGTGGTTTTGATTTGGGATTCTCCTATTGTTTTCATGTGAAATGTTTTTAATGCATATCAAGTTTGATTAAATATCATATTGTATCCTATGTGGTTACAGATATTCGAATGTGATTTGAACTGAGAATATTTGAAATGCGGGTATCATATGGATGTACTTCTGAACTATAATTTTCAATATGATAAATTTAAATATATGAGTATATGAGTACATCCAGATGTTGACCTAAGAGGTCATAGAAGGTATTATCTGCTCACTGAGTTGTCAAACTCACTACATGATATTTTCACATTTTTCAGATAAAGATACAGAGGTTGGCCCTGCAGCTATGTGAACAGTTAGGTGTTATATTATCTGTGTGAGCCTTCGTTGTTTCCAAGGCTCGAAATGTTTAAATGTTGTCTTTGTAATCTAGAGTATACTCTGAGCGCCATAAGTAGGATCTTTGCTTCCGTTGTAATATTGTTAAGTGTAGCTTTGATAAGTATAATTAGTTATACTGGAAACTTGTATCGTATGATATTTACCGAATATGTGGTAATGTGAATCCGTATTCAAATATATAAGGGTAAATTTATCTTTTAATGGTGTTTTCACATTTCATTAAATTAGGGCGTGACCGTTGGTGTTTGGAAAAGCCTACTTCTCCCTGTGAGCTAGAACAAAGGGCTTATTAGACTACTAAATATTTGAACTTTGACTTGCAAGCAATAGGAGAGAAGAGACTGCTTTAGACAAGGAGCTTACAAGAATGTCAATCTTTATAAAGAAAAAGTTAAGATGTGGCATGATTACAACATAGTGTAAAGGGATTTTAACTTGGTCAACAAGTGCTATTATCCAACTCAAGGTTGAAGTTATTTCTTGGCAAATTGAAGTCCCATTGGTTAGGTCCATTCATAATAAAGCAAATTGTCTCATAGGGAGCAATCGAGCTCATGACAAACAAGATGAGACATTCAAGGTGAATGAGCAAAGGCTAAAGTGACATTAGTGAGGTGAAGCAAGGTGCTGTATGACTATAATGTCCTTATCAATTGCTCTAACTTGAATTTTGAGATAATTGAGCCATGTCTATAATAAGGAGTTTCTTGGGAGGCAACCTATTGTTTTTTTACCTATTTTTAATTTTAGTCATTTTTAGAATTTTAGGCATTATTTTTTAGTTCATCAATTTTCATTTAATTTCTAGAATAAAGAGTTTTTTAAATTTTAATTTTATTTGGAATTAGCTGATTTGGTTATTAATTTTTGTAACTGCCAAATAATGAAGAAAATGATTATTAATTGAAAATTTTGAAAAACCATTGTCTCAAAAATCAAAGGAAAACGATTTGAGAGTTAGCATTTTGATGACTGTAGCCATACATTGTGGTTATGTACCCTTTATACAAACACCAATATGATGAATATGGTCACCTTCTAGAATTTATTTAACATAACCAAGCATTGATGATTGTAGAATCACATAGATAGAGGCATTCGTAAGGGCTTCTTCTCTTCATCTCTTTTTTCCAAACTCATCTCTATCATTCCCCAACTTGAAATTGAGAATTTCTCCTTAATTTCCACCAATATTCCTCCATCAATTTGCTACCTACACCTCCTAGAACAAGATTACACACCAAAACCATTCTTTAATTTATGAAATTGACAATAAAGAGCCCTCTTGGTGTTATGATCAAGTAGGCAAAATATTCGAGGGATTTTTGTGTTTTTAAGGTAGGAATCTATTTTAACTCTAATTTGATTCATGATTTAGACATATAAGAGTATGGGTAATTGTTGAAACATTAAAATTGGTCATAGTCGTGAACATTGGATATATTGCACTTCAGTGGTGGTACAACGCCATTTTTAGGGTAAAAAACTAGCAATTTAACTTGATTTGAACTTGTTATTGGTTCCTGTTGGTGTTTAGATCGATTATAGTGCATGGGTGTTATGAATTGATATTGAATTGATTGTTTAGAAAAAGGAGTAGAAACATAATAAGTTTGGGGGTCTTGTTAGGAGTTACTAATTTGTTTTGGTATGCCTAAAATTTTGAATTAAAATTAATTGCTATTATCTTCTATCTTGAATTATATTTTATTTGTGTAACATGTTGATTATCTATATTTATGTTTCACTATGATTAATGATTTGGGATGTAGTTGCTATAATATTGTTGTTGGCTGAATCCATGCATATTTTGATTTGCTTTGAGATTTAGTTTATTATTTCCTTAATCTTGATTGGATTAACTATCTTTTGTTTGATTTAGTTAAGCACATAATTTTTCTTAGGTCTCATTCTCAGTTGCTTGAGGATGAAAAAACACTAAGTTTTAGGGTGTAATAACTCTCCATAAGAGAGTTATTTTTTCTTGGTTTATATCCCAATTTAGTGCTTGTTCTTGAGCAAAGTAAGCTATTAAGTGAGTTTTTGATTGGTTTTTGATATTTGATATATATTAGACCCAAGGTTGCTCTCTTTTATAGATTGGTACTTGATAGATGTGGAGAAAATTAGGCATTTAAGCATAAAAATAACCTCAATTTTGGGAGTTCTTAGTATGAGATCAAAAGGCATGAAAAGATTTGACACGCCCTTAATTTTAGAGCATGTGAAACATATACTTTACGAACATATATTTTCCATAACATGTATAATATACTTTTTTACAGATACGTATTTTCATGTATACAAAATATATAAACCAAATATATAAACATCAAAGTACAGCAGAAGCAGAGATCCAGCTTGTGGCGTTCAGAGCATACTCTAAAGTACAAGTACAATATAAATCAAAATTTACGAGCCTTAGAAACAAAGTAGGCTCACCTAGAGATCATGTCATCTAGTTGATCAACTATGAGAAAGGGAATGACCAAACTCTATATCCTTATCTAAAAAACATATAAATATTGTGTAGTGAGTTTGACTACTCAATGAGCAGATAATACCTCTTATGAGCTCTTAGGTCTACATATGGATGTACTCATATTTTAAAATTTATCACATAGGAGATACAGTTCGGAAGTGCATCCATATGAGACCCACATTTCAAATATTTTCAAATCAAAAGATATTTATATATTTTAAACCATATACTGTACTGTATGATCATTAAACTAAAGTTTTTATGCAGCAAAATATTTCACATGAAAACATTAGGAGGATCCCATGTTAGAACTATTATATTAGAGTTCATGCTTTTTCGTACTTTGTTGGTATAGGATTTGCCTAAACTCAGCATCTCGCTGAGGTTTGCCTTACCACCATTCAAAAGGAGACATGAAGGGACTCTAATATGGATAATTCCCAAGCACACAGCAAGGGAGGTAAGTCAAAAATCATATAGTTGGCATCTTGCCCATATAGAAGGCATCCTGCTCTCCATCACATATCATATCCCATGTGTTGGCCGTCACACGAGGCTAGCACCACCCTTGCTAGCTGAGGTATCAAGGTACACCAGGGCTAACATCACCTGTTGTTAACAAACAATGTTTTTAATAGGATTCCTCGACAAACTTATCATATGCACATATTCCATATCATTCAAAATAGAGCTTTCAGTATAATACAGAATCTTAGTCTCAATACAGATTATCTGTCATAAATTACCCATTTAGGGTTTATCACATATACATACCCTTTCTCGAGGAAATCATCTGACTTTATAAATCAATGCCACGTGCATAAATATTCACTTATCATTTAATGAGAAATACATGTGAAATCAGATATACCATGAATTCAGAAATCCATTTTTAAAACTATACTCTTCTTGAACTATATTGCAAATTGTAAGCAATTTAGGTAATTTAATGCATTTCAGAAACATATGAAAGTGTAAATATCTTATAAACATAATTAAATACACGTTTAAAGATAAAAAAGAGTATAGGGCAAGTCATATAAAGAATTATCCACTCACAAGGTAAGGGTTCCAGATTGGACAGCCCCAAAATGTACTTTTTTAATCTACATTTGACTAAATAAACCTCAAAAACGTGTTCGGAGGGTCTAAAAACTTAGGGAATGACTCCGGGAGCGTTGTCATTGTTAACGGCCGAAAAATACTGTTCATGCCAGTTAGAATCACTATTTACGATGAATAAAAAGTTGTTATATGGCTGAAAAATTTCATATCCTATGGTTTATCTAGTTCTTGAGTCTATCCACAGTGTTAGATTTTCAAATTGAAATCTTTAAGTAAAAGTTTCAGAACTTACTTTTTTTTAAGATTTTCTACTTCTGATCTACGGCGATTCTGCGACTGATTTGAAAAATTGTTTTGTCAAAATTGTAGTATTTTCCGTACTGAATCCAATGGTACCCTTTGTTTGGAGATCATAAACCAATAGGCACTTCAGATCTAGAGAGAAAACATAGAAGTTACTATTCATACTATTTATCAAAATTCTGCAAACTCTCTCTCGGTTCCGTCTCCCCCTCCCCGTTTTCTCTTTTCTCTTATTTATTTATTTATTATTATTATTCAATAATTAAATATTTAGGATTATTATTTATTTTATTTTATATATATTCATATAAATATCGTTTTTCATCCTAAAGCATCCCAAAAATTTCTAAAAATTTATATTATTGCAAAAAATTAGTTGCACCCTTACAACATGACTTTTCTTGATAAAATTTTAATAAAGAAAATCACAAAATAAATATCTTTAGGTATAATAAAAGGAAAAATATTTCTAAAAATAAAACAAAAATTTATTATAGACCAATATAATTGTTTTAAGCAAAACAATAATTATTTTAATTAAAAGTATACTTGCTTTTAATGAAACAAGCATAATCATTTTTTTTTAAAAAATAATACTTGTTTATAGTAAAATATTATTTAAAAATAAAAATTACGGGATATTACATTCTTCCCCCCTTAAGAAATTCGGTCCTCGAATTTTAACCCATTCTACCACATGTAGGGAATGAAATCAATGAATAATTCAGAGTTACCAACCTTATTACTCAAATAATTGGAGATATCTTTTCTGTATATTATTTTTACTTTCTAAGAAATCTCTTCACTTATGTGATTTTTTCATATAACCTTAACTATAGAGATTTCCTTTAATCATAAATTCTTCACTTGTCGATCAATAATAGACATTGATTTTCCCTCATAATTAAGCCAAGTTTATGTCCAATTGAATTTCTTGAAATCCGATAACATGAAAAAAATTTGATAAGTACTTCCTTAGCATTGATGCAAGAAAGACTATATCGACATCACCTAATCCTGATGTCAAGGTTAGACAATGTACTACTATGCCTACTTTGTATAAGTTTTCAAAAGAGTCTATATACTAGAGTTTAACTTTTTTCTTCTTTCCAAACCTCATTACCTCTTTCATTTGTGAGTCCTTCAAGAATATTTGGTCACCAAATAATAATTTCTAGTGCTCAACATTCATGGTCCTTATAGACTTTTGACCTATATTGAGTTTCTTGTATATATTTTTCTAATCAATTTCACTTTATCAACAATATCTTATCATAAGTCTGACTCTGAGTCATCCAACATAAAATTTATAACACCTCTTATGTAAGGCTTTAAATAATCCAATAACACTTTATTATAGGCAAATTCTGCTAAGGAATCTCCCACCAAACTCGAAAACATATGCTTGAAGCATGCTCTCCAAACTAGCATCTTTAACTTAGGTTAGTCATATTCTATCTATTGCATGATATTCCAAATTAGATTTCAAAAACTTAACCTTATTCAACTCATCCACCTATTAGGAGTCTTATGATGTTTAATGTAAAACCTCAAATGATGCCATTTGTATGTTGGCCTAATAATTACTGATATGGGCAAGTTCAACTAAGGATAGATTGATGTGAACCCCTGATATGAACCTTACCAAGAGTAGTGAGACTCGGAATCAATATGGGATCCGATTGGAAGGATCATTTTCTAATCAGATTTATAACAAAAATAAATTAAAGAAAATGACCTTGACCCATTATCTCTAAAGAGATAAGAACCAAAGGTATAAGAAAGATTGCAGATGCCACACTCAAGAAAGAGGAAGATTGTGAGTGATAAGTTTTGCTTGAATGCCACAAGATAAATCTTGATAAGTTCAGAAAAGTTCTTTAAAGAACCAAAGAGAAAACACTCTCAATAATATAAATGATAATCTGAATTGTTCATAAGCATACATGCCTATTTATAGGCCAATTACTTAAATAAACAAGAAAAAGTAATAGAAAACTCCTATATAGTAAGGAAGCCTAGAAATAGGAAACTCCTAGAGAGTTAGGAAAAACTTTTCTAGTCAGATAAGGAAACCATCAAATACTAGACTTTTCTAGTCAAATAAAGTAAATAAATCAGAAAAAAAAACGTAGCCGAAATTGGGCCATTGATTTTGGGCCTATATTTAATCTTCAGGATTGAATCTTCTTGTACTTTAGGTCCATATTTAAATTGTCTAGTCTTGGCCCATATTTAAATGGGTTTTAATGACATGGACCAGTTTTAGCTCTTCTTTTGTAGTAATGCAGGTATCTCCTTGATGGGCTTCTAAGATTAGACTATTAAGTGCTTCTTTAAATATTTTAGCCCGAGCTCTTGTGATAGGTCCAACTGGGACTTAAAGCGAGTCTGCATTCCATTTCCGTTTCTTACCCCTAGCCAGGATCTCATCATTCCCCTCCTCTTGAAAATGATTTGTCCTCAAATCATCACCTACATCAAAAGGAGACAAGTTAGAAACATTAAAAGTTATACTAACATTATACTCACCTGGAAGATCTAATTTGTAGTTATTATCATTGATCCTTTCAATCACTTGAAATGGACCATCCCCTCTTGGAAGTAATTTAGATTTCCATTGAGCTGGAAACCTTTCCTTCCTCATATGCAACCAAACCTAATCAACAGGCTCAAATACAACTTTCTTGCGCCCCTTATTAGCTTGTTTGACATATTGCTCAGTTTTTCTCTCTATGTTTTGTCGAGCTTTTTCATGAATTTGCCTAACAAATTTAGCTTTCTTCTTTCCATCTAAGTTAACACGCTCAGCCATAGGTAAAGGAGTTAATGGATTAAACCCATACACAATTTCAAAAGGTGAAAACTTAGTTGTAGAATGTACACTCCTATTATATGCAAACTCAACATGTGGCAAACATTCCTCCCATGATTTCAAATTCTTTTGTATTATGGCACGTAACAAAGTAGATAAAGTCCTATTAACTACTTCAGTTTGATCGTCAGTTTGTGGGTGACAAGTAGTAGAAAATAAAAGTTTTGTCCCTAACTTACCCCACAAAGTCTTCCAAAAATAGCTTAAGAATTTTTCATCTCTGTCAGACACCATACTCCTAGGCATGTCATGCAATCTCATGATTTCTTTGAAAAACAAATAAGCAGTATGCGATGCATCATCAGTTTTATGACATAGTATGAAATGTGCCATTTTAGAAAACCTATCAACAACCACATATATAGAATCCCTACCCCTTTTTGACCTAGGTAAGTCTAATACAAAATCCATAGATATGTCCATCCAAGGTTCATTAGGTATAGGCAAAGGAGTATATAACCCATGAGGTTTAGTTGTAGGCTTAGCTTGTCTACAAATGATACACTTTTCACATATCCGTTCTACATCACATTTATGAGGCCAAAAGAAATATTCATGTAAAACAGCCCAAGTCTTGGATATGCCAAAATGTCCTATCAAAGCACCTCCATGAGCTTATCTAACAAGCAAGTTACGTAATGAACATTTAGGCACACACAATTTATTTTCTCTAAACAAAAATCTATTATGCCTAAAGAACTTACCAAACACAACTTTCTCACATGCATTGAATACATTACAAAAATCAGAATCATCAACATACAAGTCTTTTATATATTCAAACCCAAGTAATTTTGCATCTAAAGTAGAAAGTAAAACATTCCTTCTAGACAATGCATCAGCTACAATGTTTTCCTTACCTTTCTTGTACTTAATCACATAAGGAAATGTTTCAATAAACTCTACCCATTTGGCATGTCGCTTGTTTAGCTTGTGTTGACCCTTCAAATTCTTTAAAGATTCATGATTAGTGTGAATCACAAACTCTTTTGGCTAAAGATAGTGTTACCAAGTTTTCAATGCCCTAACCAATGCATACATCTCTTTGTCATATGTCGGATAGTTTAAGGCTGCTCCACTTAGTTTTTCACTAAAGTAGGCAATGAGACGCCCTTCTTGCATTAGAACAGCTCCAATACCTGTTCCTGAGGCATCACACACAATTTCAAATTTTTTGTGTGAAATTAGGTAAAGAAAGTAAATGTGCATTAATCAATTTTTCTTTAATCAAATTAAATGCCTTTTCTTGTTCATCACCCCACTTAAAACCTACATTCTTTTTTATGACTTCAGTCAAAGGTGTAGCTAGGCTACTAAAATCTTTTACAAACCTTCTATAAAAGCTAGCCAACCCATGAAAACTTCTAACATTACCCACATTTGTAGGACTTGGCCAATCTTAAATTGTCTTTACCTTTTCTTCATCCACCTCAATTCATTTAGCACTAATAACAAATCCAAAGAATACAAGTTTATCTGTGCAAAAGGTACACTTCTTGATGTTAGCAAACAACTTTTCTTTTCTCAAAACATCTAAAACAAGTTTTAAATGCTCAACATGTTCATTCAAGTTTTTGCTATAAATCAGAATATCATCAAAGTACACAACCAAAAATTTGTCAATAAAAGCACGCAAAACATGATTCATCAATCTCATAAAAGTACTAGGTGCATTAGTTAATCTAAATGGCATAACTAACCACTCATATAAACCATATTTTTTTTAAAATCAGTTTTCCATTCATCACTTTCTCTCATTCTAATTTGATGATATCCACTTTTAAGATCAATTTTTGTAAAAACACAAGAACCATGCAATTCATCAAGCATATCATCTAATCTAGGAATGGGATGTCTATACTTTACAGTGATATTATTAATAGCACGGCAATCAACACACATTCTCCATGTCCCATCCTTCTTAGGCACAAGTAACACCGAAATTGCACAAGGACTCATGCTCTCTCGCACATACCCCTTCTCCATGAGCTCTCCAACCTGCTTTTGAAGTTCTTTTGTCTCCTCCGAATTGGTTTTATAGGCTGGCCTATTTGGAATTGATGCTCCGGGTATAAAATCTATTTGATGCTCAATTGCCCTAATTGGTGGTAAACCATTAGGTATTTCTTCAAGGAATACATCCTCATAATCTTGCAAAAGAGAAACTACAACATTAGACAAAGAAGAGTTAAATTCATTAATACTTAAACAAGTCTCTTTGTACAAGAGTACAATTAAAGGCTTATTTAAAAACAATGCTCTTTTGGCTTCACTCTCTCTTGTATAAAAATTCATTTGTTTTCTCTCTCTTTCTCTTGATTCAGCCTCTCTTTCTTTTGAAACATCACTCACTTTTTTTATGTCACTCTCTGTTTTCAACTTCACTTGATCTTCAAACACTTGCTTTGGAGTTAAGGGCACAAGAGTGATTTTTACTTTATTATGTACAAATGAGTATCTATTGGTATAACCATCATGAATTACATGTCTATCAAATTGCCATGGTCTTCCCAAAAGAATATGTCCTGCCTGCATTGGCACCACATCACACAAAACTTCATCTTTGAACTTTCCAATGGAGATTGACACCAACACTTGTTTAGCCACCTTAATTTCTCCACAATCATTCAACCATTGTAGCTTATTTGGCTTTGGATGCTTTAAAGTGGCCAAACTCAAATTTTCAACCAAATTAGTGCTAGCTACATTAGTACAGCTTCCCCCATCAATAATCATGCTACATACTTTATTATTAACATGACATCTAGTATGAAAAATATTTTCTCGTTGTACCTCTTCATCTTGTTTGATTTGCACACTAAGGGCTCTCCTTGTAATCAAAAGTTCTCCATCAATCGAATACTCAATGTTACTTACATCCTCCAAAGAGGGCATAGACTCATTATCGGACTCATCTTCGGTCTCAATGTCACCATCTTCTTTCAATATCATTACTCTTTTATTTGGACATTGACTAGCAATATGACCCATTCCCAAACACTTAAAACATTTAACATATCTAGTTCTAGAAGGTTGGGAAATAGTTTTACCTGCATTTGGTGTGCCTCCATTTTTATTTTCTTTGGAAGGTTTGGCCTTGGGTTTTTCATCCCTTCTACTCCAATTCGACTTCCATGTTGAAGAAGAACTCGAATTTTGTCCCATTCTTGAGGATCCCTTCCTTTTTAGTTGTTGCTCCAACTTTATGGCTATGTGCAGCATGTCATCTAACTCCACATAATGTTGCAACTCTACCACATTCGCTTTATCACGGTTTAAGCCAACTAAGAATCTTACCATTGTAGCTTCTCGGTCCTCCTCCACATTGGTTCGAATCATGGCTATCTCCATCTCCTTATGGTAGTCTTCAACAATTTTAGAACCTTGAATAAGGCTTTGCAATTTCTTTAACAAGTCCCTATGGTAGTGGCTTGGAATAAATCGCCTCCTCATAACTATTTTCATCTCCTCCCACGTCTCAATGGGTCTTTCTCCATTTCGTCTCCTGCTTAAAATCAATTGATCTCAACACATAATAGCATAGTTAGTAAATTCAATGGCAGACAATTCTACCTTATTCAACTCAGAATAGTTTTGACAATCAAACACCAACTCCATCTTTTTCTCCTATTCTAAATAAACTTCTGGATCATTTTTACCTTGAAAGGGTGGAATTTTCATTTTAATACTTTCTAAATTATTATCAACCCGATTCCTAACTTCTCTAAATCTCTCACCATATCTCCTATTGTCGTCACTCAAATTCCTATCAACTTCATCAAAACCATCTCTATAATACTCTTCATCTTCAACACTCTCCCTTGATTGAACTCTCCCCTTCCTACGTATATTAGGAGTGTTTTGTGACTCTTCCACATGTGCATTCTCTACTTGATCTAACCGTTCATGAATTTGCTCCATCTCCACTCTCAAAACTCTTCTCATCTCACTTACTAAAGCTTCCATCATCAACTTTGGATCCACCATTCCCGACACACCTTTGGAAGTAGTTTTGTCCTTGTTGTGGGACATGATTTTCCTGCAAAACAATGTTAGAGTACAACAAATTCTCACAACACTAGCTTACCTGTTTCTCTCAAGATTAATGGCACTCACACTTGTGTTTACTCAAATTTTGGCTTTTACCCTCTTATAAGCTCACACTCTCTTGCCTTTTTCCTCTCTTAGTCCATTCTTTCAGTTCTTTATTGAACTCAAACAAACTCACACAAAAATATTCTCGCAACAATTCAAACTCGACTAATAGAGTACAAAGAGCAAAGGAAGAAAAAAAACAAATAGAATTTTAAGAAGCAAAGGAAACAAAGCAATAGAACTTTACGAAAAAAAAATAAAGACAAGATAAGTAATAGGATAAGAAAATCAGAACAAGAAGCAATTAGAATAGAAAGAAATCAATAACTAGAGGAAAGAAAACAATCGAAATAGGGAAAAAAATCAAAGTAAGATAAGCAAATGAATTAAAGATCAAAGGAAGAAAAAAACAATTTATGCAAACAAAATTATTGATTCTTTTTTTTTTTGTTGATTGCACAAACAAGGTGAAGATATGAATTTCAATAATATTGAATTCTAACCACTTTTTTTTTTCGAATTTTTTTTATATTTTGGAATTCTGCACTTTTTTTTTCTAATTCCGAATTTGTTTTTTGAATTCTTTTTTTTTTTTATAGATTTTTTTCCAAATATATTGTGAACCAAGAACACAAGAAATCAAAAGAATATAAGAAGAATGAAGAACACAAGATAGCAAGATGAAATAATAACAAGAAAAAAACAAAAAAATAGGATAGATCAAACCTGATTTAGAACTTAGGCTCTGATAACAAATGATGTGAACCCCTGATATGAACCTCACAAAGAGTAGTGAGACCCGGAATCAATATGGAATCCGATTGGAAGGATCGTGTTCTAATCAGATTTATAACAAAAATAAATTAAAGAAAATGACTGATGTGATCTTAATTAAGCATGATATTAATACCTTTAAACTTACTTTTTGTTTGATTTAAGTAAAATATAATTAGGAATTAGCTTAGTTTTTTGTTTTGTGTTGTAGGAACAAAGGAAGAAGAAAAGAGAAGAAAAAGATAAGAAATTCATGGAAAAATGCTACATTGCAGCGATTCCAGACCTTTCAGCATTGTTTTACGCATATCTACCTCTTATGAACACCAATCAACATGATTCAAGTGGCTGTGAAAAGATAACACAATCATCTACAACTGTTATGTTGAACACTTGGTCAAATTCGGGAGATTGCATAGCTTTATAGAGCTTGCAAATCAGAATCACAATGCAGAAGGATGAATTCTGACCTTTGGTCACTAATATTAGCATATCTCCTTCAATTTAGATTGGATTAAGGTGATTCCAGCGGCAATGGAAAGAAGAGACATAGAACTACAACTTTCATGTTTGGTACTTCGGCATATTCTGGAGTTTTCTGGGCGTCGCGATGCTCCCTAATGCGCCGCGGCATTTGTTGTCCAGAAGCACCGGGCGCCACGGCTCCCGAGCGTTAGAATCCAGAGTGCACCAGAGCTAGCCTAGGCACCGCGGAACCCCGTCAGAAGATTTTCGTAGCGCCGCGTCACCCATGTAGCGAGCTGTGGCGCTCACCACAGCACCAGATTGCTGAATTCACGATTTTTAGGTCTTCTTGACTCCAATTGAAGCCCAATGGGCTGAGCTTTGACCTAGAAACACTCCTACTTAGATTAGGAGGAGGGAATCTATAAAAAGGGAGGAAAGCAAGCAGAGAATTCATTCAATCTTTCATATAGTTCTGAGTTACATTCTTCAATTCTTCTTTTGATTTTCTTATGGCCCTGCGTGGCTAGTTCTTTTTAGTTGGTTGAGGTAGATTGAAACCTCAAGGGACTTTCATACATTGTGAGATTTGGATTTTATTTTATTGTTTCAATTTGAATTGAGTATTGATTATTCATCTGTTCTACTTCTTAATGATTATTCATATGATTACTAGGAGGCCTACTAGTATATTGTCTGTCTTAATCTACCGCTGAATTGTATTTTGAACAAAGTCTTTAATTCTACGATCCATGAGGCAAATAGGTTTGAGGATTTTGGATTATAAATCATTGAACCTATGATGAATGATTAACTAAATTAGATATAGCCGATGTGTTTATATTTGTTTAGCTTTGTCAGTTTCTCTAATTCTTCATGCGGTTAACAAGTTATGTTTTACCGATGTGCTAAAGGATTGCTTGTTAATTAGAGTTTAATTAGTGCGATTGTCATTAATTTACTAGACTTAAGGAGAAACAGAGTTAGAACCCCAATGATAGATATTCAATTACAGATTGATTATGTTGTCAATGATCAATGTAATCCCCTTGATGGTGGATATCAACCGAAACCAACGTCTTTATTATTAATTACTTTCATTATTGTCTACTTGATTTTATTTACAATTATCAATTCCCCCCTTTTTCAATCACATAAGGTAATACCAGTCTCTGTGGGATCAACCTTTACTCCCACTACTACATGTTAGTTTTGAGGTAAGGTATCAATTTGGGTGTACCTGCGACAGTGCGCACCAAATTTTGGCATCGTTGCCGGGGACTGCATCTATTACTTTTTGTGATTTTATTTTGATTTATGCCTGTGACTCGTTCTTCTAATTCTCAAAATTTAGAGTTCAATCCAGATATTGGAAAATCTGTATACAGGCACAGAAGAGAACTTCAAGAGGACATTGATCAAGAAAAGGAGGAAGTAATCATGGCGAGGCACCCCACTCTAAAGGAGCTTGCAACTCCATATTTGCATCAGCAACCCTTATTCATTACTTTTCCTAATCTTGATGACAATGTTAATTTTGAGTTAAAATCTTGATTAATTCATCTCTTACCTAATTTTCATGGTCTTGTAGGAGAGGACCCGCATAAACATTTCAAGAAATTTCATGTGGTATGTACTAGTATGAAGCCTCCTGGAGTAACTGAGGAACAAATAAAACTCAGGGCTTTTCCTTTTTCATTAAGAGAGTCAGCCAAAGATTGGTTGTATTATTTACCCTCTAGTATTATCACTACTTGGAATGAGATGAAAAGAATGTTTTTAGAACGTTATTTTCCTGCATCTAGGGCTGCTACTATCAGGAAAGAAATATGCGGCATTAGGCAATTGCATAGAGAAACACTTTATGAATATTGGGAGAGGTTTAAAAAGCTTTGTGCAAGCTGCCCACATCATCAGATTAGGGAGAAACTACTAATCCAATATTTCTATGAAGGTCTTTTGCAGGGAGATAGGAGCATGATAGATGCAGCTAGTGGAGGAGCACTAGTAGATAAGACTCCTGAAGCAGCCAGAATCCTTATATCAAATATGGTTGTCAATTCTCAACAATTTGGCATTAGGCATGATACTCCTATTAGACATGACCATGAGGTAAGTACTACTTCTCTTCAGAATCAAATATCTGAACTTACCTCTCTTGTGCGCCAAATGGCTACAGGTACACTACAGTAAGTTAAAGTCTGTGGAATATGTTCAGCAACAGGGCACTTCACTGATGTGTGCCCTACACTTTAAGAGGAATTCATAGAACAAGCGAATGCTGTAGGAGGTTTTCCTGACCAACCAAAGAGGTATGATCCTTATGCTAATACATACAATCTTGGATGGAAGGATCATCCTAATTTCAGATATGGGAATGCTCAAAATAGGCCTGCAGGGCAAAATTTTTAGCAAAATCAGCAAGCCTATTATCCTAGACAAAATTCATCTCAGGATCACCAGGTAAGTAATTCCTTGGAAGATGTTGTCAAATTTCTTGCACATAACTTTCAAAAATTTCAGCAAGAGACAAGAGCTATCATTCAGAACTTGACAACTCAGATAGGCCAAATAGCAACCACAGTCAATCGGTTAGATGCTTAAGAATCAGGTAAGCTACCCTCTCAAACTGTGGTAAATCCCAGAGAAAATGTCAGTGCAATTATTTCAATGAATGGTAAGGAAATTGAAGGTCCACCATCCGTTTCTTCTCCTAAAAAGCAAGAGAAATTAAATAAGGAGAAAGAAGCATCTACAGGTAAGTCTCTATCTACTCTAAATTATGAAGTAATGCCTCCTTTTCCAGAAGCTCTTAAAGAGAATAGGTTAAATGAGAAAACTTTTGAATTATATGACATCTTTAGAAAATGTGAAGTTAATCTCCCCCTTCTAGATACCATTAAACAGGTGCCAAGATATGCAAAGTTCTTGAAAGAACTATGCACTCAAAAAGAAGGGCAAAAATTAAAGGATTTTGAAAAGATTCATATGAGTCAGAATGTATCTGCTATGATACAGACAAAACTCGCTACTAAATGCAAGGATCCATGTATGTTTACTATTCCATGCAAAATTGAGGGAAATCGCATTGAAAAGGCTATGTTAGATTTAGGAGCTTCCATCAACGTTATGCCATATTATGTATATACATCTTTGAATTTGAGACCATTGAAATCTGTAAATTTGATAATTCAACTAGCAGACAGGTCCACTGCATATCCTAAGGGAATAATTGAGGATGTCTTGGTGCAGGTAGATGATTTAGTGTTCCCTGCAGATTTTTATGTGCTTGACATGGACAATGGGGATTTTACTTCTCCAATATTATTAGGGAGACCATTCTTGAAAACCTCCAAAACCAAGATAGATGTTCACAATGGTACACTCACTATGGAATTTGATGGTGAAGTAATAAAATTCAATATGTATGAAGCTATGAAACACCCAGGTGATGATACTCCTTTTTATTCCATTGATGTACTTGATTCGTTGGCATACGATGTGTTTGAATTAGATGAAAATGATAAAGTGGAGGAAAGTATGAACAAATTTATAGCAGCAAATGATGGTGAGATAGACTTAGATGAAGAAACAAAGGAGAAACTGGCTGCACTCAATGATTTTTCAGAAGGGCCACAAAAAGGTAAGGTTGCTTATAAGGAATTATCAAATTCTGATACTACTCTTGCACCTTCTGTTTTGTAGGACTGTGGATCAATTTTGTCACCTCTTCCTAATCACCTGAAATACTTGGAAGTAGGAGATGGATCACCTATTATAGTTGCAAAAAGTTTAGGTGTTAAAAAAGAAGAGGAATTGATGCATATTCTTTAAGAAAAAAGAAATGCCATTACAAAAACAATTGCAAACCTTAAAGGCATAGACCCGACTACAAAGTTGCATCAAATTCTAGAAATAAAAGGAGTTAGACCCCTTAAAGGCAAGAAATCTCTCCCTTGGTTAGGACCACTTGTTATTACTAATGTGGCTTCTAGTTATGCAGTTGAATTTCAAGGATTGAATTAGTCCCAAAAATTTAAAGTGAACATCAAAGAGCCTCCTTGAACAAAGATAGGGAGCTGGGTCGAGCCAACGACATTAAACAAAGGCGCTTATTGGGAGGCAACCCAACATAATCAAAAAAAAGAAAAAGAAAAAGTGGGAATCAGAAATATTCATGGTCCAGTAATGCAACATGCTCATTCCACTCCAAACAAATTCAGGGAAGTTCACTTAACTTATATGTTTTTCTATATCTTTCCCTAATTCTTATCTTTCTTTTACATTGAGGACAATGTAAAGTTTGAGTGTGGGGGTGAGCGTATAATTGTCTGAATTATTATGAACCTATATTGAGCATCAATTTTCTGATTTTCACTATTAATGCACTTTTATTGTGTTTAGCAAGTTGAGTGATTGTGTGAGTGTTCAATTTATGTTTTGGGATGTTAGGCATAACCAACAGCCAATGATATGACTGCCCAATTTTTTTTTAACTCTTGAAAAATATAGAGAATTCATGGTTATATGCAATTTTATCCTTTTTACAATTTATTACTTTTTGACTTTAGAATCCTGAAATATTTTTGCACAATAACTTTGGGCATTCAATTTTATCTTTTACTCAGAGAAGGTTTATATAATTCAAAAATATTTTATGATCTCAACAGGATTCTAGAACTTATTTGAATGCTGCTTGAGGCTAAATTCTAGGCTAATACTATTATTAAGGAGATGATTTAGGCATTATTGGATAGATTGAGCCTTTCTAGCCTAACCTAAGCAATGAAATATCCTTAGTTCCTCTATCTTGAGCTTAATGAAATTTTCCTTCTAAAAACCATAAACAAGCCGAAAGCCAAATTTTGTATGAATATCCTTATTTTTGATCCTATTCACTCACTCCATGATTATTTTTTTGAATACTTGTTTTGTAGAGCTTTATTTACAGAAGGGTGGAAGGGTGGAGCAAGGAAAAGAAAAGAAATATGCAAAAAAAAGAGAAGAGAATTACGCAAAGAAGAGAGAAGAAAAATCCAAAGAGGATAAAAGCAAATTTTGTGGGAAAAGAAAAACAAAAAAATTGAGAAACAAGGAAAAGGATGGATTAAACTCAATTAAAACAAGAAAATGAGTGTGGGGGGAGAAATCACCCCAAATTTAGGAAAGCTCAAGAGATTAGATTTAATCATGTGGTGCTGGGTGATTGAGCCTAATTTTGTATCCTTTATCTTACCTTATACCCTGGCCACATTACAAGCTAAATAAAGTCCTATTGATCCTAGAGGTAGTTTTGGCCTATATTAGTGGAGAGTGGCATGAAGAATAAGCATATGGAAATCTTAAACTAATTAGAGATCTACAATCAAATTTTGGGATATATAAACTCATCTGGGTAAAAGAAAATTTATTGACCCAAAAACACACACACACTAGGGATTCAAAAAGATAAAATAATATATTGCATTTGTGTTAATCTTGTGCATGATTATGACCTTCCAAAATTTTTCTAGAGTTTATTTTTATGTTATGAGGCAAACGTTTGGTAAGCCTAACACTCACTACATTATTGATTGTTGTTGTTTTTTTGTCTTTAGGGATTATTTTGCTTGAGGACAAGCAATGACCTTGACCCATTAAGAGATAAGAACCAAAGGTATAAGAAAGATTGCAAACGCCACACTCAATAAAGAGGAAGATTGTGAGTGATAAGTCTTGCTTGAACGCCACATGATAAATCTTGATAAGTTCAGAAAAGTTCTTTAAAGAACCAAAGAGAAAACACTCTCAATAATATAAATGATAATATGAATTGTTCATGAGGATACATGCCTATTTTTAAGCCAATTATCTAAACAAACAAGGAAAAGTAATAGAAAACTCCTATAGAGTAAGGAAACCTAGAAATAGGAAACTCCTAGAGAGTTAGGAAAAACTCTTCTAGTCAGACAAGAAAACCATTAAATACTAAACTTTCCTAGTCAAATAAAGTAAATAAATCAGAAAAAAAAACGTAGCCTAAATTGGGCCATAAAATAACTCATTGATTTTGGGCCTATATTCAATCTTCAGGCTTGAATCTTGTTGTACTTTAGGTCCATATTTAAATTGACTGGTCTTGGCCCATATTTAAATGGGTTTTAATGACATGGACAAGTTTTGGCTCTTCTTTTGTAGTAATGCAAGTATCTCCTTGATGGGCCTCTAGGATTAGACTATTAAGTACTTCTTTGAATATTTTAGCCTGAGCTCTTGTGATAGGTCCAACTGGGACTTGAAGCGGGTTCGCATTCCATTTCCGTTTGTTAGCCCTAGCCATAATCTCATCATAAATGATTTCTCTAAATTTTCACCAAAATTATATAAAGGTACTTTAAGCATAAATTTCATTGCATAAACACATCATTTAAATTTACTATCAGCCATACTATAATCTAACAAAGATATTTAGGCTTCCTGAATAGCTCTCTTGAAATAAAATATTCAATTTTTATTTACTGACACACCAAACAATCAAAGAAATATCACTTGTATATTTTTACCATTATGCTAATACAATTCTTTCAGATCCTAATATATCCTTATTGCCTTAAGATTATATATATTCACAATCTATGGTTTTTTCTGAAATCTCTTTTTTTTCCAACCATTTTTCACATCCTAGATACTAGACTCAATTTAGCATGCTATAAACCCTTAACACAAATAGCTTGATCACTTACATTATTTTCAGACATGGTCCTCAAAATATTCTCCATATTTCCAAATTAAGAGTTCAAAGATTAATTTAAATACTACTTTCCATATTTTATTCCTTAAGAACTTCAACACCACTAATTCTCTTTATTGCATTCGTCAAAGCATCATAAGGCGATCATCTGTCTATTCCTTTCAAACTTTTCATTACTTTAATCTACTAACTACTTAGACACCATAATAATTGAGTTTCAAAGAAAATAAATTAACTTTTCTTGTAATGAGGAAAAAAAAAATTTGCATTTAATGTCAAACATTAATAAGGGAGAATGCAGTAGAACAAACAAAAAAGCATAATAGAGAACGGTGCCAAAATCGAAAGCCAAAAATTTGAACAAAGTATTAAAATAAAAATAAAATCGGTGGCCGCAAGTTTTGAATATATGTGCCAAAATCTATTTTAAAGCTGTTGATATTCGGTGGAAAAAAAAATATTTTTGAACTTATAAAAGTCTGTGAAAAATAAAGAATACATAGTTAACTAGTAGGATGCAATTGATTGCTTCAAAATAGTTGTAATCAATCAACTGTAAAATAAACCAGTCCAAATTAAAAATTCTCAAAATAGCTAATTGACTTAATAATACCAATAGTTGACTGGCAAGAACATTGGGAAAACAAAATAAACTATTTGATTTTCCCTCTTCAACAATTAACTTGTTTAAATTTTTCAATTTTTTTTTACAATTACGCCTATCACCTACAATTTTCTTACAAGAATCAAGACATCAATACTTCATCAAAGACAACAAGAAAAAGACAAATTTCTGGTGATATCTTAACCTTATTCTCTTTATGTGTGTAATATGAACCATGATCACAACTATTGTGCATATACATGCTTGCCGTCATTGTTTTGAAATTTCCACATTCAATTTAACTGATATCTACCAATCACTCACTTAGCTGTTCTAATTATGTCTAGCCTATTCGCATAGCTATTGTAAATATACACTTCTCTGAGTTCTATGAATGCACACGTTAATATCTTTACCTTTATACTCAAAGTTAGGGTGGGTGTAGTTATGGAGGGAACCGCATTCCATTAATTTTGAAATATTTGTGTCTTTTGTGGTTTCAGTTCTGAAAAAGATGGAGAGTATGTGAAAGAAACATAAAATCTAGGTATAGTGCTAGCTAGGAGAAAGATTCATTTAGTCTATGGTGGAGGTAACCGTGGGTTAATGGGGTATATGTATACAACTGTACATACAAGAGGATGTCAAGTTCTAGGTATTATTCCTACAGCTCTAATTGCATCCAACATCATAGGGAAGAAAATTGAGGAAGAATTTAAGGTAGCTTCCATGCATGAGCGCATGGCTAGAATGATGAGCAATGTTGATGCCTTCATTTCCTTACCAAGTGGTTTTGGTACTTTAGAAAAGATTTTCCAAATAGTCTCTTGAGCATAACTAAATATGCATCACAAACCGATAGGTTTGTTAAATGTTAACCATTTCTTTGATGGTCTATTATCTTTCCTTGATCAAGTTGTGGAACAGATGTTCATCTCACACTCAGCACGACGAATTCTCATCTCAGCTTCAAATGCTGAGGAGTTGATTGATGCTTTACAAGCATATGTTCATGTACCTGATCCAATTACAGTTCAAATAGAATGGACAACAGGCAACTGTAGAAAGCGTAAATTGGACTTGGATCTTCATCTTTAACTGTAGTAGAACGTAACCATTGCTGTATTACTTTTACTTTCTTAAGTCTATTTGGACACTATCCTTACTAAACATACTCCCTTAAAGTTTATAAAACTATCTTTAAATGTTGCTTATGATCCTCTGAAATATTGGAATATTCTAATATATCATCAATATATATAATAATAAATTGATCCAAAGATGACTTAATTACTATTCATTAAATCTATGAATGTAGCTGGGGCATTTGTCAATCCAAATGTCATCACTAAGAACCTGTAATGTCCACAACAAGTCTTAAAAGCAATTTTTTTTAAGTATCATTTTCCCTTGATGATATCCATATCTCAAATCAATTTAATTTTTGAAAAACGTTGAGCACCATGTAGCTGGTCAAACATATCTATATGAGGTAATGAGTATTTATTCTACACTATCGTCTTATTTAACTGTCTATAATCTAAGCATAATTGCAGCGATCCAATTTTTTTCTTTTCACATATAGAACTAGAGCACTCCAAGAAAAACTACTAGGGCATTTAAATCCCTTGTCTAACACATCTTGTAACTAATTCATTTTTAGTTCCTTAAGTTCAATGGGTGCCATTCTATATTGGAATATAGACACTGGTTAGGTTCCAGGAAATAAATCAATACCAAATTCTATTTATCGTTTTGGGGTAATCCTGAAAATTCCTCAGGGAACACATTAGGAAATTCTCTAACTACTAGAACTTGATCTACATTAATGTATTTCATATCTATATCTTTGACCACTACCAAATATCCTTGGCACTATTTTGTAATAACTTATGGGCTGCTAAAGTAGAGATTAGATTTTTGGGTACCTCACTACAGTCTTCTTGTATCAAGAAAGAAGATTTTCAAAGAATATTAAATTTAATCACCCTAAAGTGGCATTCCAAAATGGCATGACATGATACCAACCAATTCATTCTCAATATCACATTAAAGTCTACCATATCTAGACAACCAGGTAAAATAAATATCATATTCAGAAACGATCATAATTGGCATTTATCGTAATTCTTTAAATTCTTTGGTACACCAAGCCCTTTCACTTTCAGGCAGTAATTGAGCCATAGATACTTGTTAAGATGCCACAATATTCAATAAATCTTATATTAGAAAATTTAACAAATTTGGAATAAAAAGGAAATTGAGACCCTATAGAATCCCTCAGCAGCACCAGAAAAATAAATATGTTTGGCTCATATCCATACTAAAGGTCCTACTAAAGAATCCTTTGCTCTAATAGCCACAAAGAAACTTAATGTTCTGATACCAATTTGACACGCCCTTAATTTTAGAGTATGTGAAACATATACTTTACGAACATATATTTTCCATAACATATATAATACACTCTTTTACAAATAGGTATTTCTATGTATACACAATATATAAACATCAAAGTACAGCAAAAGCAGAGATCCAGCCTGTGACGTTCAGAGCATACTCTAAAGTACAAGTACAATATAAATCAAAATCTACAAGCCTCGAAAACAAAGTAGGCTTACCCAGAGATCATGTCGTCTAGCTGGTCAACTATCTGAAGGGGAATGACCAAACTCTATATCCTTATCTAAAAAATATATAAATATTGTGTAGTGAGTTTGACAACTCAGTGAGCAGATAATACCTCCTATGACTTCTTAGGTCTACATATGGATGTACTCATATTTTAAAATTTGTCACATAGGAGATATAGTTCGGAAGTGCATCCATATGGGACCCGCATTTCAAATATTCTCAAATCAAAGGATATTTATATATTCTAAACCATATACTGTACTGTATGATCATTAAACAAAAGTTGTTATGCATCAAAATCTTTCACATGAAAACATTAGGAGGATCCTATATCAGAACCACCATATCAGAATGAAAGTCACACGAGGTTAGCACCACCCCTACTAGCTGAGGTATTAAGGTACACCAGGGCTAACATCACCTGTTGTTAGCAGACATTGTTTCTAATAGGATTTCTCCACAAAATTATCAAAAGGCACATATTCCATATCATTCAAAACAGAGCTTTCAGTATAATACAGAATCTTAGTCTCAATACAGATCATTTGTAATAAATTACCCATTCAGGGTTTGTCATATATACATGCCCTTTCTCAAGGCAATCATCTGGTTTTATAAATAATTGCCATGTGCATAAATATTCACTTATCATTTAATGAGAAATACATGTGAAATTCGATATAACATGAATTCATAAATCCATTTTCAAAATTATACTCTTCTTGAAATATATTCCAAATTGTAAGCAATTCAGATAATTAAATACATTTCAGAAATATATAAAAGTCTAAATATCTTATAAACATAATCAAATACACGTTTAAAGATCAAGAAGAGTATAGGGCAAGTCATTGAAAGAATTATCCACTCACAGGGTAAGGGCTCCAAATTAGACAGCCGTAAAATGTACTTTTTCAATCTACATTTGACTAAATAGACCTCAAAAATGTATTTGGAGGATCTAAAAACCTAGGGAATGACTCCGAGAACCTGGTCACTGTTCACGGCCGAAAAATACTATTTATGTCGGCCATAATCTCTATTCATGATGAACAAAAAGTTGTTAGATAGCTGAAAAATTTCATATCCTAAGGTTTATCTAGTTCTTGAATCCATTTATGGTGTCAGATTTTCAATTTAAGGTCTCTAAGTAGAAATTTCAGAATTTACCCTTTTCTAAGATTTTCTACTTTTGATCTGCGGCGATTCTGCGGCTGATTTAAAAATTTGTTTGGTCAAAATCATAGTATTCTTCGTCGTGAATTCAATGGTACCTTTAATTTGGAGATCAGAAGTCAATAGGCACTCCAGATCTAGAGAAAAAACATGGATGATACTATTCATACTATTCATCAAAATTCTACAGACATTCTCTCGGTTCCATCTCCCCCTCCCCGTTTTCTCTTTTTTCTTTTATTTATTTATTATTATTCAATAATTAAATATTTAGGATTATTATTTATTTTATTATATATATATTCATATAAATATTGTTTTTCATCCTAAAGCATCCCAAAAATTTCTAAAAATTTATATTATTGCAAAACTTTAGTTGCACCCTTACATCATGACTTTTCTTGATAAAATTTTAATAAAACAAATCAAAAAATAAATATATTTATGCATAATAAAAGGAAAAATATTTCTAAAAATAAAACAAAAATTTATTATAGATCAATATAATTATTTTAATTAAAAGTATACTTGCTTTTAACGAAACATGCATAATCATTTTTTAAAAAAAAAATAATACTTATACTGGATATTACAAGATCTTTCCAATGGTATATTATGGGCATGTAACTTAACCTAAAACAAATTATACAAAGGTTGGAAGATGGATCTTAGAACTAGCTATGAGTGAGTTTTATACTAATAAATTAAATATTTCCATCTTATCTTTTTTCCTTAATTAAGTATTTATCTCCCTTATTTGTCTTTAGTTTTTTATTTTTTTACAAATAGAGAGAAGAATAGGAAATGGACTCAATTGGAGGAATTAAAGCTAAATTGTGGTTATTTGAGAATGATGTTTATAAATCAAGCAAACAAAATAAATTCATTGTGGATGGCTGAATAAGGAGCATAATCTTTTTTACTCTTGAGACGCATCCTAATGGATATATGCATCAATTCAATTTTGATTTATAACCACATTTATAAAAGAATTGAAACATAAAGATTTAAAGTAGAACACCCAATGTTAAAAATATGTTTGCTGCTTATTTTTCAACTTGATCTTACTACAATATTTTAACTGTATCTTAGAAAATATGTTTATAATACATACGAAATTTGGTAGATGAATAGCTGACACAATTTCATAAAATTTTCATGTTTATGTAATAAGCAAATTTAGACATCTAAAGGGCCAAAATTGGGTTAGAAGAGAACATGTTTATTGTTGCAGTTCAGCCCAACTTTACTATAGTATTTAGGCCCTATTTTAGAAACTGCATATTCAATGCATAGAAAATTTGGTAGGTGAATAGCATATACAACTTTTTACAACTTTCATGCTCACGTAGTTAGCAAAATCTGACATTAAGAAGGCATAATTGCACTGGAATAGAATCTATTTGCTGTTGCAGTCCAGCTCAATCTTGCTCTGGTATTTTGACCATAAGTCACAAATTACATATCTAATTTGTACACAATTTATATGGATGGAAAGATAATGAAATTATCTACAATATTTATGCTTATGGGATCAGTAGATTCGGTGGATATGAAGTAATAAATCAAGGATTACATTTGGTGGCCAATTTGTTAATTTAATGCAACTTGTTAGTCACCGTTGTTGACAATTACCACACTTAATTGCATCTATAAATAGAGGGCATGAGAAGGCTTGTGAGGGAGCTGAGAGTGATCTTGGGAAAGCTTTTGTTAAAGTTCTAAGTGTTTGTAATATTTTTCTCTCTTTCGACATTTTGTATCTTTACTTTCTTTCATAATATTTTCATGCTTCTTCATTTTTCATTTTATTTTCTTACCTTAATTATGGAGAACTAATCTCCTAATGCTAAGGTGAAATGGTGAAACTCTTGGTATAAAAATAATAATGTATCTAACTCTCAATTTCAATGTTTATATTTAATGTTGTATTTATCTTCTTATTTATTTTTTTATTTTTTTTCTTAGATGATGGCTTTGTTGCACCTCTATTATTTATTTTCTTGTTATTTTTCTTAAATTATATCTTTGTGGCCCTTCTGTTATTTATTTTCTTGTTATTTTCTTTCTTAGATGATGGCTTTGTTACCACTCTGTTATTTATTTTCTTGTTATTTTCTTTCTTAGAGGATGGCTATGTCGCCCTTCTTTTATTTATTTTCTTGTTATTTTCTTTTTTAGATGATGACTTTGTTGCTCATCTGTTATTTATTTTTTTGTTATTTTATTTCTTAATAGCTGGTTTTACGACCTATGTTATATGATTATTATTGACTTTGTCACCTATCTATTGATTTTTCTTTTACTTCTTTTCATTTTTAATTTTTTTAAATGTCAATTTTGATACATTGTAAACAATCTTTGGCACAATAAATGCTTTAATCATTCTTAATTTATTGTAGATAATATAATGATTGGTACAGTGTATACTTGAATCCATTTTACAAGAGTTGTTTTATTATTAGTAACATAATAAAAAGAAGACAAATACACTTCATATGTAAACCAAAACGAGTTTAAAGTAACATATCTTTTGAATGAAACCTCATTTGTATGAGGATTCCATTTGAGTAATAAAAGAGTTAAAATTTATTTTTATTTAATATACCAAGAGTGGATCCCCTAACCTTAGCATGTTTCTTTACTTTGAATGCATTCTTATTTAATTTCAGTATTTTATTTCTTGCATACTTTGCTTAAAATTCTTCTCACAAAAAAAAATCTCAGCAACTAGGTTAGAAAATCCTCTGAATAAGATTTTCTCTCAATTGAAAATCCTTGTGGGATTGACCTCACATACTGCTAAATCTATACTCTAATAGATTCGTACACTTGCGAGTTTTACATAAAAGAACACTAGGTTTACTATGTTGCATCATAAGCCAAAGCTGCCTTAAATTTACCCTATTGTAGGCTCCCAACCATATTTATATTACATAATAAGGCTTCTAGGACTTTGTTTAGAACACTAAGCATGAGATTTTAGGAGTTCTCTTGAGGAGAAAAAACTACTAGAGTAAGAGGATTGCTTGAGCAAAGAAGGAGGAGGATCTAGGGTTTATGAGAATTGTAAAATTCTCATTTTTCTCTTCTACTCTTTTCTCTATTATTTTTATGTCTTTCTCTTGTTTTGCTAAGATTTTTATTCCCTAATGGATTAGTTTTTTTCATCTAGATTTCTAGAGGATCTTAATTATGTAGTTTGATTGAACCTATTTACTTTTCTATGAATAACATATTTGAATAATTTGTTCAATTATGAATTGATTGTATTCTTGTTGCTTGATCACCGATTAGATTGTTAGTGTTCAATTGATTATGCTTGAATAAGGTGAGTAATTGAATAAACCATTCAATTGAACAAAATTAGATTGATTTTATTAGTCATGTCGCATATGGATTAATTTATATGTTAGAATAGCAATATATGTATATACCTTGCATGTTCATAATCAAGTTTTGTGCTTAATGTTTGAATTACTACTAAATTACTCGCGTTTTGGGGGGTCTATCTTGTGAGTGATTACTTTTATTTATCTCAAAAGTAGTTTATAAATAATTAAGGGCTTCGATTAGTAATTTGATATGTTAGAATTAGTCAAGAAAGACATGTGAAATAAAATGAAGTAATTAAGTGAACTTATATGCCTAGAATTTTCTCATATTTGAATTTCCTCTTAACTAGCTGAAGTGTCTATTTTTTTTTAAAAAAAATTTTGTTTTACAAATTCTGGACCCTTTTATGTGACTTACTTATGGGAGATAAGATACTATTCATCCACTGCATTGTTAGTTGATATGTGCATTTACATAATAGTTATTAAATTTTTAACTAACACATCCTACACCTATGAGTTATTTTAGTATTGTAATATCCTGTAATTTTTTTAAAATAATAATGTTTTGCTTTAAAAAAAAAATATTTTTATTTTAAATGATTATGTTTTGCTAAAATTAAATACACTTTTAACTAAAAAAAATTTTGTTTTACTTAAAATAATTATCTTCAGCTTTAAATAAATTTTTAAATATTTACTTATTAAATAATAATAAGAAAAAAAAGAAAGAAAAAGGGGAGTGGGGGATGCAAGCGTGAATAAGAGAAGTCTGCGAAACATTCATATAAAAATAGTGTAAATAGTGTTTCTCTCTCTTTATTTTCTCTCTCTAGATCTGAAGTACTTTCGAGCCTCTGATCTCAAAATTAAGGGTATCACTAGATTCAGGACGAAGAGTACTACGATATTGGCTGAATAATTTTTCAAATCAGTCGTAGAATCGCCGTAGATAGGAAGTAAAAAATTTTAGCAAAAAAGTAAACTTTGAAACTCTTATTTAGATACCTCAAATTGAAAATCTAACATTGTAGATGAATTCAAGAGATAGATAAACCTTAGAATATGAAATTTTTCGGCCATCTGACAACTTTTTGTGTGTCGTGAACAGTAAATCTGCCCCTAGTATGAATAGTGATCCACGCAGTGAATAGTATTTTTGACTGTGAATAGTATCCATCAGTTGACCAGTGTTGATCAAGCTCTTCATGGCCAAATCGTAATTTTGGAGTCAATACCTAGGTTTTTGAACCCTCCGAACTTGTTTTTGAAATCTATTTAGTCAAATTTGAATTGAAAAAGTGCATTTTAGAACTGTCTAATCTGAAGCCTTGCCCTGTGAGTAGATAATTCTTTCTATGACTTACCCTATACTCTTCTTAAACTTTAAATATATAATTGGTTATGTTTATAAGTTATTTATAGTTTTATATGTCTTTGAAATAGATTAAAATACCTGATTTGTTTATTATCTAGCATATAGTTCAAGAAGAGTATGGTTTTAAACATGGATTTTTGAATTCATTGAATATGTGATTCTAAATGTATTTCTCATTATATGGTAAAGATAATCTATTGTGCACGTGGCATTGATATGTAAAGCTATAAGATTTTTCTTAAAAAGAGCATGTAAATGTGATAACCCTGATTAAAAAATTTTTAACAGAGGAATTTTATTGAGACTGAAAATTCTGTATTATATTGAAACCTCTATTTTGAATATAGCATATGTGCAAATATGATTTCTATGGAAGAATCCTATTGGAAATACTGTTTGCTAATAGCAAGTGTGTTAGCCCTTATGTACCTTGATACCTTAGCTAGCAGGGGTGGTGTTAGCCTTGTGTGACAGCCAACACACGGGATATGATATGTGAAAGAGAGCGGGATGCCTCCTATTTAGACGAGATGCCGACTATATGATATGTGATTTGACCTCCCTTGCTGTGTGCTTTGAAATTTGCCTATATTAGAGTTCCTTCGCGTGTCCTCTTGAATGGTGATAGGATAAACTTTAGTTGGGATACTAAGTATAGGCAAATCCTACACCACCAAAGTATGGAAGCGCTTGAACTCTGATATGGTGGTTTTGATATGGGATCCTCCTAATATTTTCATGTGAAATATTTTGATGCATAACAACATTTGTTTAATGATCATATAATATAGTATATGGTTTTGGATATCTGAATATGTTTTGTTTTAAGAATATTTGAAATACAGGTCCCATATAGATGTACTTTTGAACTGTATTTTCTATGTGACAAATTTTAAAATATGAGTACATCCATATGTTGACTTAAGATGTCATAAGAGGTTTCATTCTCTCTAGGTGAGCCTACGTTGCTTCCAAGGCTCACAATGTTTAAATTATTTTGTACTTGTATTTTAGAATATGCTCTAAACGCCACATGAAGGATCCTTGCTTCTGCTGTAATATATGTATAAAGACTTAGCCTGTATATTTTATTATATTGGAGAACTTGTAAACATCTGACGAGGTATTTTGTACTGATATGTGATATATTTAAAGTAAGTATGCAATAGAATAAGGTTAAAGTTATCAGCTATTGATGACAATCGCGTTCCCTTAAATTGAGGACGTGACAAGTTGGTATTAGAGTATTAGGTTTTCCTTTGGCTATCAGAGCAAAGGATTATTTAGTAGGACCTTTAGTATGGATATGAGTCGGACATATTTATACTTCAAGTGTAGCTGAGGGATTTTATAGGGTTTTAATTTCCTTTCCATTCCGAGTTTGTTAAAGTTCTTAGTATAAGGCCGACTAAATATTATGGTATTTTTAAAAAGGTATTTTGTTTTCTATAGCCTATGATGCCACCAAGAAATAGAGCTGTTGCTAGAGAAGCTATAGATTGTGCACACCCTCTATAGAAGAGTCTACACAATCTATAATTTCAGTACAAAGAGGCCGTGGTAGAGGCAAACCTATAGGAAGAGGCAGAGGTAGAGGGCGTGCACTGGGTACGAGAATCCTAAGACATGATGAACAGGTCCATGTATCTAATAGAGTCTTTGAGGATAGTGTAGATCCCCTTGAAGAGCCACATGATAAAACAACTGATATAATCGCTGGCATACATAGGAGTTTAGAGACATTGATTAGATTTATGGTAAAACAGGGTAGAAGGGATGGCCAGCCACTAGAAAATGCTCATGGAGCGCAAGAACCAAAAACACTAGCTAAACAAGAGAATAAGTTTATAGGGATTGAGGTGACATTACCACAATTCCTAAAGCTGAAACCCATGACTTTTTCTAGGTCAGGTATTCAAGAAGACCTACAGATATTCATTGATGATGTGGAATAAGTTCTTAGAGCTTTGGGGTGTTCCACTAGAAGATTTGTGCAACTAGTGTCCTTTCAACTATCAGATGTGGCTCAGGTTTGGTTAGAGACTCTGGTACAAGGAAAAGCAATTACCTTACCACCAATGGAGTAGGATGAATTTAAGGAAGCATTTATGAATCGTTTCCTACCAATGAGTGAAAGGGACAAGAGGGTTAGGGAATTTGAAGAATTAAGACAGACACCGAACATGACAGTTTCTGAATATAACATTTGTTTTACCCGATTGTCTAGATATGCACCATATCTGGTTCCTAATGAAAAAGATAGAATTAAGAGATTTGTTTTAAAGTTGATCCATCCATTGTTTAAATCGATGGGTCCTCAGATGAACTATTTTTCAACTTATTCAGCAGTTATGGATTGTGTTAGAATGATGAAAACACGAGAGCTAGCAGACATAGAAAGTCTAAAGAGACGAAAAAGAGATCGAGATAGTAATATCCAGACTAGTTATAATTCTAATGTAAGAGGACCAAGATTTCAAAATCCACAACATTTAACTCAAGCAGGATCTGGTAGCTCCAGCCAGACATTATTCAATATAAACAAGCAAAGAATGATTCGAAGAGATATGAGACCTATTAGTCAACAGGATTTAAGATTGATTCCACTATGTTCTATTTGTAGTAGGCCTCATACTAGACAGTGTCGCAGAGAAATTGGTGCATATTTTAAGTGTGGACAAGGAGGTCATTTGATGAAAAATTGTCCACAATTACAAAATGAGGTAAGCATCAGTACATCTAGCTTCACCCCTTGCATCTGTACCAGTACAACCAAATAGAGCAGCTTTAGTTCAAGCAAGTAGTGGTGGTACTGGTAGAGGATCAAGAAGTTGAGATCGAGAACAAGACTGAGTCTTTGCCTTGACACGACAAGATGCTCAAACCTCAAATGTAGCGATGACAGGTACATTATCAGTATGTTCCCATATAGCATATGTACTGTTTGATCCTAGTTTTACTCATTCTTATATATCACCCTGCTTTGCTAAGAAATTAGGTAGAGATCCTACTAGTTTATATTATTCTTTTATGGTTACTACTCCATTAGGTGAATTCTTACTGGTAAATGATGTGTATAAATTGTGTGATATTTCGATAGAAGATAAAGAGACTCTTGTAGATTTGATAGTTCTAGATATAGTAGACTTTGATGTGATACTATGAATGGATTGATTGTCATCATGCCATGTCATTTTAGACTATCACCTTAAGGTGATTAAGTTTAATATTTCTAAAAAATCTCCTTTCTTGATACAAGGAGAACATAGTGAGGTACCTAATAATTTAATCTCTGCTCTAACAACTCATAAGCTATTACAAAAAGGATGCCAGGGGTATTTAGTAGTGGTCAAAGATGTTGATATGAAGTACACCAATGTAGAGTAGGTTTTGGTGATTAAAGAATTTTCTGATGTGTTTCTTGAGGAGTTGCTAGGGTTATCCCCAGAACAAGAAATTGAGTTCGATATTAATTTAATTCTAAGAACAAAACCAGTGTCTATAACTTCATATAGAATGGCACCAACTGAACACAAGGAGTTGAAGAATCAGTTGCAAGATTTATTAGACAAGGGATTTATACGCTCTAGTACTTCTTCTTGGGGTGCTGCAGTCCTATTTGTGAAAAAAATATATGGATCGCTATGGCTGTGTATTGATTACAGAAAGTTGAATAAGGTGATAGTACGTAATAAGTATCCATTACATCGTATAAATGATTTATTTGACCAGCTACAGGGTGCCCAATGTTTTTCAAAAATTGATTTGAGATATGGGTATCATTAATTGAGGATAAGGAAAGAGGACATTTCGAAAACTGCTTTCAAAACTTGGTATGGGCATTATGAGTTCTTAGTAATGCCATTTGGTTTAACAAATGCCCCAACTGCATTCATGGATTTGATGAATAGAGTATTTAAACCTTTCTTAGATCAGTTTGTTATTATTTTCATAAATGATATCCTGGTATACTCAAGGAGTTCAGAAGAGCATGAGTGACATTTAAGGATAGCTTTGTAAACCCTAAGAGAACACCAGCTGTATGCTAAATTTTCAAAATGTGAATTTTGACTTAGTAGTGTTACTTTTTTAGGGCATGTGGTTACCAATGATGATATTCAAGTTGATCCTAAAAAGGTAAAAGTGGTGTAGCAATGGCCATGCCTTACCACAATTACAGAGATTTTTAGTTTTCTTAATTTAGTAGGCTATTACTACAGATTCGTTAAATACTTTTCAAGAATAGCTGCTCTTTTGACGAGGTTGACAAGGAAAGGAATAAAGTTTGACTAGTTAGATGAATATGAAAGAAGTTTCCAAAAACTCAAGGAATGTTTGACTACGGCGCCAGTATTGTTTATTCTTTCAGGTACCAGAGGATACAGGGTATACTGTGATGGATCAAGAATTGGAATAAGGTATGTGTTGATGCAACATGGTCGAGTCATTGCATGTGCATCCAGATAGCTTAAGCCACATGAGCAAATTTATCTAACTCATGACTTAAAAATGACAGTAATAGTTTTTGCTTTCAAAATTTAGAGGTATTATCTGTATGGTGAGTCATGCGAAATTTATACAGATTATAAAAGCCTCAAATGCATTTTTCAACAAAAAGATATTAATTTAAGACAAAGACGATGGATGGAATTACTTAAAGATTATGACTGCATAGTACTATATCATCCAGGTAAGGCCAATATAGTGGCTAATGCATTAAGTAGGAATTCTATGAGTAGTTTGACTCATATCACAGTGGTAAGAAGGCTGTTGGTTAAAGAAATGCATAAGATGGAAATTCATGGGGTAGTATTGTAAGTAAAGGAGCCTGAGATACTATTAGCTCATATATAGTTTTAATCGTCTTTGATTGAATAGATGAAAAAGGTACAAGAAGAGGATGCCTATTTATGTAAGAAAATTAAAGAGGTGAAAAATGGCAGCGATGTTGAATTTACTGTAGACTCTGAATGAATTTTGAGATTGAGCAAGCGATTGTGTGTACCTAATAAAGAAGAACTTAAGAAAGATATTTTAGAGAAAGCCCATAGATCTATATATACCATTCATCTTGGGGTAACAAAAATGTATAAAGATCTAAAAGAAATTTATTAGTGAACGATATGAAGAAAGATATAGTTGATTATGTCTCTTGATGCTTAACTTATCAGTAAGTAAAAGTAGAACATCAAAGGCCTGTAGGATTACATCAGTAGATAGAGATACCTAAATGAAAATTGAAAAGAATAACTATGAATTTTGTTATAAGGCTACCACGGACACCAAAAGGGTTTGATTCACTATGGGTGATCATTGATAGGTTGACTAAATCAGCACATTTTCTATCAGTGAAAACCACATACAGCATAGCTTAATATGCAAATCTGTATTTGAATGAGATAGTGAGACTTCATAGGGTACCGATATCGATTATATCTGATTGAGGACCATAGTTCACAGCTCAATTTTGGAGAGCGTTCCAAGAAGCTTTGGGCATGAAGTCAAATCTCAATACTACTTTCCATCCTCAAACAGATAGATAGTCTAAGTGAACTATCCAAATATTAGAAGACATGCTTCGAGCATGTGTTCTAGATTTTCAAGGTAATTGGGAAAGATTCTTGTCCCTAGCTGAATTTGTTTATAACAAGAGCTACTAAGCCAATATACAAATGGCCCCTTTTCAGGCATTATATGGTAGATGTTGCCATTCTCCGATCGGATGGTTTAAGATGGACGAAGCTAAGATTTTAAGGCATGATTTGGTACAAGATGCACTTGACAAGGTAAAGTTAATTAAGGAAAGGTTATTAACAGCCCAGAGTAGACATAAAGCTTATGTTGATAATAGACGTCGACCATTGGAATTTGCCATAGGTGAATGTGTCTTCTTGAAGATATCTCCTAGGAATAGTAAGATTTGGGAAGAAAGGGAAGTTAAGTTCATGGTACATAAGACCATTTGAAATTCTTGATAGGATCGTTCCAGTAGCTTATCGTTTGGCTTTGCCACTTGAATTGGGTAATGTCCATCCAGTCTTTCATGTGTCTATGCTACAAAAGTACTTACCAGATCCTACATATGTTATACAGTGCCCACATATTCAGTTACGGGAAGACTTAGCTAATAAGGAACAACCAGTAGTGATAGTGGACAGACAAGTAAAGAAATTATGTTTAAAAAAATACCTACAGTGAAAGTGTTATGGAAAAATCACTCTTTTGAGGAGGCTACTTAGGAAAGAGAAGATGATTATGTTTTGCTAAAAGTAAATACGCCTTTAATTAAAATAATTTTTGTTTTGCTTAAAATAATTATATTCGGCTTTAAATAAATTTTTAAATATTTATTTATTAAATAATAATAAGTCAAAAAAAGAAAGAAAAAGAGGGAGAAGGAGATGCAAGCGTGAAGAAGATAAATTTGTGAAACATCCGTATATGTAAAGTGTGAATATTGTTTTTCTCTCCTCATTTTCTCTCTGTAGATCTGGAGTATCTTCAACTTTCTAATCTCAAAATTAAGGGTACCACTAGATTCAAGACGAAGAGTACTACGATATTGGTCGAATAATTTTTCAAATCAGCCACAGAATCGTTGTAGACCAGAAATAAAAATCTTAGAAAAAATTAAACTTTGAAACTCATATTTAGAGACCTAAAATTGAAAATCTAATATCGTAGATAGATTCAGGAGATAGATAAACCTTAGGATATGAAATTTTTCGGCAATCTGACAACTTTTTGTGTGTCGTGAACAGTAAATCCGACCAGTATGAATAGTGATTCCATTCGGTGAATAGTATTTTCGACCTTGAATAGTATCCATCAGTTGATCAGTATTGACCAAGCTCCTAGAGGCTAAATTTCGAGATTCTAGAGTCATTTCCTAGGTTTTTGAACCCTTCGGACTCATTTTTGAGGTTTATTTAGTCAATTTTGGATTGAAAAAGTGCATTTTGAGACTGTTCAATATGAAGCCTTTACCCTATGAGTAGATAATTCTTTCTATAACTTACCATATACTTTTCTTGAACTTTAAATGTGTAATAGGTTTTGTTTATAAGTTTTTTATATTTTTATATGTCTCTAAAATAGATTAAAATACTTGATTTGTTTATTATTTGGCATATAGTTCAAGAAGAGTATAGTTTTGAAAATAGAATTTTGAATTCATTGAATACGTGATTCTAAATGTATTTCTCATTATATGGTAAAGGTAATATATTGTGCACATGGCATTGATATGTAAAGTTATAAGATTTCCTTAGAAAAAGGCATGTATATGTGATAACCCTGATTGAAAAATTTCTAATAGAGGAATTTTATTAAGACTAAAAATTATGTATTATACGGAAACCTCTGTTTTGAATGATATGGCTTATGTGCAAATATGATTTCTGTGGAGGAATCTTATTGAAAACACTGTTTGCTAACAGCAGGTGATGTTAGTCCTAGTGCACCTTAATACCTCAGCTAGCAAGTATGGTGCTAGTCTCGTGTCAAGACCAATGAATAGGATTTGATATGTAAAGGAGAGTGGGATGCCTCATATTTGGGCGAGATGCCGATTATATGATATGTGATTTACCCTCCCTTGTTGTGTTCTTGGAAAATTGCCTACATTAGAGTCCCTTCGTGTGTCCTATTGAATGGTGGTATAGCAAACCTTAGCTGGGATGATAAGTATAGACAAATCTTACACCACTAAAGTACGAAAGGGTTTGAACTCTGATATGGTGGTTTTGAAATGAGATCCTCCTATTGTTTTCATGTGAAATATTTTGATGCATAACAATATTTGTTTAATGATCATACAATACAATATATAGTTTTAGATATCTGAATATCCTTTATTTTGAGAATATTTGAAATGCGGGTCCCATATGGATGTACTTCCGAACTATATTTTCTATGTGACAAATTTTAAAATATGAGTACATCCATATGTTGACCTATGAGGTCATAGGAGGTATTGTCTGGTCACTAAGTTGTCAAACTTACTACACGATACTTACATTTTTTTTAGATAAAGATACAGAGTTTGGTCATGTAGCTATGTGATCAACTATGTGTCATTCTCTCTAGGTGAGCCTACGTTGCTTCCAATGCTCACAATATTTAAATTATTTTGTACTTGTATTTTAGAATATGCTCGGAACGCCACAGGCAGGATCCCTACTTCTGCTGTAATATGTGTATAAAGACTTGGCCTATATATTTTGTTATATTGGAGAACTTGTAAACATATGTTATTAGTCCTGATATGTGATATATTTGAAGCAAGTATGCAATAAAATAAGGTTAAAGTTATCTGCTACTCGTGATAATCGTGTTTCCTTAAATTGTTGGCGTGACAAGTATCACTTGGTAAAACTGCCAAAAGGTAGTTATAATTGACAAGCAAAATAGCTAAACGTTCCCTATTTGCCTCAATAGCCTTACATTTCTCCTCACTACTATAACCCATAATCCTTGTACTCATAATAGGATGGGTAAACACCCTTTAAAATTTGAGATCTTTATAATTGGTTTGTGTGGAGATATTGTTACTCAAAGTTATACTAGTTATAGTGATGAATAATGTGCATATTGTGTGTTTGATGAATTGCTTAAGAAATCCAATGCCATTTGAGGTTCTAATTTAAAAGAGGTTTCCTCTAAATTTTCATTTACATTTAGGGGTATATAGTCATTATGTGTAGTGTTGTGTGAATGGATATATTAGATAAGTGAGTAAAAATACTACCTAATGGACACTAGTCCATTTAATATTAGTATATATCTGTGTACATGTAGCATAATGTGTAGTTATGTAGAGAACTATTTGGTGTAGTTTATACATGACTATAGTATGCAATGATGGACTATATTCTTAGTAATACATACATAGATACATACATACATACTTACTTACATAGTATGTATGTATGTATGAAATCCTTGCTAACTTATTGTGTGGAATATGAACTTGTTTTTTTGAGTTTTGTAACATGCTTAAAGTATGCTAATCTTGAAAGACAATTGCTATGTTGAATATTTTGCATAATATTTTGATAAGACCTGATAAGTGATCAAAATGTAAATATGGATACTTAAGTGCACCTAGAGAAAAAATGACATAATGTGAGTATTGGTTGTTTGAAGTGTATTACTCTTAAACATAATATGAAATAAGTGATATATGATTAGTGGTAAGTGACTTGTGACAGACACTGAATAGCCCCAATGCTCAGTGATAAGTAGTATGTGATAGATGCTAAATAGCCTTAATCTCTGGATGCAAAATTTCCCAATTTCAATGATAAAGTGATAAGTGATTTATGATATTAGATCCAATAAATGTTTGGGACTAAAAATCCTCGAATGACATTGGTCCTTGTTTTCTTTTAGTGAATTGTGTGATATTATGCGTATAGTGGTTGAGTATGTGTGCTTATCATGTGATCTTTAGGTCTTAAGTCTGGTTTTGAAAGTACAATGTCTATTGCCTTGCATGATATTAGTTAACTAGAAAATTAGTGGCTTATGGGGTTTGGGTATCCATTCTCTAGCTGGTGACATTTCATTTCTCACGTTGTGACAAGTATCTCATTAGTTGACTATTGATGGAAATGCAGGACATTGAAACCAATACAATTATATGACTTATGCATATATGATATAACCATGCAACCAAGTAGAGAATGGCCCAATTTACTATCTAGTTCCAAAAGGCCAAATCCTAAAGTAACTAGCCTAATGCAAGAGGAGCAAGCTGTGATAGTGAAGTACAAAAAGGTGAGAAGATACTAACATGGACATATGATTATTTTGCCAATTATAAGTTAGAGAGTTGTTATGAATCCAATATGGAAAGACATTAAAGTTTTTTATTAGTGTTAACTATTTTTCTTTCAATTATTCCCCATATGATTTTGGTGTGTGTAGTTTTTATATTATCTTGTATTCCTATTTGAGAGTTTATGTTGAATGTAATGAATTGGTTTTAAGGAGTTTATTTCTTAAATCGAAAAGGGAAGGTTATTATTAGCAATTATATGGTAGCTATAAATTTGGTTCTATCCTAGAGATATTCAATGGCTAAAGGAACAAGGATTGTACGGCTAATGAAGCTTTAAGGGAGAATAGAGAAGTAACCAGATTGAGGGAACTCTGGAAAAGTGTAAAGATTCAATGTGGAACTTAGAGCAGATAATAAGGAGATTGTTGTAACAAATGCTAATGGAGCACGTGAATTTGCAATTAAAAAAAGGAAAAGGATAGAAATTCTCCATTTCGATGGGGAAAATGTAGAAAACTAGAGTTTCAAAATACAAGAATTCTTTGAAATTTATAACAACTTTATGCATGGTTGTATAAATGGGTTATGAAGAACAACTTTGTGCATGCATAGGAAATTTTTTTTGGAAGCTCTACTACTCCATTTTGGTGTAAGGATGTATGATGACCTTAAGGTTGCCTTAAAAGTGCTTAAACAAACTAGAACTACGTCTTCTAATGTCACAACCCTAAATCAAGAGTATGTAATTGACAGAAAATCCCATCTTGTAAGCCTTTGATCTAACATGAACATAACATGTATATCAGATGTACTATAATAAAATAATATAGAACAAAATTCATATACACATATACATCAGAGAGCTCTGCCCTCTATACTACATAGAACTAAGTATCATAAAAACAAACATAACCATTATATAGATGGAAGCAGAAATCCTGCCTACGTTATGTGGAGCAATTCTAGAGTACAAGTTCAATAATATAGACATATAACAAATGAAGTCCACTAGATTAAATTTAAGCTCACCAAAGGATAACTTTACAGTTTACTTCATAATTGAAGATGGATCAAACTCTATATCCTTATCTAAAAATCATGAGTAATAAAAGAGTGAATTTTGCAACTTAGTGAGCAAATAATACACACTACAATGGAATGAGACAAGCTAAAGGCTTGAATTTTTTATCATAAGAAAATATAAACCAAGAAAAAAAATTATAGTTAGAAGATAGAATATTGAAAATAATGGTTTAATAGAAATTAGAGAAATCAAGAATTTGCAAATTTGTAGATAAATAGCTAAATGGCTGTTTGTATAAAATTTAACAAGTTTCCAAGAAATTTAATCATAGGGAGGAAAAAATAGATTAATTTAAACTAAAAGTGGTTGAAAGGATTCTATATCATAACCATAATATATTTTTAAGCATACAACTCAAGATGTTAATAACCAATCCACCAATGAAATAGCCTATAAAGCATTAGGCATCACACTTGTATATCTATTAGGCATTTTGTCCATAATTTCTGTTAAATCATTCACGTGTGTTGGTCGATACATTGGGTTAGTATTACCTCTGCTAGTTAAATTTCAAGGTAGTACATGTTTAGCATCTACTACTACTAACTAACAATGTTTCTAATTAAAATTGCTTCCAACAAAAACTAATAATCGCAAGGTAAATTTATATTTAAATAAATTTAAGGAATTCTCCAACAACTTGACTTATGCTAAGTCTGTGAAATAGTTCACCAATCATTAACTCATAAGACATAACATATGCCAAATCCATTAAAAAAAATATATCTTCTCATTAGGTGCATAATTTTCCATTTTAGTTGAATCACATTTTCAGTAAAGTTTCTCACTTCATGGTATAAGGCCATCAGTTCTGTTGTCTTTCGATCTTCTTCCATCACCTCTACCCCTAGTTCAACAGGATTCTCTTCCTCAGTCTTGTTTGTTACTACAAAGAGAATAAAGACGTTGAGCTGCTTATTTTTACATCTACGGTTAGGCTCGAACTTCTCGTCGCATCTAAAGTAGAGACCCTGCTCCCTCTTTCGATTGTATTCTTCCTCTGCCAACCTCCAAAACCTTCTGCGAGTGTTGGCTATCGACGCCGTTAAACTCTGCTTTTCTTGGCTTATAGAATTCTCTAGAATGCAAATGAAACCATTTCTTGAGATGCCTCTGGTCAAATCAAATTGTCCCATCGTTTTGTTAGGGGTGGGACAAGTATAGGTGTTCATCCATCTAGAAGCTTGTATAGGTTTAGGCAGCTTCCCACATTTGTCTTCTTTTCTCCTTTCTAGCACATTGTTTCTCTCATCTATCTTCTGGGCCATGTCCATTACCTTTAAAAGAGATTAGGACTTTAACGGTCTCAACTCAGCCCGTATATCTTCCTTGAGCCCATTCTAAAATGCCCCAACTAGCATCTCCTCTGGAGTGTCTTTCAACAGAATAGATAGGACTCAAATTGCTCTCTGTAATCGACCACCGTGTATTCTTGCTGTAGAGCCATCAGGATTTCATATTCGTCGCCCTATTGAGAATGGTGGAACTGCCATGTAAGCTCCCTCTTAAATTATCCCCAACTCTGCACTGGATTCCTCGCTTCCAACCATTGGAGCCAATTTAGCACTTTTCATTCCATGCACACCGCCACTGCTTCTCTTTTCTCCTCTTCCGAAATCCCGTTGATTGAGAAATATTGTTCCACCTGAAACAACCATCTAATCGGCTCTTTCCCTGTGAATATCGGTAACTCTAATTTACAGTGTTTGTTGATCTCCTTCTCTCCACTGGCCCCTTCACCTACTGTCGCTCCTACTCTAGTATTAATTCTTGATTGTGATGATCGGGTGTTGCCTCGATCTTCCCCGACTCGCCTATCAATATGTCCTACTACATCCTTGATTTCCAGTACCCATTCTTTCAAGTAAGTGATATCCTCCTTAACCACCACCAAGTCGCATTCCACACTATCCATTCTTCCCTCCATTCTAGTATTCACCATGCCCCTAGTCACATGGCACTAATACCAAAATGATAGAACCTTTTACTTTATTGTAATTCAAACTCAGAGACAGAGAAAAGTTCAAATAATATTGATGGAAAGCTCACCAATCCAGTTCACAGTTACAGAATTACCTCCTAAGAACAATGCAGAAGGAAATAGAATAATAGTTAGAAAAGGAATATAGAAATCTTCCCTGAATTTCGAGAGGTTAAGCTCTCTCCCTAGTTTCTCGTGATAATTCTCCACCCTCACTATCTTCATGCAACATGTATATATGCTTCTTCCTCCCCTACGTTGGAGTTGGAGTTAGTTACAACCTCCTTCTCTATTCCCCCTTCTATCCCTCTCTTCTTCCTAGAATACACCTACATTCCCTGCTCTCTTGGGTCTGGTCCAACCTTCTTACTCTAGTCCGGTCCATCCTTCTTACCCTTATTCCTTCTATAATATGTCTTCATCATAGGAGGCCCACCAGTAGCATTTGCATCACCCTGCTACCTTTCAAGAAACCATGAACAAGGTTTTTCAACCTTATTTGAGGAAGTTTGTTGTTGTTTTCTTTGATGACATACTATTCTCTAGCAAATGGTTACAATACCACATAGCCTTCCTTGACATTGTGTTAAAAACCCAGTGTGAGAATCAATTGTATGCCAAAATAAAAATAAAAATGTAAATGTGCTTTCTACCAAGACCACATGGAGTACTTATGCCATATAGTAAGTGTTGGTAGTGTGCATGTTAACCTTAAAAAGATCCAAGCAGTGGTTGATTGGCGTGTTCCTAAAACCTTAAAGCAACTAAGAGGATTTCTTGGGCTAGATATTACATGAGATTTATAAAAGGA